>CM042418.1:11846252-13046252 GCA_023634145.1 Thymallus thymallus
AACTGCACCTGTTTGAACTCGTTACCTGTATAAAAGACACTTGTCCACACACTCAATCAAACAGACTCCAACCTCTCCACAATGGCCAAGACCAGAGAGCTGTGTAAGGACATCAGGGATAAAATTGTAGACCTGCACAAGGCTGGGATGGGCTACAGGACAATAGGCAAGCAGCTTGGTGAGAAGGCAACAACTGTTGGCGCAATTATTTGAAAATGGAAGAAGTTCAAGATGACGGTCAATCTCCCTCGGTCTGGGGCACCATGCAAGATCTCACCTCGTGGGGCATCAATGATCATGAGGAAGGTGAGGGATCAGCCCAGAACTACATGGCAGGACCTGGTCAATGACCTGAAGAGAGCTGGGACCACAGTCTCAAAGAAAACCATTAGTAACACACTACGCCGTCATGGATTAAAATCCTGCAGCGCACGCAAGGTCCCCCTGCTCAAGCCAGCGCATGTCCAGGCCCGTCTGAAGTTTGCCAATGACCATCTGGATGATCCAGAGGAGGAATGGGAGAAGGTCATGTGGTCTGAGACAAAAATAGAGCTTTTTGGTCTAAACTCCACTCGCCGTGTTTGGAGGAAGAAGAAGGATGAGTACAACCCCAAGAACACCATCCCAACCGTGAAGCATGGAGGTGGAAACATCATTCTTTGGGGATGCTTTTCTGCAAAGGGGACAGGATGACTGCACCGTATTGAGGGGAGGATGGATGGGGCCATGTATCGCGAGATCTTGGCCAACAACCTCCTTCCCTCAGTAAGAGCATTGAAGATGGGTCGTGGCTGGGTCTTCCAGCATGACAACGACCCGAAACACACAGCCAGGGCAACTAAGGAGTGGCTCCGTAAGAAGCATCTCAAGGTCCTGGAGTGGCCTAGCCAGTCTCCAGACCTGAACCCAATAGAAAATCTTTGGAGGGAGCTGAAAGTCTGTATTGCCCAGCGACAGCCCTGAAACCTGAAGGATCTGGAGAAGGTCTGTATGGAGGAGTGGGCCAAAATCCCTGCTGCAGTGTGTGCAAACCTGGTCAAGAACTACAGGAAACGTATGATCTCTGTAATTGCAAACAAAGGTTTCTGTACCAAATATTAAGTTCTGCTTTTCTGATGTATTAAATACTTATGTCATGCAATAAAATGCAAATTAATTACTTAAAAATCATACAATGTGATTTTCTGGATTTTTGTTTTAGATTCCGTCACTCACAGTTGAAGAGTACCTATGATAAAAATTACAGACTTCTACATGCTTTGTAAGTGGGAAAACCTGCAAATTCGGCAGTGTATCAAATACTTGTTCTCCCCACTGTGTGTGTATGTATGTGTGTATATATATATATATATATATATATATATATATATATATATATATATATATATATATATATATATATATATATATATATATATATATATATATATATATATATATATATATATATATATATATATATATATATATATATATATATATATATATATATATACATACATACATACACACATTTTAAATAACCTCGCACGCAGGCACACACACACTCCCCACCATATGTATTTTCGACAGTGAAGCTAACATTTAAAATTTGTCTCTATACTCTTGAATTTTGAATTTGAGATCAAATGTTTCATATGAGGTGGCAGATCAGAATTTCACCTTTTTTTGGGGGGTATTTTCATAAATATCTCTTTACCGTTTAGAAATTAAAGCACTTTATATATCTAGTCCCTCCATTTGAAGATGTCAAGTATTTTGGACAAATTCACTAAAAGGTTTAGCATTTGGTCTCATAGGTCTCGTACCGCCTCATATGAAACATTTGATCCCAAATCCAAAATGCTGGAGTATAGAGACACATTTTAAAATGTTAGCTTCACTGTCTAAATACATACAGAGGGGGGTCACACACATGCAAACACAAACAAACAGATTGTACTCTTTACAGAATTGTATACTTAAGAGATAGCTCTCGCTGTTTTGCCCTTGAACAAAGCTGTTTACTGACGCGCCTCGATAAATATCCCACTTATCTAGAAATCAATAATATATTAAATGGACGCCAAAACAACATGACTCCCATTTAGCTGTAGTGTTTGCCCACAGAGGGCCCTTTGACCCCTACGACCTTAGCCACAACAGCAAAAATTTATCCGCCGTCCTTTGCCCTCCTGCAGTGCAGTCACACTTCCTGCCTCCACCAGCAGATGGCAGTGTTGTGCAACGGGGCAGAGCCAGAGGTGAACCTAGGAGTGGTGGGAGTGTCCCATTTGGGGAGTGTGCAGCAGGAAGACACTCTGTTGGGCCCCAGGGGAGGGGAGCTGGTTCAGCGGCCCAGACAAGGGCTTGTTCCAGGGGAGAGGACCTGGAATGACACCCTCACGCTGCAGCAGTAGCTCCCAGCCAGCCAGCCAGCCAGCCATCCACCCCTAGAGGGATAGCTAGGGGTGTGTTTCTAAGACAAATTCAGACGTGCAAGCATGCATAAGACACAACACTTGCTACTAAAACTTTTCCGACATGGTAAGAAAAGAGGTACGAAAAAAAGAAATGCCTTAATCTCAGAGCCAATCAAATGCCAGCACTCCCATTCATACTCAAAATCTAATAGACAGGATTTGGAGTATGGCCTCGCTAGACTAAGATTTTTCTTGGAATAACGCTGTTGAACTCCTAATTATTTGTGTATACTTTTGAGATTGATAAAAGGGAATAGTGTTGTTAGTGTCATTTATACTATATACTGTAATGTTTAATATTCCTTGTGTCTTGAGGTGCTCTGACAGATGGGCGTATACCTAATACCTTGCTCCCTTTGAGTGTTTACTCTTCTCGTAACCACTTAAAAATGCATCGCTCCAAGATTACTCAAGAGCTTCACTGCCTGTTTACATCTGGTAAAAAAGGTTCTACCCTCTCATAATCAGTGCATCACCGCTCTATTATCCAATCAAACCCACACACAGTGTTTTGGATTGTTGTCAAACATGACTGACTTTATTATGTGAAATATAGTTATGATTTATTCTCACGCTACAAACCATTTTTCTTTAATTCATGAGGCATTATGTTGTTAATAATATTTTAAACCTAGTAGAGTTGTTCATCAGGGCACACCATAGCAAAATGTTTTGAAGAACATTGCAACATAAATCGAAAACCAGCATTTATTTTTGGATGAGTTCAGATTGTACGTTCTAGGGTTGGGCAGGATCCAGGTTTTCATATCATCATCCTTATTTTTCTCCCAGGATTTACGGTATTACCGGTTTGGTACACAAGGTGGCGCCAAATAACTAAACGCCCATTAGGTATCTATTACCAGAATGCTAACAACATTTGCATAAGTAATAGCAAATGTCCATGGAGGCTTCTAGCTAAATATGCAAACGAGCTTAAACAAAATTAAACAAATTACAAAGACAGGCAATCCAGTTCATAAAGTTATACATACAGTATATAGTTAGGAGCTATTGAATGTCATTTTTGGTGAGTTTGGACATTTACAAGCGAATGTGAACGATTGAGCAAAATTTTGACGCCTGCTTGTCTGAAGGAAGAACAGCACTGCTCTTGTGTACATGCTGTGTCTGGGTGGAGTCTGGAGTCGCTAGGACAATGGGCCTGCCTGCTGTGTTCAGAGAGGATGGGGGAGGAGCAGACTGGCCGAGAACACAAGGAAATCAAAAGATAGCAGTGGCAGCTGTCAGATAACTCATCCAACAGTAGGATGCCCTGTCACCTTATTAATTCAGCCATTTACGTAGATAACTAGCAAGTTAAACTTAAGGGTCATGTTAATGCGGAATTCTTCACGCAGGGTAAAAAATATAAAATGCATAAAATATCTTGCTGGGTTTTCTAAACGCAGATCTAAAATGCTTTTTATCGTCATTTTTCCTCGGCATCAGACTAATGTTGTGTTTCAGTTGCACTTCTCCACTCAAATGAGAATTTACAAACAAGCATTTTGTCAGCAGACAGCGCTCTGAGTGATGTGTAGCTACTTTTCTCCGGTACTTTTCTCATCGTAGCCAGCCTAATTTTCTTAGGTAAAATGCAAGTTGAACTTTAAGAGAAACGATAGGAAATGTAGCTGGCTACATTCTTTCTATGATAAACATTAGTAATATGATGGCCATGCATTGCTTTTTCATTGTTTACTTGTGTGGCTTCTAAGCAAATAACGCTGCTCTTCTGTTCTCATCTGATGAAAATTGAGCCGTTTTCGAATGAATGTTGCACTAATGTACAGTATTTTCTGTGAAGGAAAACTGTAGTTGCACGTCCCTGATCACTCGTATTGAAGCCAAAAAAAAACCACTTGACTTTCAATATAAAACGCGACCCCTGTCAATACACAGCTTCATAATGTGACAGGTGAAATGAAGAATGCGATCTTCTTTATCTCCTAATGTAGTGCATGTATTGTTGATAGCATGTATTTACTTAAAAAGTAGCTACAAATATTATTGACGGTATACAGTGTATTTAAGGTATACCGCCCAAGCCTAGTATGTCCTAATTTCTCTCTGTTCTGGAACGTTTTTCTTCCATTTCGTGACTTTTGAAAAAGACCGTTGATACTGTACCTCAAGACCCTTTGTGCATTGACCATTGATGCTGCTACTGTCAACACTGTTCATGTGGCTGTTGCCAGTGGGGACTATGATCTGTTCCAATGAATATAATTGAGATTGTTTAAGGCTCTGTAACCCCTGTTCTTCTTACCGGCAGCACTCTCACTGGGAAAATGAATAGGCATGCAAAACTGGGGTGACACATGATGTCGCTATGCTACACACGTGTGTGTGTGTGTCACTTTAATGGGACCAGTCCACACTGGAGTGGAGGTCGATTGCATATCAATAGAAGTGTCCCGCTGCTGCAATGCTCTTGACATTAATCCACGGGAGAGGGCTGTTCTTCAATGACTTTGTCAAACTACACACAAACACACACACACACACACAAAACCACATGTGCTACCATATGCAGACACAGACCCACATTATCTTTCCCAAGTTCCCTCTCTCACTCTTCACTGCAGGTACTTTGTTAACCACACCCTGCCACTCTCTCTCTCCCTCCCTCTCTAACGCACACAGATACACACACACACACACACACACACACACACACACTCTCACACACTAGCTCATGCTTATTCTAACTCTCTCAACTCTGTCTCTCTCCCTCTCCCCACATTTCTTCACTGCGGCAGATCAGTGTGCCTCCCGTTACCAAGGCAACTCTATATTCATTCCAAACACACACACACACATATACACACACACACACACACACACACACACACACACCCTCACAAACGCATACATGCACGCACTCCCCCTTTCCCTTAGGGAACAGTGAGACGATAAGAAAAAGATGGCAGAGAGAGAGTGAGGGAAAGAGACAGAGAGAGTATTAAACGTGTGGGGTTCTCTCTCTCCAGACGGGACCAGCAGCCGGGATGCCAGTGAGGGGTGGGGTGGGGGTGGAGGAGGAGGTCTCCAGTCTCTATTAGTTCTGGCGTTCCCACTTAGATATTCATTAGAGCGCCGGGGTGTAATCCCTTTGCACGCATTGATTCCACATGGAGCTGAAGGGTGGGCAAGGGTGTGTGTGGTGGAGAGGGGTTGCTACTGAGGGGCCTCCCCAGAACCTGGCCACAGCATATGGGACCCGGTGTTAATGACGGCACGTGTCACCCCCCCCCACCTCAGATTAGTCACGCCCCGGAGGGAACGGTAGGCCCCACCAATGTGATTAAAATTGTGTTCGGGTGACAATTAGCGTCCCTTCAAGTCCCCGTGCCAGAGGGCCCGAGTCCCCAAGGGACAGCAGAGGGGCGTGGGGCGTGTGGATAGGCTGGTGGGATTGAGGTTGGGGGCGGGGTGATAGTTCGGAGGGGGGCATTGGTTCAGGTGGCACCTTAAGACTTAATCCACCTCCCTTCCCTTTATCCTGAATAAATCATGTGCCAATTCGGACCTGGCCCTCTCGACGTCTCCACCCTCATTACACCACCTTCTGTCAGATCTGGTCTTTTTTTCCCTATTTATTTGATGAGTTGACGATTTTAATAATTCGTCCCCCCTCAGACTGACGCCTTTCTTTTCTTTGATTATTAATGCCAGTTCCCCCTCGTGGGAAAAGGACACAGGGGAAAAATGGAAGAGGGAAAGAAAGCGCCGCTGATGAGTGATTAGGAAAAGATGGAGATAGAGATTGAGAAAAGGAAGGAAGGATTGATAAAAACATTTAAAATATCTCAGTTCAGGCAGGGATCAGTATCTCTACCGAGAGACAAAGAGAGAGACTACAGTATACAAACCGAATAGCTATAGACCTAAGGGAGAGCGAGATAAAGAGATGGGGGAGGGAGAGAGAAACCAGTCAACGCTGTGACACCTCATGTTTTGTTAAGGTGGCAACTCCTCCCACTCTCTGGCCCCTAACCCCAAAGCAATTGGCAAGCGGATCTCCTCCCCCTCCCTGCACCTTCCCCTCTAGCCCCATTCCCAGTGGTCCCACTGCAGGCAATCGCTAGTGGGACAGAGGATGGAGACAGCTGGTCCACGCACACACGCACACGCACGTCAGCTACCACTCCCTGTCCCCTGAGTCTGCAGGGGCCTGAAAAAAACAATAGTTTGTGCAGCGTTCCATTTGAGCCAGCTTGCCTTCGCAGGGGCAAAATAGACCCAGACTTATAAGGAGAGAAAGACCAACGGAGAGAAAGAGAGATTGAGAGAGGGTGAGGGGATGTCATTGAGAGGGCAAAGTGGAGTTAAAAGCAGGAGAGTCAGTGTGGCCTAATTAACACACCGGCTTGATGCAGTGCCTTAGGTCACCTTTGCGAATACATGTCATACACTACGTTTATAAAACATTATGAACACCTGCTCTTTCCATGACATAGACTGGCCAGGTGAATCCAAGTGAAAGCTATGATCCCTTATTGATATCACTTGTTAAAGAAGGATTTTTAAGCCTTGAGACTTAAATTATTGTGTGTGTGTATGTCATTCAGACCGTGAATGGGCAGTAGTTGCCAGGTGAAAGTTGTTGGTAGTAGTTGCCAGGCGTAGGACTTTTGCGGTGACCATATTAACGCCACGATAATCTCCTCTTATGCACTCAGGACATGCATTGGTAGTACCCAACTTGCTAAAGACCATCGCTAATGGCCTGGTACTCAGGGCTCTATTGTCCCTCTGTCTGACATCAATGCAAATGCTATCAAAATCACATCAAACACTTGTCATTAAACCAGTATGTGCTTTAAAAACTCACCTTACTGTGATCAATTTGAAGAAAGTAGTTCAACAACAAGTTGAATCTGAGTGGAAAACATAATCATTGTGGATGTTGTTTCAAAGTCTAACACCAATAAAATGGACAGCGCTTTTGTGATGATGAATTTACAACAGCAAATTATAAGGCGTTCACTCAATACTGTATAATGTAGAGAAAAACGGGGCAATTCAAGGGGGTGCTACAGAATTAATGTCAATACGTTGTTTTCTTTGCCCTATGTCATTATAAATGACATAGAATGAATCATTAGATTGTTCTCTACAATATTATAACCTTAATATACTTGTACAAGGGGGGGGGGGCGCCATTTTTCACAATTGGCTGGCGCTACTACACCGCCGACACCCCCGGGAGATGCGGGTGGGGGCGGGAACTGCAGCAACGCTATGAGCTGGCATCTGGAGTGCCGCCGGCGGTGTAGTAGCCGATCAGGGGCGCCGGAGGGCGGCAGCCAATTGTCAAAATGCCGCCCCAAATTCAAGTGCCGCCCTTGGCGATCTCCGAATCTTGCCTAATGGGCGGGCCGGCCCTGGTGTTAATGACATAAGAACGTTAATTTGCTGTGACCTTTGCTAGTTTAGACTGCACCGCTCTTGGTTGTATCTCTTCCATATTTGGTGTTGTGAGGTGGTACCATTTAGAGGTGTTTCCACTGCTTGGACCAATCAAAATCCACTTGATACCTTCGTCATTTTCACCTCCAGATCCTTGGCTTTCATTGCCTATAACCGCGATCAATCTATGTTGAGAGGGTCCGTTTCTATGGCGTTTTTAAAGGGAAAGACTCAATGAAAACAGGAACAGATTGTCTTCGCGGAGGGTGGATATTGAATTTCAGTCTGTTAGCTTTGTAAATAAATATATATTTAGTTTTTTATTAATTGGATGTCATTAAGAAATAGCTAGTTAGCTTGTCAGTTGACGTTCCAAGTTAGCACCGTTCTGCCACGGAGCAACGCCACAGAGTTCTATTGAGTAGTGACCACTTTTTGACCAGGTCTGTGATGACATTTCGTTCACTCTAAACATGCTAAATTTGTAAGTAACTTTTTAACCATATATGGTAGAGACATGGGGTTTCGACTATTGTTTTTCTATTGAATGTATATATTTGTATACACCTTAAATGAATTTATAATTGTATGTGTGAACACCCTACATATTAGATTTTATGCATATACCTAGGCCTGTGAGCCTAAACCCGTAAAAAAAACTGATTTAAAATAATGGTTGTGCCCTTATACAATACATAGCCTACCACATATTCCACACAAACAAATTAAGATATCTTTGGTACATAATTGTTCTAGCCTATACTCCAAAATTAAAAAATTCTAGTAATCGCCTTTGAGTGTGGACTGTATTATTATGCATACTGGATGGGACTGGTTGCCTTATGCTACGCTCCAAACTATCTATTCATGAGTCTGGGAGAGAACGTGTAGGCCTAGGCGATGCTGTTGGTTCATTGATTGTGCAGGGCGGAACAGGGGCTAAGCCTACAGTTATAGTGAATTTGTATTTGATTTTGAATAGCCTAGTAATAGGAAATGTTTTATATTTTCATTATTAATAGGCTGACATTACCTTTAGCTACAGAATATCTCACCTCTGTGCATTTCCATCTCCTCTCTCTTGTTCATTCCTTTCTCTAGCGCAGTCACATGTGATATCTCAGACAGCACTGGCCCGATTTTGACGAAACTTGGGTGAATGATGCGTATTGCCATAGTGATCTGGCATTTTACAAAATTACACTGATTGGCCCAAGGCGGGAGCTATAGTAATTAACTGAAACATGTGAGTAACACCAGACAGGAAGAGGCAAAGTGAGAGGGATAACTGGGCCCAAAATCTGTCTTCTCCAGCAGGTGATGTTTTTATTTTTTAAAAAGTCGCTCACCAAGCAAGGAGTTTTTTTATGTAGGTCAATGAGTGTTGCATTTGGTTAACAAAAAATGTAATGGCTTATTCGCTACGTGTGGTTGATTTGATCGAATAGAAGTTGAATGGTGTCCCTGTGACTCAGTTGGTAGAGCATGGAGCTTGCAACACCAGGGTTGATGGTTCGATTCGCACGGAGGACTAGTACGGAAAAAAAGTATAAAATGTATGCACTCACTACTGTAAGCCACTCTGTATAAGAGCGTCTGCTAAAATACTAACATTGCACTCTTTGCCGCTGCTTGTCATTGCCAAAGAGACTGGCCTTTTGGCATTCTCAATGTTCAATATGCGCTGAATTCACTCATGCAGGAGAAATAAAGGCGTAGTTCAAACATTTTGTGGATGTTTATTATTATTATTTTTATATATTCATCAGGGGGTGCTGCAGCACCCTCAGACCCTGTACTTCTTGTGGCTATGGACATAATGTTAATATTAGAAAATGGAGTCTCTTTGGCACATGTCATGGAGTACAGGGAGTGTTTTAGCTGAAAATGATCCTTTTTTTTTTTTCATTGTTGAGTATCTGGTCAATATAATGGATAATCTGTGGTGAAACGATAACTGAAATGTGTTAGTCACACATAGTATCGCAATTGCGCTGCATCAATACAGAACCCTCAGGACCGATACCCCCTGCCGCAATTCCTTCTGGGGTATAGTTTAGTTTTGCATCCTTGTGATTTTGCTATTGATTCAGTAGTCATCCATTTTTTTTTTCCCATTTTGACTGAGAAGACCAAGCATGGTTGCCAGGGACATAGGCACAAACCGGGAGTTTGCCCTACTGAAAACAACCCAGGTCTCAATAGGCCTTGTCGTTAGTCAGAACATCCTTAGTTCAGGCAGTGATGCTCTGAACGCTCTGAAGCCACGGAAGTGGATTGGACAGCAGTAATCTTGCTTGAAGATATAATAATTTATTATTATTATTATTATTAATATTAGAAGAAGAAGAATATGATATATTTTCTTGTGGTCTCAAACATAATATCAGCCAAAGCTTTTAGTCTGTTTTAGTAGGATTGCATGGTCATGTACTGGAATAATGTGCCATAAGATCTGCTAGACGTTTGGAGCAACGTTGTCTTTCCCTACAGTGAGGTCTTGTGTGTGAGAGAGAGAGACCTTTGCTGACTCAGCAATCAATGGAGTACGATGTGTGATGTAAGGTGCATTTGAAGGAAGGATGGCGTCTGGCACCCCTCACCAGCATGGGGCCTTGTCCGTCCCAGAGGGATTCGACAGACAGGGAACAAAGCACTCTGGGAAAGGAGACAAGCTCTCAGCTTGTAGAAAGTTGTTCGTAAAAAACGGGGTCTATCAGTCACGAGGTGCCGCTCAGAAAACCAATACTAGTGTTTTGAAACTGGTGAGCCAGGGAAAGACTGCTCGAAATGTGGTGGTGAGGAGAGGTGGTAAGTGGGGGAGGAAGGGTTAGAGTCTATAGAAAGGAAAAACACTGATGATAAGGCACAGTGTGCTATTGCATTGTAACGCGTGTCATATCACCTGACAGTCATTAAGACATATACCCTGCTTCGAACTGTGAAGGTGTGTCTAAGTGAAAGCGTGTGAGTGTGTTTCACTAACACCAATGTTTGTTTGCTACGAGATAGGAACGCAAGCTAATGAAGACATGCAAATGTATACATGAGTGCAGCAATTATATTTAACGATATGTGCGGGGTCCTCGCATGCCTGTTGTCCGCCAAAACGCTGGTGTTGTGGTTGTCATGGCATTATTAATTGATTGGCTTATGTATGCTAATTTTGTTTTCCCGGCGATGCGGTGGGCGGGGGGGCCGTGTGGGAGTGCGAGAGACAAGTATGCAAATTATAACACGAGTGGAGAACAAAGACAAGGAGAAGAAGAAGGAGGAGACGGAATGGAGGTTTGGCGACACCACAGCAACGACACTTTTCCCTTACTCACGTCGGGCTACGGGCCCGTCGCAGCTTGTTCCTTTGTCCAGGGTTTCGTTAATGAGTGGGGGGATATGGGACAAGAGCTGTCACCGTGTTAATCCATTTTAGGAGCTTTGTAAAAAGCCTTTTTCTGCAGGGAAATATGCTGTTCCACCAAGTCTGCAGCAGCAGCTGGAAGGGACATGGCCTTAGACATTTGTCAGAAGCCCAGGTGAAGAGAGAGAGAGAGAGAGAGAGAGAGAGAGAGAGAGAGAGAGAGAGAGAGAGAGAGATCAATGATACAGTGATGAACTGTGCCCAGTGGGCAAAACAGATTACAATGCCGTCATTATGATGTCTTTCATGATGGTCAGGTTGTATATGGACTGGATATGTTTTTTTATTATCTTTAGCAACCAGAAAATCGTCCAAAATATTACTTATATCCCTGTTGTCATAAAATATAACATTTACCTGTTGTAACAGAGACAATTTGGTGGTTATGACGTCTTCTCAACAAAAAAAAACCTGTATACACCCAGGAAATTACGTAATCAAGACGTCATGTGCCAAATTGTGCCAGCTGGGCAGTATTTGAATTGTGCTAAATATCTTGAGGCTGAGCTGGTTATCAAAGCCCATCAAGCTAAAACAATATCCACCCAGCCATGAGTTGCTTCGTGCCCAGAGGAAAATTTGGCCATAAGGGAGCATCGAAAGGAGGAGGAGCTATCTCATATATGTAGAGTTATTCACAAAGGCGCCTTAATAACAAGTACCCTCTTGCCCTCCAAACCTGTCCCACCAAAAGCTCAAACGCAATTGATGCAGAGACTCGGACTGTATTTTATACCTTTTCAGTTTTTTCACATCAGCATGAAAGTATAAAGTCAAGGAGAGTAAGGTACTTTAGACTGTTGAGATACACACTAGTTCCCCCCCACTGGCTCATCTCAGACTATAATGGAAATATCTATCCCTCAACCTTGTTAAACCACTTTTTAAATGTGTTGGTGTTGTGGTGATCAGAATGGGTCTGGAAGTATTCAGTTCAATACTATTGGTCATTACTACCATTCATTATTTGTCTATGTAGCAGTGGTTGAAATGTCCCCTCAACATTTACTTGGTGCAGTAATGTTGGTGGTTTACAACCCACCGCTCCAAGCACCACCACTTCAGCCCGAATGGATATCAGTCAGGATTGCAATCAAAGTGAAAGTCAATCACCGTGTGACCCATGTAGTTGTTGTTCCAAATACATTATAATTATGTATTGTACAGTCAATCTCGCCAATCTTCGTCCAATTATATTTCAGAGGTAACCCATTTCCGTCTCATTTAGGAGATAAGTTAGATGAACATTTTGATTGTAAAATTACCAGCTGGTCAGGCTGCTAGCATAAAGGTATTCTAGTAAGTGACAATGTTGATTCTATGTTGGTTCATGCTTGCAAAATGTGAATGTTTAGGATAACACCTACAAGGAGTATCGTTGTACTAGTAATAGCTGGTTTTCATTAGCCAGTCGGCACACTGTTGATGAACATAGGGCAACTGGAAGGTAGATGCACCTCGGTCTACCTTGGCAAAGCCGTTTTAAGCTCTACATTTTCCCTATGGTTTTGTTTGCTTGTTCATATCATGCGCCATGGTGGGAGAGAAAATAGCTCTTGCAAGCCTATTGTGAGTTACTTTATTTTTGAAATTTCAGCTTTATTCACAAAATATTTAAACATCAATCTCTAAGTATTATGGTTGAAATTAATGTAAGTCGCATGCAAACAAGTTGACCTCGAGCTTCAGATTTATAATTCAACAAAACCAAGATTAAGGTGAATTACTTAATTGAATTAGCACTTAATTTCTCTCTCTCTCTCAGAGACAGAGAAGGTAGACATAAACATGCAGAGAGTGATTTGTTTTTTGAGGGTTCAGTGAGAAAAGATAAAGGGATCGATATTGTGACACGGAGGAGAGGATTAGACAGGGCAAGATAATCTCACAACCACAACCTTACAGGATGACTATCACAAGTGCTCTTCTAGTTAGAGAGAGAGTTCGCTTAAGGGGTTATTAAATTGTTCCACTGGGGATGAACTCAAAAGGGAAATGTTATTGAATGCCTAAATAAATGGTAATATCAGCATTGGGTCCCATTTTAAAGTCCCATTTATTTTCAATGGGGATTTTTCCATTCTCAAATTAGGATTCCAGTTGACTTCCTGAATTTAAATTGTATATTAATTCACAATGTTTGGCAAGTTGCATCCTAAGATTGTATATTAATTCTTAAGCCAGTGCTAGATATGACAAATCTAGGGCTAAGCGGTTCAGTTCAAGTAGGTATCGGAATACATACTGATTGCAGAGGAAACCGCATTTTTACACCAAAGTGAATACAAGACAAAATACAAGATTTGGGGTCTAGATGTTGTGGCAGCACCTGTGGAGGTGCTAGGCTAGGTATCTAGTACAGAGCCATTTTCATACGGCTATTAGATACAGCTGTACTGTCTCCGCCTTCTAGATGGTAGCAGGCAGACAGTGGCTCGGGTGGCTATGGTCCTTGATGATTTTCTTGGCCTTCCTGTGACATCGGGTGCTGTAGATGTCCTGGAGGTCAGGCTGTGTGGTTAGAATAATACTGTTAAATGGTGAAAATTATGATAATGCCCTTTTAGTGTAAGAGCTGTTTGAAAAGACCTCCTGAAATTTCAGCCTGCTGTAGCGTGATGGAGTTTAGTAAATTAGTTAATAGACCAATAAGAAAGAGTCAGTTTTCCCATCCCTACTCCCAGACAGTCCTAGCAAAATTCTTGCTTAGAAATTCTTGCTTAGAAATAAGAAGCTATTTTTGTTTGTTTTTGACAATCACGGTAAAGTACTTAATTGTTAGCCAGATGAGGTACCTCTCATGGCACCCCAACGGAAAGGGGGTTTAGCACATCAATATTTCTATTCTTGGTGTGTTCAACAACTGCTCTCTTTCCTCTCAACTCATTTACTGTAGCTTTGTGTTGGATAAAGACCCGGGCTTGCCTAGTTTCCCAGTTGTAAGTTGTGTGCCGATAGAAAATACTACAATAGAGCAATATCCCCCTTTTCTCTTTTGTCTGCCTATCCTGAATCCACATACTGTATCAATATCCTGAGTAAACACACTACAACCTCAAATATACAAAGATGGCAAAATAAAGACATGAGGGTTCAAATAGATCAGACAGACTGAGTCAAACTGTGTTATGTTCATTTAGGAATTTCTGTTGCTTCATACGAATCTGTTTGTGAATTGAGTTCCTGATATGAAGTAGTGAGAGAGCGGTGATGAACATGTCACTGTGAGAGCGTGGGCCCTGCATCCCCTGGCAGCTATAGCCTGGGGACCCAACAGTCAGCCCTGATCAGCCATGTTGAGCTAATTGAGACGTAATGGCTTAATTAATAACCCCACACGCTAATTTCACTGAGTGTTTAAAGGGATAGTTCACCTAAATGAACAATTTGGTTGGTAAAGGCTCAAGTTAGCGGCTAGTGACAGTGGCTATTTTAACCTACCGAAAGGTGAATTGCACTCTGTCCTTGTCCATACAAAGTTTAGTAAAAATATGGACATTTGTAATTGGGTTGGATATTAATCAATAGGAGTTGCACCACCGTCTTTGCAAAGGTTGGTGGTCAGGGATGTCTTGACCTGTGACAAAGCTTTTTGTTCACTTTGTTTGTTTTGTTTTTTCATTTTAGATGACTGGAAGAAAAAAATCTTTGTGAATACATCCACAAATCTGATATGAAGCGTGGAAAGGCACTTTTTAATTTGAAAAGGATTAGATTCAAATGGCAGTGGAGTGAAGAGAGGAAGTTTCCTAAACTGGAACTCGACGCAGCTTAGTCTTGATCCGGAGTTTAGAGGAGGTTAAGCCTTGTTCTTATCCCCCTCATGAATAATTAGCTATTCTCAATTTCGTTGTCTAAAGGGAACTTTGGAGTCAAAGTCCTCTGACATAGGACTAAATAAGCTCATACATTTGACAACAAGACACACACATTAGGGGGACGTTATTCAGTGTATTCAACAGAGTATTCAGCTTTAATACACAGAAATATGTAATAAAGTAGAGCACTAATGCCAGTGATATAATGAATGTAGTGAATTATCTTTCAGTAAAGTTAACTGGGATAAGTATAAGGCTTGGGCCAGGTTTTAAGTGTTTTGAACTGGGTTGGTAACCTGTTTATCAACAAAGTTTGGCCACCTCTCAGTGAGTTGTGACTTCTGACACCACAGATTGATAGGTGCTTTTATGGTTAATGCGATCCAATCGCATCTGCAGAGAATGCAGCATTCATGGAGCATTCATGCTTCTCGTGCGGTTCAAAGAGGAGATACCAGAGGCCACCACATTGTTAACATTTTGAGAGGTGTGCTGACCAGCCACAACGTTTTCTCCACAATCATAACTGCCGCGCAGGCCATCTGCACCGTGGGTACCGGATCGACCAAAAATGATATTTTCCGCACTGCTGCACTTTCTGTATCTTAACTTGATTGCTGACATGCAAAATGTTTTTGGGACTATCAACAGTGGACTAATGAAACTAATACCAAAATATATAGTTTTTGAGTGATATTTTCCTTTTAAGAGACTTTCCGGAACTTTGGCGACAACGTAAGTATTTTTTAAATCTCCCTCTTTGTGTAGTTCATATATGCAGAATTAATATCTTACCTCAACCACAAAAGTGTTTTCTGGAAGCTGTGTGGCGCCATTTTGAGTACTACAAGCTTGGTCCACATGGGCCAGCCCCCTAGCAATTCGAGTTCCAATCAATGAGCTTCAGCCGCTAGCAATTTGAGAGACAGTTAGCAAGATGCACATTGATGAGTTTTACAGTGAAAGAAGGCTGGCTCAGGCCTGCCCAGTGTAATCCAATAAGGTTGCAGGTCCGGGCCCAATGGCACAGAGAGTGTGAGAGCAATGATGTACTGCACATACAATACATGACCAACAGTATGTGGACACCCGTTCGTCGAACATCTCATTCCAAAATCATGGCCATTGATATGGAGTTGGTCCCCCCTCTTTGCAACTAGAACAGCCTCCACTCTTCTGGGAAGGCTTTCAACTAACTGTTGGAACATTGCGGCGGGGACTTGCTTCCATTCAGCCACGAGCATTAGTGAGGTCAGGCACTGATGTTATGCGATTAGGCCTGGCTCGCAGTCGGCGTTCCAATTCATCTCAAAGGGGTTCGATGGGGTTGAGGTCAGGGCTCTGTGCAGGCCAGTCAAGTTCTTCCACACAGATCTCGACAAACAATTTCTGTATGGACTTAGCTTTGTGCACAGGGGCATTGTCATACTGAAACAGGACAGGGCCTTCCCCAAACTGTTGCCACAAAGTTGGAAGCACAGAATCATCTAGAACAGGCCTGGGCAAAGGGGGATGTATGCGACCCGCAACCTGATTTCAATACGGCCCGTGGAATCATGCTCAGATCACATAAAGAATTTGCGATAGTAAAGTTTTGAAAAACATATTTGTTATTCAAATTTAAAGCCCAATGAATACCCGCCTTTGTGTAATGATTTAACTCCCACCACTTGTGGGACATTTATTTTGAAGGCAAGTGCACAGAAAGAGTTGCTTTCTCAGTTGCAAAAGCAGCAAGGACTTTTCACAAAACTGCATTCAGCAAACAATGGAATTGTGAGAGCTAGCTATGTACTGTCCCATAAACATAGCAAGCCATTCGCTGAGGGTGAATTCATTAAAGAATGTTTAATTGACTCTGCAGCAATACTTTGCCCCGACAAGAAAGAGCTGTTTGAAAATGTTTCCCTGTCAAGACGAGCAGTGACACGGCATGTTGAGGACATTGCAGAGAATATGGAACAACAGTTGAAAGACAAGGTAAAGGATTTCACCTATTTCTCCTTTGGCTCTGGATGAGAGCATTGATGCACGTGACACAGCGCAGTTGTTGATATTCTTACGCGGCATAACGCCAGACTTTGAAATTACAGAGGACTTTTCTTCAGTGCAGTCAATGAAGAGCAAAACCACAGGGAAAGATTTATTGGAGGAGGTTAATAAGTGTGTTTCAAAATTTATCCAGTGTGACCACTGATGGGTGCCCAAACTTGACAGGAAAAATGTTGCCTTTTGAAAAGGATACAAGCTCAAGTAGCTGAGCTGAAGACAGATCAGAAAAAGATTTTCCTGCATTGCATTATTCATCAGGAGGTGCTCTGTAAAAGTGTTCTGAAAATTAGCCATGTTGTGGATACAGTCACTAAACTTCATAAGAGCAAAATCTTTAAACCACAGGTAGTTTGTCTCACTGTTGGAAGAGACCAAGTCGGGTCATGGGGTAGGTGCTTAAAAGGGTTTGGGACCTGAAGTTGGATATTGTTGAGTTTTTGCAAATGAAAGGAAAATATGTGGATTTCCCTCAATTGCAAGATAAAAATGGTTTGCTGATTTTGCCTTCCCCGTGGACATCATGGCCCTCCATGAATAAACGGAATTCCAAACTACAAGGGAGGGGCCTTTTTGACCATCAGATGTACAGTCTTGTCAAAGCCTTCAAGGGAAAAGTTCTCCTCCTGACCCACCAAGTAGAAGCCAACAATCTCACCCACCTTCCGGCACTACTAGTCTGTTCCCTATCAGATTACCAGTGGGAGCAGTATACATCGCTACTGCGTGCTTTAAACAGTGAGTTTTCTCGTCGTTTTGAGGATTTCAAAGTGTTGGAAAATGGCATGCTGTTGGTTTCCTCTCCTTTCACCTTCAATGTGGATAACGCTCCCACTGACCTGCAACTTGAGCTTATCGGTCTTCAGTCTGATGCAGTGATTGGAGAACTATTCAAAACAATGCCACTGACAAGGTTCTATGCATCTCTCGATGAACAAAACTTTCCAAAGATTAGGAGTCATGCTCAGAAGATGTTTGTACTGTTTGGGTCTACCTATGTATGTGAACAGACATTTTTTGTGATGAAATATAACAAGTCAAGGCACAGTTCATATCTTACTGACTCTCACCTTTCAGCAATCCTGCGTATAGCGACGTCAGAAACTATACCTGACTTCACTGCTCTAGTCAATGCCCATCAGACTTCACTCCTCACACTGATTGAGTAGTTTAAATGTGATGTTGAGCTCTCTCTCTTGTGCTTTTGTGCATACCTGTTAAAAAGAGTGGTGCTGAATTTTTAAATATTTTTTAACTAGTCAAGTCAGTTAAGAACAAATGTTTATTTACAATGACGGCCTACCTACAGGGTCAGCCCCTGGAGCAAATTAGGGTTAAGTGTCAGCTCGGGGATTCTGTCCAGCAACCTTTCGGTTACTGGCCCAAAGCTCTACCCACTAGGCTACCTGCCACCCAATGCACAGTGTACTTTTCCCTTCGTGTAGTTCATTGCATGTTTATTAATGAAATACCTACCAAAAGGAGAACATGGATGTGGTTTATTTCTGTGCATGTTAAAAAAGTAAAATAGCTAGCATATCTGGAAGTGATTTACAATAGATATATTGGTTAACACAGTCATACACATGATGTATAATCCTGTAATATGATTCTGGCCCGCAATGGCAAATATATATTCTAATGTGGCCCTCCCATGGAAAATAATTGCCCAGACCTGATCTAGAATGTCATTGTGTGCAGTAGCATTAAGATTTCCCTTCACTGGAACTAAAGGTCCTAGCACAAACCATGAAAAACAGCCCCAGACCATTATTCCTCCTCCACCAAACTTTACAGTTGGCATTATGCATTGGGGCAGGTAGCGTTCTCCTGTCATCCGCCAAACCCAGATTTGTCCTTCGGACTGCCAGATGGTGAAGCTTGATTCTTCACTACAGAGAACACTTTTCCACTGCTCTAAAGTCCAATGGCAGCAAGCTTTACACCACTCCAGCCGCCACTTGGCATTGTGCATGGTGATCTTAGGCTTCGTGCCGACGTTGCTTGTGTGGCCTCCCACTTCGCGGCTGTTCCGTTGTCGCTCCTAGACATTTCCACTTCACAGTAACATCACTTACAGTTTGACTGGGGCAGCTCTAGCAAGGTAGAAATTTGACGAACTGACTTGTTGGAAAGGTGGCATCCCATGACGGTGCCACATTGAAAGTCACTTCTTCAGTAAGGCCTTTCTACTGCCAATGTTTTTCTATAGAGATTGCATGGCTGTGTGCTCTATTTTATACACCTGTCAGCAACGGGTGAGGCTGAGATAGCTGAATCCACTAATTTGAAGTGGATGTCCACATACGTTTGTGTATATATAATGTACATACAGTATATGCACATATGATGTAGGACGCAATTTTTGGGGACCCGTTTTGGCTCATGAACGTTATTTTTCAGTACTACTGTCAAAAAGGTATGCAAAGTCTCTCCTTACTGAAAATAATTCCTGTGAAACCATGTTTTTCACGTCATCACATAACCTTTCACATGTGGATTCAAATTTGGACATATTCATATTTTTCACAAGATTTCACAGGTGATGCCCTGCAAACAAAATATGTTGTTAGGGTACACACACACAAACAGTGCTTTTAACATAGTGTTTTCAACTTACATATTTGACACACTTTGCCATACATGATTAGATTGTGTATGTTTATTTATACAGTAATTATTATTCAACATGTCCTGAACTCATAACCTCTCGGTTCATGGCATTTTTGATTTTGATCAGTTATTGCCTGTGTCAATAACTGATTTAACCTGCATTACTCAGTTTACTGTTAGATTTATCAGTCATTCAGGATTAACATTAAAACAGAACAATATGCCCCACCAACATTAGACAACTATACCCCTCAAATTGCTGAAATAGGTACATTAAATCAATGATGAGAGAATAGTCAGATTAACTGATAACTTAAGTAGAAGTGCTGATGGTACTCTTTTGTTAAATGCAGAGATGTATTATAGGTGATGAACGTGTAGAGGAATGCTATAGACTTTGCATACCCCAAATCCAGAGGTTGTGAGTTCAAATCCCAGGTGGGGTCATATTGAAAAGTCAGTACTAAGTGATTATGTCAAATTAAATCATATTGTCATTAGTTTTACACTATAAAACCCCCATTTAATTTCATTCCCTTACACATGTTAAATTTGCATTTTCACATGGGAAATGGCTGTTTTCACATGTTGAGCTGAAATGTTAACAGGTAAAAAAAAATAAAAAACATTTTATACATTTTCTCATGTATAACATTTAGAGTTCACATGTGAACACCACCTTTGCACACGTGAGGAGAAAAACGTTCATGTGAAAATTGAATTTGCACTTTCACATGTAAAAATCGAACTCACATGTTCAAATTTTCATCCCCATGTTGTCACATTTCACATGAGATCATGTTTTCACATGTGTAGTTTCATGTTATTACATGCTGCTTTTACATGTCACATGTTATCACATTCACATAATCATGCCATAACTGCCACAGGTGCCTCCTGAACATGCTTATTTTTGTATCTGACAGCTATACTAATCAGTGCTTTCTTGGGACAGGTCTCTTAAATAGATGATGTGTAATGTCCTGGTTGGAGAGCAATGGTATGATGCGTGACCAGCATGTTTCTTGCTCCAACAACACTGCTAATATGATCTGTTTGTCCTTGTAAGTCAGGTTTGTTGATCAATTATATTATCTAGGCCAATTATTAATTAAGTGAATACATTTTCACTTGGTCTCTGTTACTTAACAAGAGCAACTTTACATAAAGTTTGACCCATTGTTCCCACTAACATGGGTTGCGTTACCGCCAGGGGGATTTAGGCTAGGTCGGGGGTAAATTGGATTTTAGTGTTGAGATGAAACGTTTGAAGATGAATGAAGAGACAGCAGGGAAGGAAAGGAGTGGAGGTAAAGGAATGTGAGAGAGTGATAGAGAGAAGAGGGACGAGAATTTAAGAGAACGGAGGATGAACGATTGGAACGGTGTGAAGTTTTGGGGGGGAGAGACAATGTGGCACAGATTGTCTTTTTTTTGGGGGGGGGGGGGGGGTGTAGAAATGGATGGATGACAGGAGGCAAGGCCTCCCCCCGAATCATGCCAAGGAGTGTGTGTGTGTGTGTGTGTGTGTACATGTGCTCTAACACTATTAGAACTAATGATGTCACCACAAGGTGGATATACTGTCAGACACCACACTCTCGTCACCACAAACACAACCCCTCTCACCTGCTGTGATTGGCTAAGATAAAGGGAATGGTGTCACAGGGTTGTGCGGTACGGGGGCGTCAGGGGGAGGGAGGGATGGAGAGGCCTCGTAAGACACACTCCGCTCCCATCCAGCCCTGTTTCCACCTATATTTTGGCGGAGGTCATAACTGAGTGCGGTGTGTCGCCGTGCCATCCTTGCGTGGACTTCCTTGGCAACCGCGGCAGTGTTAGCGCTCCCTGCCAAAGACTGGCAGCTTAACTCTGCCACACACACAAGCGGCTGTCGTGATTTTTGTATGCCCGTCTTTTAGCTTTTTGTGCTTCACTGCCTCTCACTCACGGATCAGTGAGCACCATATGATTATTTTTGAACACCTGCACATTGCACTGCAGCAATACACGACTACAAATGTACTGTGTGCGGACGGGAGTAAATAAGAGATTGAGGTAGAAATCAGTCACAAACACAAAAAAATATGTTTTAACCATGACTGTGATTATCTCATTACATGTAAATGTCTTCACTTTGTGTATGAGGGAGGAAGAGAGGGATGCTGATTGATGCCTCCTTATGAAGTTCAGATTTAGTTGTGTGTTTCTCAGTCAGCGTTGACCCTCCATGCTCCCCTCGCTCATTACCATATAAAGCAGAATCCCTCCGCAGTCGAGGGAAAAGTACGAGATCGGAGTGGAAATGAGGAGCTTTGCTGTTTGCACTGCCTTCATCTCTCTAAGGGTCACCGAGGTCGCCAAGCAAATAATTATCAGAACCAGAGTACAGTTAACACCCCTATCCTCCCCTGTCGAGCGACAGATTTCACAGCTGAACTAAAGTCTCCTATCACTCACAAGACAACTGCTACCCTCTACCATTGAAGTAATTGTGGCAATATGATTGCAGGTCAAAAAACCTATATCGCGATAATTTAGCCTAACTGGTTGCCAAGATATTTAGATGAAGGACAATACGATATGAGCATTCCTATTGGACGAGTTCAGATTCTCTGTTTGAGAATCAAAGAATGTTAGCTCTACCGAACGTGACCAAGGTGAAGGGTTTGTCGTCGTGTTGCAACCGCAGTTGGTTTTTATGTGTACTATTTATTTAAAGGATGTTTCTATAATGTAAATATCGTGGACAATATGAGATCAATAAACACACAATACATAATCTAGTCTTTCCTGATTATGATTATTTTTTTAAATAGTTGGTTTGCTGCTTAAGTTGGCTTGTGATGTTAATTAATCCATGTTTAAGGTCGTTTCCCATCCTCACAAATGAAAGGCTTAGTCTGTTTGGTTTGAAAGATTTACCAAGCTTCAGCCGAAAAGGGATAGAAGCGTGTTCGGTTAGCCTTGTTGAGAGTTCATCAATACAGGACGCATCTTAAAGCAGTTCAATGCATTGACTTTTTATCCCGGGGTTGTCAGAGAACAGTCCGCATCAAAACAACTTGTTATTGATTTAATGACACATCATTAACGTGATGCACTGGATGATACAGTTTCCTGTTCAGAATTGCACCTGCAAAAACCTAGATGCTAGTCCAGTTCCTCCCCTTGACCAGGGCTTCTCAAGTCATGTCCAGGGGTCTCTTCGACAACTAATCATTAAGGCTTTGAATAGTTGAGTCAGATGTGCTATCTTTGGTCTGCAATTAAAATGTTTAGCCTGGAGTTTGTGCAGCATTATGTCTGTGTCATATAATTGTTAGATCACATGTAGTGCTGAGTGATTAGTGCATTTTTGAGGTCGGTTCGGTTTCTAAAACGAAATGTAAACATGAAATGCATTATGAAATCATGACGTTACAGTGATTTTTTTTTTTAGCTTTTTTATGGAAATTCCAAAAACATGAAATTGCCAAAACATTGAAAATATTCCATTGTCTCTGTCTGGTCTACATTTGGTATAAATCATTAGGAAATTACTATGAAATAACAAAATATTTCAGTTGTGTATATTACTTAGCATTTATTTGATTACTTTATTATTTTTAATTCCTTGAAGTAATCATCTCATCTCTGCTCAGGCAGTAGCAGTCAACCAGCCAGGCCATCTAACATTATATGCTCCCCATACTGTACTGCACCGTTTCGCAAACTCTGTCCTCGAGACCACAAGGGGTGCGCGTTTTGGTTTTTGCCCTAGCAATCCACAGCTGTTCAAATAATCGACTAATCATCAAGCTTTGATAATTTTAATCAGCTATGTAGTGTTAGGGAAAAAAACAAAACGTGCACCCATTGGGGTCCCGAGGATCAAGTTTGGGAAACGTTGCTGTACTGTCTTTAGTCATCCTGTTTAGCTTCCTAAGTATGCTGCAAAGTAGATAAGGGATACTTTCACAAACTCTGTCCCTCTCATCATTGTGTTGTGTACTTCCCTCGCTTATGCGGTCTGTGTGTATTTAACCTAACGTAGCAGGCTTAAAAATGTGTATTTTTAGAGATCTATATACAATGACGAGATGCTCATGTCTCCTAACAATGGGAGTTGTTGGCCCAAAGGCGGGAAAGAAGGCTACAAGCTTAGGTCCAAAATAAGCCCATAGAAACGCATTGTGCTTATTTTGGACAGTTTCTGGCGAGTGAAACCTTTCACTTCGCATCTTCCTCTCTGATCTGTCTCAGAGCCGGAAAAAAATGGTGCAATCGATTATGGTCATTGTAGTTAACTACCACATTTCTGCGCTGAACTAGGTTGAATATTGGCTTAATGATAACTACAACTCCCTTCAGCTCAGCGTCCCACGTACAGTACCAGTCAAAAGTTTGGACACACCTACTCATTCCATGGTTTTTCTTTATTTTTACTATTTTCTACATCTACAAGACATTAAAACTATGAAATAACACATATGGAATGTTACTTTAACACATGAAGGTCAGTCAATCCGGAAAATTTCAAGAACTTTGAAAGTTTCTTCAAGTGCAGTTGCAAAACCATCAAGCTCTATGATGAAACTGGAGCAATAGGAAAGGAAGACGCAGAGTTACCTTGTCTGCAGAAGATAAGTTCATTAGAGTTAACTGCACATCTGATTGCAGCCCAAATAAATGCTTCACAGAGTTCAAGTAACAGACACATCTCAACATCAACTGTTCAGAGGAGACTGCGTGAATCAGGCCTTCCTGGTCAAATTGCTGCAACAAAAAAAACACTACTAAAGGACACCAATAAGAAGAAGAGACTTGATTGGGCCTAGAAACACGAGCAGTGGACATTAGACCGGTGGAAATCTGTCCTTTGGTCTGGAGGCTACATTTGAGATTTTTGGTTCCAACCGCTGTGTCTTTGTAAGACGCGGAGTAGGTGAACGGATAATCTCCGTATTTGTGGTTCCCCCCGTGAAGCATGTAGGTGTTATGGTGTCGGGGTGCTTTGCTGGTGACACTGTCAGTGATGTATTTAGAATTCAAGGCACACAACCAGCATGGCTACCAGAGCATTCTGAAGCTATTCACCATCCTATCTATTTTGCGCTTAGTGGGACTATCATTTGTTTTTCAACAGGACAATGACCCCAAACACACCTCCAGGCTTTTTAAGGAGAGTGATGGAGTGCTGCATCAGATGACCTGGCCTCCACAATCACCCAGCCTCAACCCAGTTTAGATGGTTTGGGATGAGTTGGACCGCAGAGTGAAGGAAAAACAGCCAACAAGTGGGAACTCCTTCAAGTCTGTTGGAAAAGCATTCCTCATAAAGCTGGTTGAGAGTATGCCAATAGTGGCAAAGCTGTCATCAAGGCAAAGAGTGGCTACTTTAAAGAATCTAAAATATATGTTGATTTGTCTTCACTATTATTCTATGTAGAAAATAGTAAAAATAAAGAAAAACCCTTGAATGAGTAGGTGTGTCCAAACTTTTGACTGCTACTGTAGTTATTGACTTGATTTCTCAGATTCACTAAATTGAATTTAAGTAAATGAACAGACTTCAAATTTAAATCAGCTGTAGGTGGGTAACCACTCCAAAAAGGTCTGGGAACAACTGCTCTAATCTCCTATCCTTTTTCCAGCTGGAGCAAGTAACAAGATGGGCTGGGCATTTGGACTGGGCCTGGAGCGCCTGGCCATGGTGCTGTATGGGATCCCTGACATCCGCCTCTTCTGGAGCCAGGACGACCGCTTCCTCAAGCAGTTCTGCCTGCCCAACATCAACCACCCAGTCACTTTCCAAGTAAACAATATATTTTTGGTATATTTCAAACACTACTATTTGTTTTTAGTACAGAGTTTGGCCATTGAGGTTTCGACCATAGATATAGATTGAGGTCGCACTTGCCTCAAAGCCCTTTTTAATGTAGGCAACTGGGGGATACTTCAGAGGGACAGGCAATGACTTATACTCCTGGACAAACATTCCAGCACTGCAGATGGCAGTAAATCACCGACCTTGGTTTGTTCAGACTACACATTCCATGCATCTTTTCAGTTTGTTTATGAACTGCCAATAAACTCATAGACGTAGAAGAACAAATGTACTACTTTTAATTGACTACACTCAATGGTGCTGCCCCATGTCTATGATTTCAACCAGGGTCATGTATAGAAAGTTAGGCCAATGCAGGTTCTGCCTGAACGTTCTGAGAGCGCCACTATCTCCTCCATAGCCGTTGCTAAGTGATTGATGCTTCTGCGTTGTGCTGTTTATTTCTGATCGTTTTCAAAACCTATGAAGATGTCCAGTGAAAGCAGATGTGCATTTTGTTGACACCAACACTACCTCACCAACATTTCTAGAATAAAGCGACTACTAACATGGCAGTCGTTCTAAAACCTGGCCAAACTCTCTTAATACATGGCTCTGGTTTCAACCAAAAGCCATTATGATGCTCCTGGACCATATCATGTTATCCCGTAGCAGCCATATTAACAAAGAAGGTCTAATGGCTGAAACATTAATAAATGTTTGCATAAATAAGTGATATTTTGCAAGCATAGTGTGCAGGATTTGTTTTCCATTTTAGCTCCTGGACCAAAAACAATAACAACCAAACTTACCAGTCAATAAAATTAGAACCCAAAATCTGAATGAATGAATGAAAGCATGGATGGATGAATGACACACATGTTGAATCATTTAGGAACACGTGGTTTTATAGTTCATATCTGAAGGTAGTGTATGGCTCGTTAGTTTTCATTTAATGGAGGTCCTTGCTCAGGCAGGCTACATATGCTTCACTTCAGTGGATAGCAGGCAGCAATTGCGCTAAGCTAGCGATATGGTAACTTCAATCATTTCCAAATAATAATAATAATAATAATGTAAAGACGCAGAGATATAATAATGGTATCCATGAGTTCGTCTGAGTAGATAGTAGATAAACGACCGAAATCTCACTGTATCCCTTTAAGTATTTTCAGAACATTTTGTTTTTGCCACAGTGTGTGGCAGCTGCACATAATAGCTTCTTAAATCGTATCCCGTATCTACATATATCCTGACACTCAACTCAATGCATCATGAGCTTGGCTTAACTATTAACCCCATCATATAATTTAAAAAAATGTGTTTTACACTATTGCTTGTAAATGATGTTGTAAAGAAACAATGTTTAGCCTCAAAATAGGGTTAAATCTACCAATTTAAAAGTGGTTTCATTTTTTCCAGCTCCATCCCTCAAGCTTTATATCAAATGGCTGGGCTTTTTTGTAGTTTTATTCTCTCTAATTAACGAGTACTCCTTTAAACAGCCTGGGTGAAAAAGGAGAAGGACTGAATCAATAGTTCTGTTCCTCAGAGTCATTAATGCTGCCAGGTTGTAATGACTCGATGGTTGTTGTTGTTGAAGGATTTGGCCAGAAACTGAGATAGCTTAGTGGCTTTTTATCTAGCAGGTATTGATGGATTCTTTGGGAACAGAACTGGGGCCTTTTAGAATGTGCTTACTGTGCACATAATTGCACATCATCAATTGGATTGGTACACGATGAGACTTTCACATCAAATCAACATATATTTGGTGCGTGCACAGGATACAAGTGTAAACAGCATAGTGAAATGCTTACTTACAAACTCGTCCTCAATAATAAAGTGTTCAATATCAATGGTAAGAAAATTGAAAATCCAGAATAGGATCATAAAGCATGGATTCAATACTAGGTCAGATGAATAGAAACACACAAGAAATAAAACACTTGAATGTACGCGTGTTTAATTTCTTGTGTGTTTGCATTTTTACTTATTTATTTAATTGGCCTAGGGAGGTTTGTCCAACACCTACATACACAAAAAAGAAAGCCTATATAGTGGCAAATAAGGGTTCTTTGGCTTGTAGCCATAGCGGATCCCCTTTTTGTGCTATATATAACCTTTTTTAAGGTTCTATAAAGAACCATGCGCATAAGCAGAGGTATCATGCCCATAAGTGGCACAGGGGCACATGCCCCCTCTGATTTATAAAACATATATACAGCGGGTGAAATAAGTATTGAACACGTCACCATTTTTCTCAGTAAATATATTTCCAAAGGTGCTATTGACATGAAATGTTCACAAGATGTTGGTAACAACCCAAATAATCCATACATACAAAGAAACCAAAACAAATACGTAAGTTATGTGTAATAATGTGAAATGACACAGGGAAAAAGTATTGAACACACTTACTGATATTTATTTAATACTTTGTACAAAAGCCTTTGTTGGTAATGACAGCTTCAAGACGCCTCCTGTATGGAGAAACTAGTCGCATGCATTGCTCTGGTGTGATTCTTCCACACAAACAGTCTTCAAATCTTGAAGGTTCCGTGGGCCTCTTCTATGAATCTTGATCTTCAGTTCTTTCCATATATTTTCAATGGGATTTAAGTCAGGTGATTGGCTGGGCCATTCTAGCAGCTTTATTTTCTTTCTTTGAAACCAATTGAGAGTTTCCTTGGCTGTGTGTTTGGGATCATTGTCTTGCTGAAATGTCCACCCTCGTTTCATCTTCATCATCCTGGTAGATGGTAGCAGATTTCTGTCAAGAATGTCTCGGTAAATTTGCCCGTTCATCCTTCCTTCAATTATGTGAAGTTTGCCAGTACCATTTGCTGAAAAGCAGCCCCACACCATGATGTTCCCACCTCCAAACTTCACTGTTGGTATGGTGTTTTTATGGTGATGTGCAGTGCCATTTCTCCTCCAAACATGGTGTGTATTATGACATCCAAACAGTTCAATGTTGCTCTCATCTGACCACACTATATTCTCCCAGTATTTCACTGGCTTTTCCAAATGTTGTGCAGCAAACTTTAAACAAGCATCAACATGCTTTTTTTTCAGCAATGGAGTCTTGCGTGGTGAGCGTGAATACAGGCCATGGCGGTGGAGTGCATTACTTACTGTTTTCTTTGAGACAACAGTAGCTGCTAATTGCAGGTCTTTTTGAAGCTCTCCACAAGTGGTCCTTGGCTCTTGGACAACTCTTCTGATTATTCTTTTCACTCCTCTGTCAGAAATCTTGCGAGGAGCACCTGGTCGAGGCAGATTTATGGTGAAATTATTGTCTTTCCACTTCCGTATTATGGCCCCAACAGTGCTCACTGGAACATTCAGAAGCTTAGAAATGCGCCTATAACCAATGCCATCATTGTGTTTTGCAACAATTAGGTTGCGAAGGTCTTGAGACAGCTCTTTGCTTTTACCCATCATGAGATGTGTCTTGTGTGACACCTTGGCAATGAGACCTTTTTTGTAGGCCATCAGTTGGGACGGAACCAGCTGATATTAACTTGCACTGACAGGGGGCTGGATTGCTTTTTAATTACTGATAGTTTTCAGCTGTTGTCTTGGCTTTCCATGCCTTTTTGCACCTCCCTTTCTTCATGTGTTCAATACTTTTTCCCTGTGTCATTTCACATTATTACACATAACTTAATTTCTGAACTTATTTGTTTTGGTTTCTTTGTATGTATGGATTACTTGGGTTGTTACCAACTGGTGAAAAGTTCATGTCAATAGCACCTTTGGAAATATATTTACTGAGAAAAATGGTGACGTGTTCAATACTTATTTCACCCGCTGTATATAAAAAAAAAAAATACTACTAACCACCTAGGAATGTTATGAAGTTGGCTTTAGCTAGTCCAGATAGGTTCCCATTCTCCCAACCTCATAACTAGTTACCAAGAAGACATTTTAGGTTATTAATCAAGTTAGACAAGTTAGCTGCTCTATCTTAACTGGCATGCGTGCTGACAAGGTTGGTAGACTTTGGAAAAGCAAGAAATAACTTAATGTACTGAATAAGACTCACATTCCTTTGTCTTTTATCCACTCACCGCTCAAGAGGTATGCTTAGATATGGAGAAAAATATACATATTTTTGAGATAGAGTTAAGCATAATGATTATGCCTCTAGATAGCAGGAAAAAGCTGTTTCAGGTGTAAAAAAAAAAACCCTGTCCATGCACTTTTGGTGTCTTGACCTATATTACATTACATATTACTCTATGAATATGTCCATATCACATGATTTATGGCCTTTATGGGGGTGGTGGTAAGATTTGAGTTCAATTTCCAAGAAGACAAGACCTGTAGCTTTCAAATGAAATGTCACTTTCTATTTTCTGTGAATTTTGTTTGTGAATACCCCCCAAACTTACCGAATTTAACAGGTTTAATAAAAGGTTATATATAGCACCAAAAAAGGGTTCCACTATGGTTGCAACCCTGCTGAGAGCAAACCATGCCCCAAAATGGTATGAGCCTCCGCCCTTACATTTTTATTATTTCTAAAAGAAGAACCCTTTTCTGAACTGAAGGGCTCAACGGGCTCTTGAGTCATTATGATTCCACACAGAACCATCACCCTTCCCGAAGAACCCCTGAGGAACCTTCTTACCTTATTGTGTACCTGACTGAGCGATACTTCTTGAAAATGGCAGACTACTTTATAAAGTGGATCAATTGGAATCTTTATTTTTTGGCAGATGTCCACTGATGTAACAAGTAATTTTTATTAGTCAATTAAAGTTTCCGTTGTCAAAAAGCCACCACATTTCAATATAGGTATTCTGCTGTATATGTTCTCCACAATTCTTTATTTCACTGTTAATATTACATAACCTTCATTTTTGAGTCAGAACTTAATATGTCAATTTAACTCAAATAAACAGAAATGACATTGACAAAACTATTGACATGCTAGACTTAATATCTGGTAGCACAGCCTTTGATCAAAATAACTGCAATCAAGCGCTTCCTGAAGGCATCGATGCGCTTCCTGCACCTCTGTACTGGCAGTTTGGCCCACTCCTCTTGTGCAAACTGCTCAGTTTCGCCCAGATTTGAAGGGTGCAATCTCTCAACTGCTCTTTTCAGATCTCTCCACAAGTTTTCAATGGGATTTAGATCTGGACTCAAAACAGTCCAGTGTTTTGTCTTGAACCATTCCTGGGTGCTTTTTGAAATGTGTTTGGGGTAGTTGTCCTGCTGGAAGAACCATGACCTTCGACGGAGACCCAGCTTTTTGACACTGGGTCCAACATTGCGCTCCAAAATGCCTTGGTATTCTCCTAATTACATGATGCCATGCACATGTTTAAGGCACTCAGTGCCAGAGTCAGCAACAACCCCAAACCATCACTGAACCTCCTCCATGTTTGACTGTAGGGAAGGTGTTGTTTTCTTTGAAGGCTTCAGTTTGTTTTCTGTTAGTTGGTCACATCTGTCCACAGGACATTATCCCAGAAGGATTTTGGCATGTTCAGGTGTGTTTTGGCAAATTGCAGTCTTTCTTATGTCTCTCTCTCCAGCAGTGGTGTCCTCCTGGGTCTCCTACCATATAACCGCCTTTCATTGAGTTGGCGACAGATGGTGCGAGTGGAAACTGTCGAACCTTGTGTCTGAAAGTCAGCTTGAATCTGTGTGGCAGTTGATCGAGGTTCTTTCTCCACCATTTGAACAATCCTTCGCTGCAATCTTCCATCAAGTTATTTTGCGGCCATGTCCAGGGAGGTTGGATACAGTGGTATGGGCCTTAAACTTCTTGATAACATTACGTACGATAGAAACAGGAACATCAAGGTCTCTGGAGATGGACTTGTAGCCTTGAGATTGTCCAGATTGTTCTTTCTTCTCTCCATTCTCATTGCGGTACACACAGTGACACAAAACAGGAGTCCTTTTTTCTATTCAAACAGATTTTTATATTGCAGGCACCTGCAACTCACCACAGGTGAGTTCAATTCCAAAGTAAAGGAGAATCACCTGCTTGAAATCGAATTATTTCTAACTACTTCTAGGTGCCAATAATATTGTCTGGGCCATTTTAGGATAAAAAATGGCCCAGACAGATTTTTTGTTTTGTTCAACTGCAAACCAAAGGCATAAATATGTGGATACCAAAATATAAGACTGTAGGTCCAAAAAACACCTGCCCTGGCTGTAAAGTCTCCAGTGTCCAACAGTCCAGATCGGTGTTGGTCTCTGAGGAGGCTGGGAGAGTGGACCAGGCCTCTGCCACCGTTCTTGTAGTGCGTCCAGAGTGCAATGGAAAACACATAGGGGGTGGAGGGGAATGCTGCTGATCCCCCCGGTCACACCTCATTACCAGTCCAGCGGGTGGAGAGAGGGGTTGGAGGTGGAGGGGCAGGCGGGGTGAGAAGCCGTGAGCAAGCCCAGCAAGAGTGCATAGGCCCTGGGCAGCAGCAGAGGAGACACATCAGTCCATCCAAGCCGGAGAGCGGGGGCAATAAATAAATGGCAACAAGAGCATTAGGCTGCGTGGCGGGCATAATGTCTCTCTTCTCCTCCCCCTTCCCGCTGCGGGCCTGGAGTGAGTGACGGAGAAAGGTGGAGGTAATGTGGCTTGAGTATAATTTAAAATGTTGAGACGAAGAAGAGGAGGAGGAAGTGGCGAAGATATAGGCAAGTCTCTCTCCAGAATGGCTCAGCTGTCTCCTGCATTTATTGTTTCATTGTGTGAATTGTTTGCCCTTTGATTTGTATTTTTTATCATTTCCCCTTTAGATACACTACCGTTCAAAAGTTTGGGGTCACTTAGAAATGTACTTGTTTTTGAAAGAAAAGCTAATTTTTTGTCCATTAAAATAACATCAAATTGATCCGAAATACAGTGTAGACATAGTTCATGTTGTAAATGACTATTGTAGCTGGAAACGGCTGATTTTTTATGGAATATCTACATAGGCGTACAGAGCCCCATTATCAGCAACCATCACTCCTGTGCTCCAATGGCACGTTGTGTTAGCTAATCCAAGTTTATCAATTTAAAAGTATAATTGATTATTAGAAAACCCTTTTGCAATTATGTTAGCACAGCTGAAAACTGTTGTGCTGATTTAAAGAAGCAATGAAACTGGCCTTCTTTAGACTAGTTGAGTATCTGGAGCATCAGAATTTGTGGGTTCGATTACAGGCTCAAAATGGCCAGAAACAAAGAACTTTCTTCTGAAACTCGTTAGTCTATTCTTGTTCTGAGAAATTAAGGCTATTCTATGTGAGAAATTGCTAAGAAACTGATGATATCGTACAACTCTGTGTACTACACAGAACAGCGCAAACTGTCTCTAACCAGAATAGAAAGAGGTGTGGGAGGCCCCAGTGCACAACTGAGCAAAAAGACACGTACATTAGAGTGACCTACCCTCACCACCTGGGGCCGGGCCGTCAGGAAGTCCAGGATTCAGTACATTAGAGTGTCTAGTTTGAGAAACAGACGCCTCACAAGTCCTCAACTGGCAGCTTCATTAAATAGTACCCGCAAAACACCATTCTCTAGTCACCAGTGAAGATGCGACTCCGGGATGCTGGCATTCTAGGCAGAGTAGACTAGTCACTCTAATGTACTGAATCCTGGACTTCCTGACGGTCCGGTCCCAGGTGGTGAGGGTAGGTAACAACAACTCTGATACGCTGACCCTCAGGGGTGTGTGCCTAGTCCCCTCCTGTACTCCCTGTTCACCCACGACTGTGTGGCCATGAACGACTCCAACACCATCAAGTTTGCTGACAACGCAACGGTGGTAGGCCTGGTCACAGACAGCGATGAGACAGCCTACATGGAGAAGGTCAGAGACTTAGCAGTGTGGTGCCAGGACAACAACCTCTCCCTCAATGTCAGTAAGACCAAAGAGCTGATCGTGGACTATTGGAGAAAGAGTGGAAAGCACACCCCCATCCACATCAACTGCACTGTAGTGGAGCGGGTCGAGAGCTTCAAGTTCCCTATCACTAAGGACTTAACATGGTCCACACACACCCGTACAGTCGTGTCAGAGGAAGGCCTGGAAAAAAAAGACTCCAGCCATCCAAGCCATAGACTGTTCTCTCTGCTACAGTCCGAAAAACAGTACCGGAGCATCGGCTTTCGGACCAACATAAGACTGCTAAATGGTCAAATCAATGTTTACCCGGACAATCTGCACTGACCCTATCTTGCACTAGGTCTATGCACACTCACAAAACTATACTGTGTATATACTGTTTTGAGAATGACACAAGTATTGCTCTTCACAAAGTTTGCTGCTTCAGTGTTCTTAGATCTTTATGTCAGTAGTTACTATGGTAAACTGAAGTATAATTACAAGTATTCCATAAGTGTCAAAGGCTTTCATTGACAATGACATTCAGTTAATGCAAAGAGTCAATATTTGCGGTGTTGACCCTTCTTTTTCAAGACCTCTGCAATCCGCCCTGGCATGCTGTCAATTAACTTCTGGGCCACATCCTGACTGATGGCAGGCCATTCTTGCATAATCAATGCTTGGAGTTTGTCAGAAGTTGTGTGTTTGTGTTTGTCCACCGAGGATCGAGGATCTTGAGGATCGACCACAAGTTCTCAATGGGATTAAGGTCTGGGGAGTTTCCTGGCCATGGACCCAAAATGTCAATGTTTTGTTCCCTAAGCCACTTTTGCCTTATGGCAAGGTGCTCCATCATGCTGAGGCATTGGTCGTCACCAAACTGTTCTTGGATGGTTGGGAGAAGTTGCTCTTGGAGGATGTGTTGGTACCATTCTTTATTCATGGCTGTGTTCTTAGGCAAAATTGTGAGCGAGCACACTCCCTTGGCTGAGAAGCAACCCCACACATGAATGGTCTGAGGATGCTTTACTGTTGGCATGACACAGGACTGATGGTAGCGTTCACCTTGTCTTCTCCGGACAAGGTGTTTTCCGGATGGCCCAAACAATCGGAAAGGGGATTCATAAGAGAAAATGACTCCCCAGTCCTCGGCAGTCCAATCCCTGTACCTTTTGCAGAATATCAGTCTGTCCCTGATGTTTTTCCTGGAGAGAAGTGGCTTCTGCAAGCTCTGCACTGGTGGTGCCCCGATCCCGCAGCTGAATCAACTTTAGGAGACGTCCTGGCGCTTGCTGGACTTTCTTGGGCGCCCTGACGCCTTCTTCACAACAATTGAACCTCTCTCCTTGAAGTTCTTTATGATCCGATAAATGGTTGATTTAGGTGTAATCTTACCAGCAGCAATATCCTTGCCTGTGAAGCCCTTTTTGTGCAAAGCAATGATGACGGCAACACTCTCACCTGTGTTAATGAGACAATCACTGACATGATGGCAGCTGGTCCTTTTGTGGCAGGGCTGAAATGCAGTGGAAATGTTTTTGGGGGATTAAGATCATTTTCATGACAAAGAGGGACTTTGCAATTAATTGCATTCTGGAGAATATGCAAATTGCCATCATCAACACTGAGGCAGCAAACTTTGTGGAGACCAATACATGTGTCATTGTCAAAACTTTTGACCACGACTGTACACACTCACTCACACACTGAACTGACACTCTCACACAAAACTCACACATACGCACACACAACACACACATGCATACCGACACAAACACACACACACACTTTTACACTCATCACATGCTGCTTTATCTTTCTCTTATTTTCCTGATGCCTAGTCATTTCATGTACACATCTACCACAAATACCTTGTACACCTGAACATGGATCTGATGCTGGTGCTCCCTGTATATGGCTTAATTCTTGGGTACTTTATTCCTCTTGTGTTATTGTTTTTAAGTCTACACCTGTTATATTCGACGCATGTGAGAAATGAAATACGATTTGGTAATGCTTTACACAACACGATTCGAAAGGGATCGTCTCATTTCACACTCAGTTCTTTATCACGCACTATTTTGCTCTTCTTCTTCCTCTTTATTTTATTTAAGTAACCTTTTATTTAACTAGGCAAGTCATTTAAGAACAAATTAATTTGGCCTACTGGGGAACAGTGGGTTAACTGCCTTGTTCAGGGGCAGAACGACGGATTTTTACCTTGTCAGCTCAGGGATTCGATCCAGCAACCTTTTGGGATCAAATGCCCTAACCACTAGGCTACTTGCCTTATCCTATATGATCACCCAAATCATTTCAAATAATCTAAAAGCAGCTTTGAATGGGGATTGTGTAGCAGCAAAACTATTAGGTTTGAAGTGACTACAGATGATTTGGGTATGAAATTCTATTGGCTGTTGCTTAGAAATTGATTCAATAATGTAAAACAAAGCAATTGGTAGCGGTGGCTAAGACAAACCCAAAGCGTGCATTGCTATCTCTCGTTGTAGCCTTTCATCTAAAAGTGCACTAATTTTCCCTCCCCTCTCCTCTCCTCTCCTCCCCATCCTGCTTCCCTCTCCTCCTCCCCTCCTCAGCCCCTCAGTAAGTACCCACCTCTGATCAACGACATCTCCTTCTGGCTACCGGCCAAGGGCTACACAGAGAACGACTTCTATGACCTGGTGAGGAACATCGGAGGAGACCTGGTGGAGAAGGTCACCCTGGTCGACCAGTTCACACATCCAAAGTAAGATGCCATGTTCTTCACAAGACATAGAGCTGTAGGACTTGGGAGACGAGAACAAGTGTTTCCTATTGGACAGTTGAATCAGGGGTGATACTGGCTTAGATCAAACACCTCTCATCCATCACACATTCAAAGTATGACAACATGCCCTCAAGATGATATACATCAGCGGCCCTCAAACGGCAGGCCTGGGGTGCCATGACTGAACAACGATGGGCATGTTGCCACTCACTCTGATAACGTTGGGGTGTGACTTTCATTTAATTGTTTATTGAATTGCTACCACCATCATCAGGTTTTCAGTATCCAACCCCCACCCCCCCAGACAATTGCCCCCACCCCTTATGCCCACCTTAAAAATGTGCTTGTTGTGAGAAAAATAACCACTTAGAACACTGGGTTTAACAATGTTTTGACTCTATGCATTACATATTAGTTAAAATATAACCAACATGTTAAACAATGTACTGACTAATGATAATGATATAACGATGTAGTGAATACTCTTCATTTGGTTTGTACGGTCTTGTTTTGCGATTAGGGGTAAAGTAAGCTCTATTCCACTGCTTGACAAATGGTCTCGGAGAGAAAAGGTTAAGCAATACTCGATTCATCAGAGGGGCTCGGGATTGGATTGTTTGGTGTTTGATAGTGGATACAGTTGAAATCGGAAGTTTACATACACCTTAGCCAAATACAGTTTTTCACAATAACTGACATTTAATCCTAGTAAACATTCCCTGTCTTAGGTCAGTTAGGATCACCACTTTATTTTAAGAATGTGAAATGTCAGAATAATAGTAGAGTGATTTATTTCAGCTTTTATTTCTTTCATCACATTCCCAGTGGGTCAGAAGTTTACATACACTCAATTAGTATTTGGTAGCATTGCCTTTAAATTGTTGAACTTGTTTTGGGTAGCCTTCCACAAGCTTCCAACAATAAGTTTTTTGGCCCATTCCTATTGACAGAACAGGTGTAACTGAGTCAGGTTTGTAGGCCTCTTTGCTCGCAAACACTTTTTCAGTTCTGCCCACAGATTGTCTATAGGATTGAGGTCAGGGCTTTGTGATGGCCACTCCAATACCTTGACTTTGTTGTCCTTAAGCCATTTTGCCACAACTTTGGAAGTATGCTTGGGGTCATTGTCCATTTGGAAGACCCATTTGAGACTAAGCTTTAACTTCCTGACTGATGTCTTGAGATGTTGCTTCAATATATCTGGATAATTTTCTTTCCTCATGATGCCATCTATTTTGTGAAGTGCACCAGTCCCTCCTGCAGCAAAGCACCCCCACAACATGATGCTGCCACTACCGCGCTTCACGATTGGGATGGTGTTCTACGGCCTGCTCCCCCTTTTTCTTCCAAACATGGTCGAACGATGGTCGTTATGGCCAAACAGTTCTAATTTTGTTTCATCAGACCAAAGTACGATCTTTGTCCCCATGTGCAGTTGCAAACCGTAGTCTGACTTTTTTATGGCGGTTTTGGAGCAGTGGCTTCTTCCTTGCTGAGCAGCCTTTCAGGTTATGTCAATATAGGGCTCGTTTTACTGTGGATATAGATACTTTTGTACCTGTTTCCTCCAGCATCTTCACAAGGTCCTTTACTGTTGTTCTGGGATTGATTTGCACTTTTCGCACCAAAGTACGTTCATCTCTAGGAGACAGAACACGTCTCCTTCCTGAGCGGTATGACAGTTGCGTGGTCCCATGGTGTTTATACTTGCATACTATTGTTTGTACAGATGAACGTGGTACCTTCAGGCGTTTGGAAATTGCTCCCAAGGATGAACCAGACTTGTGGAGGTCTACAATTCTTGGCTGATTTCTTTTGATTTTCCCATGATGTTGAGCAAAGAAGCACAGAGTTTGAAGGTAGTCCTTGAAATACATCCACAGGTACACCTCCAATTGACTCAAATGATGTCAATTAGCCTATCAGAAGCTTCTAAAGCCATGACATCATTTTCTGGAATTTTCCAAGCTGTTTAAAGGCACAGTCAATCTAAGTGTATGTAAACTTCCGACTTCAACTGTATGTCTCACAGCGGCTAGCTTATATATCTTTTCTACTCTGACAGCTCCTTATTATGCAAGGTAATGGAGCCCTACTGAGCCGAGTGCTGTTTTCTCTGTTGACTGGAGCCCTTAGTCTAATGACAAGGAAGGACCAAGGGTCAATGTTTGTTAATGTCACATCTTCATTTGACCCGATTCACATCGGTGACATGAGGCTCGCTCTGTTTGTTTTGCACTCCCGCACACACCTACTCTTGCTGTCTCTCTCTGTCTCTCTATTTCGATCACTCTCTCTGTCTTACACACATAAAACTCTCTCGCTCACTCTCTCTCTCTCACACACACACACACACACACACACACACACACACACACACACACACACACACACACACACACACAAAATTAACAAACAGCCTTTTGGACTAATCCCAGCACTGACAGGAACAAACAGGATTGGCCCAGTGACAGATCAATCACAGAGACTGATTGGCTTTGCCTTAAATTACTACTTCCATGGCATTCCTATCAAGGATTTAGAGTTGTGGACAATGAAGTCTCTGTGTCGGTAGGTAGCAGTAACAACTGTTTAGTAGGGCATTGCTTTGCACGCCCCCGTTTCTACATTAGAAATTTGCACAAAACCTGAAAACACAGGATGGGTGAAAGCAACATGGCGGATGTCTTTGCTTCACCAATCCAGCCCTTTCACAAGTCAGTGCAGCTCAAGGAAAGGTGACGAGGAGAGGAAGTCACTTTACCTCCTTATTGAGATTCACCCTTAAGAGGGACCCTCCCGCTCTGTAGTGACAAAGCTGTTTCCTTTTCCTCCGCAAACCTATTCTTAGCGGTCACCCCTGAGCCTCAGACTTGATGTCTCCATTTTTAAATAAAGGGCATAAATGGCAGGCGGTGGACACAGCTTGGCGCAGGACTCATGCCCGCCTCGCATCCTAGTGGCTTTCCGAACAGAGAGAGTGTGTGTAGTGTGTTTAATGGTGAAACAAGCGGGCCGCAGTGCGTAAAAACGCCTGTGTGCATTAATCTCTGTCCCTGCTCTTAATCTTTTTTTAAATAGCAACCTTTTCCCTACCCTCGGTTAGGGTCTATTGTGGCTGTGTGCAGGCGTGGTGTGTGTTTACTGTGAATTCGAGAAAGAACAGTATCACAATCGTTAAGTGTCTGATTCACAATATGTAAATGTTGTCTGTCTGTCTATCAGGTGTGTGTGTTTTTGTGAATTTGAGACGGCATATTGTGATAATGAATCTCCTCTAAGTCATGAGCATTTTGGGATCATTTGTGCCGCATTTTCACCAGAGACCCTGCATTATGCCCTTTTTTGCCCAGAGAGAGATGAGCCGAGGTGAGCCGAGTTCACATCGATGCGCAGCCTCCAAACTCTATGATCACTGCCCCAGGATATCAAGCTCCATTTTAGCCCCAGCTTCTTGACAGACTGTCCTCCCTGTGAATGCCATCTTTATGAACAAGATGACGGGCAAATTGTTTTTTTGGTTTTTTTGCACAGCATCAACGCTGACTCATGGAATTGGGCAAGCTGTTCCTGATGAGGGCAGGCGGGCGACAGTACCCTTCTGTTTTTGTCTGTACGCCATTTATATATATAAGCTGCACATGCAGGGAGGTGTATTCTGAGACTTGTGTTTCCTCATATCCTGTGAAAAGAGGGCACTGCGCCACCAATCTAGAATTTTCCTTTTCAGTATTTTTGTTACAATTACATTTTGAGTACTTTAGCAGACACTCTTATCCAGAGCAAGTTACAATCAGTGAATTCAACTAAATTAGGTTAAATCACAGTCATTGTAGAGCAACATGTACTGTAATTAGTTATTGTTACACTGTACTTAGAGTTAGGGTTACTTACTTACAATTTGATCACTTTTCACAGGGTCGACAGAAAGCGGATGTAATCACTTGATCTTATGTGAAGTTAATGTGATAATGGGACTGCATGTAAAAGCAACATGTGATAACATGAAACTACACATGTGAAAACATTATCTTGTGTGAAATAAATGTGACATGGGAATGCAACATTTCAACATGTGATGCCATGAGACTACACATTACAACATTTACATTTCACATGTGAAAATGAAATTTGCAGTTTTACATGTGAGGTAATGTTACTCTTGAATCACTATGATAAATATAATTGTTTTCTTGAGTGTATTTTTAACAAAGCTGAGATTTAAGTCCTAAGTGTAGGAATATAGGTGAAATCAGTTATTGACAAAGACATGGTGGCCTTGCAGATGTTGTGAGTTCAAATCCCAAGTGAGAACATGTTGAATAATAATGACAGTATATATAAACATACACAATGTAATCATGTATGTCAAAGTGTGTAAAATATGTACAGTGCTGCTTGAAAGTATGTGAACCCTACAGGGCTGGTAATTATTTTGCTATGAAAGACCTAAACCCCAATTGGTAATAAAGACATTCCAACTAAATGACAGAAACAAAAAAAATATATATTGTCATTGGTTTATTTAACAGAAACTCAGATTTGATGTGTGCAAAAGTATGTGAACCCCTTCAGTCAATAACTTGTGGCACCTCCATTAGCAGCGATAACTTGGACTAAACATCTCTTTATAGCCAGCAATCAGTCTCTGACATCTGTTTTGAGGGTTTTTTGCCCACTCCTCCTTACAGAACTCAGCCAATTGAGTGAGGTTTGAGAGGTGTCTGGAATGAAATGCCCGCTTCAGGTCCTTCCACAGCATCTCAATTGGATTTAGGTGAGGACTTTGACTTGGCCAATCCAAAACACAAATCCTCTTTCTCCTGAGCCACTCTTTGGTAGATATGCTTGAATGCTTTGGGTCATTGTCTTGTTGGAAGATCCATTTTCGGCCCAGCTTTAGCTCCTTGACTGATGGCCTGACGTTCTGTTCAAGAATTTCCATTTATACCTCAGAATTCAAGATTCCCTTAATGGTGTGGAGTCGTCCAGGTCCAGGGGAGGAAAAGCAGCCCCAGATCTTGACATTCCCACCACTAGGCTTGACTGTTGGGATGAGGTTCTTTTGGTGGTAGGCAGTGTTGGGTTTTCGCCAAACAAAGCAGTATTGATTGTGACCAAAAAGGTCAATTTTGGATTCATCAGTCCAGAGAATGGACTTCCAAAAACCTTCAGGTGGTCTATTTTTTGACAGCAGAGGCTTCTTCCTAGCAACCCTCCCATGAATGGCATTTCGATTCAGTGTTCTTCTTATTGTGCACACTTACAGTTGAAGTTGGAAGTTTACATACACTTAGGTTGAAGTCATTAAAACAAATTTTTCAACCACTCCACAGATTTCATGTTAACAAATTATAGTTTTGGCAAGTCGGTTAGGACATCTACTTTGTGCATGACACAAGTAATTGTTCCAACAATTGTTTACAGACAGATTATTTAACTTATAATTCACTATATCACAATTCCAGTGGGTCAGAAGTTTACATACAATAAGTTGACTGTGCCTTTAAACAGCTTGGAAAATTCCAGAAAATGATGTCATGGCTTTAGAAGATTCTGATAGGCTAATTGACATCATTTGAGTCAATTGGAGGTGTACATGTGGATGTATTTCAAGTCCTACCTTCAAACTCAGTGCCTCTTTGCTCGACATCATGGGAAAATCAAAAGAAATCAGCCAAGACTTCAGAAAAAACATTGTAGACCTCCACAAGTCTGGTTCATCCTTGGCACCAATTTCCAAATGCCTGAAGGTACCATGTTCATCTGTACAAACAATAGTACGCAAGTATAAACACCATGGGACCACGCAGCCGTCATACCGCTCGGGAAGGAAGGAGTATCTATATCCACAGTAAAAAAAAGTCCTATATCGGCATAACCTGATTGGCCGCTCAGCAAGGAAGAAGCCACTGCTCCAAAACCGACATAAAAAAGCCAGACTACGGTTTGCAACTGCACATGGGGACAAATATTGTACTTTTTGGAGAAATGTTCTCTGGTCTGATGAAACAAAAATAGAACCAAATTGGCCATAATGACCATCGTTATGTTTGGAGGAAAAAAGATAAGGATTGCAAGCCGAAGAACACCATCCCAACCATGAAGCACAGGGGTGGCAGCATCATGTTGTGGGGTTGCTTTGCTGCATGAGGGGCTGGTGCACTTCACAAAATAGATGGCATCATGAGGAACGGTTGACACAACTTAAACAATTTAAAGGAAAATGCTACCAAATACTAATTGAGTGTATGTAAACTTCTGACCCACTGGGAATGTGATGAAAGAAATAAAAGCTGAAATAAATCATTCTCTCTACTATAATTCTGACATTTCACATTCTTAAAATAAAGTGGTGATCCTAACTGACCTAAGACAGGGAATTTTTACTAGGATTTAATGTCAGGAATTGTGAAAAACTGAGTTTAAAAGTATTTGGCTAAGGTGTATGTAAACTTCCGACTTCAACTGTACCTGAGATGCAGCAAGTCTGCAAATCTCTAGATGTTATGTTTGGGTTGGCTTTTACCTGATTTATTGTTGTTCTTGTGGCTCTTTTGGAAGGGCGTCCACATCTAACCCGAGTTGCTGTCATGTTAAATGCATTCCATTTCTAAATTATTTGCCTCACAGTGGATTGATGGAGCTCAAATCTTTTTTTAGATTATTTTATAGCCTTCCACAGGCTGATGTGCTCTCACTACCCTCGTCCTGATGTCCTCTAAGATTTCCTTTCCTCTCAGCAGTGCGCTTTGAGTTTCACCTGGATGGGTAACACCAAACTGACCAGGTTTCTTATCTCTATTTATCAGAGTCCTGCCCAAACTTTTTCCTATCGATCTCTCTCTCCTTTGATTGGTTCATTTTGGTAGATAATTATTGGCCCACCTGATTCTACTTACCTACTTGATTTAACCAATGCAACTATTTTTGCACCTCCTTTTTAATTCCTTTTCTACTACAAGCATGATTTTCTCTACACCAACATGTGGTATTGGTTAATATAAACCTGTCATGTCAGATCAAAAAGACTGATAATGATTAAATGAAGATTTCATGGTAAAAACTGAAAGAAATCTGTTGCACAATCGGTTCACATACTTTCAAGCAGCACTCTATGTTCAAAACACTGCGACTTTGTGACGTTCTGGGGATATCCTACAACGGATTTTTGTTTGCAGTGCATCAGCTGTGAAATCTCGTTAAAAATATCCACATGTGAAACTTTGTGTGATTTTCACATGTGAAATCGTGTGGTTTTTCCACATGTGAAATCATGTGGTTTTCCCACATGTGAAATCATTAGAATTTTTCCATAGGGGCCTTTTAAATGTCACGTCACTGCAGAAGCTCTTCCAGGTGATGTACAGAACCCGGCATTCAAACAAACCATTACATTTTTCTCGACATCCTACGACTCATTTTTGTTTGCAGTGCATCAGCTGTGAAATCTCGTGAAAAATATCCACGTGAAACTTCCTCGTGTGATTTTCCCACATGTGAAATAGTGTGATTTTCCCCACGTGAAATCATGTGGTTTTCCCACGTGAAATCATGTGAATTTTTCCTTTTAAATGTCACGGCAAAGTGAAATCCTCAGCCTTTGCGTCGTACTGTAGTCATAGTGAGACGTTTCACTGGCCTGCACTAGTATTCCTCGGACGTGGCGCTACAAATCAAAGCTGATGGGCACTATAATGCAACACAAATCTGCGTTTATTGGTGCGTAACTCTGTCAGATGTAATCGGGACGGATTCATTTGTAAAGTCAACTGTGCTGTCAATCAAGCTGACAGCTTGGACAGGAAGTCAACGGCATGCGGGCGAGGGGGGAGGGAGGTGGGAAAGTTGTAACACTGAGCCCCGCTCGATGTTGTGCTGCAGCAGAGGCTGTGTTACAATCTCTCAGAGAAGGTAGTAACCAGAATTTTCTCTTCCGTTATTTTTTTCATACCCGGTCTTATCTGAGTTAGTGAGTGGCACCGTAAGTTTTTAACATTGTATTTACATGTAGTAACATAGTAACAACTTTGTAGTGACGTGGTAATATAGTTTATGAAGGGGCAAGTTCCATTAATACCCCCCTTGCTGATTTATATTTATTTAGGCTGTAGCATGGTTTGTCAGGCTGTTGTCTTGTCGCTGTGATGTACTGCATGCTCTTCTCGCACGGGGATGCTTTCCATGGGTGACGTTCATGACTGTGTGCGTATGTGTGCATCACTGTGTACTCTACAAGAACACCACAACACACTATTTGTTGTAAACTTTTACTATACATGGTATTTTTTTAAAGCCACTGTCATAAAAGAGCACCAGAATGCCCAATATAGTAGTATGGTGTATAGTATATACTGTAGTACAGCGCATACTAGTATATAGTAGTATAGTACAGTACATACTAGTATAGTATACAGTAGTATAGTACAGTGCATACTAGTATAGTGTATATATAGTTGACCAACCTTGTGTCCTCTGAGGCAAATGTTAACACTGTCTGACCTGAAGCCCATCTCACCTCCACCACACCTGGCCTGACCCCTCAGTCTGTCCCTCACAAGGCCCACACATCTCTCCTCTCAGCTTAGGCAGAATAGGGAGCACCCGGCCGCCAACTTTTGGATCAAATTAACAATTTACCGCTGGCACGCGCAGGAAGAAAGAAACAGATGGGGAGAGGGGGAGGAGGGTGAGATATGTAGACGACAGGAACATGGAGGAAGTGTGTGTGTGTGTAAGAGAGAGAGAGAGGAGTGCCATGCAGAGTGTTGTGTCCCAGGATCAGTGAAACGTTTAGAGATAAATGGAGACGAGAGAGAGGTGTGTGTGTGTGTGTGTGTGTGTGTGTGTGAGATTGACAAATGGGCGTCTTCGGCAGTGGGTTTCTGTAGGAAGCCAGACTTGCTAAAAATCTGCCCTCTTTGTTGGAAACCTCTCGGGATCTTTCCAGAAGGCGAGGCAGAAGGCTAATGCCGAGCACGGCACCCGAACCAGAGTGGAGCGGGCAGAGAGGGGGAGAGCGAGAAAGAGAGGGACCAGGGAGGAAGATAGACAGAAAATTCCAGGTTGGGAGAGAGAAGGATGGTGACAGACAGAGAGAGAACAGAGAGAGGGAGAGATTTGGCAGGGAAAGAGGGGGTATCCTGGGAGTGACCGTATAGAGTGATAGGGGGGAGCTGGCAGAGGGAGAGAGATCAGGGAAGAAGAGAGAGTGGATTGAGTTTAATGGAGCTACTGCAGGAAACGCCTTAGAATAGTGTATCGTTGTTTACTATGAACACTTCAATACCGTACAGTGCATTACCCTATATTACACATGATTTGTCACTCACAAATGTAAGATGTTAATAACATGCATATAGAATGCATATGACACACCTATTGCGGATGGTATAGTTTTTGCCAAAACACATGCTGTATGTAACAATGTGTATTATCCAGGTAGTACCAAGGCGATTGGGTAAAACAATATATAAAAAAGAAATTTGTCAGGTATTAAATTTCAACCATTACATAACATTACATTTATCTGATTTAGAAGATCCATATGAAAAGACAAAATCCCTGTCTCCATTTCCTGTACATAATAGAATCCCAACGTCTTTATGATATCCCATTTGTACACAGTATTACAAGTTATTTAGGTATTTTTTTATCCCACAGCATTCGTGCACAGTGCACCGTATTCCTCCGGGTTTTCTAACAAGCAGTGCTTTATGGTATTAGCTGGCTGATGGGAGCTCGACCATATTTATGCTGTAGGTGCTGCCAAGCTGAGTAATCTGGGTGTAATTGAGAGTGGGGCTAATGGGGGAAGAGCCCCTCAGGCTGAATGCACTGCACTGTTTTGGTGCCATGCAAGCTTTTCCAGTATAGTGTTGTGCCTCCTGACATGCAGTAGGTGAGCCTACACTTGCAATACACTGTAATAGTGACCCTTTGACAGACAGAGGGAAAGAGGTGGTGCACTGTAAATCATAATCATTTTAGGTTCTCTCTCTACAGGCATGCTATTCTATGATCAGTTTGATGTGGGTGGCAGGGTGCCATTTAGTCAGCATACATCTGCTATGGTTCCTTGGTTAAATAAAGGCTGTCCGACTTGGTTGTGTTTCCTCATTAACAAGTGGACTGGCGGTGCACAGGCGTCCTCAGTTAATCGCTGCAGACGCAGGTGCGCTTTTTCCCGTGAGCTTCCCGTTGATTTTCAACAGTAGGCACCATTCTGTCAGGGTGGGAGGCTTCAAATGGAGCTGTCAATTTGGAGAAAGAAAGAGATAGATAGGGAAGGAGAGAGGGATGGGGGAAGAGGAGAGAAAGAAAGAGAACTTGGAAAGAGAGCAGTCTGGAGTTTCAGCCTGTCATGACCGCTGTTCGTCAACGTTACAACTAAGCAGTGTTGATTAGGAACTTCCGACCCGTTGGTGGAGAGACACCGCTCCGCTCTATCTGGCTGAGGCCCGGCCTTCTTTGACTAAGTCGGACAGTTCTCGGTGATCCCTTAGATGACCAACACTCATCAATTATTGCTACCTCTACACTGTCCCCTCTTATTATTTTGTCAAGATATTGACCAACTAATCGCATTCATCCCCACCACAAGCCCCCAAGCTGTCATATAGAATACGGACGAGAAATCTCCATCTACTGCCTCAGGGACAGACGTCAGCCATTTTGAAAGATGACATACCGCGGAACACCCTCCTCCCCCTAACACAGCGAGGCAGGTGCATCTTGTCCTTAGTCCAGCACTTATGAATCATCCCATTCGCATCGCCAACAGTTTATGTGAGGTTGTTTTATGATGAAGACCACAGTTGGACAAGAGCCCCCTTGAAATGCTTGCGGGTGAATCACTGCTCTTGGCGCCGAGTCGCAGTCTGTAATAGTGGATCCCTGAGAGTTAAGCCGTGGCGATTCATCCGCTGGTGAAGTGCTGTGCCATCTGATGAAGACCGGTGCTTCTCCATGTAGCATGCCAAAGTGCTTGTTTACCGCAAGTCCTCGCTTTTGCTCTCTCGCTGGCGCCCAGTCTCCGCCACTCTCTCCTGGCTTACACTCCCCTTGTGTATACACTTAACGAAGGAGGGAAAGTATTTGCTCTCCAGCCACATGGGCCAATCAAATGGCAGTGCCAGGCTTAAAACTATGACTCTATTGACTAGGCTTTTTGCTCAATAAAAAAACACTTTGGATTTCTTGTGGAACTCCCTATGAAAAGAACAGGGAACAGTGAGATGGTTCAAAATCTGACAGAGAAAAATCTCAAAGTAATCTTAGTCCCAGACAGGGGTACTATTATTATTTTTTTACCTTGATTGAAGCCTGAATCTACATGATTGCATACTTTTGTGTTATTGTCTCTCCACAGTTCGCAGGTACCCCCCCCAAAATGAAACATTTTATTGGTATGTCAAGTGCCTTGCACACAGGAAATCGAGGGCAAACCTTGACAAATCGCATGGAAATCAAATCAATGGTTGACACAGACGCAAAAGAGCAGCCGCGGCGTGAGCGAGAGAGATTCACATCTGCATTGCTTGCTGTTTGGGGTTTTAAGCTTGGTTTCTGTAGAAGCACTTCGTGACATCTGTTGATGTAAAAAGGGCTTTATAAATACATTGGATTTGATTCACTGGGTTAGCGGCACAATCCAAGGGAGGTATCGACAGAATTGTCTCGATAATTATAGTGTTTCCTAATTAGTAGAAGATGTGGTTGGGAGATGTGTACGGGGAGTAAATGAGGCCTCCTGTAATTAGTGTTAGCCCCTGGAAGAGAGTGAAAATTAATGGGAGCAATCTACAGCAACCACCCGCCACATTTTACTTTAAAGGCATTTCTTCCGCCATTACGTTAGCCTTTTATCCTATCGGCCATTATATTCATACCAGTGAAATAACTCGCAGAGGGAAGCACTTCTATTAGGTGGCGTTTAGAAAACACGCCAATTGATTTGGTTCTCTGCTGGGCAAAGGGACACATTTCATTTTTCATGACTCATTCCGTACTACACAAGGACTTCTCGCTTAGCTAGCTTCTAAGAAATTAAGTGAAGGCCTCCCAAGTGGCGCAGCGGTCTAAGGCACTGCATCTCAGTGATAGAGGCGTCACTACAGACCCTGGTTCGATCACGGGCTGTATCACAACCGGCCGTGATCGGGAGTCCCATAGGGCGGCACACAATTGGCAGAGCGTTGTCCGGGTTAGGGGAGGCGCCAAATTCATTGTAAATAAGTATTTATTCTTAACTGACTTGCCTAATTAAATAAAGATGAAATAAAAAATCTAATAAATAAATAAAAAGTGGGGCGTTGTTTCAATGGGTCGAAGTAGAGAACTTCAATCAGGCCGAGGGAGAGGGCCAGAGCCTACTGGATCAATGTAGTAATTAGAGCAGTGGCAAGGCAGGCGAGCGAGCGAGCGACGAGAGGCTAGGCTGGAATATCCCTTTCAATCTTCCCTGAGGGATCATGGAACGATCATTTGAAATGCAGGGCTTGTGTATGTATTTGTGACTTTGTGTATTGATATCTTTGGCTTATCATCAACCACAAGGGTCTTAGTGAGTTTGAGAAGCTGTATTGAAATGGAAAACCAAAAAGTTTAGCATTTGGCCCCATCTTTCTGGGATTGCAGGTAACCAATTGAATATTGGGTTTAGCAGCAACAGAGAACACGTAAGTGAGTGGCTGTTTGAAACCTTCACGTTAGTGCTCATGGGTTGCTAGTCAACAAGAGGAATGACATCTACAGGTCAGTGTTCCTGGTTGAATTTGGTGCTTGCTATTTCAGTGCTGGCCAGTGGCTAGGCGTCTAGGAGGCTTATGCAGCCAGCAGGTCAAGTTAAATGTCACTCTTTACTCTGCTCTTATAAACAGAGGGTCATAAACAGCAGAGCAAACAAAACCGACAGGAAACTGCGGGATAACCCTACTCAGCAATCGTCATTACAAACAACACTCCCAGGCGTGCGCACGCACAAACACATACACACATCCTCAGTCCCACAGCTGTCCCCCTCGACCTTATAGCCTCCGAAGACAGCATGCTGAATAAACCCATTACTGTCCACTGCCTTGTAAAGCAGTTTACTGTCCAGAGGCCAAAGATCACATCATGAGTGACAGGTCTATAACAGAAGAGGAGAAGAAAGAGGGAGAGGGGAAGGGAACGGAGGAGAGGAAAGAAGAGGGGAAGGGAGGGTAGGGAGGGGGAGAGGACAGGCGAGATGAGGTGTGGAGTAGACGGGAGAAGAGGATGGGAAGGGAGAGTAGTTGAGAGGGGAGGAAAGGCGGAGAGCACAAGGTAATTACTTCATTACATGAAAGAGACCTATGTCTTTGCCAGTTCAATTAGAGTGGGAGACGGAGAGGTGGTTAGAGAGAACGCCATAAAAAGCTGCATTCACCCTAACTCAGAAAAGTCACAGCTAATGTGTGGGAGAGAGGGAAGAAATGGATGAGAGTATAACTTTCCCACTTTCTCCACACACACACCACACACACTTTCTCCCCACACACACCACTCACACACACTTTCTCCCCACACACAAATGTATTTCCAATAAAGATTGGGCAGAATAAACCAAAGAACAGAAGAGGTGAAGGATACTAAGAACCGGAGGAAAACTATTAAATGGATAATACAGTAGTATTGAAGGAGCTTTATGTTGGCCCAGCGTCGTCCGGGTCATTGCGTAATTTGAAATCCAAAGTGCTGGAGTACAGAGCCAAAACAACAACAAATGTGTCACTCTCCCAATAGTTTTCTTAGGTCGAAAATAAGCCCATAGAAATGCATTAGGCTAATTTTGGAAAGATTTTGGCGTGTGAAACCTCTCGTCTCGCTTCGCCTCTTCCTCTCTTCTGCATTTCCCTGTCATCGCTTGCTTTGTGACTGACCGGCACCCATCTTAGCACTAGATCATTATAAGATGCATATCGTTCATTCTAGAGGTAGAGGGCTCAATGAACTAGCGAATTGAAACTTTTAAATAAAAAGTAGCCTAGTTAATATGAAGTGGAAAATGTAGCCAGCTGAAAATGAGACAGCCTGTGCTAAAAAAAACACTGTATACAGTTGAAGTCAGAAGTGTTTTCTTTTTACATACACTCAATTAGTATTTGCTAGCATTGCCTTTAAATTGTTTAACTTTGGTAAAATGTTTCGGGTAGCCTTCCGCAAGCTTCCCACAATAAGTTGGGTGAATTTTGGCCCATTCCTCCTGACAGAACTGGTGTAACTGAGTCAGGTTTGTAGGCCTCCTTGCTCGCACACGCTATTTCAGTTCTGCCAACACATTTTCTATAGGATTGTGCTCAGGGCTTTGTGATGGCCAATCCAATACCTTGACTTTGTTGTCCTTAAGTCATTGTGTCACAACTTTGGAACTATGCTTGGGGTCATTGTCCATTTGGAAGACCCATTTGCGACTAAGCTTTAACTTCCTGACTGATGTCTTGAGATGTTGCTGCAATATATCCACATAATTGTCCTTCCTCATAATGCCATCTATTTTGTGAAGTGCACCAGTCCCTCCTGCAGCAAAGAACCCCCACAACATGATGCTGCCACCCCCGTGCCTCACGGTTGGGATGGTGTTCTTCGGCTTGCAAGCCTCCCCCCTTTTTCCTCCAAACATAACGATGGTCATTATGGCCAAACAGTTGTATTTTTGTTTCATCAGACCAGAGGACATTTCTCCAAAAACTATGATCTTTCTCCCCATGTGCAGTTGCAAACTGTAGTCTGGCTTTTTTATAGCAGTTTTGGAGCAGTGGCTTCTTCCTTGCTGAGCGGCCTTTCAGGTTATGTCAATATAGGACCTGTTTACAGTGGATATATATACTTTTGTACCTGTTTCCTCCAGCATCTTCACAAGGTCCTTTGCTGTTATTCTGGGATTGATTTGTACTTTTTGCACCAAAGTACGTTGATCTCTAGGAGACAGAACACGTCTCCTTCCTGAGTGGTATGACGGCTGCGTGATCCCATGGTGTTTATACTTGCGTACTATTGTTTGTACAGATGAATGTAGTACCTTCAGGCTTTGGAAATTGCTCCCAAGGATGAACCAGACTTGTGGAGGTTTACAATTGTCTTGGCTGATTTCTTTTGATTTTCCCATGATGTCAAGCAAAGAGGCACTGAGTTTGAAGGTAGGCCTTGAAATACATCCAGTTGACTCAAATTATGTCAATTAGCCTATCAGAAGCTTCTAAAGCCATGACATAATTTTCTGGAATTTTCCAAGCTGTTTAAAGGCACAGTCAATTTAGTGTATGTAAGCTTCTGACCCACTGGAATTGTGATGTAGTGAATTATAAGTGAAATAATCTGTCTGTAAACAATTGTTGGAAGAATTACTTGGGTCATGTACAAAGTAGATGTCCTAACCGACTTGCCAAAACTATAGTTTGTTAAAATATAATCTGTGGAGTGGTTGAAAAATGTGTTTTAATGACTAAACCTAAGTGTATGTAAACTTCCGACATTCAACTGTATATGTAGTAGATGGAGGTCATTCGCACCTATAGATTGAGAAATTAGTGGAAAGCCGGAGACAGACATGAAGGAGAATAAAGGTACAGAAGCAGGTTGTGATTAGTTCACATCATAAAAGAGGCTTGCCGACGCTACATTGATTCTTCCAGCGTTGTTATTTTCCTAAAACCCTAGTCTTTCGCTCAGGGGGACAATGGAGAGAGGTGTGTGTGTGTGTGTGCATGCGTGTGTTGGGGGGATACCTCGCTGACAGATTTATTGCACAGTGATTTGGGCCTTTCTCCCACTCAATCACTCCGTGACAGGGTTGCATTGTCTCGTACCTGTTATCATTTAGCAGTCTCTCGCTTTTTTATAAAAAATTATTTAGATTCATTATGGAGAATTGTGTGTAAGATCGGTCTGGATGGAGAAAGCAATTTGCAAAGGAAAACATGGGCGCACGTGATTGTCCTCAGCCCCCAAACAAAACAAGCAAGTAATACACGAAGGATATGCAAATTCCTGTTAAATGATACACCTTTTTGTGATACACCACACTGGAGCAAACTTTCCTTGTAATTGAACAAATACATTTCCTATTCAAATGTGAATTCTCAATAGTTCTATTTATTTCACTCGAAGGCAGCCAATGAAGAAACATGCCAGCAACACAATCGACCCACCTCTTTGTAAGGGCTAGTTCATGTATATTGTTTTAGCTTTAATTGTTTTTAACCAATAACATTTGGTTGACATGTCGGAACACCCGAGGTCGGAAATGAGCTCTATGGAAGTGAACAATCCATTTTATACACAAACCAAAATCAGTACTTTCACTTGATACAGTTGTGCTGCCTGTTGCCCTTGGGGCCCCTGTACTTTTGTGGCCATGTTATCTGGGATCATAAACTAGGTGGTTCGAGCCCTGAATGATGATTGGCTGACAGCTGTGGTATATCAGACCGTACACCACGGATATGACTAAACATTTATTTGTACTGCTCTAATTACGTTGGTAACCAGTTTATAATAGCAATAAGGCACCTCAGGGGTTTTATGGTATATGGCCAATATACCACGGCTAAGGGTTGTGTCCGCGATGCGTCGTGCCTGAGAACAGCCCTTAGCCGTGGTATATTGGCCATATACCACACCCCCTCGTGCCTTATTGCTTAATTATAACACTTTCTATGAAGTACATGTAGATAATTAATTTATAGTACCTCATATCTTTTTAGAACAGCCCATGGCTTCTTATGTTGGCCTTCATCAGTGCATACAAGTAGCAGAGGATTATAAAACGCGTTGTGAGCATGCAATACAGTTCATGACTCCTCATAACAGCTCATAAACCCCTCTGGGTACAAACAGGGCTGGCTCAGTTAGCTAACCGAGACACCAGTGCCACTGAGCCACAGGGGAGTGTGTGCGTGTGTGTGTGTAAATAGGAACCACTTATGCGGAACCACCCGCCTCCAAGCCCCATCACTCTCCGTAAACTAGCAGTACAACTGCTGACACTCTGGATTTTTTGTTGTGTAGCTTTCAGTTTAAACTGATCTGTATTGTTTTGTGAAGCAGTGGCTAAGGAGTATGGAGATCATAGAAATTGTAATATATAGGGCCTCCCGAGTGGTGCAGTGGTCTAAGGCACTGCATCGCAGTGCAAGCTGCATTACTACAGATGCGGGTTCGAGCCCCGTCTGTGTCGCAGCCGGCCGCGACCGGGAGACCCATGAGGCCGGGTAATATATCAATGATGGATATTGGACCATGACTCCCTTATCAATGGAGATGTCGGTGTTTGAGACTCGGGAGAGGCAGGCAACGGAAACCAATCGCTGTGTCCAAACAAAGAGCACGTAATGGATTTGTGTGGAGGCTTGAGTGCAGGATACATGCAACAAGAACGAAAAAACAAAGCCCCACTTTGGTATCTGCTTTTTTTTCCCTCGTCCTCCGAACCTGCTGCTTCCCAGTTCCAGGACCCAAGTCCTTTTAGCACAAATCTATTTTCGAAAAGGAGCTCTAATGCACAATGTGGATTAATTTAACCCAGCATTAAAGCTATTGATTACCTAATCCAAGCAGCCATCCGAAGCATAATATGCTCAAATTACAGAGGCGCTCGCGGAAGAAGTGCTTGAATTAATTCCATTGTGGAGAGAGCGGTATGGCCCTGGACTTGTAGCCATGTGGACATAAGCGGAAAGACGATACCCTTTCCGTTTTACAGTAACGTTGAGGCCGTCTTCCTGACTCTATCTGTCATCTTTGTGGCAATTAGGATGTGTGCAGGCAATGGGGCTAATGGTAAAGAGGGGCCGCACAACTCTTAAGCCTCCCTTAGCTCTTCTACTCCACCACACCCTCTGTAAACCCTATCGACCACCTCCCTGCCCCCCAGATTCCTCTTATAATTAGAGAGAGAGGCCTCAATCCAGGGCATACGATGACGAGCTAGGAGGATAGCTTGTATTGTTTTCTTCTAATTGCATTTGCAGAATGTTTGTCAGAGTTAAGTGATTAAAAAGGCCGGAACCCTTTGACACACCATGCTTGTCACTTATCCATCACCACTTGTATTGTGGAAGACCATGGAAAAGTCCATTACTGCAAACCAACATTGCAGTAATGGACTTTTCCATGGTCTTCCACAGTACAAGTGGTGATGGATAAGTGATGTTGTGCAAGAGGCTTTGATATTTGGGGAATATTGGCCTGCTAAGGGGCGTTGTAGGGCACAAGGCATCTGTTGTACCAGTTTTTCAGATCTACTGACATTTTCGTGAACACAAATGGAACGATCACAATGTACCCTGTCGCAATAACGATGCTAGCCAGGTACTATCCTACCACATTTAACCTACAGAGAGTTTGAAGAATTTCTGCTCAGACTCACAGGGCATAAGTACAACCTCTATGTCCACTGACATTTCTATAAAATTCATATCACAGAATAATTATTACAGATCGTTTAGATTGTCAATTTATTATTCTGCCTACCTCAATGTCAATCAGAGGTGAAACCAACACATTTTATCAACTTGTGAGTAGTGTCATGGCTTGAATGATCATTGGCCAATTAATCAGCTAGCAGAACTGTAACTAGCCAATCGGTTCATTACAAAATGAACCAATATCCTAACAGATCAGCAACTCTGCGTTCTCGTGTGAAGTTTCTCCTCAACACTTGATCTAAAACGTTATTTTCTTATACTGCCCTCTCTCTCCCAGATTATCCTCTTCCCAGTACAGTAGAAATACATGTTTGTGTCATTATTACAGATGGACAGTCATTCTTATCCTTAGTCATCCTTATTTTTTATGCTGTACGCAACCTCACTTAGAATGTCAGACTGCAACGCTGTAACGCACTGTGACACTATTACTATTACTGACACATACAGTACCTTTCAAAGCCACGTCCCGATTTAGAACACTGAAGTTTCTCCACTGGAGCCCAAACCAAGCTTGATCCATCCAGCCAACTGTTTGTCCTAAGAGGAAAGCTTCCACCGAGGGATATAAAGGCAGCCACGTCAAGCCATGTAAAATTTGAAAGTAAAGTAAAAACCAGGAAGGGCTGTGCAAACCAAGTCTTCAAGGGATATCAGAGTGAGATGGATTAAGTTTTGCATCTGCCATGTAAACGTGAAGATTGATGGTTCATTTTGCCATAACAGGATAGATTACAGCTGGGGAGTTTAGTTAACCCTTGGCTCTCCGTTACAGTGGATGTTACATGTACACGGTTTCTAAACATCTCACCACTTTCTGCTTCTGCCCTCCAGATGGCATACAGCTATCTTTCCTCTTGTTAGACACAGCCGGAGAGTTGGATTGAAGAGATTAGAATATGAAAAATAGGGTTTACCCAAGAGAAAGTACCAATAGTGGACTAATTCATGGAAAAAGTCATTGGAGCACTCAAAATTACACAGTCTGAGATGTAGAATGTTAAGGCTTTATTAAAATATGCTTCATGTATGCAGTGAGGGCTGGAATCCTTCTTTATTCATCTAACAGTGTATGCCTCCCATCCTCCATGTCCTCTCAATGGGAATTCCACTGCAGTATAATTCTATAAACGTAAGACTAAACTGTAAAACTAGATCAGAGTTTAGGAGAGTAGGCTATGGAGACTGGGGGGTGCTGGTGAAGAGGTGTGGCAGGGGGCGGAAGGATATTTAGATATTGATAATCTCTGCCCAAGTGGTACTGTAGGAAATGAACACCGGTTCAATTTACATTTAACATGATGGCTGTCTTTTTCCCCCACTTCTTCCTAAATTCTTCAGTTTTTTTAAAGTTAATCTGTACTGGTGACTGAACTAGCATGATGACTCGTATTACATGCTTTACAGCTTGTGTGAGTAGCTCTACTCCTGTATATGGTTGTACAGTGCCTTCGGAAAGTATTCAGACCCCTTGACTTTTTCCATATTTTGTTAGGTTACAGCCTTATTCTAAAATGTATTACATTGTTTTTTTTAAGTCATTACAATACCCCATAATGACAAAGCAAATACTGGTTTTTAGAAATGTTTGCTAATTTATAAAAAAATAACATTTATGTTTTTTATTTTTAATACATTTGCAAACATGTCAAAACATATTTTCGCTTTGTCATTATGGGTTATTGTGTGTAGATTGCTGAGGATTTGTTTTTATTTAATCCATTTTAGAATAAGACTGTAACGTAACAAAACTATGTCTCATCGTAAACAAATATGTGTGTATCTGTGTGTTTGCGTCACTGCCGCTTTTAAAAAACTTGAGAGTACTTAACAGAGGACAAAATATGATTGGTTTTACTGAGAGCATGTACACTCTCCTCTGCTTGTTTATGTGCTGTAGGCACCACTTTCATTACCTGGAAATGTATGGCCCCGTGATATTAGAAGTAGGGTTGAATGGCGGGAACCCGGTTACCGAGGTTTACCGGGATTTACTGCCCAAAACCACTCCCATTTCCCAGGGTAAATAACTGCGAGAAACCAGTAAATTCTAATCAATTATTTATACGAGAACAGCATGGCGTGAAATTGAACTGTTAAATTATTTGCGATGTCTAAATCTAAATCTGACTTCTCTACGGCCTCTGCATGATGAATCAATGCTCAGGGTGGGTACAGACAGCCCATCTCAGTATGGAGCACAGTTCACAATAGATAGATAGATAGATAGATAGATAGATAGATAGATAGATAGATAGATAGATAGATAGATAGGTACTTTATTGATCCCCCGTGGGGGAAATTTCATTATCAAGCAGCTACAACAAAAACACAGGGCAGGTGCAAAATGCCACAACGAAAGTACACAAAAGACAGATACATGGTACATGATACATAGAGCGGCAGTATGAAAAAGTATAGAAATACAGGATATCTGGAGTGCAAAAAAAAGCTATAAAAGGACATTGCGTAGTATGAGTGGTTGGCTGAATATGTACACTATACATTGGTGGATGTTGGATGGTTAACTATACTATACAGGTTGATGGCAGAGAAATACTTCAGTAGCTAATGCGTATGATATGAGCGAGGGTAATAATAGTTTACTTAATAGACAGAATGGTTAAATGAACAGGTAAGTGAAAATTTTGCATGGTTAAATTAGCTGTACAGTTAGGTATACAGTTATATTTACAGATAAGTGAATACTTGCATGTTTACACAAACTGTACAGGTAAATGACAGGAAGAGATACTTTAATAGCTAAATGTGTGTATGATATCATTGGGGTAATACTAGTAATTCCCTTAAAATACAGTCCTTGGTGCGCAGGGTTTAATTACAGACAACTGCACTTATTGCACATTTGATATACTAAAAGCAATGAGAAAAGGTGCAACTGGCAGGATACTAATATGCATTCCTGAGTGAATGCCTAGGTCCAATAATTACTTACAATATTGCATGTGATATAATATAACAACTGTACATGGGTATGTATATACAGACCTGTATGAATAAGTAGGTCCTGAGTGGATGAGTGCTGACGGAACAGGGTTACTCACGGATGGATGCATAATTGTTAAACTAGGTCCTAGCACCCCAACAGTTCCAGATCTATGTTGCCGACGGCACGGCACCCCGGTGAGGCATTATATAGTCTCATAGCCGCCGGCAGGAAGGACCTCCTGTGGCGCTCTCTGGCACACCGTGGTGGGATCAGTCTGTGACTGAAAGAGCTCCTCTGCGTCATAACCATAGCGTGCAGAGGGTGGGTGACGTTGTCCATGATGGCCAGCAGTTTGGCCAGGATCCGTCTCTCCGCCACCTCCTCTAGAGTGTCAAGGCTCATCCCCAGGACAGAGCTAGCCTTCCTGATCAGCTTATTTACCCGAGAAGCATCACCGGCTTTGATGTTTGCTCCCCAGCACACCACTGCAAAAAAGATGGCACTGGCCACCACAGACTGGTAGAAGGTATGCAGTAGTTTACTGCACACGTTGAAGGACCTGAGCCTCCTCAGAAAGTAGAGTCGGCTCTGGCCCTTTTTGTACAGGGCCCCGGTGTTACCAGCCCATTCCAGTCTGTTGTCCATATGGACCCCCAAGAACTTGTATGACTCAACCATTTCCACATCCATCCCCTTTATAGGGACTGCAGTCAGTTGTGCCTTGGTTCTCCTGAAGTCCACCACCATCTCCTTAGTTTTGCTGATGTTGAGCTGAAGGTGGTTCTGCTCACACCACAACACAAAGTCACTGATTGTGCTCCTGTACTCCTCCTCCTGCCCACCCCTGATGCACCCTACAATAGCAGAGTCATCCGAGAACTTCTGTAGGTGGCATGTTTCAGAGTTATATCTGAAGTCTGAGGTGTAGAGGGTGAACAGGAAGGGGGACAGGACCGTACCCTGGGGGGCCCCTGTGTTGCTAACTGCCCGTTCTGACACACAGCTCTGTAGTCGCACAAATTGTGGCCTACCGGTCAGGTAGTCCGTGACCCAGGAGACTAAGGGTGCTTCCACTTTCATCCTCCTCATCTTCTCACCCAGTAGCAGGGGCTGAATGGTATTGAAGGCACTGGAGAAGTCAAAAAACATGACCCTCACAGTGCAACCTGCGTTGTCCAGGTGAGAGTAGGCCCTCTGCAGAAGGTAGATGATTGCATCATCCACCCCGATGTTGCGCTGGTATGCAAACTGCAGGGGGTCCATTGATGAACACACCAGGGGTCTGAGGTGAGCGAGGACTAACCTTTCCAGGGTCTTCATGATGTGGGATGTTAGCGCTACAGGTCTGAAGTCATTCAGGACAGTGGGGTGTGCCTTCTTGGGCACTGGGACGAGGCAGGATGTTTTCCACAGCACAGGGACCCTTTCTAGGCTCAGGCTAAGGTTGAAAAGACGCTGGAGTATTCCACACAGTTGGTCAGCACAGACCCTCAGCACCCTTGGGCTGATGCCATCGGGGCCCGCCGCTTTCCACTGGTGTAGTCTCTCCAGCTCTCTCTTCACTTGGTTGGTGGTGAAAGCCAGCCCAGGTAGGGAGGTGGGGGGAAGGGGGGTGTTGAGGATCAGTCCAGGGGGGGCAGGGGCGGAGGGGGAGTCACTGATTGTCTTAGCAGAGGTGCTGTGAGCAAAGTGGGGGTGGGATAGCCGTGAGGGTGTGTGGTCTGGGGAGCTGGAGGGGAGGTGGACAGGGCCAGTATCGAACCTGTTAAAAAATTGGTTCAGCTCATTGGCTCTGTCCTGGGTCCCCTCCGTCTGCCCACTGTTTGACTTTTTGAAGCCAGTGATATTTCTCATACCCTTCCACACCTCTCTCACCTGGCTCTGCCTCAGCTTGTCCTCCATCTTCTCCTTATACACTCTCTTCCCCTCAGCAATCCGCAACTTCAGCTCCCTCTGCAATGCATGTAGACCTATAATCTCATCATGGTAACTTTTTTTCTTGTGACAGGTAGGCCTACATTTGCTGCAGCATAGTCTATGCTACCCATCTCCGTCTGGCTTTCGGGGGTCACCTTGTGTTTTAATTGTAAAGATTATTTTAACTTTTTATTGCTGCTAAAGAGTTTTAAAACAGCTTATCACTCGAATATCTCACGAGCACTCTCGCAGTCTTTCTCTCTCTCCATCAACTCCATTCAACTTGCATCCAAAATAGATCCTGTTCTAGATTGATATATAGCCCTATATATATAGAAATATACTAGCCTACCTCTTTCAGGTAATACATTTAATGCAGTATTAGCCATATATTTAGCTAATTAATGATGGGTTATGCATAATAAGCTTCTAACTTATAGCCTCTGTCTCTTGCGCAATACGCACACACCTGTGCTCCTTAGCTGTTGGAGTCCCATGCAGGAAAAGCTAGACTATAATAGCTTGTTGGACATACGTTATTTTTTTTTAGTTCCTATACCAATAGACCTTTCGAAGAGGGGCGTTCTTTTTTGCTGAATGTTAAACGTTACAGCAGCCAATAGAACTCGCGGGTAGTTTGAAAGAAGATCGAACACGCAATGGCGGCAGGCTATAGCAGACCCTTAACCATTCAATCTTGGTGAAGAGAAGTGAAAGGTTTCTGCTTCTAATTCTAGTCCTATATTATTCAGGGATGTCATTAGAATGATGAAGATAAGGCCAACGAAACGTATTTAATTTAACTGTTGAAAGCAAGTAAGATGAAGCAACAATGAAGAGAGAAAGAGGTAGTCTAATAACATGAAATATTATGAAAGGTGTATATATGCATCAGCCAACTAATTAATCAAATCACATTTGCTAGCCTATACTTGTAATTTTGTAGGCTGCATGTGCTGCACTAGAATCGCATGTTCTCTTGTGCTTTATCATGGTTTAAACGATGTGCGTAATTCTAGTCCATATAATACAGTACAGTAATACAGTTCACACTCAGCTAGCTACATTATGGGCTTTTATGTTTTTATGTCATGTGTAATGTGCAGTAACCTACTGTATATCATATACAGTTGAAGTCGGAAGTTTACATACACATAGGTTGAAGTCATTAAAACTCATTTTTCAACCACTCCATAGATTTCATGTTAACAAACTATAGTTTTGGCAAGTCGGTTAGGACATCTACTTTGTGTATGACACAAGTAGTTCTTCCGACAATTGTTTACAGACAGATTATTTCACTTATAATTCATTATATCACAATTCCAGTGGGTCAGAAGTTTACATACACTAAATTGACTGTGCCTTTAAACAGCTTGGAAAATTCCAGAAAATTATGTCATGGCTTTAGAAGCTTCTGATAGGCTAATTGACATAATTTGAGTCAATTGGAGGTGTACCTTTGGCTGTATATCAAGGCCTACCTTCAACCTCTTTGCTCAACATCATGGGAAAATCAAAAGAAATCAGCCAAGACCTCAGAAAGAATTCTTTAGACCAAGTCTGGTTCATCCTTGGGAGCAATTTCCAAACGCCTGAATGTACCACGTTCATCTGTACAAACAATAGTATGCGAGTATAAACACCATGGGACCACGCAGCAATCATACCGCTCGGGAAGGAGATGCGTTCTGTCTCCTAGAGATGAATGTACTTTAGTGCAAAAAGTGCAAATCAATCCCAGAACAACAGCAAAGGACCTTGTGAAGATGCTGGAGGAAACATGTACAAAAGTATCTATATCCACAGTAAAACAAGTCCTATATCGACATAAACTGAAAGGCAGCTCAGCAAGGAAGAAGCCACTGCTCCAAAACCGCCATAAAAAATCCAGACTACGGTTTGCAACTGCACATGGGGACAAAGATCATACCTTTTGGAGAAATGTCCTCTGGTCTGATGAAACAAAAATAGAACTGTTTGGCCATAATGACCATCATTATGTTTGGAGGATAAAGGGTGAGGCTTGCAAGCCGAAGAACACCATCCCAACCGTGAAGCACGGGGGTGGCAGCATCATGTTGTGGGGTTGCTTTGCTGCAGGAGGGACTGGTGTACTTCACAAAATAGATGGCATCATGAGGAAGGAAAATTATGTGGATATATTGAAGCAACATCTCAAGACATCAGTCAGGAAGTTAAAGCTTGGTCGCAAATGGGTTTTCCAAATGGACAATGACCCCAAGCATACTTCCAAAGTTGTGGCAAAATGACTTAAGGACAACAAAGTCAAGGTTTTGGAGTGGCCATCACAAAGCCCTGACCTCAATCCTATAGACAATCTGTGGGCAGAACTGAAAAAGTGTGTGAGAGCAAAGAGGCCTACAAACCTGACTCAGATAGATAGATAGATAGATAGATAGATAGATAGATAGATAGATAGATAGATAGATAGATAGATAGATAGATAGATAGATAGATAGATAGATAGATAGATAGATAGATAGATAGATAGATAGATCATTTGGCCTTTTTTGGTCTTGGGCTCATTAAATGTCATTAATGTAGGGGTCATCAAATGTATTTAATATTTGCCTCATCAGGCTCAGGTAGCATCAGGTAAAAAATGTCAACCCTAATTAGAAATGAGTCATAGCAGTCTAGTCTGGACCAAATTAAATGATTGACCCGCTGGATCATTTTGAAACTCAAATCGTGGGCCGGATTGGAAAGCCTCAGTTTGATTTGCTCTCTCGTCTGTTTATGCAAAAACCACTGGGGATATCATTGGTTTTACATGCCCAAAAGCAATCACGGCTCCTTCAACACCCTGGACTGTGATAACCTGACCTCAATAATCGCATAGGGTCCACCCCTGTCTCGGCAATTGCCCATAAATCTATACTCAAGTAGTCAGCCATTATTGATCTGGTGGAATGCCATAGCCGTATTAAATATTTATGCCGGTGACTACCGATGCTGCTGCTTGCTGCCACGTCACTGTTGCCTGCACGTCAGGAGTAATACAATGTTTGACAGTCTCACTGACCTAAAAGATGGTTGTCAGTACACTCTTCGAAGTAAAGGTGGTATCTATAACCTAAAAGGGTTCTTCGGCTGTCCCCATAGGAAAACCCTTTGAAGAACCCTTTTTGGTTCCCGGCAGAACATTTTTGGTTCCAGGCAGAACCTTTTTGAGTTCCATGTAGAACCCTTTATACAGAGGGTTCTACATGGAACCCAAAATAGTAGTTCTGCCTAAACCAAAAAGGGTTCTTCAAAGGGTTCTCATATGTGGACAGCCGAAGAACCCTTTTTTTCTAAGAGTGTAGGGGGTCTCTATTTCAGTCTCTATTTCAGTCTCTATTTAGTCGACTCCACTGGGGGAATGGACAGTGAATAGATGGCCAGACCACAATCCCATGTTGATATCATGCACCAGCTCGAAGAAACCAGAGTAAGTAACACAGAAACTGTCCATGGAAGTTGTGGTGTTTTAAAGAAAAAGAGGTGAGATAAAACATTCTGTCTTCCGATAAAGGTCAAGTGGAACATTTAACAAGCAATTAAGGAGGAATTTAGGAGGAAATGCGAGTCTTGAATTGGCAGCTATAAAATAAATATGCATAAATAATTCAATGAATTAACAGGAATGAGCAGGGGTAATCTCTGGGTGAATCGCTCAGGCTAATGTCAAATGCGTACACAAACCCAGTGAACTTGGCCTAATGACTCATTATCCTTGCTGGGCTGCTGTTGAGAAGCGATGGGACGTTGGCCTTGATGTTGGAACCATATAAATAGAACTACTAGAAGGCACAAAGCGTCTCTGCAATTTGTCCTGAACATTTATGGATACACTCAATATGGCTGCCAGTTCCCAGAGAGCAACTTAAATGGGAATATCAGTTTTAGTAATTCTACTTCAATGGTTGGAACAGTCTGGCAGTCCTGAACAGCCCCCTCATACAACCAGGACTTACCATTGTCACTGTTATTAGCTTAGTAAGTTCAGGGAGTTGACTGTTGTAGTTTACTATACCTTAAGTATGTTTTTGAGCTAATGTATAGTATTAGGGCAGTAGTGCATCACCTGAGAGGATTTTTCAACTAAGTTTTTTTATGTCTTCTGGAGAATGCTCAAAAATGCGTTGAGCAAATGTCATCAGGACTGGCAGTTGACTGACGTTGACAGGTCATTTTCACAATCAGTCCTAGAATAATTATTAAATAAGTGAGAGAAATGATACTGTCATCCACAAAATATTAGATCCGACAACGGTAGTGTAATGACAGCTCCAGCTTTTCAGAAATTCGTCAGCTGTGTCAACTCTTATCATCTCGCTATCCAGCTTTTTTAGGTCATTGACAAGACATTTTGATTTCCATCTGAAACACACAAAGCTATACTGTATATAGAGAGCCCATCATGGTGAGAAATACTTTCACCAACTTCAAGTGCTCCCAACACCTGGGTTGAAATAAATTAAAGCTGTCACCATCACTCCGGTGCACCTTGCACAATTAATTATTGAGCGTGCAGCAGTGTGGCTACCCTCCTCTCTAACCACCCGCGCGGGCAGCCACATCTTTGGTAATGTGGGGTCCGGTGAAACATCGACTTGGATTCCCGTAATATGCCTCAGGCTCTCTTCTTTATGATTTGTTTGTTTTCCGCCAGGACCTTAATATATTCTAAAGACAAACATGTTTTTATTCATGTTTTATTCAGTAGCATAAGCATTGCTCTACTGATGCATTAGCATAACCATTGGTCTATTTTGGTTTATTTCTCATGATGCCTGCAGCATTCATAGCCTGCATAGATCAGCACATCTATAGCCCGCTCATATTTCTATATTGTGCCATGCATCATCTTACAAGAGTTATTGGCATTGCCACCACTGATATCGATACATCTGATGGCAAACTGAAATAATGTGGTGCCAGGACAACAACCTCTTCCAATGTGAGCAAGATAAAGGAGCTGATCGTGGACTACAAGAATAGGCCCCCCATTAACATTGACGGGGCTGTAGTGGAGCGGGTCGAGAGTTTCAAGTTCCACCAACGGACTATCATGGTCCAAACACACCGAGACAGTCCTGAAGAGGGGCACGACAACAACCTCAGGAGACTGAAAGGATTTGTCATGGGTTCCCAGATCCTCAAAAAGTTCTACAGCATCACTGCCTGGTATGGCAACTGCTCGGCATCTGACCGTAAGGCTCTACAGCTGGTAGTGAGTACAGCCCAGTACAACACTGGGGACAACCCTCCTGCCATTTTACTGTATCAGATGCTCTATCGATATGCATTTACAACTCCTAAGAGAAAAAAAAGACTATGGACAATGAACAGAAGTGGTATCAGTTTCCCTCCAATCTGATTAGCAGTAATGTATAAACAAGGGACAATGTGACAATTACGGACAATTAAATTGGTAATGGGTGTAATAATAATAATTAGCATTGACTATTACTTGTTGTATGCGAGTACCCATTATCATTGCTAATGGTTAAAGAAGAGATGGCTAGATAAGTGCTCCAACTATATTCTTACATATTTTAAGCATTCCAATAAAGCAGATGGCTTTGCTTTAGCATCATGTATGATTGATGCGTAGTTAGTAGCACGTTTGATAGAACTGAACCCTGTAGTCTGGGTAAGGAGAAGGGAGTGGATGCAGAGTACAACAGAGGGCCTTGGTGGGTTTAGGCTAGGTCTGTGTGACCTGCTCACATCCTTTTACTCCCACTGTAATGTGTCTCGGTCTCTAGCAGGGGAATTCAATCAGATGGAGAGAGAAGCGTGATGTCCTCTCACTGACCTACTCACACACACTCTGGCTGCATACGCACTCAGGAGCAGTGCCCAATCCACCTGCCACGCTGTAATGTAATGTACAACGTGGAGTGATACATCTCAGCTGTCGCTCTCCCCCTGAGCGTTGTCTTGGGAGCCTGTCATGATGACGACGGGAAGGGCCACGTTATTACTAATCTCAGGCTCGCCGCTCCGTCCAGCTGCCCATGCGGGATTTATCCCAAACCATCAATATCTCACTGGCCAGGGCCTCGCTTCCAGGGGAGGAGTATTTATTACTCCTATATTCCGAGCCGGGGACTCCAGGCCCCACCGGAGGTTCAGGTCATCATGGCAAATCTGAAAAGAATCCCTGCAGTGGAGCCCTCCTTCCACGGCGAACCTAGGCCTCAAGTTATTTACAGTGTCGGAGCAAGACCCCGGGCGATGAGAAAGCTGCAGCTGCGTGTTAGCCTCTGAGCCTTTGACAAACCGCTGTCCCCATGTACCGATGTCCTCTTAAAGGTAGTTGACGTCTTCATGTCTGGTAAACCTTGGCAAACAACTTTTCAGTATGTTCTTGGTCACTGTGGTAGACCTGAGAAAAAGTAGACATGCTTTATTACTCTATCCATCATAGAGCTGTCTGTGCAGTAGCTAGCTATTGGCTAGCAGTCTGAATTTGTTGCTGGTTTCCTCAAGGCCAGCCAGAGGAAGTCAAGATGGGAACTCTGGAAATCCAGGCCAAGACCAAGACCAGATCCCATGAAACAAGCCATATCCACCTAAGCGCGGGTAAATAGTAGATGGGTGTGTGTGTGTGTGGTAGGCAGTAATATTTGACGTGCATATACAGTGTGTATATATGATATTATAAATACCTCACATGCGTCTCGTAATAAGCAATTAGCCATAAGATAAATAGCAATATGCAAGAGACTATAGTTGAGTTACGAATTGAAGACCCTTTTATAAGCATCTGAACTTTCAGCTCGTAGTTTGTATACTATCTGTCGTAACGTTGGTGACTCCTCTCTGTACAACTTTTAAACACTGGAGGAACCGGTGACATAAAACCACCTTATTTGCATTTTAAAGACCCAGATACTGTATGTCATGTTCTAGGTTCGGTTAATAATTGATCAGGCTGGTATTCACCGGATTAAAGATGAACACAGATCATTGTGATCAAAACTCTGTCTGGCCCTGGCCAACACTTTGGACCACAGCAGGGTTTACCCCCTAACCTTCCTGTAATAAAGCTTTAGTTTAGATTACATCTTCATGACAGTGAGTTGAACTGGATCTGTATTTCTGTATTCAGTATGGTAACTTCTCATCCTCAAGGATTTCAGTCAGAAGTGTTTTTTTGTGTGTGTCTGCAATTCAGCTTTTAGCTGGGAATTGTTCAAGACACCCTAACCAGTAATAATATTAACTTATACAAACGTTGTACACCCCACCCTCCCCCCACATAACCAACACATGAGACTGAGTATTTGTGATTGCTGACCGCACTCTATAATTATAGTATTATATAATTAAAACAGTGCTTACATCGTTAGGTCATTATTTCAATTAAATGTAGTCATTACAATGGTGTCATGTGATTCTAGTGGGTCACAGCAATGTTAGTATCCCAGGACTGCTGTACAGAAATATCAGCCCACAGAGAGAAGCACGAGTTTGAACTATATGCAATTTTCTACAGCAGTGGTCACCAACCGGTCAATCTCCAAGGCATTTCTAGTTGATCGTCAAACATTTCTGTAAAAAACCCAACGATAAAGCCTGGTGTTCCTTTTTTTTTTTTTGTCTCGGGTAGGTGCACCCGATTCAGCCGCCTTGCGCGCTGGGTAGGCGAACTGTTGCCATTTTAACTATTTCCTGTGTTTGAAACTACAAACTCTGCCTTTCCTGTGGGCCCAGAGAGCAAATCAAGTGCACTATAGGTTTACCGCTGGCCAATCGCATGGCTCAGATGACTGTGTCTGCAGTAACGTAGCAGGCATAAAAGGAAGCTACAGCAAAGTTGATACTGTGAGATATCAAAATGTTTTAAAACAGTGACTAGAGAGAGACTGTCAACGAATACAGCAAAGAGATGCTGTTTTTGAGTGAGTTCATGTTTGTTCTTACTCAGCACTGTCAACACTTTGTATTTAACACTTTTATAAGCCATAAAATGTGCATTCTTCCTAATTCCACTCAGCGCTACAACAAGCAATGCAGCAGTAATGAATGAGGTGGAAAGTGTTGTCATGACTTGAGGTTACAGGTCATTTGATGGAGCCATTTCTACCAAGCTCCTCTCCCCCCCAAAGGAGGGGGGGGGTGGGGGTTGAGTGGATTGGAGTGGTGAAAGGGGGAGCTTTGACATGACCAGACTTTCTCTCACTTTCTCTCTCACGGGAAAAGAGAGGAGGAGGGAAAATGCCCAGTTTATGACCCTTTGTCCTTAGACTCAATGGAGCCAAAACGTTATGCCCATGAAACAAGACATTGGGAACATGATGAATTTTATTATGTGTGTTGAAAATGAGGACTCTTGGCATATGGATATGAATGTCGATTCTGTGATATTATTAAAGTTTAAATGAAGGTGTGATTACGAAAACATTGTAACTTTAAGGGTTTCCAAACTGTCTATATGTCTACATTCGTTAAAGAGAATGTTTTTGTGACGATAAAACTGTGATTTTAGCTGTTTACCCGAGATCATAGTAATTCTAATGCCTTGCTTGCCCAAGCCACGCTCAGGGAAATCAGATAAAAAGGTTGTAAATGACAGAAATGCCCTCTTCTGCCCGAAAAGGTATAAAACCATTTAGACGCTAATAAACTTTCTTGACTAAAAGGATATTCCTGCTGCACGACCCCCCCCACAAAAGACAACACGTGGCTCCCACAGAAGAACTCTGAAACAATCAACGCTACGGTCAACGAGCAGAACCACCCAGTTATTCTCTCAAAAGTCATCGCTTGTCTACACTGACCATACCCCCAAACTGTGGGGATATCGACACGGCTGATTAGCCATCTCCAGGAATGAGTCCTAGGAAGCAGACACCAAAAGGAAAGAACATCGTGACATCTTGTGGACACTCAGAGACTTACACCAGAGACCGGTACCCATCAGAGGGGGTGCAAGACAGCACCGAACAGAGGGAATCAGTGCACAAGTAAATACATGCAGTACGGGCAAGGTATTAAGGCTAGGCTCAGCGTACTTTCCAAATGTATTGAATTGTGTTGCTCTGTCTATTTCTACCTACCACTCTCTCTCTCTCTCTAAATCTTCATCGGGTGTAGCCCGTGTAATATTGAGCAGATCCGCTAGGGACCTGTTATCCTATTAAGTGCATTGTATTAGAACCATTTTTCTATAACCATTACTGTGTATCCTGTATTATCATTTAGTTAGGGAATAAATCATTAAACCAATTTGTGTATACGGAAGGATCAGTTTGCGCTGGGGTTTGTGCAGATTGACGGACTCATGACCGTTCTAGGATGAGATTGAGGCAACATTCATTAAATAAGATGCAGTTATATATCGGAAGATAGGACAAACATTTGAGTTAAATTCGGAGAGTAGTAGAATACATTTCTCTCCGTGATGCCCCTGGAATCCTAATGAGCTAATTATTGCAGGATTAATTTAATCCGATAGATAGATACTTTATTTCTTTGTCAAGCAGCTACAACAAAACATAGGGCAGGTGCAAAATGCCAGATAGAAAATACACAAAAGACAGATACACGGTACATGATACATAGAGCGGCAGTATGAAAAAGTGTAGAAATACAAGATATCTGGAGTGCAAAAAAGCTATAAAAAGACATTGCATAATATGGGTGGTTGGCTGAATATGTACACTATACATTGGTGGATGTTGGATGGTTAACTATACTATACAGGTCGATGGCAGAGAAATACTTCAATAGCTAAAAATGTATATGATATGAGCGAGGGTAATAATAGTTTACTTAATAGACAGACTGGTTAAATGAACAGGTAAGTGAATATTTTGCATGGTTAAATTAGCTGTAATTCCCTTAAAATACAGTCCTTAGTGCGCAGGGTTTAATTACAGATAAAAGCAGACTAGTAGGTCATTATTTGATATATAGCAGTCACCACTTTAATGATAAGACAAAGTTACGACAGTGTATCTATAGGCTTGCATTGTTATTATTAGTGGTTTGGGTATTTTTTTATATAGAGGGATATTTAACTTTCTATGTTCATAGGAGTAACAACATGAATGTGTGTATGAGGCAGAAATACTGAAAGATGGTGCCCTTTTTTGCTCATTCTGCTGTACTTCAAAAGTAATACAACAATGGATCTATTACCAGTGTGATCATATAGCCTACCTAAAATGTTGAAATATAATTTAAAAAAATGTCCCGAACAACAATGCATTGGCAGGGCAATTCAAGCAAAGCCAATACGCGGTGATAATGTTTTGGGTCTATAGCTTACTGCACAAACCTCATTGCTACAGTACTGTTTTAATTGGTTAATGTTGCTTAGGAAAACAAATCAGAGCGGTAGATCTCGGCTTGCATTTTGACTCAAAGTGATCTTGACTTAGAAAAGGTTGGTGACCACTGTTCTAGAGTTTTCCCTGTTAACACTTTACATTTTTCCCTTTACTGTGGCAATTGTGATCGAATCAACGCAATATTAGCCAACCGAAAAACAAAACAAACTATGCAAGAGATTTAGTTTTAGGCAGAACGCATCGGAGTAGGATTCTATTGCATTGACACACACTACTCAGCTCGTACTCTAAACAGAGGGGTGCGGCATAAACAATCAGAGCTGCAGTAGGCCTATATGCAAATAAACCATTGCCTTATATGGATCTGTGCCATTTACTTTGAACTGGACTCTGTTTACAGAATGAGCGGTCGTGAGTAGATGTGCTTGTTTTGAGATCATAGCGAGAGCTGCATGTAGCCACGTGTGCACATTTAGTTAATATCCGTTGCCAGTTAGTGAGTTATAAGCCCAGTTATAGATCATTTGTAGTCAGCAATAGGGGAGTGAATCCTACAAGAGCACAAAATGTATACATTTCTAGACATTCTTTGAAAAGCGAGTCAGGTAGAGACCTTTTTTTTTTTGTCTTAAAAGGGCAGTGTTGTATTTTGAGACAGGCTTGAATAAGCTAAGTAGCCAATAGGCAGAGGGTAGTATAATTTGTCTGATTCTCTGTAATAATGGTATGGGAATAATAATGCACTTTATTTTGTAAAGTGGTTTCTTGTATCAAACAACACCACAACATTTTCAGTCACCTCCTTGTCTGAAGGTCAAGTGGATAAACAGATTAATGTCAAGCCCTGCATGTTTTTTTAATCAAAAGGCTCATGGAATGTAGGCCTACATTGAACATCACACATTGGCTGCTACTGTAGGCTGAATGATAGAACAGCTATTTCCATGTTAAAATGTTATGGGGTTCATTTTCTTCTTTGTTTTTGATAGTAGGCCATTCTGGTAGGCCTATATTATGATAAAATTGCCACAGTAGCCTACATGGCCACTGTTATAACTTAAATCGGGTACAGCCTCAGTGTACACAGTAAATGCACGCTGGAAGTTGCACAGAATTTTCACAATGTTCTCAACGACCTGAAATTTGCTCGTTGCCCAAAACTATTTGAGAGAACACTGGGTTATTTATATTGGGACACACATACACACATACAGTGCCTTCAGAAAATATTTTCACCCCTTGAATCTTTCCACATTTTGTTGTGTTACAGTCTGAATTTAGGATGTTGTCACTGGATTACCCACAATACCCCATAATGTCAACACGGAATTATGTTATTTTGAATTTTTTACAAATTCATTAAAAATGAAAAGCTGAAATGTCTAGAGTCAATAAGTATTCAACCACTTTGTTATAGAAACCCTAAATAAGTCCAGGAGTAAAAATGTACTTAAGAAGTCACATAATAAGTTGCATGGACAGTTATCTGTAAGGTCCCTCAGTCGAGCAGTGAATTTCAAACACAGATGAAAAAACACAAAGACTAGGGAGGCTTTCCAATGCCTCACAAAAAAGGTCAGATGGGTATTGGTAGATGGGGAAAAATAAAACAAAGCAGACATTGCATATCCCTATGAGCATGGTGAAGTTATTAATTACTACAAAGATTCAGCCGTCGTTCCTAACTCAGTTGCCGGAGAGGAAGGAAACCGCTCAGGGCAGAACATGCATCCACTAAAATAAAACTGTAAAAAATGTGGCAAAGAAGTTAACTTTATATCCTGAATACAAAGTGTTACGTTTAGGGCAAATCCAACACAACACATCACTGAGTACCACTCTTCATATTTTCAAGCATCATGTTATGGGTATGCTTGTCATCAGCAAGGACAAGGGAGTTTAAAAAAATAAATGGAATAGAGCTAAACCTAGTTCAGTCTGCTTTCCAACGGAAACTGGGAGACAAATTCACCTTTCAGCAGGACAATAACCTAATATACAGTCAAATTACTTTTACGAAGACAACATAGAATGTTCTTGAGTGGCCTAGTTACAGTTTTGACATTAAAATGGCTGTCTAGCAATGATCAACAACCAATTTAATAGAGTGTGAGGAATTAAACAATGATATATTGTACAATCCAGGTGTGCAAAGCTCTTAGACTTACCCAAAAAGACTGCCAAAGGTGATTCTACGATGAATTATCTCAGGGGTGTGAATACTTATGTAAATTAGATGTTTCTGTATATAAATCAAATCAAATCAAAGTTTATTTGTCACGTTCGCCGAATAGACCTTACAGTGAAATGCTTACTTACAAGCCCTAACCAACAGTGCAGTTTAAAGAGAAAAAATGAACAGTGATATAATTAACAGTGATAAAACAGTGATATAATTTTCAGTACATTTGAAAACATTTCTAAAAATGTGCAATAAGTCACTGGGTATGAATACTTTCTGAAGGCACAGATGAGTAGGTTAACATGTTTATGAAAATACATCAACATCTTCAATTGTATATCCCTCTACAGAGAACTTGTCAGTGGTAAGCTAGCTTTGACGTCAAACTACTACCTCTCCGTTCCAATCAGTGATGCATTTCTGATCTTAATCATAATCATACAGCCTCTTGCATGTCTGGCACTACGGGACCCAATCTTTATTTGGGCACACCACAATGATGTGCTTCCCCCTCATTTGTGACAGAGATCTTAATAATTCAAATAGCTGTTGTTCCGCTGGGAGATTCTGAGCTTAAATTTTAATTTGGGGCCTTTGAAAAGTTTCTTCTTCTCATAGTGAGAGGATCTCTCTCTCTCTCTCTTTCTCTCTCCTTCTCTCTCTCTCTCTCTTTTTCTCTTTCACTCTCCCTCTTTCTCTCTCTCCCTCTTTCATTCTTTATTTATTTATCTCTAATTAGACCCATTACTTTGTCATGTGGGATGTGTCTCCTTCACTCATTGTCTTGGAGATCTGGGGTGTTGGTGCAGATAGGAGAGAGATACTGTTGAATTTAACATGAAGGGAATGTGAGTGACTGGTACACCAGGTGGTTCCACCAGGTTCATGTGTAAATGAGATTCAGTGTTTCAACACTTTTTCAGTTAAGGGTTGGTGATTTTCTGATGAAACCTCCTACCTTGTATGTTTACAGTATGACACATCAAGGGTTAACAAAATCAGTTTTAGAGTCAAAGGCATGCAGGTAAGGTAAGACTGATGGCACTTCTATGCCAGCTGCTATCTCGTCATCTGACAATGTGTTCTCTCATAGTCCGAGAGCATCTGTTCGTCACAAGGATACTTATTTCTCCTAAATGGAGATACTCTTTTCCTTCTCTCTCCCCGGTACTTCTTCTCATTTCAATTCCATGCTGTCACTGTCAGTTGTCCACTCAAGCTTAACATTGTCACCTATCACCCACCAGGTGCCCTTGAAAAGCTTAATGAGCTTAATGAGCTTGACACCTTTAAGCTAATTTCCAGAAGATGGCTCACCACTCATCATACTGGGCGACTTCAACCTCCAGACACCTGACTTCAACTCATTTCTTTACGCCTCTTTCTTTCCCCTTCTTGCCTCTTTTGACCTCAGCCTTACCCAGTCCCCTCCCACTCACAAGGCAGTCAATATGCTTGACCTCATCTTTATTAGACTGTTCGCCTACTAATCTCACTGCAACCCCTCCAGGTCTCTGACCACTACTCTTAATAATAATAATAATATATATATATATATATATATATATATATATATACACAGTGGGGAGAACAAGTATTTGATACACTGCCGATTCTGCAGGTTTTCCTACTTACAAAGCATGTAGAGGTCTGTAATTTTTATCATAGGTACACTTCAACTGTGAGAGACGGAATCTAAAACAAAAATTCAGAAAAAAACATTGTATGATTTTTAAAGAATTAATTTGCATTTTATTGCATGACATAAGTATTTGATCACCTACCAACCAGTAAGAATTCCGGCTCTCACATACCTGTTAGTTTTTCTTTAAGAAGCCCTCCTGTTCTCCACTCATTACCTGTATTAACTGCACCTGTTTGAACTCGTTACCTGTATAAAAGACACCTGTCCACACACTCAATCAAACAGACTCCAACCTCTCCACAATGGCCAAGACCAGAGAGCTGTGTAAGGACATCAGGGATAAAATTGTAGACCTGCACAAGGCTGGGATGGGCTACAGGACAATAGGCAAGCAGCTTGGTGAGAAGGCAACAACTGTTGGCGCAATTATTAGAAAATGGAAGAAGTTCAAGATGACAGTCAATCTCCCTCGGTCTGGGGCACCATGCAAGATCTCACCTCGTGGGGCATCAATGATCATGAGGAAGGTGAGGGATCAGCCCAGAACTACACGGCAGGACCTGGTCAATGACCTGAAGAGAGCTGGGACCACAGTCTCAAAGAAAACCATTAGTAACACACTACGCCGTCATGGATTAAAATCCTGCAGCGCACGCAAGGTCCCCCTGCTCAAGCCAGCGCATGTCCAGGCCCGTCTGAAGTTTGCCAATGACCATCTGGATGATCCAGAGGAGGAATGGGAGAAGGTCATGTGGTCTGATGAAACAAAAATAGAGCTTTTTGGTCTAAACTCCACTCGCCGTGTTTGGAGGAAGAAGAAGGATGAGTACAACCCCAAGAACACCATCCCAACCGTGAAGCATGGAGGTGGAAACATCATTCTTTGGGGATGCTTTTCTGCAAAGGGGACAGGACGACTGCACCGTATTGAGGGGAGGATGGATGGGGCCATGTATCGCGAGATCTTGGCTAACAACCTCCTTCCCTCAGTAAGAGCATTGAAGATGGGTCGTGGCTGGGTCTTCCAGCATGACAACGACCCGAAACACACAAACTAAGGAGTGGCTCCGTAAGAAGCATCTCAAGGTCCTGGAGTGGCCTAGCCAGTCTCCAGACCTGAACCCAATAGAAAATCTTTGGAGGGAGCTGAAAGTCAGTATTGCCCAGCGACCTGAAGGATCTGGAGAAGGTCTGTATGGAGGAGTGGGCCAAAATCCCTGCTGCAGTGTGTGAAAACCTGGTCAAGAACTACAGGAAACGTATGATCTCTGTAATTGAAAACAAAGGTTTCTGTACCAAATATTAAGTTCTGCTTTTCTGATGTATCAAATACTTATGTCATGCAATAAAATGCAAATTAATTACTGAAAAATCATACAATGTGATTTTCTGGATTTTTGTTTAAGATTCCGTCACTCACAGTTGAAGAGTACCTATGATAAAAATTACAGACTTCTACATGCTTTGTAAGTGGGAAAACGTGCAGTCGGCAGTGTATCAAATACATGTTCTCCCCACTGTGTGTGTATATATATATATTTATTATTATTATTATTATTATTAAGAGTAGTGGTATGTGTATATATATATACACATACAGTCGTGGCCAAAAGTTTTGAGAATTACACAAGTATTGGTCTCCATGAAGTTTGCTGTGTTCTTAGATCTTTATGTCAGTAGTTACTATGGTACACTGAAGTATAATTACAAGTATTCCATAAGTGCCAAAGCATTCATTGACAATGACATTCAGTTTATGCAAAGAGTCAATATTTGCAGTGTTGACCCTTCTTTTTCAAGACCTCTGCAATCCGCCCTGGCATGCTGTCAAATAACTTCTGGGCCACATCCTGACTCATGGCAGGCCATTCTTGCATAATCAATGCTTGGAGTTTGTCAGAAGTTGTGGGTTTTTGTTTGTTCACCCGCCTCTTGAGGATCGACCACAAGTTCTCAATGGGATTAAGGTCTGGGGAGTTTCCTGGCCATGGACCCAAAATGTCGATGTTTTGTTCCCCAAAGCCCCTTAGTTATCAATTTTGCCTAATGGCAAGGTGCTCCATCATGCTGGAAAAGGCATTGGTCGTCACCAAACTGTTCTTGGATGGTTGGGAGAAGTTGCTCTTGGAGGATGTGTTGGTACCATTCTTTATTCATGGCTGTGTTCTTAGGCAAAATTGTGAGTGAGCCCACTCCCTTGGCTGAGAAGCAACCCCACACATGAATGGTCTGAGGATGCTTAACTGTTAGCATGACACAGAACTGATGGTAGCGCTCACCTTGTCTCCGGACAAGGTGTTTTCTGGATGGCCCAAACAATTGGAAAGGGGATTCATCAGAGAAAATGACCCAGTCCTCAGCAGTCCAATCCCTGTACCTTTTGCAGAATATCAGTCTGTCCCTGAGCAAGCTCTGCACTGGTGGTGCCCCGATCCCGCAGCTGAATCAACTTTAGGAGACGGTCCTGGCGCTTGCTGGACTTTCTTGGGCGCCCTGACGCCTTCTTCACAACAATTGAACCTCTCTCCTTGAAGTTCTTGATGATCCGATAAATGGTTGATTTAGGTGCAATCTTACCAGCAGCAATATCCTTGCCTGTGAAGCCCTTTTTGTGCAAAGCAATGATGACGGCACGTGTTTCCTTGCAGGTAACCATGGTTGACAGAGGAAGAACAATGATTTCAAGCACCACCCTCCTTTTAAAGCTTCCAGTCTGTTATTCTGACTCAATCAGCATGACAGAGTGATCTCCAGCCTTGTCCTCGTCAACACTCCTACCTGTGTTAACGAGAAAATCACTGACATGATGGCAGCTGGTCCTTTTGTGGCAGGGCTGAAATGCAGTGGAAATGTTTTTGGGGGATTAAGTTCATTTTCATGGCAAAGAGGGACTTTGCAATTAATTGCAATTAATCTGATCACTCTTCATGAGATTCTGGAGTATATGCAAATTGCCATCATCAACACTGAGGCAGCAAACTTTGTGGAGACCAATACTTGTGTCATTCTCAAAACTTTTGGCCACGACTCTACACTCACACATATATATACAGCGGGTGAAATAAGTATTGAACACGTCACCATTTTTCTCAGTAAATATATTTCCAAAGGTGCTATTGACATGAAAGTTTCACCAGATGTTGGTAACAACCCAAGTAATCCATACATACAAAGTGGAAAGACAATCATTTCACCATAAATTTGCCTCGACCAGGTGCTCCTCGCAAGATTTCTGACAGAGGAATGAAAAGAATAATCAGAAGAGTTGTCCAAGAGCCAAGGACCACTTGTGGAGAGCTTCAAAAAGACCTGCAATTAGCAGGTACTGTTGTCTCAAAGAAAACCGTAAGTAATGCACTCCACCGCCATGGCCTGTATGCACGCTCACCACGCAAGACTCCATTGCTGAAAAAAAAGCATGTTGAAGCTCGTTTAAAGTTTGCTGCACAACATTTGGAAAAGCCAGTGAAATACTGGGAGAATATAGTGTGGTCAGATGAGAGCAAAATTGAACTGTTTGGATGTCATAATACACACCATGTTTGGAGGAGAAATGGCACTTCACAACACCCTAAAAACACCATACCAACAGTGAAGTTTGGAGGTGGGAACATCATGGTGTGGGGCTGCTTTTCCGCAAATGGTACTGGCAAACTTCACATAATTGAAGGAAGGATGAATGGGGAAATTTACGAGGAGCACCTGGTCGAGGCAAATTTATGGTGAAATGATTGTCTTTCCACTTCCGTATTATGGCCCCAACAGTGCTCACTGGAACATTCAGAAGCTTAGAAATGCACCTATAACCAATGCCATCATTATGTTTTGCAACAATTAGGTTGCGAATGTTTTGAGACAGCTCTTTGCTTTTACCCATCATGAGATGTGACACCTTGGCAATGAGACCTTTTTGTAGGCCATCAGTTGGGACTGAACCAGCTGATATTAATTTGCACTGACAGGGGTCTGGATTGCTTTTTAATTACTGATAGTTTTCAGCTGCTGTCTTGGCTTTCCATGCCTTTTTGAACCTCCCTTTCTTCATGTGTCCAATACTTTTCCCTGTGTTATTTCACGTTATTACACATAACTTAATTTCTGAACTTATTTGTTTTGGTTTCTTTGTATGTATGGATTACTTGGGTTGTTACCAACATCTGGTGAAACTTTCATGTCAATAGCACATTTGGAAATATATTTACTGAGAAAAATGGTGACGTGTTCAATACTTATTTCACCCGCTGTATATACACACAGTTGAAGTCAGAAGTTCACATACACCTGTAAAGATTCCCTGTTTTAGGTCAGTTAGGATCACCACTTTATTTTAAGAATGTGAAATGTCTGAATAATTGTATTTCTTTCCTCACATTCCCAGTGGGTCAGAAGTTTACATACACTCAATTAGTATTTGCTAGCATTGCCTTTAAATTGTGTAACTTGGGTCAAACTTTCGGGTAGCCTTCCACAAGCTACCCACTATAAGTTGGGTGAATTTTGGCCCATTCTTTCTGACAGAACTGGTGTAACTGAGTCAGGTTTGTAGGCCTCCTTGCCCGCACATGCTTTTTCAGTTCTGCCCACAAATGTTCTATAGGATTGAGGTCAGGGATTTGTGATGGCCACTCCAATACCTTGACTTTGTTGTCCTTAAGCCATTTTGCCACAACTTTGGAAGGATGCTTGGGGTCATTGTCCATTTGGAAGACCCATTTGTGACCAAGCTTTAACTTCCTAAATGATGTCTTAAAATGTTGCTTCAATATATCCACATACTTTTCCTTCCTCATGATGCCATCTTTTTTGTGAAGTACACCAGTCCCTCCTGCAGCAAAGCAACCCCTACAACATGATGCTGCCACCCCCGTGCTTCACGGTTGGGATGGGGTGCTTCGGCTTGCAATCCTCCCCCTTTTTCCTCCAAACATAACTATGGTCATTATGGCCAAACAGTTTTATTTTTGTTTCAGAAGAGGACATTTCTACAAAAAGTACGATCTTTGTCCCCATGTGCAGTTGCAAACCGTTGTCTGGCTTTTTTATGGCGGTTTTGGAGCAGTGGCTTCTTCCTTGCTGAGCGGCCTTTCAGGTTATGTCGATATAGGACTCGTTTTACTGTGGATATAGATACTTTTGTACCTGTTTCCTCCAGCATCTTCACAAGGTCGTTTGCTGTTGTTCTGGGATTGATTTGCACTTTTCGCACCAAAGTACATTCATCTCTAGGAGACAGAACCAAAGTACATTCATCTCTAGGAGGAGTCTCCTTCCTGAGCGGTATGACGGCTGCGTGGTCCCATGGTGTTTATACTTGCGTACTATTGTTTGTATAGATGAACGTGGTACCTTCAGGCGTTTGGAAATTGACTTGTGGAGGTCTTTTTTTTTTCTGAGGTCTTGGCTTATTTGTTTTGATTTTCTCATGATGTCGAGCAAAGAGGCACTGAGTTTGAAGGTAGGCCTTGAAATAGATCCACGAGTACACCTCCAATTGACTCAAATTATGTCAATTAGCCTATCAGTAGCTTCTAAAGCCATGATATCATTTTCTGGAGTTTTCCAAGCTGTTTAAAGGCACAGTCAACTTAGTGTATGTTAACTTCTGACCCACTGGAATTGTGATATAGTGAATTATAAGTGAAATAATCTGTCTCTAAACAATTGTTGGAAGAATTTCTTGTGTCATGCACAAAGTAGATGTCCTAACCAACTTTCCAAAACTATAGTTTGTTAACATGAAATATGTGGAGTGGTTGAAAAATGTGCTCTCATAACCAAGAAAATTAGTCAGCCCTCAACATTGTCAAAACTACCCCCTCAGCCCTTAACAATGAAAAAACCTTGTTCGATTGCAAAAGCATAATTTGTGAATGACAAAGCAGTATCTCTCTTGGAGAGCCTGTCATTGAAGTGAAAATAAATAGAGATTTTCTCTTGAACGGCTGTGGCGTTTTCCACTATCTAGTGTAGCCACTCCTAAACCCTCTAATTGCTATCATATTGGGTCGATGTGCTATCCCAGAGACTCTGAGAGGAAAGCAAAGGAAGCCCAAACACATCAATGGTGCAAAAAGCCAGAACCAGCATCGCTAACCGGGTATCGCTTTACTATCCCAGTGCCTGGTTGGATTCTAGCATCACTACTCATCTCGAAATCTAATCATGGAATACCAGCCATCGGGGGGTCACGTTTCACCATCCTTTTCCTTTCAGGAAAAAACGAAGAAACTAAGAGCCCTTTCAAGGGCATTCTCCCAGCAAGAAGCCTCCCCCCGTTCCCACTCATGAATGAAACGCTGCACTCCTCTTTTCGCTGCCCATCCCTTGCCCTGAAGCAACATACACAACATGAAAAATCATGCATTTTCCTGCAGCCCCAAAATCTCCTAGAGCTGCCTCAGAAAACCCTCGATCTGATGACGCATGTGATTTTATATACCTTGTACGACCGTTATGCTTTTTTTCTAAGACTTGTGTCGGGTAAATGTAGGATGGTTTGGATGTATCCCCCCCAGCTACATAAGCGTAAAAAGCATCAAGGAGAGAAGAGAAAAGCTTTAAGAAAAAAAGACCAACTGAAATGACAAATTCATTAATGAAATGTATGCAAATGCAGAGGATGTTCAGATTCCTGTATACCTGCAATTACTCAGATTCTTTCTCAATTACATTGGTGCGTATAGGATAATGCCCCTCCTGACTATAGATGAATTACTTTAAAATATTGGATGTCTAGCATGAGATGACCTGTAATCACATAAAAAAATCTAAAATTGCTTGGAGGTGGGAAAACATATTCTGTGCTCTCAATTTGAATAGCTGTACAGTATATTTAAAGTGTGTGGTACTATACTGACCAGACAGACCTATATGGACTCCCAGTGTATAAGAAGTGTGTGTGTGTGTGTTTTCAAGTTTTATTTTTATTAGTCGTATGTACGGTATACACATGGTATACAACGTCCAACAAAATGCTTACTTGCAATCACAATGCAACAACAATGAGAAATAATAAAATATAAGAATACAAACATAAAGTAAATGACTCAGTAGAATAGAATAAACATTTTAGCATTAGTATAATACAGGAAGGCACAATTTATAGTCCAATATTTACACATGTTTGGGGGATTGAGGGTCTCGTGTTTCAATTGTGCAGTATTCAGCGATCATAATAAGAGTCTGGTAGCAGCAGTTGGAATGTGTGTGTAGCATGAATGTTCAGTATATGTGTGTGTGTGGATGTGTGCGTGAGTGAGTGCATGTATGTTAAGGTTCAGAGAATCAGAGCAGGTTGTCAGTCCAGTTCGTGTTAAGCAGTCTGATGGCTTGTAGATAGAAACAGTCTCTGTGCCTGTTAGTATCAGGCCGATACGGTAAGGGAGTGAAAAGCTTGTGGCTGGGGGTGTGTGGGGTCCTTGGTGTTGCTGGCCTTCCTCAGGCACCGTTTTGAGTAGATGTCCTGGATGGGTGGTAGCACAGTCCCAGTGATGTACTGGGCCTTCAACACCCGCTGGAGGGCCTTATGGACGAGGCAATCCTCAGCCTCCTTAGGAAGTAGAGACGCTGTTGCGCCCTCTTGACGAGGGGTGGTTTTGCTGGTCCATGTCAAGTCCTTGGTGATGTGGACGCCGAGGAACTTAAAACGGCTGACTCTACTGCAGTCCCGTTGATGTGGATCGGGGCATGTTGCCTCAGCTTCTTGTTTTGCTGATGTTGAGGGAGAGGTTGTTGTACTGGCACCACAATGCCAACTCACTTACTTCCTCCCTGTAGGCTGACTCGTCGTTGTTTGTTATTAGGTCTACAACCATGGTATTGTCAGCAAACTTGAGGAAGGAGTTGTTGTCGTGCGAAGCCAAGCCTTCTTGGGTGAACAGTGAGTACAGCAGAAGGCTGAGGACACACCCCTGGGGGGCTCCTGTGGCACTGATGAACCACCACCAGCTCCAAGCAAATTATGGCGTTATGTAAGTACAAATCCTCAGCAATACTTGGTGGACAGTACAGTAGGACCGAGGAGATGAGACTGAGTGTAAAAGACTGTTCTTCAGCATGTTGGATGCTGTCATTGGTGAAATGTCCGAACAATTCAGCGAATGCAACAGCCAACTGGTGGAGGCCCTGTGTGCCCTTGAACCAGAGAGCCATGACTTTCTTCTACATGTGAAAAAGGTGTAACCTCTGCTGGATCTAAGCAAAACAGATTTGGTGGAAGCGGAGTTTAGTGCCGCTCACAGGTTTTTGCATACTGAAATCAACCGCTCTGGCTCCAATGAGGACACATGGACCCCACTTGATATCCTGCGACGATTCTCTGGGCCTCTCTCCGCTAGGCCGACTGTGTTTACTGCACTGAAATATGGACTGACTTTTGGGGCGTCCATAGCTATAAGTGATAACTAATTTTCCACTTTGGCAAACGTGTTCAGTCAGCACAGAAGAAGCATGCTACACCCGAGGAAAGCTCAACTAATCCAGCTGGCATTTGAGTCGGGTCTTACAAGAAGATTTCGGGGGGTATGGAATGATTGATTACTCACTATGTTCCACAGAGCATCAAGGAAGTTGCAGCTCTTTTGAAAAGCTAAGATTGAAACAATCTAGCTGGTTGTTTTTTATCAAAATCGCAGCAAGATTTTCGGCCATTGAATCGGTCAGTTCTTGGTCAAAAGCATTTTTTTAACTTTTGTGTTTATTATGGTATAGCTTGATATAAGCAAAATTATATATACAGCGGGTGAAATAAGTTTTGAACATGTCACCATTCTTCTCAGTAAATATATTTCCAAAGGTGCTATTGACATGACATTTTCACCAGATGTTGGTAACAACCCAAGTAATCCATACATACAAAGAAACCAAAACAAATAACAAAGCAATCCAGCCCCCTGTCAGTGCAAATTAATATCAGCTGGTTCAGTCCCAACTGATGGCCTACAAAAAGGTCTCATTGCCAAGGTGTCACACAAGACACATCTCATGATGGGTAAAAGCAAAGAGCTGTCTCAAGACCTTCGCAACCTAATTGTTGCAAAACATAATGATGGCATTGGTTATAGGCGCATTTCTAAGCTTCAGAATGTTCCAGTGAGCACTGTTGGGGCCATAATACGGAAGTGGAAAGACAATCATTTCACCATAAATTTGCCTCGACCAGGTGCTCCTCGCAATATTTCTGACAGAGGAGTGAAAAGAATAATCAGAAGAGTTATCCAAGAGCCAAGGACCACCTGTCTCAAAGAAAACAGTAAGTAATGCACTCCACCGCCATGGCCTGTATGCACGCTCACCACGCAAGACTCCATTGCTGAAACAAAAGCATGTTGAAGCTCGTTTAAAGTTTGCTGCACAACATTTGGAAAAGCCAGTGAAATACTGGGAGAATATAGTGTGGTCAGATAAGAGCAAAATTGAACTGTTTGGATGTCATAATACACACCATGTTTGGAGGAGAAATGGCACTGCACATCACCCTAAAAACACCATACCAACAGTGAAGTTTGGAGGTGGGAACATCATGGTGTGGGGCTGCTTTTCAGCAAATGGTACTGGCAAACTTCACATAATTGAAGGAAGGATGAATGGGCAAATTTACCGAGACATTCTTGACAAAAATCTGCTGCCATCTACCAGGATGATGAAGATGAAACGAGGGTGGACATTTCAGCAAGACAATGATCCCAAACACACAGCCAAGGAAACTCTCAATTGGTTTCAAAGAAAGAAAATAAAGCTGCTAGAATGGCCCAGCCAATCACCTGACTTAAATCCCATTGAAAATCTATGGAAAGAACTGAAGATCAAGATTCATAGAAGAGGCCCACGGAACCTTCAAGATTTGAAGACTGTTTGTGTGGAAGAATGGGCCAAAATCACACCAGAGCAATGCATGCGACTAGTTTCTCCATACAGGAGGCGTCTTGAAGCTGTCATTACCAACAAAGGCTTTTGTACAAAGTATTAAATAAATATCAGTAAGTGTGTTCAATAGTTTTTCCCTGTGTCATTTCACATTATTACACATAACTAAATTTCTGAACTTATTTGTTTTGGTTTCTTTGTATGGATTACTTGGGTTGTTACCAACATCTGGTGAAAATGTCATGTCAATAGCACCTTTGGAAATATATTTACTGAGAAAAATGGTGACGTGTTCAATACTTATTTCACCCGCTGTAATTCCAATGCAAGAACCCAAATTACGCCCATGGGTATAGCTTCATATCGGTATGTTTCATCATAGAAATAGATAGGCTACCAAGAAAACCATAAGGGCTGAGGGGGAATATAACCTTTTTATTTTATTTTTTTTACTTTGTTTATTGTGGTATAGCATGATTATATCAGCATAATTCAATATAATATAGCCCCCTTGCAAATTTCAACTGCCCCCTTAGTCACTTTACCCTGGAACCGGGTCTGTGTTGGAGCAGTGTGTGTGTGTGTGTGTGTCAGAGTGTTCGAGAGCATGAAAGAGAAAGTAAGAGCGAGAAAGTGGTATATGATTGTCCCAGGCCAAGCAGTCTTCTCCCTAGCTGACTGGGACCAATTAGTGGACTTCCCGCTTCCTGTGTGTTTGGCACTGGGTATCTCTCCTCCTCCTCCCAGCTTCTCTTCCCTCAGCCCACCACCGACCCCTCTCCCAGCCCAACTCCTCCAAACATCCCCTTAAGCATTGCTGATCTCATCGCTCTGTCACTCTTGTGACTGTAGATACACAACAAGTCCTAGCCCTTTACCCAATATGTTATAACACTTTGTCTGCTGGATACCCTCTTTACTCACTGAAAATAGGTCTACTCACTCCTGAAAAGAGTGGCCTGAAGAGTTACACAACATTTAATCAACAAAATCATCAACATTTAATAAATCAAATTCTGCAGGTCAATAAAATGGATACTTCTACAATAAATAGTGATTGTGTGGAAGAATGGGCCAAAATCACACCAGAGCAATGCATGCGATCACTGTTCTCCCTCTGGCACTGAATTATTGAACAACTGCGTGTTCGGTGGAAATGTCAGATGCTCTTTTTGCTAAGACAGATGGGGGAGGAGTGGGGAGAGAGACAGAGAAACGGGGGAAGCTATGCATGAACCAACCGCCATGGATGGAGACAACAAATGCCATTTCTAACGGGGTGTCATCGCCGATCATTGATTATTTTTGATGGGCTCGGACCTTGAATAATTAATTTCTCCATTATCAAATCGGAATCACCTCAGGATATGTCCCTTCAGTTGATAGTTAGGGGCTTGCACTCTTATCATTAATACACAGTTCTGGTTTGGAAAAATATTTTGCATGTCCACAGTATGTATTGTCATACATTGACACGTCAAGTCAATGGGGGGGTTAGAGTTAAAATTAGGGTTAAGGTTAGGTTTATGTATAGTGTACATATTCAGCCATCCACCCATACTATGCAATGTCTTTTTATAGCTTTTTTGCACTCCAGACTTCTTGTATTTTTATACTTTTTCATACTGCCGCTCTATGTATCATGTATCGTGTATCTGTCTTTTGTGTATTTTCGTTCTGGCATTTTGTACCTGCCCTGTGTTTTCTCGTAGCTGCATGACGAAGAAATTTCCCCTCGGGGATCAATAAAGTATTTGTCTATCTTTAGGGTTAGGGAAAATTAGGATTTTGAATGGGACTCATTTGTTGGACCCGAAAAGTATAATAAGACATAGCTGTGTGTGTATGGCCTAAATTTGTCAGGGGCTGGTAATTACGAAGCTGCCCACAGTAGCTCTCTAGCTGAGAGTGTGATTTATTTTCTTCACTTTTTTCTCTTTAGCGAGGATGTCGGTCCGATAAACCAATTATCTCTTTCCAAGCCATGCACTCTAAATTATATTTTTTTCATCTGTCAGTCACCTCCCGACAAGGTTACCCAGAGATCACACTCTCTCGGACTGCAGCTATTCTTAGCGTGGCAGACCATGAGGAGGAGTTTTCTGTGAAACAAGGTTTGCCCTTTCAGAGAGCAGAGGAGGGAAGAACACTGTAAAGCTGGAAAAATGTAATCTATTCTCCTGTCCGCCGGAGCTGGAGAGAAATGAAAGGCGAGAGCGGAGCTCCCGTTTATGGCCCTGAAGGGTTTCCTGATTAAACGTGGCTAAACCCGGGCCTGAGTGTCGCCGCTGCCTCGTCGTAGTTGCGGCGTCTCATTTCCACTGGATATCTGCGTTGTCAGGGAAAACACTTCGCCTCTGTTTTCCCAGTAATGAGCAGCAGTCGTCTGCACTGTTTTTAGAAAATGCACCCCCCATATTGTGATATGTCAAGGGGAAATGTGTTATGCCGTGGAACTTCACAGGCGTAGTCTGAGGTCTGCTGTAGCCTTGCCAAATTAAGAGTTTATGGTTTTGAGGACTGGAAAGTATACAGAAATTAGGCTCGGTGACGAATGTGCTTGAAATTAGGACTTTTATCAGAAAACAGTTGGCACTTTCTGATGTCAGTCGCCACAGCCTGCCTCAGTGTTTGTGTGACTAAAACCACTCTGTAGCTTTGTCACCACTTCTCTGTTTGAATTATTATCTCTGCAGCAGTAGACACCAGATGTGTCCTCTTGACAGTGGGAGTCTGCTGGTATGAAGCCGAATCTGATTTTCTCAGGGATCCCATGGGGTTTTGGCTTTGGAATCCCAAGGCTCTGTCTTTCAGAAGTCTTCTCTCAGACATTTTGCCTTAGCTGGGTGCTTTGGGGCACAATACAAATCTCAGCCGTTGGTTTCAATGAGCCCCGCAATATGGAAATGACAAAAGGGCCATGCTTAGTTTTTGAACTACTTTCTATGGAGGATACTACCGTTGTTCATGTTCATTTTCCTTCACTGTACTTTGAAGATCCTCATTACTGTCCCCTAGAGAGACAGGGATTTTGTGTGTGTGTGTGTGTGTGTGTGTGTGTGTGTTATCCAGTATCTTGACTACTGTATGCTGTAATGTCTTTCTATATCCCTTAGGAATGGAGGGATGTGACAAGTATTGTTAAGCACCTTTGTAGACAACATGAATATTGTCTGATCTAATTGGGATTGTCCATGTGGATCTCACTGGAGAGGTCAAACATAGCTCTTGCATTTGTGTTTGTGTTCATTAGTCTCCAAAAGTATATGTGTTTTTAAATCATGTTCGTGGTGTTTAAATTCTTAAAAACCACTGCAATTCCACGGTGACCTACGCCCTCTCTTGATCCCTCTCAGTCCTCTTAACCCCTGTCTCTCTTCTTCTCTCCCCACAGGACGCAGAAGCACAGCCACTGTTACCGCATCACCTACCGCCACATGGAGAGGACCCTGACCCAGGAGGAGGTGCGTGTTCTCCACGCCGCCATCGAGCACACCGCCGAGCAGGAACTGGGCGTGAAGGGGCGATACTGAGACCCCTTCCGGCGCCCCCCTCCCCTGGGTCTTCTGAACATAACCATGACTTCCACGTTTCAAGCAGAGGGTCTCCGGCTGAATCTGTTCTCGGCTCTCATAGAGACACGAGGGGAGGCCTACTGACCATCCCTGGTGTTCCTCCTCTTGGTAGTACAACAAGAATGCAAGTGGTTGTAGTACCTACAGATGTAGTATCTTAATTTGATCACTCTTTTGTTGCGGATAATTTTGTAGTGTATTTTGTAGTGTATTAAAGGTTTGAAAAGGATTCTAAAGTTTGTAATTTCCACTTTAAAATGTCAGACTTGATTTGCCCTAACGAAAAATGTATCAACCCCTACAAAAAGGTCCATTAATTATAATTACCATAATAATTCACATTTCCTGTTGCTGCGGGACTAGTTTCTTGCTGTAGCAAACTGTCCCCAAACGTTTCACAGTTTTGTTGTAGCCCTGAGCTAACTCACCTGATTCAAGTAGTCAAGGGCTTGATGATTAATTTGTCAAGTTGAATCAGGTGTGCTAACTCTGGAATAGTTAAAATACATGGAAAGGCTGGGGGTCCCTGAGGAGAGGTTTGGTACAAGACTATAGGTAACGACTAGACCTCTTTGAAAGTGTCCTTCAATGTGACTGTTACATAGTGGTCCTGTGTGGAGTTGGTAAGAGCACTGCACTAGCAATGCCAAGGTAGTGGGTTCAATTCCCGCATGGATCACATACAAAAAAATGGATGCACTCATTGTACTGCAAATTCCTTTAATAAAAGCGTCTGCTAAGTGAAATACGTATATTATATTAGCTGATTCATCTGGACAAAGTATCTATACTAACACCGCAGTACCAAGCAACCCTTATCATTGTAAATAAGAATTTGTTCTTAAGTGACTTGCCTAGTTAAATAAAGGTTCAATCAAAAGAATATACAAAAATAATTAGAGCCTCCAGTAGCCTTTCATGTGAAACGGCAGACGGCCGCTCTTAAATAACGCAATCAACAGTGTCGCATCACCAGAGGGGGAATGTGTTTGATTTAATATAGATGTCACCTAAAGCCTTTCATGCCATTGGCTTCTTAACAGCCTTTTGAGTGAGACCAACGAACAAACACAGTTCTGTTGATGATTCAAACGACACTTGTATTTATAATATTTTCCTTCCTCTTGTTATTAAGAGTGGGCAGGGAGGAGGGGATGTGATGGTGTTGGTGCACTACCTGAGAAGCATTGTAATAAAAGCTGGTATTGCCTCAGCGCTGGGTAGAAAGAGTGTCCTTTATGTACGTTTGCTTAACAGGTGATTTCAAATAAACCGTGACGAAGTCCTAGCGATCGTTCTGTGTGTTCCATATTTGTTTTATGTGCTGTAATCCTCTTCATGAAGAAGTCCTTCGAAACACTAACACGTCATCATCCCCTGCCTCCAATCTCTGTCTATAGAATTCTCATGACTCTCTTGTTGTTTTACTGCTGCCATTGGGTAGGTAGGCTATACCAACAGAACCCAACAGAATAGAGCTGTCAAAGAAAGGGCAAATTCTTTATGGAAATGGTTCTGTTTCTTTTTTTTGAATTGGTTGGAGAAAACGGAAGCCCTTGGGAGTACAAATTCAATTGCGACGACAATTTCTCCCTCCATTTAGTATAATACTGTATGTTATGTTATGTTTTGTATGGTATGTATTAATTTCTGGATGTCCATCATCCATTTTGTATGATATGTTACGGATTTCACTTTGTTGTGACTAACTTGAGCTAGGTGGCCAACATTAGCTCAGCTAGGGGTTAGGGTAAGGGTCAGCTAACATGCTAAGTAGTTGCAAAGTAGCTAAAATGCACAGTTGTCCATGATGTGTTTCAAACACGCAACCTTTTGGGTTGCTAGACATTCGCGTTATATGCCAACCCACCCTTCGCCGACCAACCTCCCTCCTTTAGTTTTTGGCTTAAGTAACCTTCTGTATTATGTAACCATACAGTTTCACAGATTTACATTTACTATGTTACATCTAGTCTTTGAGGCCAGGCTGCCAAAACACATCCTTGGTCCATGACCCCAAGACATTTGGGACGCTTGAAGAGAAACATCAGGTATTTTTCACCCAGTGAAAGAGTAGGAAATTAAAGACAATACTTAGGTGCATGAAGGCCCAGAGAAAGTCCATTTATAAGAAATGTAAGAGTTTCTTTCCAAAACGCTATATATCAGATATATTGCAAATTATATTTCATTGTTTAAAGAAATTATGAAAGAGATGTATGTGTTTTTTCACTATCTAATCATCTTATGGGGTTGTTTGATGACAGATATGTATTTGTTTAAAATCTGTCACTTGTCAGTTTGTCAATTTCCAGGTCCTGGATGGCAGGAAGCTTGGCCCCAGTGATGTACTGGGCCGTACGCACTACACTCTGTAGTCGGAGGCTGAGCAGTTGCCATACCAGGCAGTGATGCAACCAGTCAGGATGCTTTCAATGGTACAGCTGTAGAACTTTTTGGGGATCTGTTGACCCAGGCCAAATCTTTTCAGTCTCCTGAGGGGGAATAGGCTTTGTCGTGCCTTCTTCACGACTGTCTAGGTGTGTTTGGACCATAATAGTTTGTTGGTGATGTGGACACCAAGGAACTTGAAGCTCTCAACTTGCTCCACTGCAGCCCCATCGATGAGAACGGGGGCGTGCTCGGTCCTCCTTTTTCTGTAGTCCACAATCATCTCTTTTGTTTTGATCACGTTGATGGAGAGGTTGTTATCCTGATACCACACGGCCAGATCTCTGACCTCCTCCCTATAGGTTGTCTCATCGTTGTCGGTGATCATGCCTGCCACTGTTGTGTCGTCGGCAAACTTAATGATGGCGTTGGAGTCGTGCCTGGCCATGCAGTCATGGGTGAACAAGGAGTACAGGAGGGGGCTGAGCATGCACCCCCGAGGGGCCCCCGTGTTGAGGATCAGCGTGGCAGATGTGTTGTTATTTACTCCTACCACATGGGGGCGGCCCGTCAGGTTGTCCAGGATCCAGTTGCAGAGGGAGGTGTTCAGTCCCAGAGTGCTTAGCTTGGTGATGAGCTTTGAGGGCACTACGGTGTTGAACGCTGAGCTGTAGTCAATGAATAGCATCCTCACGTAAGTGTTCCTTTTGTCCAGGTGGGAAAGGGCAGTGTGGAGTGCAATAGAGATTGGTATAATAACACGTCCTGGTTATCCGTCTGGTGAATGTTGACCTGTTTTAAAGTCTTACTCACATCGGCTAAGCACAGTCGTCCGGAACAGCTGATGCTCTCATGCATGCTTCAGTGTTGCTTGCCTCGAAGCGAGCATAGAAGTAATTTCGCTCGTCTGGTAGGCTCGTGTCACTGGGCAGTTCATGGCTGTGCTTCCCTTTTGTAGTCTGTCATAGTTTGCAAGCCCTGCCACATCCAACAAGCGTCGGAGCCGGTCTAGTACGATGTAGTACGATATACAGTATATACAAAAGTATGTGGACACCCCTTACAATTTGTGGATTCAGCTATTTCAGCCACACCTGTTGTTGACAGGTGTATAAAATCGAGCACACAGCCATGTAATCTCCATAGACAAACTGAAAAGCTCAGTGACTTTCAACGTGGCACTGTCATAGGATGCCACCTTTCCAACAAGTAATTTCTGCCCTGCTAGAGCTGCCTCGGTCAACTGTAAGTGCTGTTATTGTGAAGTGAAAACATCCAGGAGCAACAATGACTCAGCTGCGAAGTGGTAGGCCACACAAGCTCACAGAACGGGACCGTCAAGTGCTGAAGTGCGTAAAAATCGTCTGTTCTCGGTTGCAACACTCACTACCGAGTTCCAAACTGCCTATGGAAACAACGTCAGCACAAGAATTGTTAGTCGGGAGCTTCATTAAATGGGTTTCCATGGCCGAGCAGCCGCACACAAGCCTAAGATCACAATGCCAAGCGTCGGCTGGAGTGGTGAAAAAGCTAGCCTCACCATCTACCAGTCAGACAGACAAATCTGGGTTTGGTGGATGCCAGGACAACACAACCTGCCCAAATGCATAGTGCCAATTGTAAAGTTTGGTGGAGGAGGAATAATGGTCTGGGGCTGTGCCCATCACAGTCAAATATAAAGGATACAAACATTCCATTCCAGCTAAACGATGGATATACACTGAGTTTACAAAATATTAAGGAGCCCTGAAGGTGCCCACACATGAAGGTGCCCATAAGCAATAATTTCTGATGAAAAAACACAAATGTGAAAAAATTGTGGATATAGCGTTTTGAAAAATAAAGTCTTCAATTGCAAATTTTCTCTGAGCGTGGTGGTGGTGCAGGCTAGATCAATAGCAGCCCCAGACCCAGTCAAACGCCACTGACAACTATCTATCGTTCTCTTTAGGGAAAAGACTAAGATAGAATGCGGTGCGGGCAAAGGAGGAAATCGGTAGTTTATGATGACATGATTTAATGGGGGAGCTTATTGACATACAGTATTGTGACATGTACATTTAATTGCCATTTCTTTCAGGAAGTCATCTAAAGAATGTCCTGCATGAATTCCAAAATAAAAACTGGACTTTGTCATTCCATGAAGGGACAATCTGTGATTGGTAGATTTTTTTTACTTTTAAATGAATTATATATACATTACCCATTGATTCTTGAAGAATGTAAATTATAAATGCCTCGTGAACTTAGTTCAACTGTCATACCAAATCAGAAACCAAAATAAAAGCTTGTTTTACTGAAAACATGGTTCAAACTATTATTTGATCTCATGGTTGGGCAGTCCTTGCATTCATAGTTCTGTCTATGGATATGAGTGGTTCTCCAGCCCAATGCCTAAACTGTCTCTCAAAACAGTGGAGGGGTGTCCACTTTATTGTTGTTTGCACTGCAGATTACCCCTTTAACCTCCTTCTGACACACACATACACATCCCTTACAGATATTACACTACTCCACAGGAGGTTGGTGGCACCTTAATTGGGGAAGACGGGCTTGTAGTAATGGCTGGAGAGGAATCAGTGGAATGGTATCAAATACATCAAACACATGGTTTGATGTCATTCCATTCCAGCCATTATTATGAGCCTCCCTTCAGCAGCCTCCAATGCACTACACGTGCTGTTCCACATGTCATAGTTAGATTTTCAAATGTAACATTTTTCCAGTTTTTCCAGTGCAAATTCGATTTTGAGGCGAAAAGGTGGTGTAACATGTGAACTTTAAATATAAACATGTGAACATATGATTTCACATGTGAACAACTGATCTCAGCTATGTGCTTTCACATGTGAAAATGCGATTTCACATGCAAATTTCACATATTGTTGTAAGGGATTTTTTTTTTTTTATAAAAATCTTTGATCAAAGAAAATTCTCTCAATTATTATTTTGTTTTAATGTTACTCCTGAATCACTATGATAAATATATTTCTATTATATGTATTTTTAACAAACCTGAGATTTACTTTACATAAGTCCAAAGTGTAGGAATAGAAGTCAAATCAGTTATTGACAAGATCAGAATGCCGTGAACCAAGTGGTTGTGAGTTCAAATCCCAGGTGAGGACATAATTACTGTATAAATAAACATATACAATGTAATAATATATGTCAAAGTTGAAAACAGTGCATGTTAAAAACACTGTTTGTGTATCCTAAAGACTCATTTTTGTTTGTGAAATCTTATATTCACGTGAAGTGTTCCAAAAACACATGGTTTCACATGATTTCCCATGTGGAATTTCACACAGTGCTTGCCATTCCATGTTTGTAGATTCGGCTTCAACAGAGCGTGCGGTATTTATCTCAACTTTAAAGGGTCTTATGTTTCCAGCACACTGAGACACCCAGAGCTGTACACTTAGCTAAGTGAGGAGCAGCAGAATGCTCTCCTGCCTTTGCCTAAACGTGTAAATGCTGTAAGGACAATGCTTCTTGTCTCAAAACTGTGTTGTGAAACCCAATAGTTCAAGAGGTATAAGTGAAAGAGTCATTGGCACATTTCGATGGTGTTTCAATTAAGTCAACCTTTTTAAAGACATTTAAAATAATAACCTAGTGCAGGGAGGGGCAACTCCAGTCCTCTGGGGCCTGATTGGTGTCACACTTTTGCCCTAGCCCCAGCTATTACACCAGACCCAAATAATCAACAGTAATCATGGTCTTGTCTTCAGCAGAATACAATTAGTATAATCAGGTGTTTTGTCTAGCATTGGGGCAAAGTTGTGACACCTATAAGGCTCCTGAAGACATACCCATTCCAAGCCAGATGACTCAGATCTTTATGCGTAAGATACTCAAAAGCTATAATTATGCTCCTGAAGACAGTAAATAGTCCTGATTGTCAAGAATGTCTGTGGTAGGTATCCTGTGGACAGTAATGTTTATAGATATTTCAACAACCCTTTATTTTAAAGGCCTCTATTTACCAGGTAGTGACTTTACTTAAATCAGGTAGTTACTTAAATCAGTAATTGCCTAATAATTGTATCGTAATTACACGATTTGTTTGAGCTTTATTGACACAAGCGTAACTATGTACCATTTTATACTACATGGTTACCAATTAAATTATTTGAGGTAAGTACCAGAAAGTAGACAAACGAAGAGGTATAATTGGTTCAGACTTGCATAAAGCTTACTTCATTATTCAATGTTAAAAATTTTTTACTGCATCAGGGATAGCGTACACAGCCTTTGTTTGTCTGAATTTGCGGGTTTTATGGACCAGCCAAGTTTTTGGGAGAGCGCGATGGTTCTCTTTAGATTAAGTACCAGAAAGTATCCATTGTACCTACATACATAGTTTCTTAGTTACATGTAAATACTAGGTACAGTACAATACAGTACCAGCTTAAACCGGGATTTCAAATTATTATACTGGTGTTTTTAATGACTCATGAATCCTCCTTCACTAAGTATTGTAATATTGACCTCGGCATCAAGTACTCCATGAACATCTAACCCTCAAATTTCTGCACCCCATCTATTCAACCCATGGCAATGTTTCCTCTTCCAGTCTCACCCAATCAGGACCCTCGAAATGAATGGCATTTCCCTTGTCGGGTAAGTGGACATTGATAACCGGAAGGCAGTCTTGAACTGTTGGAGGCAATTTGTTGGAGTGACAGTTGCCACAATCAGTGTGTGCAGTCTCAGTCATTTGTGAGTCATTCATCTCGTTTAGCCAATCCTCTCCCATTTAGATGAAGGCTTGTGTTGTTCATATGTTGATCATGTCAGCAGGCACGGCAGGATATGTGACATGCCCTACACTCTTAGAGAAAAGGGTTCCATAAGGGTTCTTCAGCTGTCCTCATAGGAAAACCCTTTTTAAGAACCCTTTTTGATTCCAGGTTGAACCCTTTTTGCTTCCAGGTAGAACACTTTTAGGTTCTACACTCTTAGAAGTAAAGGTGCCATCTATAACCTAAAATAGTTCTGCCTGGAACCAAAAAGGGTTCTTCAAAGGGTTCAAAGGGACAGCCGAAGAACCATTTAAGGTTCTAGAAAGCTAGTTTTTTTTTCTAAGAGTGTATGGGGACGGATTTCAACCATCTAATGAACTGTATGCACGTTTACTATATACATTATTGGTAGTGTTGCAGTATATGTACCACCCGCGTAGTTATTTGAGGTATGAAAACATCTGAAAAAAAAGTATTCCTTTAAATTTGCCATTAAATTATATTGTCCCAGTATCTTTACATCTTAGTGCACCTTTCTTGAATGAAAATTGATTGATCTGCAGTGTGCCGATGCCCATAGTATTGCTCAGTATGTACCTTGGTCAATCAAGTTTTCTGCAGTAGAAAATATACATTCAGTGAGCTTAAAATATTGCAGACTCTCAAACCTTGTGTTTCTATTTATATCATGACAGTGCAAAATAAATATTCACCTGGTCCAGGAACTTTTTGGGTGAATGTGGTCCTAGGGCGCTCGCACACCTCAAAACATGACATGCTCAAACAGACAGAGCTCTGGCAAACAGCCCACCCAGAAATCCAATGCATCAGACACCTCTATTCTCCTCCAAAGGGCAACTGTCAGAAGCACACAACACCAACTCATCATTTATCTCTTGTGTTTCTCCTCTCGTCCCATTAATCTTTTTTCTATTAGAGGTCTATCAAACACGTAATGACAACATATCATGATGTGTATCCCCATATCTATCCACTATACACCCAGGAGGGCGCTCTGGTGCAGGCGAGGTATGGGTTAATAACAGCATTATTGTCAGCTGCTACTGCCACTGCGAAGGGGAAAGACATTAACGTGATAGCCAAACCGGCTCCGCGTGCGTGCGCACATTGATTTTGTCTATCCCCACCGGACACGTAGGTTAAAATACCTAAACCAACCGTGAACTATATTAATTTGTGGACAGGTTGAAACGCATGTGAAACATACCTGGACATTTGGCTGTCATACTGTTGCTAGTTAATTTGTAATGGGAGATAAACATGCGATATTGTTTTACCTGAAATGCATCTGGTCCTTTTTTTTGCTGGGTCGTTGAAGAATTTTGACCCATTTTGAGTCACACACAAAAGTGTGTCCTTTATTAATACTGTAACGTTCAGGTTTCCATGGCGTTTAACAGAGGTGGCGTTTGTGTTTTGCGGACTCTCTCTTCCCCTTTGGTTTGGAGGCATTGGGGAGATATGTTGACGCATGTCCTATGTGGCTCAACTAGGATCAACTCAAAGCTCCGCGCAAACCAGAACAGATAGCAGTCGGGGGGAAGGAGGGGATGTTGATTTGTGTTCTCTAGAGCTAACTCTATGTGACTGAAATGGGTAAAGATCCTTTATTCTATGTATTACACAAATATAGGAATAGTTTTATTTGCATTGAAAACACTGGCTGCCTGAGTTGGGATTTTCTTTGCAGACTGATACCCCTTATGGAAAAATAAACATGAATTTCACTTGTGATCTTTTGTGAAGTTAATGATAACATTTGGTCATGTGAAAACATGATCTCGTGAAATAAATGTGACAAGGGGGATGGAACGTTTCAAGATGTGATACCATGAAACTACACTGGCAACATTTGAACGTTTTATCACATGTGATAGTGCATATTACATTTTCACGTGAACATTTTTTACATGTGAAAACGCAGCTCCACACGTGAGTTTGATTTTCACATTTAAGGTGAATACATGTTATTCTCCTCGCATGTGAAAAGGTGGTGTTAAGATTACGTTTTTTTGTACTGAAATGGTATGGGGCTTTTAAAGCTGGAATCCTTATTTGCTACATCAATTTTTGGACATCAGTTAATGAAAAATACCCATTGATTCTTGAAGAAGCTTGTTTTACTTCAATGTTTGTAAACAATGTGAATGTAAACTAACAAATCTACAAAACAAATTATAACCATGTTTTTGGGCTATCATGGTTGGTCAGTCCTTGCATCCTTGCTCTGTCTATGAATTTGAGTGTGGTTATGTTTCTCCAGGCCCATCCCTCCGCTTTCACCAAAACACAGGCGGGGTGACCGTTTTCTTATTGTTACACCTTTTTAGCTGTTGTGCTAAAAGGTGTATTAAACACCTTTTATATATACATATAACTGTATATTTACCTGTACAGCTAATTTAACCAGGCAAAATATTCACTTACCTGTTCATTTGGCCAATCTGTCTATTAAGTAAACTATTATTACCTTCGCTCATATCATATGCATTTTTAGCTACTGAAGTATTTCTCTGCCATCGACCTGTATAGTATAGTTAACCATCCAACATCCACCAATGTATAGTGTACATATTCAGCCAACCACCCATACTATGCAATGTCTTTTTATAGCTTTTTTTTGCACTCCAGATATCTTGTATTTCTATACTTTTTCATACTGCCGCTCTATGTATCGTGTATCTGTCTGTGTACCTTCGTTGGGGCATTTTGCACCTGCCCTGTGTTTTGTTGTAGCTGCTTGACAAAGAAATGTCCCCCTCGGGGATCAATAAAGTACCTATCTATCTAAAAAAGTTAAATCTTTAATAGTGTAAAAACATTGAATTCATGACAATATGATTACATTTGACATGATCACTTAGTACTGACTTTTGGAGGTAAGCTGATATTTCTGCTGCGACGCAAAGTCTATATTATTCCTCTACACATTCATTACCTATAATGCATCTCTGCACAGCACAGAACGGGACCGCCGAGTGCTGAAGTGCGTAGCACTTAAAAATCGTCTGTCCTCGGGAACTGCCTCTGGAAGCAACGTCAGCAGAAGAACTGTTCGTCGTGAGTTTCATGAAATGGGTTTCCATGGCTGAGCAGCTTAACACAAGCCTAAGATCACCATGCGCAATGCCAAGCGTTGGCTGGAGTGGTGTAAAGCTCGTTGCCATTGGATTCTGGAGCAGTGGAAAAGCGTTCTCTGGAGTGATGATTTACGCTTAACCATCTGGTAGTCCGACGGATGAATCTGGGTTTGGCGGATGCCAGGAGAATGCTACCTGTCCCAATGCATAGTGTCAACTGTAAGGTTTGGTGGAAGAAGAATAATGGTCTGAGGCTGTTTTTCATGGTTCAGCCTAGGCCCTTTTGTTCCATACAATGATGTTGTAGAAGATTCTTTGCTTCCAACAGTATGGGGAAGGCCCTTTCCTGTGCGCACAGTGAGGTCGGTGTGGAAGAACTTGACTGTCCTGCACAGAGCCCTGACTTCAACCCCATCGAACATCTTTGGGATGAATTGGAACGCAGACTGCGAGCCAGGCCTAATCGCCCAACATCAGTGCCCGATCTCACTAATGCTCTTGTGGCTGAATGGAAGCAAGTCCCCACAGCAATGTTCCAACACCTAGTGGAAAGTCTTCCCAGAGGAGTGGAGGCTGTTATAGCAGCAAAGGGGGATCCACTCCATATTAATGCCCATGATTTTGTAATGAGATGTTAGACGAGCAGGTGTCCACATACTTTTGGTCATGTAGTGTATTTTATTTATCAGTTAATCTGACTTTTCTTTCATTATTGATTTCATTTACTTATGTCAAAATCCACATCTGAAACTTCATGTGAATTATCATCACGTGAAGTGTTCCAAAACCACATAGTTTCACATGATTTCACATGTGAAATACAATCGAGAGCATCCTTTCTGGTTGCATCACCGCTTTGTATGGAAACTGCTCGGAATCCGACCGCAAAACGCTACAGAGGGTAATGCGTATGGCCCAGTACATCACTGGGGCCAAGCTTCCTGCCATCCAGGACCTAGTAGATACTTTTGTACCTATTTCATCCAGCATCTTCGCTGTTGTTCTGGGATTGATTCGCACCAAAGTACATTCATCTCTAGGAGACAGTACGCGTCTCCTTCCTGAGTGGTATGACGGCTGCATGGTCCCATGGTGTTTATACTTCTGTACTATTATTTGTACAGATGAATGTGGTACCTTCAGGCGTTTGGAAATTGCTCCCAAGGATGAACCAGACTTGTGGAGGTACACCTCCAATTGACTCAAATAGAATTTTCCAAGCTTTTTAAAGGCACAGTCAACTTAGTGTATGTACATTTCTGACCCACTGGAATTGTGATATAGTGAATTATAAGTTAAATAATCTGTCTGTAAACAATTGTTGGAAGAATTCAGGTCGCCAGGTCGCCAGGTCGCAGTTGCAAATGAGAACTTGTTCTCAACTGACCTACCTGGTTAAATACTTTGTGTCGTGCACAAAGTAGATGTCCTAACCGACTTGCCAAAACTATAGTTTGTTAACATGAAATCTGTGGAGTGGTTTAAAAATGAGTTTTAATGAATTCAACCTAAGTGTATGTAAACTTCCGACTTCAACTGTATATACAGTGGGGAGAACAAGTATTTGATACACTGCCGATTTTGCAGGTTTTCCCACTTACAAAGCATGTAGAAGTCTGTAATTTTTATCATAGGTACTCTTCAACTGTGAGTGACGGAATGTAAAACAAAAATTCAGAAAATCACATTGTATGATTTTTAAGTAATTAATTTGCATTTTATTGCATGACATAAGTATTTGATACATCAGAAAAGCAGAACTTAATATTTGGTACAGAAACCTTTGTTTGCAATTACAGAGGTTATACGTTTCCTGTAGTTCTTGACCAGGTTTGCAAACACTGCAGCAGGGATTTTGGCCCACTCCTCCATACAGATCCTTCAGGTTTCGGGGCTGTCGCTGGGCAATACAGACTTTCAGCTCCCTCCAAAGATTTTCTATTGGGTTCAGGTCTGGAGACTGGCTAGGCCTCTCCAGGACCTTGAGATGCTTCTTATGGAGCCACTCCTTAGTTGCCCTGGCTGTGTGTTTCGGGTCGTTGTCATGCTGGAAGACCCAGCCACGACCCATCTTCAATGCTCTTACTGAGGGTAGGAGGTTGTTGGCCAAGATCTCGCGATACATGGCCCCATCCATCCTCCCCTCAATACGGTGCAGTCATCCTGTCCCCTTTGCAGAAAAGCATCCCCAAAGAATGATGTTTCCACCTCCATGCTTCACGGTTGGGATGGTGTTCTTGGGGTTGTACTCATCCTTCTTCTTCCTCCAAACACGGCGAGTGGAGTTTAGACCAAAAAGCTCTATTTTTGTCTCATCAGACCACATGACCTTCTCCCATTCCTCCTCTGGATCATCCAGATGGTCATTGGCAAACTTCAGATGGGCCTGGACATGCGCTGGCTTGAGCAGGGGGACCTTGCGTGTGCTGCAGGATTTTAATCCATGACGGCGTAGTGTGTTACTAAAGGTTTTCTTTGAGACTGTGGTCCCAGCTCTCTTCAGGTCATTGACCAGGTCCTGCCGTATAGTTCTGGGCTGATCCCTCACCTTCCTCATGATCATTGATGCCCCACGAGGTGAGATCTTGCATGGTGCCCCAGACCGATGGAGATTGACCGTCATCTTGAACTTCTTCCATTTTCTAATAATTGCGCCAACAGTTGTTGCCTTCTCACCAAGCTGCTTGCCTATTGTCCTGTAGCCCATCCCAGCCTTGTGCAGGTCTACAATTTTATCCCTGATGTCCTTACACAGCTCTCTGGTCTTGGCCATTGTGGAGAGGTTGGAGTCTGTTTGATTGAGTGTGTGGACAGGTGTCTTTTATACAGGTAACGAGTTCAAACAGGGGCAGTTAATACAGGTAATGAGTGGAGAACAGGAGGGCTTCTTAAAGAAAAACTAACAGGTCTGTGAGAGCCAGAATTCTTACTGGTTGGTAGGTTATCAAATACTTATGTCATACAATAAATTGCTAATTAATTATTTAAAAATCATACAATGTGATTTTCTGTATTTTTGTTTTAGATTCCGTCTCTCACAGTTGAAGTGTACCTATGATAAAAATGACAGACCTCTACATGCTTTGTAAGTAGGAAAACCTGCAAAATCGTCAGTGTATCAAATACTTGTTCTCCCCACTGTATATCCTAGGCGGTGTCAGACTCCAGCCACCATAGTCATAGACTGTTCTCTCTGCTACCGCACGTCAAGCAGTACCGGAGCGACAAGTCTAGGTCCAAAAGGCTCCTTGACAGCTTTTACCCTCAAGCCATAAGACTGCTGAACAGTTAATCAAATGGCTACCCGGACTATTTGCATTGACCCCCTTTTTCACGCTGCTGCTACTCACTGTTTATCACCTTACTTTAAAGAAAACTTTTTCTGCATTGTTGGTTAAGGGCTTGTAAGTACGAATTTCACAGTCAGGTCTGCACCTGTTGTATTCAGCATGTGACAAATAAAATGTTATTTGATTAATTGACCCCTGGCATGATGCAAGCAGGCCATGATTACCTGTAGCATTATTACTCAACCTGGATACAATATATTACTGCATTACGAGACAAAAATGTCAAAGTAGTGATTGAAAAGGATTGGAAGTAGTAAACCAACACATGATTGAAAAGGATTGTTGTGGAAACCTAAGACTGCAACACTAAGAAATGTTGGCATACAAAGCTAAGTTAATGTTATGCTTTCTGAATGTTACCTAAACAGATGGGGTACCACAGCCACAGAGTAAAATAAAACCTGCTCTAGTGAGAGCTAGCTACTGTAATTTTGCAATTGAGGAATGGCTTAACCTCATGTTGTTTGGTGCCCGGCCGCTGTGGAGCATGCAAGGACAAGGGAGATTCTGGGCCAGAAAGACATGGAATGGGTGTCACAGAATTGGAAGCTAGCATCATCAAAAGTAGATGCCGTGGAAATTCTAAAAGTTTTACATCCAGCTCCTTTTTCCCAGAAAAGAGTAGCTCATGGTTGTGTTACTAACAGCTGTCTTGTCTAAGTGGTATTTTAACAGGTTTTCTCCATGGATATAAGTTCCAATTCATATGTGTTGGATGTTGAAGCCGACTTATTTTTACATCATATGTACGCTTTTGAGAACCTTTTATTTGAATCATTTGATTCGATTTGGCTCGAGGAACAGTTTTAGTTTCATTACCATATCTGTGTAAAATCTGAAATCTATGAAGCAGCAATATTTTTCGTGACCTTCAATATCATGAACATTGCTGCAAACTCCATTCATATTTCTTATGTGAGCATGGTAATAGGACCTTTTCAATCACCATTATTAATGCCTGGCTCATTTTTATTCAAAACATGCAGGATGTGGATCCACAGGCTGCACAGCATTCATAAAGAAAGCATGAGGTATGCGTTACCGAAATGTTGTTTTGAATTTCATCAGACTTTTTGAGGACGGATAATATGCAAACTAAAAGGATATCTCTTTTCATATTTTATTGCAATGTACGCACATGTATTGTGAATAACTGATTTAATATATCTTCGCTGCATGTTGGATGTGATAGACCTATATATTTAAGATGTCACACCAGCCAACTGATACTAATATCTATTCCATATTTTTCTCTGACATGATATCCTATAGAGGGGCTTCAAATAGACAGACAGTTGGATTAGAAAGGAATGCTTTGTATGAGTTCTTCAGAAGCCTACAGAGACAATACTGTGATTAATAATAGGTTCACGTCTTAGTGTTTCTCCCTCACATCGCCCTTTCTGCAGAGGCTAGATTGCAGGGGAATAGATCACAAGAGAGCTCTTTCGGGTTCCTTGAAGTCACGTACCGCCATAGATTGAAATATTAGAGCGCACCACCACGTAAAAACAAGGAAAGCCAACCACGAGCTGAGTGTTAGGTGGTCCCGCGGGGGGGCTTTTCTGCATGTTAGTTTAGCAATCCAGGGCAGGTATTTTTAGAAGGCAACAGCTTTGCACTTCACACAGCAGTGTGTTCTGCCTTGGAGCTTCTAAAGAGGTCTCGTTTCGCAGCAAAGCGCTCTTCTAACAGATACCGACGAAGACGTTTTCCCACAGTGCACGGCTGAGAAATCCTTAATCAGATTCAACATATGTGAAAGAACCTACCCACATCTTGTTATGCCCTGAAGAATGATGTGAGAAAGAGCGAAAGGATGGAGAGATTGAAAAGAGAGGTAGCAGGCTAGCAGCCTTAGTGTCAGATACACATCCAATGAGGTTGGGAGGGGAAGTTATTGCAGAAAGGCCAACTGATTGTGCCCAGAGTAGGGTACTGCTTTACATTTTACAGTGAGGGCATTAGAAAGTCGTAGGGGTTTCAAGGGAGAACTTGTTGGTCTAAGCATGCCATGTTGACCCCTCTACTGTACAAACAAACTGCGTTTTTGATAGCTGCCCATGCAAACCCGCAGGCTTGAATAGTTATCCTTTTGACTCACTCTCTCTCTCTCTCTCTCTCTCTCTCTCTCTCACTCACTCACTCACTCACTCGCTCGCTCTCTCGCTCTCTCGCTCTCTTATACAGACAAACACAGACATACACACACACACACACACACACACACACACACAAACTGCATGTATATCTGCCGAGGGCTGCAGTACCTCCTGTCCCCCTGCTCCCTCTCCTGTGCTCCTGGCCGGCAGTGCCAAGGCTGTGGCGTGACTGTGATTTATCTCCTAGGGTGCAGGTGATCTGTGGCAGATTCAGACGCCCGGGCACCCCCAGAGCCCAGGCAATTAGTGCTGATTCCCTCCTTCTACCTCTCTCTCTCTCTCTGCTTCTCCCTCTTTCATCCTCTCTGTATCTATTTTTCTCTTTGATTCCCGCTTGCTTTCTTTCTCTCTTCCTCTCCCTCTTTCCATCTCCCTCAAGCGAGATGATTGTGACAAAGTGCTTTTCCTCTCTGTGCTGAGTTCATCTAAGAGAGAGACAGGTGTCTAGGGGGAGAATAATGATGTACACTACCGGTCAAAAGTTTTAGGACACCTACTCATTCAAGGGTTTTTCTTTTTTTTTTTTTACTATTTTCTACATTGTAGAATAATAGTGAAGACATCAAAACTATGAAATAACACATATGGAATCATGTGGTTTTGGAACACTTCATGTGATGATAATTCACATAAGTAAATGAAATCAATAATGAGATAAAATAACAAAATAAAATACATTACATAACCGAAGGTATGTGGACACCTGCTGATTGTGTTAAACACATAAAATATATATTTTATATTTGAGATTCTTCAAATAGCCACCCTTTGCCTTGACAGCTTTGCACACTCCTGGCATTCTCTCAACAAGCTTCATGAGGTAGTCACCTGGAGTGACTACCAGTTGTGTCATTACTTTAAGACATGAAGATCAGACAATATGGAGCATCTCAAGAACTTTTATAGTTTCTTCAAGTGCAGTTTCAAAAAACATCAAGCACTATGATGAAACCACAGGAATGGAAGACACAGAGAAACCCCTGCTGCAGAGGATACGTTCATTAGAGTTGCCAGCCCAAATAAATGCTTCACAGAGTTCAAGTAACAGACACATCTTAACATCACCTGTTCAGAGGAGACTGTGTGAATCAGGCCTTCATGGTCGAATTTCTGCACAGAAACCACTACTAAAGGACACCAATAAGAAGAAGAGACTGGATTGGGCCAAGAAACATGCGCAATGGACATTAGACTGGTAGAAATTTGTCCTTTGGTCTGGAGTCCAAATTTGAGATTTTTGGTTCCAACCGTCGTGTTTTTGTGAGACGTGGTGTGGGTGAATGGATTATCTCTGCGTGTGTATTCCCCACCGTAAAGCATGGAGGAGGAGGTGCTATGGTGTGGGGGTGCTTTGCTGGTGACACTGTCAGTGATTTATTTAGAATTCAAGGCACACTTAACCAACATGGCTACCACAGCATTCTGCAGTGATACGCCATCCCATCTGGTTTGGGCTTAGTGGGACTATCATTTGTTTTTCAACAGGACAATGACCCAACACACCTCCAAGCTGTGTAAGGGCTATTTGACCAAGAAGGAGTGTGATTGAGTGCTGCATCAGATGACTTGGCCTCCACAATCCCCCAACCTCAACCAAATTGAGATGGTTTGGGATGAGTCGGACCGCAAAGTGAAGGAAAAGCAGTCAATAAGTGCTGAGTAAATGTGGGAACTCCTTCAAGACTGTTGGAAAAGCAGTCCAGGTGAAGCTGGTTGAGAGAATGCCAAGAGTGTGCAAAGCTGTCATCAAAGCAAAGGGTGGCTATTTGAAGAATCTCAAATATAAAATATATTTTGATTTGTTGTCACAACGCAGCGCAGGGATTGCAGTTCGACATTTTATTTATACTATGTATAAACACAACTCAATGCCGAACTAAAATAAACAGAATAATGAATACAACAAACACGATATATACACGTAACGTAGCACACTTACGTTTCACCGTGACTGGAGAATTAATAACCCACACCCCGGAGTGGAACATACAAACCTATGTAGGATCCCTAATTAGAGACGATGCACTGCAGCTGCCTCTAATTAGGGATCCAACACAAACCACCACCAGAAACAGAAAGAATAGAACTGTCAGACTCTGACCATGGCTACATAGAGAAGCAAATAGGCTTCTCTATGGCCAGAGCCTGACATTTTTTGTTTAACACTTTTTTGGTTACTACATGATTCCATATGTGTTATTTCATACCTTTGATGTCTTCACTATTATTCTACGATGTAGAAAATAGTAAAAAATTAAGAAAAACCCTTGAATGAGTAGGTGTTCTAAAACTTTGGACCTGTAGTGTATGTATTAAATCACATACAGTACAGTAATCACAGTTCCATATTTTGAATGTGGTGTGAGTCAATATTAGGAATTGTGTTGTAGTTTCCAACACATACATTTGACAATACAATTTATCTTGTAGACTTTAATTACACATACCCTCTAAAATCTATGTGACTGTGCATTATTAGAATAATGATGTTCATTTGTGATATTTTTGACAACCTCTTCGGTTCTTATTTCAGTTCAAGTAGTTTGAGTCATTGAGATTAATAAATTACGATCTAACACTTACAATTTAAAATTACTACAGGGTTAACATTCCAAGGAAATAATTTAGATGCCAGAGGTGTCTCTTTACTCAGTAAACTGGAGAGACACCTTTAGACTCCTGAGGGAATCATTGTAGACTCTCAACATGATAGCATTGACCGGGGAGGCCACTGAGTCAACCATGTAGACTTAATAACCAAGTGGAATTGACCTTGTCAATTAGTAGACAGAGGGAGGGAAAGTTTAATTGTCGACAGAAAACTTAATGACTCAGGGAAATATTTGAAGTGGGAGGGAGCTCAGTATTAATCAGGCCCACCGCGGTGCACTCGCCTGCTCTCCAAAAATCGTTGACGAGCCTCCCCACTGATGTTCAATAGGTCACAATACCCTCCAAAGTAATTTTTCACCGGCAGAGCTCCCCATGATGCTAGCTGTTTTTTTTCTTTTTTTCATACAACTTCACTGCCAATTTACTGGCAGTGAAGTTGTATTGTGTCTTGCTATTGAGGCATATTCCTGTGCCATTTTCCATCCGTTTGGTTTTGAATGAACAAGTTCCTTATTTCAGGTTGGAGTTCCCGATCAGGGGATGTGAACACAATGGAAAAGTGGGCTAAAGACCCTGTGCTGCCTCCCCGCTGAGGCCTTGGATGGTTATGGATGTCAGCACACATCAGTCACCTTTGGGGAGAATTCCTTATCCAATTAGGATTGGCCAGAGAAGATTTGTCGCCGGGTGGCTGCGACAAGCACATCTTGAGTCAGCCATGATATTTGGAGAAATCTGTTATGACCATGGATGGCACGTTCTTATTTTTTTTATTTAACCTTTATTTAACTAGGCAAGTCAGTTAAGAACAAATTCTTATTTACAATGACAGCCTACCCCGGCGACGCTGGGCCAATTGTTCGCCGCCCTATGGGACTCCCAATCACGGTCGGTTGTGATACAGCCTGGATTCGAACCAGGGACTGTAGTGACGTCTCTTGTGTTGAGATGCAGTGCCTTAGACCGCTGCGCCACTCCGGAGCCCAAATTCAGTTGTGTCATGTCCTGATATGTTTCACCTGTCTGTGTTTGTCCCCTCCCCACACCAGGTGCACCCCATCTCCTTCATTAATTAGTTTGGGTATTTAGTCCATTGGGTTCTGTTGGGGTTTTGCCAGATCGTCTTGCCTAGTCAGTCGTTTCCAGCACTTTCCTGTATTACTAACTCTGCCAGTCTGTTTCCCGGTATTTGGACCTCTACCCGCCTGTTGGATTACGTTCCTGTCTAGCCCCTCATGTGCCTTCGACCTTCTGATCTGCTGCCAAACGAACTCTGCCTGCATTACGGATTACGAGCCTGCCTACTCCTCTGTACCGCCATCCTTCTGACCCCCGGTACCGAACGCTGCCTGGACTACGACCACGAACCTGACTCTCCTTATTGGACGACTGCTATTCAGATCCCCTGTTACGAACATTGCCTGTCATTTACTACGAGCCTGTCTTGCCCCATATATCCTATTAAACAGTCAATCATATCTCTGCCTCCGTGTCCGCTTTTGGGTCCCGTATATCTGTCGCTCTGTCAAGTTGGGTGTTTCTGTTTCTTTGGGTGTTTCTACTCTTTATAGTCTAAATAATTGTCATCATGTAAAATAAACTATGATTAAAGTACATTAAAGAGGCAATACAGATCTTTTGTCTCTGGGGGTGCAAAATGAGGTCCCCAAAATGTACAGATGTATTGTCCAGCAATTACCTAATTGGGCAGAAAGGGGTACACCTCCCCACACCCTTGAGCAAAAGCATATATTGTTTGCCTGAAACTAAGGATTTGTGTGGTTTCATGAGATAATAAATTAAATATACGAAACATACAGACAATATTCAAACCAAAATGGAGTGTACAAAATGTGTTACTAAACTAGAGTATCTTTAACTGTGAAATTGAGGAAAGTACTGAGAAAGCTTGCTGATAAAATGACTTCTTGATGAATCACCTGACAACACGATGGTGGTAGTACTTGGGGCAAACAGAATAACATGTTCATGATCCAATTATATGTAATGAAGATTGGAGACCATGTTGTGCATTATAGATCCTTTTGACATTTGTCTGTATCTCAACCAATCAATCATAAGATCAACATGTTCCAATTGGGTTTGTCTTGGTATGAAATAGATGTGCTTCAATTTGGAGAATGAAACTACCACTAATGTTTGATGTTTGAGTCACCAGTATCATGTTCATTAAGTACCAAATGGAAGAAAGTGGAGGGACTACCTGGATTTGTCCCAATAATAATAACTCATGTTCGCTTTCTGTTGCTAAACGTTTCAAAATGTTTTCTGTGGCATACCTTAATGAACACAACCCAGGTTCTTTATCAAAGATGATTTTAGTCTATTGTTGAGAGAGACTTCTGGTCAGACATTGATGTGTCAGGGGATGATGGGATCCCATTGGTCATAACAAGAAGAGGAGTAACTGGTTCAAATATCAACTACTATTCCTTACCTCAGTCTTTTTATATTAGATCAATGTGATTGCTTATCAAATCTAGTCACAAAGGTTAGATTTTCCAATGAGGAATTTTTTGTGTGCTATATCACCTTCAAGTCCTACATCATTGGAAATTTTTCAAAAGTAGTGCACTATAAAGGGAATAGGTTGCCATTTGGGACGCACATTGGTTTTCATTGTCTCGTGGATTAGATTTTGAGTCGAAGACCATCCCTTGACACTGACACGTGGCATCCGAATAATAATCTTGTACACCTTCATTGTAATGTCCATTCTCCCCCCCCCAACCCCTCTTTTACGCTGCTGCTACACTCTGTTCATCATCTATGCATAGTCACTTTTACTATAACTACATGTACATATTACCTCAATTAGCCCGACTAACCGGTGCCCCTGCACATTGACTCTGTACCAGTACCACCTGTATATAGACCACCTGTATAAAGCCTCGCTACTGTTATTTTTACTGTCTTTTTACTGTTTTTTTTCCATTACTTATCTATTGTTTACCTACAAAGCCACAAAAGTGACAGCTGATTAATGGCAGTTATGGCTTCTCTAGTGAGAGTCAATGGGCAGAACTGGCAGGTATGTAGAGGAAGGCTTTTTCTCTCTTTTGAGGGACATTTCCAGAAGAAACAGGCTCTGTTCAAAGGTGTTAAGATTGGATCCTTTCTTCCTTGCTTCTTGGAGGAATTTGCTGATCTGCCATGGCTGGATTGGTGAAAGCTATGTGGTAGATGGTTAGTGGCATTTATCAATTTGTATTAAGTCATTGAATATTAGCCCCAAGTTTCAGCCACAAGTTTCTGCTGTAACGTCAATCTCCTCTTCTCTGAACTCTGCAAGGCTCTCCAAAGGATTTCACTAGTGTCACGGTGCGCATTATATAAGGGACGGTAGACAGAGCGCTGGTGAAGTGTCATCCTTTTTATTGGAAATGAGATGTCCTCACGAAGCATTTACCAAATAAAAAGGAGAGTGAAAAAACACGACTACGAAACAAACAAAACACGGTGACTAACTGAGTTCTGCCACATGCAGACAAACAGTAACAAACAATGATCCACACACAGGTGGATTTGAGTGGAGTTTAAATGCTATCCCCAATCAGAGACAACGCTAGACAGCTGTCTCTGATTGGGGATGATAATCTCCCTAATAAGTGTGTGAGGACTTGGTTGTGTGCCTCTCTCCTCCCCTAGGTGGGAGTAAGAGGCCTTACCACAACCAAGCCCTCACAGTACCCCCCCCCTAAGGTGCGGACTCCCGATCGCACACCATACACCCCCCTCTCCTGAAAAAAAATGTCCAAAAACTAGGGGGGACATGGCGGGGTACTGAGGTGGTTGCTGGTGGAGGCTCCGGTTCCGGTTCCGGGCGTGGCACAGGCTGTGAGAGTAGCTTCCCTCCTACCTCTCTGTTGCACGCCCGGTCCGGTCCGGACCCCGGCGCGATGGTTCCGCCCTCAGTACTCCCGCCATCCACCAAGTCCTGTCTGGACCCTGGTGTGGGAGCCCTCGACCCTGGAGAGGGGCTGACAACCGGCCCTGGACTGGGCACCGGTGGAGCGGACTGCTCCGGCACTGGAGCGACGCAGACGACCGGCCCCGGACTGGGCACCGGTGGAGCGGACTGCTCCGCCACTGGAGCGACGTAGACGACCGGCCCCGGACTGGGCACCGGTGGAGCGGACTGCTCCGGCACTGGAGCGACGCAGACGACCGGCCCCGGACTGGGCACCGGTGGAGCGGACTGCTCCGCCACTGGAGCGACGTAGACGACCGGCCCCGGACTGGGCACCGGTGGAGCGGACTGCTCCGGCACTGGAGCGACGCAGACGACCGGCCCCGGACTAGGCACCGGTGGAGCGGACTGCTCCGTCACTGGAGCGACGTAGACGACCGGCCCCGGACTGGGCACCGGTGGAGCGGACTGCTCCTTCACTGGAGCGACGTCGACGACCGGCCCCGGACTGGGCACCGGTGGAGCGGACTGCTCCGGCACTGGAGCGACGCAGATGACCGGCCCCGGACTGGGCACCGGTGGAGCGGACCGCTCTGGCGCTGTAACAGCGCAGACTGCTGGGCCCGGATGTGGCTCTGGTAGAGGTTCAGGGCTGCTCACCTTCACCTGAGGTCCCGGGCTGCTGACCTTCCCCGGAGGTCTCGGGCTGCTGACCTTCCCCGGAGGTCTCGGGCTGCTGACCTTCCCCGGAGGTCTCGGGCTGCTGACCTTCCCCGGAGGTCTCGGGCTGCTGACCTTCCCCGGAGGTCTCGGGCTGCTGACCTTCCCCGGGGGTCTCGGGCTGCTGACCTTCGCCGGGGGTCTCGGGCAGCTGACCTTCGCCGGGGGTCTCGGGCTGCTGACCTTCGCCGGGGGTCTCGGGCTGCTGACCTTCGCCCTAGGCCTCGGGCTGCTGACCTTCACAGGAGGCCTCGGGCTGCTGACCTTCACAGGAGGCCTCGGGCTGCTGACCTTCACAGGAGGCCTCGGGCTGCTGACCTTCACAGGAGGCCTCGGGCTGCTGACCTTCACAGGAGGCCTCGGGCTGCTGACCTTCACAGGAGGCCTCGGGCTGCTGACCTTCTCCGGAGGTCTCGGGCTGCTGACCTTCTCCGGAGGTCTCGGGCTGCTGACCTTCACCGGAGGTCTCGGGCTGCTGACCTTCACCGGAGGCCTCGGGCTGCTGACCTTCACAGGAGACCTCGGGCTGCTGACCGTCACAGCAGGCCTTGGGTTGGACGCCGTGCCCACCCTGGGCACCGACGGAGAGGTGGTTTTCAGCCCTGCCGTAGGTCTGGCTGTCTGTCCCAGACTGGGCGCCGACACGCTATGGAGCTCCTGCTCCACAGCGGGACTGAACGTCGTGCCCACCCTGGGCACCGACGCAGAGGTGGTTTCCAGCCCTGTGGTTGGGCTGGCTGTCGGCCCCAGACTGGGCACCGACACGCTATGGAGCTCCTGCTCCACAGCGGGACTGAACGTCGTGCCCACCCTGGGCACCGACGCAGAGATGGTCTCCAGCCCTGTGGTTGGGCTGGCTGTCGGCCCCAGACTGGGCACCGACACGCTATGGAGCTCCTGCTCCACAGCGGGACTGAACTTCATGCCCACCCTGGGCACCGACGCGGAGATGGTTTCCAGCCCTGTGGTTGGGCTGGCTGTCGGCCCCAGACTGGGCACCGACACGCTATGGAGCTCCTGCTCCACAGCGGGGCTGAACGTCGTGCCCACCTTGGGCACCGACGCAGAGAGGGTTTCCAGCCCTGTGGTTGGGCTGGCTGTCGGCCCCAGACCGGGCACCGACACGCTATGGAGCTCCTGCTCCACAGCGGGACTGAACGTCGTGCCCACCCTGGGCACCGACGCAGAGGTGGTTTCCAGCCCTGTGGTTGGGCTGGCTGTCGGCCCCAGACTGGGCACCGACGCGCTATGGAGCTCCTGCTCCACAGCGGGGCTGAACGTCGTGCCCACCCTGGGCACCGACGCAGAGATGGTCTCCAACCCCAGAGCTGTGCTGACGACCGTCGCTGTAGCCTCCGTGCGAGGAGTAGGCACGGGGCGTACTGGACTGGGGGAACGCACCACTGGTCTGATGCGAGGCGCAGGCACGGGCCGTACGGGGCTGGGGAAACGCACCGTTGGGCTGGTGCGTTTAGCTGGCACGGGTCGCACCGGGCTGGAGACACGCACCATAGGGCTGGTGCGTTGAGCTGGTACAGGTCGCACCGGGCTGGGGAAACGCACCGTTGGGCTGGTGCGCGGAGCATGCGCGGGCCGTACCGGGCTGGGGAAACGCACCGTTGGGTTGGTGCGTTTAGCTGGTACGGGTCGCACCGGGCTAGTGTTGCGCACCGATGGTTTGGTGCGCAGAGTCGGTCTCCTCTTCCTCCGACTCTGGACCGGCGCTGGAGGCACCGGACTGGGAACTGGCGCTAGAGCACGACTGTCCCTGTCGTCCCTACTCCACCGCCAATCCCCATCCTGTGAGGGCTCCTCCGGGAACCCCCACAAGTGAGGGAACAGAAGCACATCGTCGTCGTCTTCCTCCGACTCCTCTCTGTACTCCTGCTCCCACGGCTGTAGGGGCTCCTCCTGGAACCCCCACGAGTGCAGTGGTCGGGGCTCTTCTCCTTCGATCCCCGACCACCCCCATAGCCCCCCCCCCAAAATCAGTTTGGGGGTTTTTCTGGGCTCCAGGCTGGTCCTCAACTTTAGCCCGGTGACGTTTCCCCCGTCTTCGGCGCCTCTGCTGCTCCGGACCCCAGCCTTCCTCCACCGCATGATAATGGTAGACATCCTCCCTAGATAATTTCCCCATATCATAGAGGATGTCTACCAGTGTCTGCTCACGTTGCGTCCCAGGGTGGCGGATCATTCTGTCACGGTGCGCATTATATAAGGGACGGTAGACAGAGCGCTGGTGAAGTGTCATCCTTTTTATTGGAAATGAGATGTCCTCACGAAGCATTTACCAAATAAAAAGGAGAGTGAAAAAACACGACTACGAAACAAACAAAACACGGTGACTAACTGAGTTCTGCCACATGCAGACAAACAGTAACAAACAATGATCCACACACAGGTGGATTTGAGTGGAGTTTAAATGCTATCCCCAATGAGAGACAACGCTAGACAGCTGTCTCTGATTGGGGATGATAATCTCCCTAATAAGTGTGTGAGGACTTGGTTGTGTGCCTCTCTCCTCCCCTAGGTGGGAGTAAGAGGCCTTACCACAACCAAGCCCTCACAACTAGGAGTTTATTTTTGCAATAATGCGAAGATATTTTGTGTCCCAAACCCAAATCCCAATTTAGTGGTGTTTTTTTTACATGGGTTATACAGCTATTGTTGTGTAACCTGTGATTGTACAATGTCGTTGCCGGGAGAATTTCTAAAGGCCTGAAGCTTTTCTAAGAGCAGGCAACTGTGTATTTAGAAAAACTATATTTAAATGTTGTATTTTGTGATGATGATTCTTCTGTTTTAGAAAAGAGTATTGGGATCCCTTTCTGGGCAAAGAACCAACTTAGCTGATCTTCTCATGCAATTGTTGATCTTAGGTATAAGTGTTTACTGTGAGGACTCTTGCATTCAGGCCTTATTGACGCATCTACTGTAGGAGATTGATGGCATTGTGAGCTCAGATTGATCTGTAGTCTGTTCTGCACTAAGCTTGGCAAGCAAGGCTAGGAACTGTCTAGCTAATATAGAAGCTGTCCGTGGTCCTGACTGACTGGCTTAGACATTTAAGGTGCTGAATGAACAGCTGGGGAGTTGGGAGCTGAGAAACACTCTTGAACAGTACACTCTAGGAAGTGTTTACTCAATATATCAATGTAACTTGTAGCAAGCAAGCAAGAACCTAGGCCAATTTGACCTTGATACAGTAAGAGGGCTGTCTTTGTAAGAGGAGACCTTGAAAAGTGAGGCAGACTCTTCTTGAGAATGGAACATGCAGAGGTACAGAATTTTCAATATTTCTGCGTAAATATGACCTAAAACATCATCAGATGTTCACACAAGTCCTAAAAGTAAATAAAGAGAACCCAATTAAACAAATTATACAAACATATTATACTTGGTAATTTATTTATTGAGGAAAATGATCCAATATTACATATGTGAGTGGCAAAAGTATGTGAACCTCTAGGATAAGCAGTTAATTTGAAGGTGAAATTAGAGTCAGGTGTTTTCAATCAATAGGATGACAATGTGAGTGGGCACCCTGTTTTATTTAAAGACCAGGGATCTCTCAAAGTCTGATCTTCATAACACATGTTTTTGGAAGTGTACTATGGCACGAACAAAGGAGATTTCTGAGGATCTCAGAAAACGAGTTGTTGATGCTCATCAGGCTGGAAAAGGTTACTCCAAGAGCAAGGCGTGTAATAGTCTGCGAGGTCACAAAGGAACCTTGGGTAACTTCTAAGCAACTAAAGGCCTCTCTCACATTGGCTAATGTCAATGTTCATGAGTCTACCATCAGGAGAACACTGAACAACAATGATGTGCATGGCAGGGTTGAAAGGAGACAGCCACTCCTCTCCAAAAAGAACATTGCTGCCCGTCTGCAGTTTGCTCAAGATCACCTGGACAAGCCATAAGGCCATTGGAAAACTGTTTTGTGGACGGATGAGACCAAAATATAACTTTTTTGTTTAAATGAGAAGCATTTCAGCATAAGAACCTTATTCCATCTGTGAAACATGGTGGTGGTAGTACCATGGTTTGGGCCTGTTTTGCTGCATCTGAACCAGGACGGCTTGCAATCATTGATGGAACAATGAATTCTGAATTGTACCAGCGAATTCTAAAGGAAATCTTAAAAGAACGTGGGTCATGCAGCAAGACAACGACCCTAAGCACACAAGTCGTTCTACCAAAGAATGGTTAAAGAAGAATAAAGTTAATGTTTTGGAATGGCCAAGTCAAAGTCCTGACCTTAATCCGATCTAAATGTTGTGGAAGGACCTGAAGCAAGCAGAAACCCACCAACTTCCCAGAGTTGAAGCTGTTCTGTACGGAGGAATGGGCTAAAGTTCCTCCAAGCCGATGTGCAGGACTGATCAACAGTTACCGGAAACGTTTAGTTGCAGTTATTGCTGCACAAGGGGGTTCACTCCAGAGACTGAAATTCACATACTTTTGCCACTCACAGATATGTAACATTGGATAATTTTCCTCAATAAATAAATTACCAAGTATAATATTTTTGTCTCATTTGTTTAATTGGCTTCTCTTTATCTACTTTTAGGACTTATTTATGCAGAAACATAGAAAATTCTAAAGTGTTCACAAACGTTCGAGCAGCACTGTACATTGTTAGTCTCCCAAAGCCAACCTGAAATATGTAATTCTTTGCTGAAAATCCCTATGTCTACATTATATTCTGATATTGTTGAACTATTCCTTTGGAAAACATACATAGCTTATTATTTATCTTTTTTTGGCATGCCTGGACATTTTTCCAACGTTAATCTTATTTTTTGGGCAGCTTTTTATTTTTGAACTTGTGTGTGGAATGCAGCAGCTATCTTCAGTTTCTTTTTCAGGAAATGGCAGGGTTCAAATAGGAATAGCAGGTTACTTAGTATGCTGATTTCACATGGTTCACAAACACATATGAAATAGCCAAAGAGATAACAGTATCATTAAACACTTGAATAGAAACATGATTTAGAGAAGTGATGTATATGCTTTGATAAAATCATATAGGCCTATAGGCTAATCCTGATATATTTACATAGCATATGCCATGTAAAATAGGCTAATCACATTTGGACATTCTTTTTGTATAGTTTTCTTATTTTTATCAGTCTACTGTAGTTTGAGTTAAAAAGACATGTATGTATAGTATACAGGATATAGTGTGCATGTATAGTCACACGTTGTTGCGCTGGTAAAAACGAAAACGTGCCAGAGTGACCTAGCCTACTTCAATTATTATATGTACAAATATATTGCCGTCTTTGATTTTAACCAAATATTGTATGGTGCTTCCTTTGAAGGAAGATATGAGGTTATGATTATGCAGTGATTGATCGCTTTTATAACTGATTGAAGGGTTTCGTTATTATAGCAATATTAATATCACAGGAAATGGCACAACGTATGGCTCGTTATACTGTATGCTATAAAAGGTGACGCCTTAAGACCTTTGAGATTATGCTTTGAATAGAACTAGATGGAACCTCAGGAGTAGCATACATTTTTAATGAGGAGTTCGCGGAGGCGATAAAAGCTGCTCAAATGTTTCTGTTAGAGCTTGCATTTTTATAATTAAGCTATTCTCCTGTAGAAAATATGGAAAAGACTAAAGTATATTATATGGAGTGATAGGCGTGTAGTTATAGGCCCTACCCATAAGAAAATCGAATCTACAAAAACGGCATGCAATTACATCATTTTGCTAAAATAAAATAAAATAAATAAATAAAAAATATAGGCAGGCTTATAGGTCGCTTTCTTTTCTTGGAAGGAGAGACAGTTATTCATACAACTTTCATCCATATTAATGCAGGAGCATCCTTTTGAAAACAAAGCTGTATTCCATTGGGGATAGGAAATACACATGAGCTTCTGATTTATATATTTCATATTGCTTTACCACATTTTAACATATACCTATAGGCCTAAATATAAAAATTATCACAAGCTAAAGACCACAACGTCCATTCGTTAAGGACATACATGTTTCTGTATCGTTAGGGCTCATGCAACGCAAATGCCTGTCACTCCTAATCTCGATTCCATTAAATATGTTTTATACATTAGGTGGCTTTATCGGATATATTTAATTTGAAACGAGAGACGGAATTATGTTTTTATTCTAAATACTGTAGCCTGTTCCAGTGTTTCTGTGTTTCCTAGCCATTTTCTATTTTTCCTATCCATAGTAGCCAGTCGCTTTGAGATTTTACGTTTTTGCCCAGAAAGACAAACAGCAATATGGCCTGCTGCTTTCTCTCCTCTCCCCCAAATCAATGTGAAGTGACTCTCTCTCTCTCTCTGTGTGTGTGTGTGTGTGTGTGTGTGTGTGTGTGTGTGTGTGTGTGTGTGTGTGTGTGTGTGTGTGTGTGTGTGTGTGTGTGTGTGTGTGTGTGCGTGTGTGTGTGTGTGTGTGTTCGAGTGAATTCTAAATGATTGACTGCTTCATCTAGTTTGCTTCAAGGCCATGGATGAACCCAACATCCAAAGACCGTGAGATCTTGTTGCCAAAGAAACCTGTCAACATCATTGAGCTAGGTTAACATCATCTATGCTATTTGACACACCACCAATGTATTTTGGCAGCATAATATAGGCTACATATTTTGGAACAAAACAAAAAATAGTAACACGTTAAAATCTGAACCACACACTTATTTTCAAACATGAACTGTTTTATTTAATATTCTTCATACTTTTAGCAAACCGATGTTTTATATAATAATTTTTAAAACTGTTTGGGATAAAGTATCAGTATATATATTTTTCAAAATTCCTTTGATATACATAGTCTCTTATTTACTTAAATTATTTGAAATAGTCAGGTATTATATGCAACATCCCCAAAAACAAACAAACATAACACATCTTTTGAAGGCAGTGAAAAATGGTCTATGCAACATCAAATAAAGCTAGCTTAATTTTCCTTCATCCAGGTATTGATTTCACGTTCGGAGTATTCTCGTGCTACTGTAGCCTACTTTTGGGATGTATGGTCTCGTGTAGGCTATACCCTATGGGTAGCCTATATTTGTTCGTAAATTGATGAGTAATGCGCAACATAATGGCAACAGTCATTTCACTCTTCAGCCACTGTTTTCGTTCTCTACATTGGCCAAATTTGTCATCGTATTGCCATAGTCTACTTATCATGTAATAACCAACCTACCGTTGAATGCTTGCAGTAGTTCCGGAGTTCTCTTTTTTTATTACTATGCTATTTTATATGCATTCTTTTCTAGGGTGATAGTTAGACTATTAGCATCGTGTGAAAGTAGAAAAAGCAGATCCTCAATCAACCCTTTCCATTTATACTTGGCTCGACATGATACAATTCGCTAAATAAAGTAAATAACATATCTAAATGGTGAATATTGGAGACAGAACTGGAGATTTCGTTGAGCTAAGCGTGCCTCGCATTAGCCTAGAGTATGAGCAGCTTGCAATCACCTAAATAACAGATGTCTAGGCCTATAGGCTACTAATATAAATCATTCATCGTCGACTTTAATACTATGTAATTCCAAGATTGTAACCGGTCGAGGATACATCAAAATGTCATCATAATTTCAACTCAACACCTGCTAAATATTTAATGTAATTGAACCCAGGTCAGACAAATACGGTGCACCAGTCCCGGAAGACGACCCGCCAATGTCTCTAGCAAAATCAGTTCGACTTCCCCGGATGAAGTATAATCCATTTGGGTGTAGATGAATTCAAACGTCTCTTTTGTTCATAATTTTTTGTGTCGATAGCTAGCACTTTTTTTCATTTTATCTTCTTCATCTTTATTTGTTTTTTGTTTTGTTTTTGCTAAAATGCAAGCCTAGTCACTATGGCGGAAAGTGCCGTTAGAAGTATGGTGTGACCTAAAGAGACTGTGCATTTGGAAGCCCCGCTCCCCCCGCCACAGAGTTCAAACAAGCTCCCTCGGAACTCCAAGTTTCTGGACTCCTTTTTAAGCTTCTCCCATAGGTCTGTTGCTCCCTCTTGGCAATCCACCAGCGCAGTGGTCGCACATGAGTGGAAGTCATCCCAATATCTGCAAATCAAATGCAAAATAAACAAGACAGGCATTAGAATATTATATTACTGTTATAATATTGTTCTCTCTCTTCATCAGTTGTCCGTGCTATATTCAAATGGCCTAAATAGTTTTATTTTAACACTGTTTTAATAACAATAGAACACCAAAAATAATTAGAGTAATACATGCATAATAATAATAATAATTATTATTATGATTATTATTATCATATTTGTGTATTGTAATCTATAGGCTTAAAGTCAATAGTCTAGTATTAACACCTCCCTGGTAGGCCAAACACTCTGAAAAGATTAACTGAAATCACGTGATTTTATCCAACACCTCCCTTCAACTTCTCTCTCTCTCTCTCTCTCTCTCTCTCACACACACACAACCTATTTCAGTCTTCAGGGCTGACCCTATCCCTTTGGGGGCTTTAAGTGAGATTTGCTTGGCCCCCCACCTCGTGGGCAAAAGGCCCAGCTCTTGAAGGTGGAGACAAACATTTAAGTTTTAAAGCTAATTTTGACCATTTTGCCATTGGGCAGAGAGACATTTTTGCAGTTTTAAAGCTAATTTCCTGCAGTTCTACACATTTTGCCAAAAAAATGTTAAAGGTATACTTCAGGATTTTGAAAATGAAGCCTTTTATCTACTTTCGGATGAACTAGTGGATACCATGTTTATGTATCTGCATCCAGTATGAAGGAAGTTAGATATAGTTTTGCGAGTCAATGCTAACTGCTAACTAGTAGCATGCTAGCAGTTACCATAGACTACTCATTGTGCTAACGCTAGTTAGCAATTGCACTAACGCTAAATAGCAACATCCTTCAAACTGCACGCAGAGACATAAAAATTATATCCACGAGTTCATCTGACTCTGGGAAAGTAGATAAAAGGCTTTATTGCCAAAATCCTGGAGGACATGGCCCCTGGCATGATTATTACAAGTTTAGATACACTGGGGGCCAAAAGTTTGGAAAATTACTCATTCAAGTTTTTTTTTTGTTCACTATTTTTTACATTGTAGAATAAAAGTGAAGACATCAAAACTATGACATAACACATATGGAATCAGGTAGTAACCAAAAAAGTGTTAAACAAATCAAAATATATATTTTATATTTGAGATTCTTCAAAGTAGCCGCCCTTTGCCTTGATGACAGCTTTGCACACTCATGGCATTCTCTCATAAAGCTTCATGAGGACCGCCACAGGAAAGCAAGACCCAGAAATACCTCTGCTAGAGTTACCAGCCTCAGATTGCAGCCCAAATAAATGCTTCACAGAGTTCAATTAACAGACACATCTCAACATCAACTGTTCAGGGGAGACTGTATGAATCAAGCCTACATGGTCGAATTGCTGCAAAGAAACCACTACTACAGGACACCAATAAGAAGAAGAGACTTGCTTGGGCCAAGAAACATGAGCAATGGACATTAGACCGGTGGAAATTTGTCCTTTGGTCTGGAGTCCAAATTTGAGATTTTTGGTTCCAACCTCAACCAAATTTAGATGTTTTGGGATGAGTCGGACCAGTGAAGGAAAAAGTGCTCAGCATATGTGGGGACTCCTTCAAGACTGATGGAAAAGTATGCAGGTGAAGCTGGTTGAAACAAGTGTGCAAAGCTGTCATCAAGGCAAAGGGTGGCTATTTGAAGAATCTCAAAAATAAAATCTATTTAGATTTGTTTAACACTTTTTTGGTTACTACATGATTCCATATGTGTTATGTCATAGTTTTGATGACTTCACTTTTATTCTACAATGTAAAAAATAGTGCAAATAAAGAAAAACCCTTGAATGAGTAATATTCCAAACTGTATATTCTACTATTCTAAGTGTATTCAACTTTTTTGGGGGGGCCTTAGTGGCCTGGGGCCCTAAGCGACCGCTTATGTCGCTTATGCCTGGAGCCGGCAAACTAGTTAGCCAAAGACAGATCATCTGCACCCATACTGGTCGATCCCCCATTCTCACATCTCTAACGCCCAATCACATACACCGTTTTTGGCCTCTAATATTCCATTCCCACATAGTTTGTTCGTTTCAAATAAGCCACTGCTCCAATTTTTCATATTGAGCTGGCACGTGGCTCCCCTTGAACTCTGAATTAAACTAGGCCCTCATGCCATTTTGCACCAACCGGTTTGGAATATGGGGTGCAGTGTTCCTGCATGATCCTTTTTGGAGATGATCATATTCTGTATGTTTTTTTTTCTTTCCTTATTTTTTTATTCAACTTACGTGCAGATGGTCTGTAGATTTTCCTTCTCATCCAGCTCCTGTGGATAGTTAGCCATATTCTCCCCCAGTCTCAGCAAGCAGTTAGAGAACCCTTTGAATACTGCATCACATTTCCCTGTTGCTCTCACCGCATGTAGCAGATAAACTGGAATGGAGGGGGGGACATTTACATTTATTCACTCTTGTACAGGGCTGACAGAGTCAATCAGATAACCCAAGTTAACTTCTAGGCATTTTAGTGCACTTTTCTTTATCATGATTAATTGCATTGTCTGAAAACATCCAAATGACATATACAGCTAACAATGCAAGGTCAAAACAAGTTAACATTGAGGTTAAAGAAAGTATGCTTCATCAATTTACCAGATTTTCCTTACTGTTACATTGGACAAAATCAAAACGTCAATATTCTTGTAATGTTTTTTGTATTTAAAAAAAATGGTAAATTAGGCCTACAGCTCAATTTGAGCAAATTCTGAATTTGCAATTAATCAGGATTAATCATAGCTAATCCTGCGATTAACTTGATTAGATTTTTTTAATTGTTTGACAACCCTACTTTTTTTTAGGATGATTACGTTTTGTTGCCATTTTAATTACATTTTAATAGAAGAGGCAACACTGGGGGCTGTGTGTGGCTCTGCCTGTGGGTGTTTAAGTGAGAAGGACACAGAGGAGAACCAACCAATAAGAGCACAGCCCCCTTCATTATCATAGGTATTCAGACCCTTTACTCAGTACTTTGTTGAAGCACCTTTGGCAGCGATTACAGCCTCGAGTCGTTTTGGGTATGACGCTACAAGCTTGGCACACCTGTATTTGGATGGGGAGGTTCAGGTTGGATGGGGAAAGTCGCTGCACAGCTATTTCCAGATATCTCCAGAGATGTTCGTTCGGGTTCAAGTCTGGGCTCAAGGACATTCAGAGACTTGTCCCGAAGCTGTGTGCTTAGGGTCTTTGCCCTGTTATAAGGTGAACCTTCGCCCCAGTCTGAGGTCCTGAGAGCTCAGGAGCAGGTTTTCATCAAGGATCTTTCTGTACTTTGCTCTGTTCATCTTTCCCTCGATCCTGACTAGTCCCCCAGTCCGTGCCGCTGAAAAACATCCCCACAGCATGTTGGTGCCACCATCATGCTTCACAGTAGGGATGTTGCTAGGTTTCCTCCTCTTTGGCATTCAGGCCAAAGAGTTCAATCTTGGTTTCATCAGACCAGAGAATCTTGTTTCTCAATGTCTGAGTCCTTTAGGTGCCTTTTGGCAAACTCCAAGCGGGCTGACATATGCCTTTTACTGAGGAGTGGCTTCCATCTGGCCACTCTACCTTAAAGGCCTGATTGGTGGAGTGCCTCAGAGATGGTTGTCCTTCTTGAAGGTTCTCCCATCTCCACAGAGGAACTCTGAAGCTCTGTCAGAGTGACCATTGGATTTTTGATCACATCCCTAACCAAGGCCCTTCTCCCCCGATTGCTCAGTTTGCAGCCAGCTCTAGGAAGAGTCTCTGTGGTTCTTGGGGACCTTTAATGCTGCAGAAATGTTGTTGTACCCTTCCCCAAATCCTGTCTCGAAGCTCTTCGGACAATTCCTTCAACCTCATTGCTTGGTTTTTGCTCTGATATGCACTGTGAACTGTGTGACCTTATATAGACAGATGTGTGCCTTTCCATATCATGTCCAATCAGTTGAATTTACCACAGGTGGATTCCAATCAAGTTGTAGCAACTTCTCAAGGATGATCAATGGAAACAGCATGCACCTGAGCTCAATTTCGAGTCTCATAGCAAAGGGTCTGAATACTTATGTAAATAAGGTATTTATGTTAGAAACATGCAAAAATGTATAAAAACCTGCTTTCGTCATTATGGGGTATTGTGTGTAGATTGATGAGGAAAGCAATTACTCCATTTTAGAATAAGGCTGTAACTTAACAACATTTGGAAAAAGGGGAGGGGTCTGAATACTTTCTGAATGCACTGTAACTTGTCAAGAAATATCAGAATATTTTCCCCGAATATAATATTCGTTGTAATATATCCAACGATTTTCTTGCGCTTGATCATACACGAATGTTTGGAGAATGCTTTGGGAGATCCCAGCCCATAGCAATGAACGCCACGAAAATGTGTGCAACTGCAACAAAGGAGGATGAGGTAATGCACCGCCTAGCTAGTGAGAAAAAGGGGCGGGCTTTTCTCACTGCACGGCTTTTGTATGCGTGTGTGTGTGTGCGTGTGGGGGGTCGTAGGGGTACCCTTAGCTATAATAAATTGTAGTTATATCTGTGTCTGTGTTTATTCAACCAGATTAGGGGGCGTTCTACGTCTTTTATAATTAGTTTAGTATAGAAAATTACAGGGTTGTTGCCAAACGTGCACGCCTTCAATCCAACCCTTTTTACCCCCTCGAACTCAATTTTTTGTTTGCCCATGGTGGGACGTACCGACCATCTCTGGTTCGTTAAGCAGGAGAATCGCTTGATTGATCATTTGTTACATTGGTGTCTCAGGTCGATAGGTTGCAGAATAATGTACAACCTCTGTTATAGGCATTTATGTTTAGGTCAGATGTTGACAATATAGGCATCACCTTTTCGTTAAATAGCGTTGTAAAACATGTGAGGCTACTCTTATTGACATCATAGTACATCGGATGTAGCCTACAAGCAATCCAATGTCACCAAATATGTTATTCGTAATAGAATTTGGCAAGGTCAAATTAATGCGTAAATTCAAAAGGCAAGAATGAATGTTGCTGCGTCTCGAGGAGCAACCTGCTTGCATTACACATGCATTTTGCAGGGATTATTTATTAAGTGGCAACGAGCGAGATGATCATTTGCATTGTAAAATTACACATAACCCCCATATAGCCTAGCAGTTCAGCGTGTGCATCTCACTCTTGGCACAAACCCTGTCTCTATATTCGACTACGAAATGCAATCATCATTATGGTCAGAAATGATATGATGCAATATGGCAAGTTTACAGCAATTTACTACATGGCACCTTCGAATTATAAAATGTTAACATTCGATCCGATATAGTCTATAATGCAGAACTGCATCTATCAAGATAACCTAGTTTAATTCGTTTTAGTAGCCTATGAATGGGGCAATTAAGGGGGTCATTATTTTTACACGCGCAATAACAGGTTTGAAATGGATATGTCCTCCTTCATTTTTAGGGGCAATTTCTGCTAAATGTGTGAAATGAGGACAGTGTCTAATAGAATCCATCACACGTGTTTCTCGCACTCAGCATATAATCAGCTTTTAGCTCCAATAGATAGCCATATAGCTAGCTTCAGTAGCCTTCATGCTACTATTAGTCACTTCTTCACACCCACACTATAGATTTAGCTCAAACAAGTCAACCCGCAGCAAACACAGTACACCAACGTAGAATAACCTTCTAAATGCGACCTCTGCGGACGACCCTGCAGTCACAGACAAAACACCAGGTAATATCCAAGTGATAAAAACGACTATCCATAGCCTACCAGTTGCCGTTTTCTAGGTTAATGCTTGGTGTTAGCAGATACCACATCTCAAATAAATTGATATGGCTAGCCTATTTCTTAGATATAATCGAAATTGAATAGTCCAAATAGCCCATAGATATAATAAGAACGTAATCTCTATGCGTTTGGCTACATTTGTTGAATACATTTTTTTTCAGCAAACTAAAATAAATGTTATCTTCGTGGACTAAATATTGTTTAATAGTCATATTCGTTAATGAAAAATGATCTCACATTTTTCGAAATCCTACTATACATTAGACAGTTCGATATAGCCTACTCAATGCATTTCGTTTGAAAAAAGAAACGATTCACCTGCTAGACACTCATATCTTAAACGAGCGTCATTACCTTTAGATCCTTTGTTTCATTCACAAAGCATGTCAAGTCAAAGTATTTCTGTTTTCCCCACAATGTCTCGGCTGCTATGGCATGAATTATTTTATAATTAATTCCCTTGCCACTACAGGATTCTAAGGAGCACTGTCTTCCACTGGTAGCATTATGCAATGCAAACGAAACACTGGCCTATTTGTGCGAACAACAGGCGGCTGATGGCACCTTAATTCGGGAGGTCGGGCTGGTTCCTAGTAATGGCTGAAATGTTGTCAATGGAATGGTACCATTCTATTCACTCCATTCCAGACATTATTATTAGCCGTCCTCCCCTCACCAGCCTCATGTGGTGCAAACGTCCCCATACACGTTTCCAAACGAATTTACATATGCATTCGCATAGAATTACAAAAAAATAAATACGTGTTTTAAGTTTCAAATCGTGTTTCATTATAACGAAAAAAAAAGTGGAATGTGACAGCCTTTGGTTTGTTGTGGCTATGTTTGCATGCATCCCATTGCAACCATAAAACAAACTGATTTCATACATTCCTTGCAATAAAAAAATATATTTTGTTCCTGAATTGATCGAATAGTTTACATTCCAAACAGTTTGGCTATAATTCTTAACAATTCGCTATTCATTGTTAACTAACATATAAAAACAAGACATTAACGAATCGACCGTGACAGAGTCACTCACCTAACTGAACAGCAAGACACAGTGAGATATATTTGCTGGACCAAGTTAATCCCATTCTACGTGTGGTAAAACCATTGGCATATGCAGATCTTAAAAACTCTGATGGAAAAACGATGTTGAGGTCTGAGCATCACACATAGCCATCAACTTCCAGCAGCACTTTTTCCCGTTGCCTGTTACACAGTGTGGCGAAGAGGAGTGAAATGGTTCACCCCTTGTAAAGCGAGGGCGTCTCTCTCTCTCTCTCTCTCTCTCTCTCTCTATCTCTATCTCTCTCTCTAGCCCACACCGTACAGTGGTGATATCTGTGTCACAGGCACACGTGCGCGCCAAGGACCACACTGCTGGTGTCTAGAGAGCGTGAAGCAACGAGAGAGAAAAAGAACGAACGCTAGTGGTGTATTATTTATTTTAATGTATTCATAATAATTTCACCAAAGACGAAAAGTCTCAGCTTCTGCCAAAAAACAATGTTGTTTAGCTGCTATAAAATCCACACACTTTATGCTATAAATTCTACAATGGCCAAATCGCGTTGAGCTTTTTTGCCTATAATGCTTAGCTAACTAAGTGAAACTCAATATTGCACTTATTTCTTACAACAGTTTAGGGGACAAGACAAGCAGAGGAGGTAGGACAACCCTAATATTTGAGATGTAGCCCAGATATACTGTAGCTCATTGCACGCCATGGGAATGCAATTCTTTATTCAACGCTTTCCTGTATGGTCTCTGGAAACGAATGTTGTTATAACACACTTTCAATCAAAGTCCAGGGCCTAATTTCCCAGAGCTTCCGTAGCGTTAAGATCATCGTTAGAACCATTTTACGATGTATCTTTACTAGCCAAGCTGTTTTCCAAAAAACATCGTTACCAAAGATGCACTTCATTTACCGAGCGCCTCAGACCAATCATAGAACAGCTAAGTGAGTCTTTAGATTCTTTTTGCCCTTCCACGTCACTTTATATACAGATGATCTCCACTAAACACAGAATCAAGACGTTTATCTGTCTCTCTGTGACTGATAACTTCAGAACGAAGTTGACTACACAACAAATACATTTAACACTGGTCCAGTGTCTATACGGGTCCAAACTTTTCAGTGTTACATTAACACACTGCTTAGTGTAAAGCCTTATGTGTATATTTCCCAGAGTGTCTTGCCTTTTGAGTGAATTGTAGAGTTACCAACCATGACTGTATTTGTTATATGGTTGTTCCATTCATCCTGTGGCCTTCATCAAGTGTAATCTTTTGAGGGCATAGTTCTGCCCTTATGCTTTGGCCTGAAGGTCAAGTTTTTTAGGACTACAAGTCACATTATGATGGCTTGCAAAGTGATGTGTAATTCATATTGGAATCCAGCCAGAGTGGGCTTATCCAACATTCAGAATGACTGCAGGGTTGGGAAGATTAAGTATGAGGTTACCTGAACAATTTAAACTGGAACAACCATTTCAGTAACAGGTACAATAAGTCCAAGTAACAGATTGGATTAGTTAAAACATGTATGTTATTTATATTTGAGTAGCATAATATTAACTAATCAATCAATGTACATGCAAAAACATAGATATTGAAAGATATAGATATTGCACACACAAACAAAATAGCCTATTAGACGCCTAGACAAAACATTTTCTTTTCACATTAGTGACAAGGAAAAAGTAACCTTCCCCCTTTCCTCAACATTAAAACTGATGTGAATGACTCACCCACTCACACAGTGATTTCAGATTCAGTGCCAGTCGCAAAGTGTCTTATTGGAAGCTGTGTGTGTGTATGCGTGGGCGCACTGTTTGTAGGTGCGTACGTGTGTGTGTGTGTGTGTGTGTGTGTGTGTAGGTAGGTAGGTAGGTAGGTAGGTAGGTAGTCATTTCAGATTCACTGGAAGGTGTCATGGAAAGCTGAGTGTGTGTTTCTGCCAGTGTATGACTGCGTGTGTGTGAGGAAGTCATACAAGTTGTTTGCATAATGAAAATAATAGGGAGGGAAAAACTAAGTCTCTCTCTCTCTCCCTGACGTCAGCAGAATTTGTAGAGAGCCAATGAGTTTCACTTTTTTCATGCCAGACCCGGGGCACTCACCAGAATACTAAAACGTTTCCGTCAGGCAGCTTGCTGAAGGAGAATCCTCACACAGTAAGAATGGCGGACTGTAAGCCCCCTCTGCCACGGCGGATTGCTAGCTCCCCAACACTTCATTTAGAATGAAGACTATCACCCCACCCCACCCCCCCCCCTTTTCTGATAGGTTGACTATGTTTAAAACCTTGACTTTTTCGATGAGATATGGTTCTTGAACTAAATAAGCTTTTTCCTAATAAGCTTTTTCCTCCCCGTTTATCAAATAGCCAGCATAGTTGTTAAACAGCTTTGGATAAGTTTATAGCCTAACTTCCAATGTATCCTTCATTATGCAAAATATCATAAGCAAATGGACGCATAGGAATATCAGTGTAGTCTGATGAGCTAGCTATGATGATTTTAAGATCATCTACTTCAGTAGCCTAGTAGAAGTCATCATCGGGTGTATTCCTTTTTTCCATTGATAAACTGATATCTAGTCGCCCTCTGGTGGTGGAGGCTTGTTTCTACAGTTAGTCATAGTCACAAACACACACACACACACACACACACACACATTCAGCTAATAGTGGAGATTTCAGAACCATGGACACCTACGAGAGCATAATATCGAAGTTCCAACATTCAGCACCATAAGGCAGTGGATAGTGACAGTAAGGCGCTGCCCCTCCCCACTACACTCATACATGCTGACTACACCGCCCGCGTTGTGCGCACGAGCGTTGCAAAATAAATGTACTCATACATGTTATCAAATTATTTCATCCAAACTGCCCATGCGCGTCAACGAGCATCTGCGTCAACGAGCACCAGGCGCTAAAATAATGCATTTTATGCACGCTTTGACAACAACAACTGAGGCCGACCTGAGAAGGGTCTTTAATGAGGTCAACACCCGCAAGGCCGCGGGACCGAAGGTATTCCAGGACGCGTTCTCAGAGCATGCTCAGAACGGCTGGCAGGCATTTTCAAGGTAATTTTCAACCTCTCCTTGTCCAAGTCTAGTAATACCTACATGTTTTAAGATGACCACAATCATCCCTGTTCCTTAGAATTAGATTATTAACACCCCCCCCCCCCTCTTTGAAGGACACATATCTTGTTTTACATATAATTTCACATACACATTTTGCATACATATTTTACATACATGGTACTTTTATATAAAGCAAACTCATAACAATAATACATTACCAAACATGAACTCTATAATCCCACTCCTCAGCCACTCTCTTCAGAAGAAGACTGCAATAAACAGGGTTCACAGTAGGGCAAAAAGGACATAGGATCAGTTGGATAACAAAGCAAGCACTATCATGTAGGAAGTACTATCTTCCTTTATGTGCAGTCATGTCTAAATACTAAATCTGGAGTGAATCTGGAGTCTGACGTTACATATGGAAAGAATAAGTGGTTAATAGTTCCCTTGTTTTTTGTTATATCAATACTAAATTCAGTGTGGTTCATCTTAGGGATGTCCATGATAGTGATGACAAGTTTTAAGTTGATAGGCCACTGTGGAGTGGATTTGAAGTGGTTTAAAATGGACACGTAAAATCGTATTTTGATTTGTTAATAACTCAGCCATCTTTTGACCAGTCCCTTAACTAAGAGCGTTGAAGCGCAAGACTCAACTTCTCCACTCTTTTGGTACTGTGTCTACCTCCCTGTAACCGTGTGAAGCGAACCTGTGCACATGCGCACATACTGTGTGACTGTGAGAGCGAATTGTTGCATCTCGCTCTTCTCAATGTCTGCGGTGCTGCTCGTGGCAATTTCACTGAGTCTACATTTAAGACATGTACCATGGGGTTACATTCAACAATTGGTGTCATTTGGCCCTATGGTTCATGGGAAGAACATTTTAAAAGTATTTGTAGCATATCTTTGCATCCTTTGGTATAGTGTGGCCATCTTTGAATGCATCAACTTTATTTTCTCAAACTCTCTAGGGACTGTTGTGATGAGTCCAAAGACCAATGTTTGAGTGAATCTGACTTTTAGTCAATGAGAAGAAGATTTTTTTTTGATTATTTTAAGCATTAGCGTTACATAGTAAAACAAGTGAATTGTTAATAGTTTCCTTTTTTTATTAATATATCAATTCCAAACTTAACGTAGTTCATTATGACAATGTATGTTGATGACTATATAAAGTTAAAGTTGATAGGTAATTGTGAAGTGGATTTACAAAGGATTTAAATGGACACGTTAAAATAAACCAGATTTCCTGGTTTATCAATAACTCAGCCATCTCTTAACCAATCCCTTAGCTTTTCACAAACTAAGTTAAGAGGCGTACCATGGGCCTACAGTACATACTGCATTTGGGGTTATTTGAAATTGTTTTGGCAGTTACCTGTAGGCCTAATTAAGATCCTACATATGTTGCAACTGCATGTTGCGCCTTTAACCAACTGGGGGAGTCCTGCTCTATTGCACATGTTGTTTATAATGTACTGTCTCTCCTCACTGTTTGTTATTTATGTAACCTCGTCTCCAGACTGGAATGTCTGCAGATATTATTTGTGCCTAGGTCTACTGCGTAGGCATACAGTAGGCCTACAGTGCAATGTCTCGAAAAATGTGTGGATCAGCCCTTTTAACATTGTATGGTTTAATACCTTTCCTCTCATACTGTAGTATTGCAATGTACTGTAGGCCTATTGTATGTGCCATATCTGCTTTGTCTGAGAACGTATGATGTGTCATGTCCAAAAGAAAGATCACACTCTCCAAATATGTTACAGGTCGCATTGTGTGCAATATAGAACAAAATGTTGCAGAAGCAATGTAATCTCAATATTAATATGAGTCCTTACTATTGTACAGTCAGATACAGTCAGGTCCATAATGATTGGCAACCTTGATCAAGATGAGAAAAAAAAAGACTGTATAAAATATAGATTTCAAATACTGAGCTATATTGTGGGCTCACCAAAATTGGGAAATTGTATTATTTTATACTAATACAATTACTCAGAGAGAGAGATTTTGTTTAAAAAGTAACAAAAACAAGATAGGGGTAAAAATGATTGGCACCCCTATTTTAAATACTCTAGCACCCTCGCCTTGCAAGGATGACGACAGCCTTTTTCTAAAATGTTTTATGAGATTGGAGAACCCATTTGGAGAGATCTTAGACCATTCCTCCATTCTCAGGTCACTCAGGCAGGAAAGAGGAAGCGCACGCATGTAGGAAGGAGGACGCACACGTAGGGAGGAAGGAAGAGTATATTGGAGCCCTCCTTCCCCGTGTTGATGCATAATAAGCTACTTGCGCCCTTAGCAGCTACACTGGCTTCTCTCAGGTTAGGCAGGAGGACGGCCGCGCAGGGAGAAAGGAGGAGGGATGTAATTAACTAATAGGGAAAAGATGCACTGAGTAAAACCCAGGGGATAACACGTTAAAGTCTGGAGCATCTTCGAACCTTCCTTCCCTGTGTAGTGAGCTACTTCTGCCCTGCATTGGCTTCACTCAGGTCATGCAGGTGGGAAAGAAGAAACACACATGGAGAGGAAGGAAGACACCAGGGAGGAAGGAATAGCATCTTGAAGGCTTATTTTCCTGTGTTGATATGTAGTGAGCTTAGGGGCTGTATTGGCTTCAGTCAGGTCACACAGATAGGATGGAGGAGGATTGCGAAGGTAGGAAGGAGTATACATGCGTACACTCTTAGAAAAAAGGGTTCCAAAAGGTTTCTTATACCAAGAACCATTTTGAACAGAAGAAACCTTTTTGGAAGACGGGTTCTTATAACCCTATCAAGGTGTGTATCAATTGAACCTTTTGTTTTTGAAAATGATTTCTTACTGATATGAAAGATAAGGTCCTTATGCTTCCATACCGCAAGTGACACGTGTTAATGTTCAGATTGAGCATCGGGGCTCTTAACAAAACTGAGTACAGAAGACATCTTCGTCTAATGACTAGTGTACCTTTACGAAACCCCTCCCCCACATGAATTTCATATGTGAACACGTGATCGTGTGTGATCTCATGAGAAGTTAATGTGATAGCATGTGTCAACATGTGAAGCAATGGCTAAACAAAGCTTCCTGAAGCCTGAAGCCAATTGTGTCGAAAGTAGGTTCATTACTCAAGGCTTTGATCAACACATTTTTACATTTACATTTTAGTCATTTAGCAGACGCTCTTATCCAGAGCGACTTACAAATTGGTGCATTCAACTTAGGATAGCCAGTGGGAAAACCACATCTCGATCACAGTAAGTACATTTCTTTAAACAAGCAGCTGTGAGCAAAGTCAGTGCTATCAGGGACAACCACATCTCGATCACAACATGTTGTGGCACTTGCTGGTCAAAAGCATTTAGGACAGCAGAATTATTATTGATGACGTCCCACACGCTGTAGCGCATGCGAAACCAATACCAAACCAATCAGGTGGTTGGTCGACAAAACGATGCTTTGGACGTCATTGATCACGTGCTTTTGATAAATCAATACAAGCATGGGTCCCAGTGGATGCTGCCGAGGGGATGACGGCTCAGAACCATGTCTGGAACGGAGTAAATGGAATAGCCTAAAACACGTTTGATGTATTTGATACCATTCCACTGGTTTCGCTCCAGCCATTACCACGAGTCCGTCCTCCCCAATTTAGGTGCCACCAACCTCCTGTGATCGGCACACTGCTTCGAAGTAAATTGCGATTTCAACAAATTTTTCTGAATTCCGGTATCAAGCGTAACATAAATGTGATATGGGGATGCAACATTTGAACATCTGATAACATGAAACTACACTTGACAACATATGTGCACAATCTCGTGAAATAAATGTGACAACATGGGGATGCAAAATGTCAACATGTGATACCATGACACTACACAGCATGTGAAAACCCAGGTGTCAAATGTCATTTAGAATATTTTACTTTGAAGGGCATAATTGACAGTCATGATCCCCTGCAGGTTTTGTCTAGTTCCCGGTTTGTTCCATGGTTGTCCACAAGGACGTTTTTAGATTGTTGTGTCATGTTCCCCTAGAGGTTTTTGTGTAGTTGCGGTGAAAATAAGTTAAATCTACAACTAGTTACTGTATTTTTAGATAGATAGATAGATAGATAGATAGATAGATAGATAGATAGATAGATAGATAGATAGATAGATAGATAGATAGATAGATAGATAGATAGATAGATAGATAGGTACTTTATTGATCCCCCGGGGGGGAAATTTCAGCTAAATTACAGCTAAATTCAGGTGTTAATGCTGTATTCTGATTACTTATGACTAAACCTAGTTTGTGATTTGAACTCACAACCTCTTGGTTGCTAGCTACGTGAAGTTCCTGCTGCAGATCTGTGGACATAATGGAGATTGGCGAGAATATATTTCTGCACTTTGCCTAAAGTTGCAGTAAAAATAAAATAAATATATACTTGAAGGTGTTATTTCTATAAAATGACAGTATGCTGCTGTATTCTGATTTCAGTTAATGTAAAACCTTGTACTGTGAACACAATCGGGACAGTTGAACTCATAACCTCTTGGTTGCTATCAACCTGAAATGTCTAGCTACACAGTGTAGCTACACCACCAGATCTGTGAGTGTGGAAAATATGGACACAGACTTACATGCTGACCACACCCAAAAATAAATTTACTCAAACATTTTGTTCAATAATTGCATCCACACTGCTCGCACGCGCCAACGAGCGTCTGCGTAGCAAGGCGCTAAAATATAACTTGTTTTTAGCAAGCTAGCTAGCTAAATTGCCATAAATATTTAATGCTTTTCGTTTTAATATTTCAACCTGCTTGTCCTTGTACTTTATTTATATGACTCTTTACGGGTGTCAATAATTTTGATGACTACCTTTTTGAGAAATAAATTATATTACTTGTCATACAAAATGTATTTCTCTGAACAATTGTATTAGTATAAAATAATCTAATTTCCCAATTTCTTTCAGCATACAATTTAGCTCAATATTTGAATAATTATATTTTATACCGTCATTATTGCTCATCTTTATTAAGGGTGTCAAAAATGGCAGACCCCACTGTACATGCAGTTTAAGTGACGATAGTGTGACATAACGAAAACGTCAGCTTGCGGTTCTACTGATTATGAATTCCAAATCAACTCCTAGCGCCAGGCAAAATGGGATAGTTTTAAGCAATATAGTATTAGCTCGACCTCACCCTCTCATAGGCTAGGTGGAATTGGTTATCCACCAATCAAATCATTTCAGATCTACACAAGAGCCTCTATTCGTCCATGGTTCTCCGGTCGATGGCAGGTGATTAGCTGGTGGGAGGGGCTTCCTTGGGCAATGAAGCATATCATACCTCAGGTGAATAGCAACGTTTACTACCACAAGCTAAATAAACAAACTGGGAGAACCAAGTTACAAAAAGTGGACACAACCTATGTCGGAAAGAAAGTAGTGACGAAGTCTGTTGGTGTAAACAATTATGAGCCAATAGACATTACAGAGACGTACAAATACCCAGAAGGTGTGTGGCACCTGGACAATGGAGTAGACTGGCAAGGGTGCAATTGCAAGTTTAACGTTTGTTATTGGGAGTTTGTAAAATGTCTCATGAAACTAATGCAACAAGAATGAAGGATAGAAATTACTTTGCTATTACTGCTTTTCAAATTACTTTTCAAATGCTGCTGTATCGATGCAGTAACACACACACAATGATGTGGGTGTCACATCGTGACAGAATGATCCACCACCAAGGGAACCCGCAGCAAGAGGAAGAGGAGTATCGGTGTTTCGACACCATGGGCTACGTGGAGGAGCATAGAGGGCACCGACGCAACAGGAGGAGACGTCGGGGAGGAAAAACGGTGGAGGGTGCACAGCCACTGGTGGTGGGGAGCATCTGGGGCTCATCGACACCGGCATGAGAGGATGAGCTCGTAACTGGACCAGCGTGGGGGCTTGGGACAGAGCCCGTAACAACGGAGTTAGAGGAGAGGAAGGACCGACCGTGGACAGCCACGAAGGTCCCCCATATTAACAGTGGGTGGGGGGTTGTGGGGTCCTTGGGACGTGAGGGACGCGGAGGAGGAGAAGCGGCTGAGGAGGTATTTCGGGTGGGCCGAGGAGGACGACGAGAAGATGCGTTCGGTCTCCGGCCCCAGTACCAGATCTCCAGCGCGCCCCCGGCCTGCCCAACCAACGCGCCTCCTCAGCCCGTTATGTCCAGCAACAGCTTCCCGCACCGGAGGATCAGCGCGTGTTTCCAGTCCAGGGACCCCAATACCATCTCCACGAGTACCACCGTCGGTCAGCCACCCCAGGGAGGAAAATCAACTCCCACCACTTCCGCCTCCGACGGCCGATAACCAGAAGACGCCGGAGGGTTTCAACGATCGGACGTCGGAGGAACAGACGAACCTCCAGCGAAGGTCAACAGCCCTGAACCTCCAGCGAAGGTCAGCAGACCTGAACCTCCAGTGAAGGTCAGCAGCCCTGAACCTCCAGCGAAGGTCAGAAACCCTGAACCTCCAGCGAAGGTCAGCAACCCTGAACCTCCAGCGAAGGTCAGCAACCCTGAGCCTACAGCGAAGGTCAGTAACCCTGAACCTCCAGCGAAGGTCAGCAACCCTGAGCCTACAGCGAAGGTCAGCAACCCTGAGCCTACAGCGAAGGTCAGTAACCCTGAGCACACAGCGAAGGTCAGCAACCCTGAGCCCACAGCGAAGGTCAGCAACCCTGAGCCCACAGCGAAGGTCAGCAACCCTGAGCCCACAGCGAAGGTCAGCAACCCTGAGCCCACAGCGAAGGTCAGCAGCCCGGAACCTCCAGCGAAGGTCAGCAGCCCTGAGCCTCCAGCGAAGGTCAGCAGCCCTGAGCCTCCAGCGAAGGTCAGCAGCCCTGAGCCTCCAGCGAAGGTCCGCAGCCCGAAGCCTACAGCGAAGGTCAGCAGCTTGGAGCCTCCAGAGAAGGTCAGCAGCTCGGAACCTCAAGCGATGTTTTTATATTTTATATTATATTGCATATTTGTTATTTTGTATAGTTCGCATCCTGTCGAGTTTATTTAGTTCAATAAATGATGTCGAACTATCGCTACGCTGCGCCTTGGTCTCTCTACACACCTGAACGTGACAGAATGAACCACCACCCGACCAAGCAGCGAAAATCTGGAGCAAAGGAGAAGAGAGGAAAACGGTATAATCGAGTAAACGGAAGAAACAAGAAAATTTCGGGGGGGGGCTATGGGGATGGTCTGGCTACGAGGAGGACGCGCCAGTACCACTCTCCATGTGGAATACGGTGGAGGAAGAGGAATACCTGAAGGGGGTCTATAGTAGCATTATTGAACTGTGTAGGCGAAATTGGGAGGAGTGGGAGAACGAGCGGAAGGAGCTGGAGCTAAAGGTGCCCACGGTGTGCATTCCCAGTCCGGGTCGTTCGATGCCCACATCCCGCGCCGAGTCTCCAGTGTGCATCCCCACTCCAGTATGTTCCATGCCGGCTTCCTGTATGCGCGCTGAAATGCGCGTCACCAGTCCGGTGCAACCTATGCCGGTTTCACGTGCGAGAACTCCAGTGCCAGAGCAATCCGTTCCATCGGTGCCCAGTCCGGGTCCGGCCGTCTGCTACACTCCAGTGACAGAGCAGTCCGTTCCACCGGTGCCCAGTCTGGGTCCGGCCGTCTGCTACACTCCAGTGTCAGAGCAGTCCGCTCCACCGGTGCCCAGTCTGGGTCAGGCCGTCTGCTACACTCCAGTGTCAGAGCAGTCCGCTCCACCGGTGCCCAGTCTGGGTCAGGCCGTCTGCTACACTCCAGTGTCAGAGCAGTCCGCTCCACCGGTACCCAGTCCGGGTCCGCCGTCTGCTACACTCCAGTGCGCCTCTCCAGTCAGGTACGTCCTGTGCCTGCTCCCCGCACTTGCCCTGAGGTGCGTGTCATCAGTCCGGTGCCATCAGTGCCGACTCCACGCACCAGGCTTCCAGTGCGCGTCTCCAGTCAGGTACGTCCTGTGCCTGCTCCCCGCACTCGCCCTGAGGTGCGTGTCATCAGTCCGGTGCCATCAGTGCCGACTCCACGCACCAGGCTTCCAGTGCGCGTCTCCAGTCAGGTACGTCCTGTGCCTGCTCCCCGCACTCGCCCTGAAGTGCGTATCACTAGTTCGGTGCCACATGTGCCGACTCCACGCACCAGGCTTCCAGTGCGCGTCTCCAGTCAGGTACGTCCTGTGCCTGCTCCCCGCACTCGCCCTGAGGTGCGTGTTATTAGTCCAGTGCCACCAGTGCCGACTCCACGCACCAGGCTTCCAGTGCGCGTCTCCAGTCAGGTACGTCCTGTGCCTGCTCCCCGCACTCGCCCTGAGGTGCGTGTTATTAATCCAGTGCCACCGGTGCCGACTCCACGCACCAGGCTTCCAGTGCGCGTCTCTAGTCCGGTACGTCCCGTGCCGACTCCCCGCACTCGACCTCCAGTGCGTGTGCCCAACCAGGTACCTCCAGTGCCGGCTCCACGCACCAGACCGTCGGTGCGCCTCATCAGCCCGGAGCCTCCCGTGATGGTCGACAGCCCGGAGCCTCCCGTGAGGGTCGACAGCCCGGAGCCTCCCGTGACGCTCGACAGCCCGGAGCCTCCCGTGACGCTCGACAGCCCGGAGCCTCCCGTGACGCTCGACAGCCCGGAGCCTCCCGTGACGCTCGACAGCCCGGAGCCTCCCGTGACGCTCGACAGCCCGGAGCCTCCCGTGATGATTGAAAGGCCGGAGTCGCCTGCCACACCGGTGCTCAGTCCTGGCCCGGTTATTTGCCCCGCTCCATGGCCTGAACCTTTTGCCCCACCATTGTTATTTCCAGGACCGGTGGGTTGCCCCTTTACATGGCCGGAGTCGCCTGCCACACCGGTGCCCAGTCCTGGCCCGGTTATTTGCCCCGCTCCATGGCCTGAGCCTTTTGCCCCACCATGGTCATTTCCAGGACCGGTGGGTTACCCCTTTAAATGGCCTGAGTCGCCTGCCACACCGGTGCTCAGTCCGGGCCCAGTAGAAATGAGGAGGAAGACATCCACTTCGCCGGGGCCGGAACCGCCACCGGCGATGGTTATTGTTTGATGTTTTTCCCTCCCTGACCCTTCCCTCATGTTTTTGTGTTTGTTTTTCTTGCGGCCGGGAGTCCGCGCCTTTGGGGGGGGGGTACTGTCAGGCTCTGGCCATAGAGAAGCTTTGCTTCTCTATAGTTCTATGGTCAGAGTCTGGCAGATCTAGTATTTCTACGTCTGTGTGGTGTTGTGTATGGGATCCCTAATTAGAGGCAGCTGCTATGCATTACCTCTAATTAGGGACCCTACTTAATTAACTCCCTTGGCGTGGTTCATTGTTGTATGTTGTCCCGTGTTTGTGCGTTTTATATTATATTGCATATTTGTTATTTTGTATAGTTCGCATCCTGTCGAGTTTATTTAGTTCAATAAATGATGTCGAACTATCGCTACGCTGCGCCTTGGTCTCTCTACACACCCGAACGTGACAGGAGGTAAGTGGAAGGGGGAGAAGATAAGGAACTTGTCTGTCGACCCTCCATTAAAACCAAAATTGGTTAAAGAAATTGTGATACATTAAAAAGTATACCAGTTTCATTTAAGGAGCAAAAGATGTACAGTTGCGCAATACAGGTTGAAAAATAGTTTGGAATTCCATAGCACGTTGTTTATGAACTGATACACAAAACAACACTGGATTCAAAACTTAAGAGTTTTTCTATTTAAATTATTATACAAAATGGTATGTACAGTATATGGGGGAAACAACCATCCCAGTTCTGGAGATTTTCTTGCAAAGAGACAGAATCATTAGATCACTTGTTTTGGTACTGCCAATATGTAGCTTATTTCTGGTCGCAGGTTTAGAAATAGCTGAAGAATCGCAACATTTACCTGGAGCTAACTCTGCAAATAGTGACTTGAAAGGCCATAGTCAATCGAACAATAATACAATAATACTCTTAGTAAAAATTGTAATAGTTAATTTACAATCTGTAGAAACTATGAGAATTGAAAGGTTCAGAATTTTTGTGAAACATTACAGCACAGTTGAGAAATATATGGCAATTAGAAATCAAAACTGGATAGTTTTCAGAGAGAGATAGGAAGGGTTGAGGGTAGCTGAAAGGTGTAAACTAATGTTAAATATACTGTTTCCGTAAAATGTGCAGTGCCTTCGGAAATTATTCAGACCTCTTGACTATCACGTTTGAAGGTAAGACCCAGGCGCAGACAACGTCGGAATAACCAATGTTTATTATCACAGCAGGGGTAGGCAAAAGACAGGTCAGTTCGGTATTCCAGGGTAGTGGGGTAAAGGTACAAGACGGCAGGCATGCTTGGGGTCAGGGCAGGCAGGAGGGGTCAAATCGGGAAAATCTAGGAGATATTAACAAATAGCAAGGCAGGAGCACAGGGGAAAAACGCTGGTAGGCTTCAACAACCAAAACGAACTGGCAACAGCCAAACATAGAACACAGGTTAAAGTACCCAGGGGATAATGAGGAAGATGGGCGACACCTGGAGAGGGTTGGAGACAAGCACACAGACAGGGGAAACAGATCAGGGTGTGACATTTACTTTTTCCACATTTTGTTAGGTTTTATTCAAAAATGTATTTAAAAAAAAATTGTCATCATCAATCTACACACAATACCCAATAATGACAAAGCAAAAACAGGTTTTAGACATTTTAGCAAATGTATTTAAAATAAAAAAACAGAAATATATATTTATATACAGCGGGTGAAGTATTGAACACGTCACCATTTTTCTCAGTAAATAGTAAATATATTTCCAAAGGTGCTATTGACATGAAACCAAAACAAATAAGTTCAGAAATTAAGTTCAGAAAGTATTGAACACACTTACTGATATTTATTTAATACTTTGTACAAAACCTTTGTTGGTAATGACAGCTTTAAGACGCCTCCTGTATGGAGAAACTAGTCGCATGCATTGCTCTGGTGTGATTTTGGCCCATTCTTCCACACAAACAGTCTTCAAATCTTGAAGGTTCCGTGGGCCTCTTCTATGAATCTTGATCTTCAGTTCTTTCCATATATTTTCAATGGGATTTAAGTCAGGTGATTGGCTGGGCCATTCTAGCAGCTTTATTTTCTTTCTTTGAAACCAATTGAGAGTTTCCTTGGCTGTGTGATTGGGATCATTGTCTTGCTGAAATGTCCACCCTCGTTTCATCTTCATCATCCTGGTAGATGGCAGCAGATTTATGTCAAGAATGTCTCGGTAAATTTGCCCATTCATCCTTCCTTCAATTATGTGAAGTTTGCCAGTACCATTTGCTGAAAAGCAGCCCCACACCATGATGTTCCCACCTCCAAACTTCACTGTTGGTATGGTGTTTTTAGGGTGATGTGCAGTGCCATTTCTCCTCCAAACATGGTGTGTATTATGACATCCAAACAGTTAAATTTTGCTCTCATCTGACCACACTATATTCTCCCAGTATTTCACTGGCTTTTCCAAATGTTGTGCAGCAAACTTTAAATGAGCTTCAACATGCTTTTTCTTCAGCAATGGAGTCTTGCGTGGTGCGCGTGCGTACAGGCCATGGCGGTGGAGTGCATTACTTACTGTTTTCTTTGAGACAACAGTACCTGCTAATTGCAGGTCTTTTTGAAGCTTTCCACAAGTGGTCCTTGGCTCTTGGACAACTCTTCTGATTATTCTTTCCACTCCTCTGTCAGAAATCTTGCGAGGAGCACCTGGTCGAGGCAAATGTATGGTGAAATTATTGTCTTTCCACTTCCGTATTATGGCCCCAACAGTGCTCACTGGAACATTCAGAAGCTTAGAAATGCGCCTATAACCAATGCCATCATTATGTTTTGCAACAATTAGGTTGCGAAGGTCTTGAGACAGCTCTTTGCTTTTACCCATCATGAGATGTGTCTTGTGTGACACCTTGGCAATGAGACCTTTTTGTAGGCCATCAGTTGGGACTGAACCAGCTGATATTAATTTGCACTGACAGGGGGCTGGATTGCTTTTTAATTACTGGTAGTTTTCAGCTGTTGTCTTGGCTTTCCATGCCTTTTTGCACCTCCCTTTCTTCATGTGTTCAATACTTTTTCCCTGTGTCATTTCACATTATTACACAACTTAATTTCTGAACTTATTTGTTTTGGTTTCTTTGTATGTATGGATTACTTGGGTTGTTACCAACATCTGGTGAAAATGTCATGTCAATAGCACCTTTGGAAATATATTTACTGAGAAAAATGGTGACGTGTTCAATACTTATTTCACCCGCTGTATGTAATTATGCAGTAACCATAAAAATATATTTTATATTTGAGAATATATTTGAGATTCTTTAAATAGCCACCTTTTGCCTTGATGACAGCTTTGCACACTCTTGGCTTTCTCCTTACACTCTTGGTCTTGTTTAACACTTTTTTGGTTACTACATGACTCCATATTAGCGCTTCCTCAAATTAATTTACAGTGGTTACAGTTTTTTTTATTCGCTTTGGTACTATTATCGCAAGTATGTGGTAAAACCTCACAACTGAACTCAAAGCAGATCATCAAAAAATCTGTTTTTTCAAACATGTAATCACATTTTCAATTGACTAAGTACAACGCACAAAATTACACATTCACTTTTTCACCACACCTAATCAGTGTTTCATCAAAGAAATACCTTTCTTATGAAGTAATTGTCTTTCACAATGCAATGCTCACAATACTTTTGATATGCTTCTCATCTGATTTGCGTAAATACATTTGACCAACACTTAATCCAACTGATCTTAATGGTTAATCACTGAACCGTTTGGTAAACCTATAGGTTTTCATTTCAGCAATATACAGTATATGGATTTTGAGAACTACAGAAATAAAATGTGTGTTTGTACGAACATATAAATTACATGTAACCACACATGATGAATACTCGTTATTGCTAATTGATTTCACATAGTGGTAACCACAATTGGTCACTATAAGTGGGGGTGTAAACACTGGCAATTTCTTTCAACATGGAGCAGGATAGACAGCAAGTAATAGGAAGAGTTCGTGGACAAGGGATCCGTCAGAGAGGTGGGCATGGGCACCAACAGAGAGGTGGGCATGGGCACCAACAGAGAGGTCAGAGAGGTGGTCATGGGGCCCGTCAAAGGGTTGGTCATCAGAGAGAGGGAGGCAGAACTGTTGTCTCTAATGAAGTCCGGGCCATCATCGTTGATCATGTGGTGAACCGAGGCCTTACTATGGCAGAGGCTGCCAGATTAGTTGATCCAAATCTAACTGTCAATTCTATCATCCAAACATTTCGCCAAGAAAACCGGTAAGTGTGGAGGATGTATACTATTACATTTACAGTAAATTGTAATGCATGTAAATTCATCAGACATGTTACAGTATTCGTACAGTATGATCTATTGACAGTATACTCTGTTCTATGCTTAGAATTGACAGAAAACCCCATAGTGGTGGCCGTGGCCGTGTGCTGACCGACCAGCAAGAGTGGGCAGTGGTGGAAATGGTGAGGGCCAGGAATGATATACGGCTGTCAGAAATAAAGCAGGCAATTGAGGAGAACAATGACACCTTTGCCAATGTGGCATCCATCAGCCTACCAACAGTAGGCCGCCTTTTAAAGAGGCACCAATGCATCAAGGCATCAATGAAACACATTTACCTGGTGCCTTTTGAGAGAAACAATGACCGGGTGAAACAACTAAGGGCTGAGTATGTTCAGGTACAGCACTATATATTGTATTACTGTTACTATTTGATGCATCACTTACGTCATATGTATATTGGAACACTGTAAAAAGAACTAACCAAAATATATTTTTTAGAGGGTTATGGTGCTTGACGCTGATGTGAACCATCACAAGTACATTTTTGTTGATGAAGCGGGCTTTAACCTGGCCAAAACTCGTCGCCGTGGACGGAACATCATCGGCCAACGGGCCACTGTCCAAGTGCCTGGACAACGTGGAGGAAACATCTCCATGTGCGCAGCTATCTCTGAAGATGGTGTCGTAGGACGTAGGCCATTACTTGGCTCCTATAATGCTGCACATCTTATTCAGTTTCTCAATGAAATTGAGCCGGCCTGTCAAGGTGAAGGGGTCACCTATGTAATTGTGTGGGACAATGTCAGGTTCCACCACGCAGAGGTAGTTCAAGCATGGTTTCAGGCCCATCCCCGATTCATGACCCTCTACCTGCCTCCATACTCTCCTTTCCTCAACCCTATTGAGGAACTATGATCGCCAACCCCTTGAGCGTGCCACCCTCCTTCAGGCCATGGATGATGCATGTGATGACATCAGTGTAGACCAATGTCAAGCATGGATTCGTCACGCCAAAAGGTTTTTTCCAAGGTGCATGAACAATGATAACATTCATTGTGACGTGAACGAGAATCTATGGCCAAATGTTCAAGACAGGCTTGATCCAAATTAATGTAATGTGTGCACTAAATGTTATGTTTTGTTCTCATTTAGTTACATTTCATTATAGAAAGTATACCTATGTTACAATTATATCTGAAAAATAAAAACTAATTTGCCCAAATGATTGTCTTCATCCTCTACAATCATCATTGATCCTTAATTACACACATTACACACTTGATTACACATAGGATGGATATTTTGGAAATTATAGATTATGTAAATGTTGGGTAATGTAAGTGTATTGCCTAATGTGAAAATTGTGTAATCTGTCTTTTATAGTACTGTAGCATATTAATTTCAGCACTTCTAAGGCCGATTTGAAACATGTATCTTGCATTGTTTGCTGTTGGATGAACTGATTGTTAAAAGTACTAAACTGAAAGAAGATCATACTGTTGTGTTTCGGTGATTAAACCAAATGTTCTCATTACATATTACAATAATCTTGGGTTTGAAACAATGATTATGTGGACTGAAAACATGTGCAACTGACTGAAAACATTACATCAGGTTTTGAAAGAATGACTAGCTGCTTTACAAGTGTGATCAGTTTGGATTTTTGTACTAAGAGTTTTGAAAATGTACACCTTACTTGTGAAAATAGTACCAAAGCGAACAAAAAAAACTGTAATATGGAACCAATGTCTAGTATATGGTCTGAATGTTTTCTAGCAGTATGTGCAAGGCCGTTATTTTTGTCATAAAAAGGTTGGAGTTTTGTAAGGTGTTTTAGAAATAATTTTTGAATGAAATGGGACCAGTGAACATAACAATGATATTGGCAGTTAAAGTGGCTGTTTACTTTATCCAACTCTATCCGGAAATGTTTTAAATGATTTTAAAAAATGTAATAGTGTGACAAACAGTATTGTTTTTGAAAATGATTTTATTGTTAATCAGAAGCAGTGCACAGCTGAAATTGTATAAACAGTTAATGGCAGTGAATTAAAATATTTAGTTTGATGCAAAGCTTAAAATTATGGTTTTCCAATATTACTGGTTATTCAAAAATAATCAAACAAAATAACTGAGGAATGGTTTGATACTGTGTTTTTGTTTTGTTTTTAGATTATACATTTAAATTTGATGTTAAATTATTTATCTAAGGTTAATAGTTGGGTGTAGTGCAAAGTTTTGGCAACCAAAATCCCAGTCCAAAGAAACATTTTTCATGTTGTTTCCAAAATACGCATATCTTCTTTAAATGCGGTACATTTTCTGCTTGATTAAATCTACTGCAGATAACACTGGACCATTGATTAGATTGAAGGTTATGATTGTGTGAGAAATTTACAGTCAGCAAAGGTTTGTAAGATCGAAAACAACACAAAACCAAATCTGAGTCAGCTATTCGAAACCAAATGAAATCCCTGAGATATAAATGTAATCTAATTAGAATGCATAAAAACTTTTTAACCTTTTGGTCCCTGAGAGTCTTTGGTAACACTACTGAAGGGATAACGTTTATGAAAAAACTATGTCAACAACTGCAAGTTTACATGTTTAGAGTCGACATACATGCCATTTAAGTGACGAGAGTGTGACATAACAAAAACATCAGCTTGCATTTCTACTGATTATGAATGTGGCAAATATGGCTAATGAATGTGTTATGAAGTCCTTATGTAGGTACCTTTCAACTTTAAGTGTTACCTGAAAATACATTGATTTGATTGATATTTGGCATTGCAGAAGAAAAAGTAAGATAAACTGATGCACTTGTTGCGATTTGGCCCTCCCTCTTCTGCCCAATTCCAAATCAACTCCTAGCCTCTAGCCCTAGAAAAAATCTGATCGGTGTAAGCAATCCCTTACAGAAAAATCACATACATTTCACATGTGATCTTCACATGTAAAGTTAATGTGATAACATGTGACAACATGTAAAAGCAACATCTGATAACATGAAACTACACATGTGAAATAAATGTGACAACATGGGGATGCAAAGTTTCTACATATGATACCATGAAAATACACATTTGAGAGTTATGAGAATATTTCATCAATGACAACATGATTACATTTGACATTACTTTTCAATATGACCCCACCTGGGATTTGAACTCACAACCTCCGGATTTGGAGGTAAGCTGATCTTTCTGCTGAGTCTATAGTATTCCTCTAAACATTCATTACCTATAATACATCTCTGCACTTAGCAAAAGACTGCCATCTGCACTTCTATTTTAGTTAATTCAACTATTCTCTCATAATTTTCTGTATAGTTGTCTAATGTTGTCGGGCATATCATGCTGTTTTAATGTTACTCCTGAATCACTATGAATCTAATAGTTTTTCTTGAGTGTATTTTTAACAAAGCTGATATTTACTTTACTTAAACCCAAAGCGTAGGAATACAGGTTAAATCTGTCATTGAAACTGACTTGGTCTTGTAACAGAAAGGTCGGCATGCCGTGAACCAAGAGTTTGTGAGTTCAAATCCCAGTTGAGGACATATTGAATAATAATTACTGTAAAAATAAACATACACAATGTAATAATGTGTGCCAAGTTGAAAACAGTGTATGTTAAAAGCACTGTTTGTGTATCCTAACGACTACATTTTGTTTTCAGGGCATCACCTGTGAAATCTCATTTGAAAAATGTTCAGATGTGAAAGGTTATGTGATCACATGTAAAATCCACTTTTTTTACATGATTTCACAGGTGGAAATCTCATGTGTTTTTCACGTAAGGGATATGTTTTTTGCTCGCCCTCGCCCTCTAATAGGCTAGGTGGAATTGCTTATCCACCAATCAAATCCTTTCAGCCTCTATTCGTCCATGGTTCTCCGGTCGATGGCAGGTGATTAGCTGGTGGGAGGGGCTTCCCTGGTCAATGATCAGGCCTGGACACAGATGGCCCAATTGCCTTGCACATTCCCAAGGACCGAGCAGTCCAGGACAGCATAGAACATTGTATCCACAGACCTCGTAGGGACACATGACTCCATCCAGGTGATGGAGGCACCGGCAGCGATTTCACTACAAACACACAGATTGGCATACTAAATAGACTACATTGGCACTGTTTTTGTGAATGTGAGGCTAATGGAAGTGTGAACATCATCATGATGTGAGATCTTGGAGTTGTAAATCATGTTACCTGTACAACTTTTCCCGGTATGACATGAAATAAGGCCCTAGCATGGCCATCCTCACGTCATGAAGGCTGAATGGGAACGGGTTGGTGAACTCCACCTTGACAACTACCTGCTGGTTCACCTTCGCTGGTCCACTCATCTGTTCAAACAGAAATTCCATTCACAACAATCTATGGTCATATAAGAAATAATAATAATCTAGAGATGATCAACGCTCCTTCGTTGGCTGCATGGATGGTTTTCGGAATGGCTGCTTGATCAAAGGCTAGGAGAGATGCAGCTTTCCAGCAGCACAAGTAAGGCTTTAATTGTGTACACATTAGCTCTTGGGGAAAAACTAAATATATTTTAGATATACTTTTACGGAACACTTGACGGTATAGTTCACCAAATTACTAAATTATATAGTTTTCCTTACCATGTCAGCAGTCTATGGAACAACGTAAGAGAGCAATCCATGATTTGGTTTCGTTTACCTGGCCACTGTCACCAAATTACTGCTGACAGGGTAAGGAAATCAACATTTATTTTTATTTGGGTGAACTATCCCTTTAAGAGAATAAGGAAATACATCCTAATAAAGAGGACTAATGGAACTTCCAGACCCACCAAAAAGGACAGATCAGGGCCTTGCAGATTCACTATCTGTATGGCCGTCATGTCCTGGTTGTTCTCCATGCTCTTGGCCGTCACCACGAAGCGGAGATTAGATTGGCCACCCAGGTGGGGCATGTAGTTCTGGGCTAGCACGACCACCTGTACCCTCGACGCTGTTGGTTACAGGGAGACAGAGTATTTACAACGGAACAAATAAACAACAGGAGTGTGTGTTTGGCAGCACATAATTTTTATAGTAACTACCTGATAATTGATATTTGGATTATTTGCTTACCATTTGGTACCAGGTTGTAACCTGTAAAGTCTTTTGAAGTGATTACTAGAGAGTATCCCATCATTACCTCACAATCAGGGGAGCCTCCAGGGATTTTGGGCCCCATGAAAATATATAACATTGGGCTCCAAAATGTTTTTACCTAATGCTGGAATAATATTTTTAGGGCCCCTGTCAGTCACAGGCCCTTAGAATCATCCTAACTTTTCCCCCCCATACGGTGCCCCTGCTCACAATACAATACATACACACATACCTGCTAAAACAGGACGGTACCATAAAGCTGTAAAAGGACTGTAAAGCATTTCCTATGAGCAGTTTAGTATTTTATTTTAGAGGAAAGCTTTGGACTACCGTACCAAGTTGTGATACATGGAGACATTCTCAAGCCCACAAAGACATACAGTACAGTACGTATGTAAAGGGTCACCCCGGTTTCCACTCACTCTCCATGGGCTTCAGAGTGACGTCAAAGCTCTCCTGCTTGAACTGAGCTCTTTGGATGTTAGTGTAGTAGACCGTGGAGCCGGCCAGGAAGCCATGGATGGTGCGTGTGTCTTCACTCAGGTTCCTGAAGACCACAGCCATCTGGAAGTCATGGCCAATCTTCACTGGCTCCACCGGGCTCTCCAGCGTCATCTCCACGTTAGCTTTTGGGATCTCCTGCTCGTCGTCGTATTGCATATGCACCTTGTAGGTTCTCGAGGCTTGCTCCATGGTCTCTTTATCCTTACTGCTGCCTGTGCGTATGTGGGGAGTTGGAGGGGAATACAGTTAACATGGGACTGGTGGCCTAAGGTGGTCTAGTGATCTAAACCACTCTCTTCGTTTGAAACCGGCCCAATGATATTTTAGCAACTCTCTTCTATCTTTTCCCTCTATCAGATACAATAGACAAAAAAATAACAATACGAGAGGAGTGGGACTGGCCCCACTCCTTACAAAAGCAACCATGGGACTGATATGAAACTCATTGTTAATTTTATTTCACCTATAGGAATATATGTATATACTGTATAGCCCAGGACCTCCACATCCGGCTTCTTCTGAGACCAGCCACCCTGACAGCTGATGAAACTGAGGAGTATATCTATCTTTAATAAAGCCCTTTTGTGGGGAAAAACTCCATCTGATTGGTTGGGCCTGGCTCCCCAGTGGTTGGGCCTAGGTGGTCAAGTGGGTGGGCCTATGCCCTCCCAGGCCCACCCATGACTGTGCCCCTGACCAGTCATTTGAAATCCATAGATTAGGGCCTAATACACATTTATTTCAATTGACTGATTACTTATATGAACTGTAACTCAGTAAAATCATTGAAATTGTTGCATGTTGCGTTAATATTTTTGCAAAGTAATTTGAAAAGCATTAATAGCAAAGTAATTTCTATACTTCATTCTTGTTGCATTAGTTTCATTAGACATTTTACAAACTGCCAATAAAAAACTTAAAACATGCAGTTGAACCTATGCCAGCCTACTCCATTGTCCAGGTGCCACATACCTTCTGGGTATTTGTACGTCTCTGTAATGTCCATTGGCTCATAATTGTTTCCACCAACAGACTTCGTCACAAGTTGCTTGCCGACATAGGTTGTGTCCACGCTTAGTAACTCAGTTTTCCCAGTACGTGTATTTAGCTTGTGTTTGTAAACGTCGCTATTCACCTGAGGTTAAAAGAAAGAGATACATGTGAATATGATTGATTTTAATTAAATAAAATGTATTATAAGTTATAAAGCATAACTGTGTTATGCTTCATAATGACATAGATTGACGATGAAGGCATTATGGCTGAACATTCAACAAAGTGTTACTGGTCAAGCATAAAGAAGATGTATTGTTTTACCTCAGCAAACACAAAAGGGGCATCAAATTGATAGCTGAGCATTCCTTCCTTGATGGCTTTGACAGAGCAAGGTCCACAGCGGTAATATCCTGCAAAAACAATATCAATAACCCATGACCCTGTCTATTTGACGTTTAAAGGGATAGTTCACGTTTCTAAAATGTTAGCTTATTTTCGACTTCCCTAGGGTGCTGTTGTTTCATCCAAACCGTTTTGATATTTCGTTAGCTGGTTATTTAGCATTGTCTGCAATATATTGGCTAGCATTTTCAGAGAATATAGCAATGCTATTGGAAACGGATTGTATTAGTTATCAGGACATTGGTACATTTTCAAGATGCAATCAATGCTTTTCCTAGCCATTTTCTTAATTTTAAGAATTTCATGTACAATTGAGGTCTAATATATTGGCACCCTTGCACTTTGTATAAATAATTCCCAATTTTTTCTAAAATAAGTTGAAATTGAAAAACATCTTTGGTGAAATGACATGGATAAAATATTTTAGGGATGCCTTCTACCAACTGCTGTTTTCAGTTCTTGACATAGCTTTCTGACGGGATTCAGATCTTGACTCAATGCTGGCCACTTCAAAAATAGTACAGTTTATTGAACCATTCCTGGGTGCTTTCTGATGTATGTTTTGGGTCATTGTCCTGTTGGATGACCCACAACCTTCAACGGAGACTCCTTTTTTTGTTTCGTGCTAACAGAAGCGATGCTGTAATTCCGATTTTGAATAACCATATTTATCGGCAATCTGTAGGGCTGATCATTTTAGTTAATCCTTTTTCCCCCCAACAGTCATAATCCCTGCAAGCCCATATACAACTTTTTCCTTTTCATGAGTCATCTTTCACTGGGTTTGAAGCAGAGGGATCTGGCCCACAGATCCAACATCCACCAGCGGACTGTGAGCTGCATCATGACAACATGGGGCAACTTTCTTAACACATTTCTTTGTTTCAGCCCTATATGGAGGCTCTGTCAGTGACAAGGAGATCCTGAAGCAGTCCGACATTGTTTCTCTGCTGAAACCAGGGATGGCCATAATGGTGGACAAAGGTTTTCCTATTCCTACTAGACAGGTAACTGATTTCCCTGTTTTTGTTTCTGCTTCAGTATATATTCAGTGTTGAAAGTCTGTAGCCTGCGTTTAAAAGCTACATTCAGACCGACTCTTGAATACAAATTCCATTATGTAGGCCTGCACTCTACTATTTTGTCCAGTGTTCTCACTAGCAAACCAACATGTTTCCCCAAAACAACACTATCATTTTAACTACATTGTTGAAACATTTTACTTCCTAAGCTTAGGAAATAATAACATCTGCTGAAAGATGCCGATATGGTGAATATGTACAAAATGTGTTTAATCTTTTAAGATTAAAAATCATTAGAGAAAAACAACAAAGCACAGCAGACATTTTGTAATTAGTATTTCAACAAGTCATATCTGGGAATAAGTTGTACATTTATTTAAATGTAAATTTACATTTGCATAAATTTTACAGAGGAATGAAGGGTTAACCTTCTCTCTGATTGCTTCCCAAACTTGGTGATGTCTGTGGACGCGCTGGATCAGCATGTCTTCCACAAAATCACAAAATCCAACACTGAGATCAGCATCTGACCTTGCACTTGCCAGTGGTATGCATGCTGGTGTACCATTCGGGGTCTTGAGGTAAGGGCAGTCCACATAGCTCTCGACATTTGGGCACTCTATCTCCAGAAGGCCAAATGATGGACGCTTTGTGGGGTCATAGATGAGCACATCAGGAGATGCCCCACTCCAAGGGGCATCTGAGTGGATAAGAAATCCACAGGGGTAATAGTTGACATTCCGTAAAAAACAGTATTCTTCCACAGCAGAAGATTCCATCTCCAGACCTCTCTTCATCTATGCAGACTGACAAGTTCCCCTGAGGATTCTGTCAGCCAGGTGTTCTGCAGAACTCTGCACCCTCACATGGTAGACCTGTTTGAAGCGGGAGGAGGTTATGCGTGGCTTGCGAAGGTGATGCCGCTCCAGCGATAAGCTCTGCTCTCTCGTAGCACTCAACTAGGTAGGTCCCCTGTAGCTCAGATGGTAGAGCATGGCACTTGCAACGCCAGGGTTGTGGGTTTGATTTCCACGGGAGTACAAAAAAAGTATGAACATGTATGCATTATCTAGCTGGAAGTTGCTCTGGATAAGAGTGTCTGCTAAATGACTAAAATGTAACTTAGTGGGTCATTTCCAGTGTAGTTGCCAGTGAGCGCATGTGTAGAAGTTTGCTATGGACAAATGACTGCACAGCTGGGTCAAGGCTGTAACCATCAAGAGGCAGAGGTTGTGAAGGGTGGGCATCTTCATTGTGAAGTGATGACATCTATAAAAGGTATTCCTGTGATAAAGACAAAAAACTATGTCAGTCATAGGGCCTGTAGCAACTGATAATGTAATAAAATGCCAATATTGGAATAGCTGCTAATATTGTAATATCTTCAGCATTTATAATGTAATACATGCTGATAATGTAATAAATATGCATAATGTTTTTGCGTATAATTAATAATGATTACATTATGTGTTACTATAAAATGGTGGGCCCCAAAAAATATTAATGAATAGTGTAATAACTTTAACCAATAATGTAACATTCACTCTTTTCTATTTTCATGCATATCAAGTGTCATGCTTAAGTAATAGCTGACTACACACCAAACCACATTCCTGAACCCTAGCACTAAACCTGACTTTAGCAGTAATATCAAGAATTTCAAATGACACAATTGACCCTCCAATTAGTATTGTGCAGTTCGCGATTTATTCGTTCTCTGTGAACAACTCTTTTTACTGACTTGAGAGTTACGATTTGTTTTTCTGAGTGACTCGTTCATTTTAGTCGTTTGTTTGACATGCTAGTGCTGGCCCCAATGAACCCTACAGCAGGATTAACACACGCTCCTTCTGCATATCAATATCAAAATCAAGGAGAACTGACCTAATAACAAATGAGTAGTTTTAACCCATCTAGATAGATAACTAAGAATGTGATGTAAAGCATAGCTAGCAAGATAAATTGAAAGTGTTAGTCAAGCTGAGAGAATACTCACCCTCGTAGTTGTCGATGTAACTCGATATGTACATCCATTCTCTTTGAAGAAACAGCTGATGCTCTCACGATACGGAACACTGTTCACCGTAATAGGGTGGAGGTCTTGAAGGCAACGGGTGTAGAAAGACATTTCGTGTTTACTGTGTTTTGACAGCAGTCAGTACAGAAGACCGCGTCAGGTGCTACACAGGAAGTTGCTGGGTTCATGGAGCTTAAAAGTGGATGTGGGCATGCATAAATTGAATTAGATTTTCATAGCAGCAAGCTAGGACTGATGGTTTGGTTAGCTAAAATAGCAAGTGTGTTTGTTTGGTTACCACCAAGGCAACTACTCATGTAGCTACAGTATATAGTGAACTTGCTAGCTACTTCAGATGATGTTGAACACATTTCAAGAGGCAAATGTGTTCAATTATAGCCTTGGTATAAAAGGGATAATCAACTCGGGACTCATAATGCAACTCTGTGGAAGGTCAGTTCCACTCTGCTAACGTGTCGTGGAACACAAATACGTCGTTCATTATTTTCCATAAAATGCATTGCCCCTCGTTAATACTCTGAGACGATATTCAAGAAATAATAAGGAATTCCCCTCGACCACACCCACAAATTGGGGAAAATAAACATTCTTTCCAATTGACCCCCATTTGAAAAAGGCCAACTTCGCCATACATTTTTTTGTTATACAGAAACAACAATGTACCAGGCCAAAAATCCCGATCTATGGTTCCCAATGGTCCCACGTAGGGAAATAGAGCCTGCGAGAAAGAGCCCTGTGGCTTCAGGCTATTCGGCGTGACGAATGTGGGGAGCTGTGTGTGGAAAATATTTCATCACAGGTAAAACATTTAACTTGATTAGTATAGTCCATTCATAACTCCACTCACTACTTGTATCTGTATAGTCACTCACGTAGTGAGAACGCCCAAGGGGCAGGCAATGTTGAAAAGTAATCTTTAGACATGTTGTACTTTTCTTAAATGCAGTTTTGTAATTGGATAAAACAAGAAGACAACAAGAAAAATGTGTTTGAAAAAGGTCAAGTTTTTGCTGTGAGCCAATGGGGTAACCTAGGTAACCACTGGTTGTTTCCCCCACAGGGCCACACAGTTCTATCTAATACTGACTGGGACTATTACATAATGCTCATTCGAGAGCTAACATGGCTGCCATAGAATGTTGTAGTGTTACAGTGGGGAGAACAAGTATTTGATACACTGCCGATTTTGCAGGTTTTCCTACTTACAAAGCATGTAGAGGTCTGTAATTTTTATCATAGGTACAGTTCAACTGTGAGAGACGGAATCTAAAATCCAGAAAATCACATTGTATGATTTTTAAATAATTAATTTGCATTTTATTGCATGACATAAGTATTTGATCACCTACCAACCAGTAAGAATTCCGGCTCTCACAGACCTGTTAGTTTTTCTTTAAGAAGCCCTCCTGTTCTCCACTCATTACCTGTATTAACTGCACCTGTTTGAACTTGTTACCTGTATAAAAGACACCTGTCCACACACTCAATCAAACAGACTCCAACCTCTCCACAATGGCCAAGACCAGAGAGCTGTGTAAGGACATCAGGGATAAAATTGTAGACCTGCACAAGGCTGGGATGGGCTACAGGACAATAGGCAAGCAGCTTGGTGAGAAGGCAACAACTGTTGGCGCAATTATTAGAAAATGGAAATGGACGGTCAATCTCCCTCGGTCTGGGGCACCATGCAAGATCTCACCTCGTGGGGCATCAATGATCATGAGGAAGGTGAGGGATCAGCCCAGAACTACACGGCAGGACCTGGTCAATGACCTGAAGAGAGCTGGGACCACAGTCTCAAAGAAAACCGTTAGTAACACACTACGCCGTCATGGATTAAAATCCTGCAGCGCACGCAAGGTCCCCCTGCTCAAGCCAGCGCATGTCCAGGCCCGTCTGAAGTTTGCCAATGACCATCTGGATGATCCAGAGGAGGAATGGGAGAAGGTCATGTGGTCTGATGAGACAAAAATAGAGCTTTTTGGTCTAAACTCCACTCCCGTGTTTGGAGGAAGAAGAAGGATGAGTACAACCCCAAGAACACCATCCCAACCGTGAAGCATGGAGGTGGAAACATCATTCTTTGGGGATGCTTTTCTGCAAAAGGGACAGGACGACTGCACCGTATTGAGGGGAGGATGGATGGGGCCATGTATCGCGAGATCTTGGCCAACAACCTCCTTCCCTCAGTAAGAGCATTGAAGATGGGTCGTGGCTGGGTCTTCCAGCATGACAACGACCCCAAACACACAGCCAGGGCAACTAAGGAGTGGCTCCGTAAAAAGCATCTCAAGGTCCTGGAGTGGCCTAGCCAGTCTCCAGACCTGAACCCAATAGAAAATCTTTGGAGGGAGCTGAAAGTCCGTATTGCCCAGCGACAGCCCCGAAACCTGAAGGATCTGTATGGAGGAGTGGGCCAAAATCCCTGCTGCAGTGTGTGCAAACCTGGTCAAGAACTACAGGAAACGTATGATCTCTGTAATTGCAAACAAAGGTTTCTGTACCAAATATTAAGTTCTGCTTTTCTGATGTATCAAATACTTATGTCATACAATAAAATGCAAATTAATTACTTAAAAATCATACAATGTGATTTTCTGGATTTTTGTTTTAGATTCCGTCACTCACAGTTGAAGAGTACCTATGATAAAAATTACAGACTTCTACATGCTTTGTAAGTGGGAAAACCTGCAAAATCGGCAGTGTATCAAATACTTGTTCTCCCCACTGTATGTGAATTCTTCATAACGCAGAAACCTCAATGTCCCAACTCTCGAAACACATGGCTCTGGTATAGCGTGTTTTGGTATGAAACAAGTGTTTTGCAACAAAACACATTCTAAAGCACATCTAAAGTAACTGTTTTAAAAGTATGAGAACAGCCATAAGTCATAAGCATAGAAAGGGCCCAAGAGCATTCATTTTATATAAAAAAATGCAAATGTGAAAAATTGGAATCAAAACCTTCATATACAGTGGGGTCCATAATTATTGGCACCCTTGATAAAAATGAGCAATACTGTATAAATTATTCTAATACAAATACTGAGCTACTGTATATTGTATTTAAAAAAAATTCTCTCTTACCATCACTGGTTTCCTGGGGGGTTGAATCCACCACCTGCCAGCCACTTAAGTCCTGGTCTGCGGGGAGATCAGGTCTGGACAAGTAAGCCTCGTTCCAGCAGTGGTAGTTCCTGTGGAAACAATGCACACCTCTCACACACACTATCTGGCATCCTGCACCCATCAGGAACACTATCTGGCATCCAGCACCACTCAGGTACACTATCTGGCATCCTGCACAACCATTTTTTTATTGGAGCACAACCCAGTGATATAAAGACAACAGGGACATCTAGTCCATTTCACCCCCCACCATGCTATGACTAAACTGTTTTACAGTACATACAGTGATATAAAGATAACAGGAGCCTCTAGTCCATTTCACCACCCCACCATGCTATAGTTAAACTGTTCTTACAGACCGTACAGTGAAATCTATAAATATTGAAGATATAGAAACCTACGTTCTGGAATTTCATTTTCATTCCATACAAATGAATAAGCATAATATAACTACCAGATAGAGTCCCTGGTAAGGCGCTCGTTCAGTTCAAGTCGATTTCCCACCGAGTTGAAGACGAGATCCGTGATTATGTTCCCTGTGTTGTCGTGGGCGGAGTTGAAGTTGGTGATCACCCTGGCAGGGATGCCCAGACACCGCAGGACTGGGGCAGGGTAGGGGACACCGTTAAAGAGACTAGGCAACACTTCAAAATAAGCACAAATTAATTACCATGTCGTCATTAACAGGAACAAATGTTTAACTAATACATTGAATGTATTCAATCAATTGATTAGAGTAGATTTACGGATATAACTTTCAGAAGTGTGTTTTATTTGCACAGCAGCAGGCCTTGTGTGAGAAAAGTGTCGATGGGAAATGGTCTTTGTGGTTTGTTCACCTTAATTACACATTTTCTCTATCTCATGCATACCTAGAAAGTGGCCTATGGGCCAGACTAGTCAGAAAACTGAGATTTGTGTATTGAGCTACGGCTTAGCATTAGCATCTATGGCAGTGGCTGTCGGTGCCGTTTAAGATGAGGTAGGATGATTTTTGGCCTTATTTCTATTACAGCGTATTGGATGACTGTCATTCATATCCCATTCAGCAAGCTTAATGTAACATCAATATGTTTAGGCTACTACATGATACTAAAATTGTCCCTGTACCCATCATGAGGTTCATGAATTAAAGTTAACAACGTAGGTGCACAGGTCGAGAGAATTTTGAGTAATCAAGGTGACAGACAGTGACACATTCAATACCGCCTTGCACACTCTTGCCTGCATTTAGCTGATCTAGGGTGTAATTATTAGTCCAACTGTTGCAAATGAGAGTTTCTATTTCCATTTCCTTCCATTTAAGAAACGTTTTTCAACAGAATCGGCGGAATGAATACACCTCTTATCACACGCAAACAGTTCACTTTCATAGCAGTAACATAAAAACAGCAGGATCACTTTGCTCATTGTATATATAATTACTTCTCGCAACTATCTACATTTTCTCCTCCTCTCACCTTTTCCCTTCCCTTGTGGACTTCAATGCACAACACATCAGCTGTCTGTGACCAGGCGAAAAAATCTTTACAAACCATAATCATAACCGCTAACCCCACTAAGGTCTGATTTTATTATTACTGAAACAGGACCCAAGTGGTAAATATATAAAGATCCAGTCCATTTAAAAAATTGGAGGCCCCTTACACATTCTAGCAAAATGCATAGTGCATAGAATAAGAAATGTATTGTCGGATATTATTTATCCTAATCAGACAGATTTTTTACATGGATGGTATATTGGAGATAATGTAAGACAAGTAATGGAAATCTGGGAAACCAGGCCTGGTATTCATAGCTAACTTTGAAAAGGCTTTTGATAAAGTATGACTGAAATGTATATAGAAATGCCTGGAATATTTCAATTTTGGAGAATCTCTTATACAATGGATTAAATTTATGTATAGTAACCCTAGGTATAAAATATGAAATAATGTCTACTTCTCAGATCCAACAATAATATCAAGGGGCTGGAAATCCAGGGCTTAGAAACAAAAGTGTCATTGTATGCTGATGTTTCATGTTTTCTTTTAAATACACAATTTGGATCCCTCCACAGCCTCATAGAAGATCTAGATAATTTTCCTAACCTCTCTGGATTACAACCAAATTATGATAAGTAAAAAAGACTACTTTTACATTACTGTGTAGTTTACAAATAAAATGGTCTGACGGTAAAGTGGACATACTCGGTATTCATATCCTGAAAGAAAGAAATGATCTCTCTACAATAAATCTAAATACGACTTGTTTTTTTAATTATATGAGCAAGTAATATTCAATTTTATTTGGAATGGCAAGCAGGACAAAATTAAACAGGCCTATTTATATAATTAATATGAATTCAGAGGGCAGAAATTATTCAATATTAAAGCATTAGACCTCTTAACTAAAGGCTTCAGTCATACAAAAGTTACATTATACTTAAATTCATACATGTTCTCTGGCAGATTAGTAACAATGTCTCTCCCCATGTTCAAGAATGGCCTTTTTCCTTTTATTCAGATTACAACCTCTCACTTTCAGTTATTTATAAATAAAATAATCTCCAAAATATCGCTATTTTTAAAACAAGCCACAGAAAGTTGGTAGCAATTTCAGTTTAATCCACCAGAAAATAAATATTACAACAAATATTATGGTTAAACTCAAATATGCTAATTAATTATTTCAAATTTACGGAATAATCTTTGTAAATTATATCATAAATAGGAATGGTGGAGTTATGTCACGCATGCAGCTAACAAATATGTATGGAAATGTTTACTCTTCTAAAAATTACAACCAACTAATTGCAGCAATACCACAAAAATGGAAGAGGCAATTAGAAGGGGGAGAAAGTAAGGAACTTGTCCTCCATTAAAGACCAAACTTGGTTAAAGAAAATTGTGATAAATTAAAAAGTACATCAGTTTCATTTAGAGCTGTGCCATATACAGTGGGGAGAACAAGTATTTGATACACTGCCGAATTTGCAGGTTTTCCTACTTACAAAGCATGTAGAAGTCTGTAATTTTTATCATAGGTACTCTTCAACTATGAGTGACGGAATCTAAAACAAAATTCCAGAAAATCACATTGTATGATTTTTAAGTAATTAATTTGCATTTTATTGCATGACATAAGTATTTGATACATCAGAAAAGCAGAACTTAATATTTGGTACAGAAACCTTTGTTTGCAATTACAGAGATCATACGTTTCCTGTAGTTCTTGACCAGGTTTGCACACACTGTAGCAGGAATTTTGGCCCACTCCTCCATCCAGATCCTTCAGGTTTCGGGGCTGTCGCTGGGCAATACGGACTTTCAGCTCCCTCCAAAGATTTTCTATTGGGTTCAGGTCTGGAGACTGGCTAGGCCACTCCAGGACCTTGAGATGCTTCTTACGGAGCCACGATTAGTTGCCCTGGCTGTGTGTTTCGGGTTGTTGTCATGCTGGAAGACCCAGCCACGACCCATCTTTAATGCTCTTACTGAGGGAAGGAGGTTGTTGGCCAAGATCTCGCGATACGTGGCCCCATCCATCCTCCCCTCAATATGGTGCAGTCGTCCTGTCCCCTTTGCAGAAAAGCATCCCCAAAGAATGATGTTTCTACCTCCATGCTTCACGGTTGGGATGGTGTTCTTGGGGTTGTACTCATCCTTCTTCTTCCTCCAAACACGGCCAGTGGAGTTTAGACCAAAAAGCTCTATTTTTGTCTCATCAGACCACATGACCTTCTCCCATTCCTCCTCTGGATCATCCAGATGGTCATTGGCAAACTTCAGACCGGCCTGGACATGCGCTGGCTTGAGCAGGGGGACCTTGCGTGTGCTGCAGGATTTTAATCCATGACGGCGTAGTGTGTTACTAATGGTTTTCTTTGAAACTGTGGTCCCAGCTCTCTTCAGGTCATTGACCAGGTCCTGCCGTGTAGTTCTGGGCTGATCCCACACCTTCCTCATGATCATTGATGCCCCACGAGGTGAGATCTTGCATGGTGCCCCAGACCGAGGGAGATTGACCGTCATCTTGAACTTCTTCCATTTTCTAATAATTGCGCCAACAGTTGTTGCCTTCTCACCAAGCTGCTTGCCTATTGTCCTGTAGCCCATCCCAGCCTTGTGCAGGTCTACAATTTTATCCCTGATGTCCTTAAACAGCTGTTTGATTGAGTGTGTGGAGTCTGTTTGATTGAGTGTGTGGACAGGTGTCTTTTATACAGGTAACGAGTTCAAACAGGTGCAGTTAATACAGGTAATGAGTGGAGAACAGGAGGGCTTCTTAAAGAAAAACAAACAGGTCTGTGAGAGCCGGAATTCTTACTGGTTGGTAGGTGATCAAATACTTATGTCATGCAATAAAATGCAAATTAATTATTTAAAAATCATACAATGTGATTTTCTGGATTTTTGTTTTAGATTCCGTCTCTCACAGTTGAAGTGTACCTATGATAAAAATTACAGACCTTTACATGCTTTGTAAGTAGGAAAACCTGCAAAATTGGCAGTGTATCAAATACTTGTTCTCCCCACTGTAGATTGCAAAATATTTTAAAATGGTTTATGAACTGATACACAAAACAGATTTTTTCAATTTAAATTATTATACAAAATTCTTGGAACCAATAGAATGTTATATTGTATTTTTGGGGGATACAACCATCCCAGCTCTGCAGATTTTCTGCAAAGAGACAGAATAATTAGATAATTTGTTTTGGTACTGTCCATGTGTAGCAGGTTCAGGAATGGCAGAAGAATTGCAACATTTACCTGGAGCTAACTCTGCAAATAGCACTACTGGGTGATTTAAAAAGCCATAGTCAATCGATAAATAATATAATAAAACTCTTAGCAAAATGTTTTATCTTTAATTTACAATCTGTGGAAACTATGAGAATAGAAAGATTCAGAAAAACATCACAGCAGAGTTGAAAAATATAGGTATGGCAAATAGAAATCAAAACTGGATGGTGTTCAGAGATAGATGGGAGGGGTTGAGGGTAGCTGAAGGATGGGACTAAAAACAAACAAGAGATAACTATTGTAAAATATACTGTGTCCGTAAAATGTATATAGTATGTATAAACTGGAAGTAGAAGCCTAAGTGTTATTGTCAATTAGTTTACTCCAATTAGGTGAGGGGTGATAGGGATAGGGGAAAATATATTGATGGATCCAATCTCCAGTATTAAAGCTGATCTACCCCCTAAAAAATGTCCATTTAAAAAAGGTAACCTTTTCTTAGTTGAATACTGCAGTTTATAACTGGATGGGCATGTTTTCTATTGACCATCAATCCTTCAGTGCACATCACAGGTGATTTGGAAGACAAATTACCTATGTTGTAGGTGGGCATAATAAAGTTGACAGAATTTGAAAATGAAAATGGAATTTGATGGGGCACTCACAGGTGTTGAACGTCCCAGCGTAGACCCAGCACTGGGCGAAGCTGACGGGCCCTTTGTTGGCGTACTGGAGCAGGATCTGGTCGCTGCCAATCCAGAAGGTTGGTGCAGTGCCAAGGGAGTAGTCATCGCTCCAGTTGCCCACCAAGACCCCATTGTCATCCTGGGAGTTCATCTGGTTCCACAAGGAATGGAAAAATTTATAGAAAAAAGAGACACAAAGAGATTAGTGCACCAGGCATGTTAGTTTGAAATGAAATGCTTGGAGTAAGTTGATACAAGCATGCAGAAGGAAATTGAGTGTTTAAGGCTAGGTACCACATTACTAACAGGGTAATTTTTTCCTTTATTCATATCACAATCAACTTTTACCAGTTGAATACACTTCTTTTTTTACACTTATTCCGGAAATGTTATATAAAAATGAGCAAATGAGGCAATATCTCATTCAATATTAAATATATATATTTTTTTCAACCTTCATTTAATTAGGCAACTCAAATTCTTAATTACAATGATGGCCTACGAGAATCATACATACTGTACATGTACAGTATCTACTGCAAATCACATTCTGTGGATACAGACTGAAGTACAGGTTAAATGCTTGGTATGTCTTTTGATTGTGAAAAGCTCTTGGCTCTTCTTAGTGCTTATTCCAGGACTCATTTTGGAATGTGTGTAGTGTGCTTATGTTATTTGCAAATATCACTCACCATTGCTGCTCCTATCCTGCAGACTTTGACAGCATCACCTCTGTTTACTAGAGGCATGTGTGAGTTATCCAAGATTTGTAAACAGGCATCGAGAATCCCTTCCCCAAACTACAAGAGAGAAATAGAGCCTCCAGCCTCAAAAAGGAACGATAATGACATAAATGTGTGTGTAAAGTATACAGTATATTACAGTATCTGATCAGTGTGTGGTGTGTGTGTTTACCATGTGTGTGTGTGTGCATGGGGTGTGTGTTTGTAGTCTCTTACTGTACCTGACCATAAAACCATTGCCTTCCACTACCGGATTCCATCTGGTATATGCAGCCATTTTCATTCATCACATACTCCTCCTTGTCTGCCTCGTTGGGCATGTACACATCATCATCTACAGAAATCAGAAATAAATTGCAGCCTCATTACCAGAATCTGGTCATCTGTTACTTTAGATGTGACTTCATTCTTCAATTGTCTAAAGAATTGACCTTAAGCATTCTAAGGATGAGAATTGGATGTTCATCATTGATTACTAATGCCATACCGTGTCTAAAAATTGTGTCTAAAAATTGTGTCTAAAAATTCATCCCTTTCACGTGAACTAATTGAAATGGTGGTCACATGTCCTGGAATGAAGTCATGTCCTCTTGAGCTCTGTATGCAGTCTGGTGTCCAAGTCTTAGTTTTCATACATCTGATGTTCCACTATACGAACACTCCTAACGGCGCATTACATTGGTGGAACCTGTATCTTCTGAAGTTATCACTGGACTTAAGTGACGTGATCGCGCTAGGCTGCATGTTACCCAACCAGGCCTAATCTAGCCCTGTGGAGCTAGCATACAAAGAGGAGCATGGACAGCTTTCTCTGCACTATCGTATCCCTCACTGATTACAGTGAGTACTATACTGTCCACATGTCTGAAACTTTATTACCAACCAAGTACATTTTCCAGACATTCTGGACAGGCTCGAGCCTTGGATGCGACAACAATTCTAACTACGTGGCTGCATGGAGGCGCGCTCAAGTGGAAGATCTCTGCTCTCCGATGGCAGGTTATCCATATGGGATGGATGGAGCAGCCTACCTGTGTGCTGCGTGGGAGAACTGCTACCGGGTACTGTTTGTGTGAGTGACTTTTGTATGCTAGTGGACTCGAAGGAGGCTTTGGGAATGCGTCTCCCACATGACCGTGGGCCTACTGTGTGCATGCGGACCGCGCCTGATCCTCGTGGACTATGATGGTTTGTGTGGAAAAGTTCCTTGATTGATTATGAAAAAGAAAGAATGAATGTTAATTTACACTGTTGTTGTATCGGCTATTGATATTTTGTCAGTAGCATTTTGTGTTTAACAGTGGAGCTGTAAAGAAATTATAATAATAATAAAAGTAACTGCATTTTTTTCTTATGGGAATCAAAATGTGCTTTCATGCAGGATATAATTTCTTTACATCTCCACTGTTGTGAAGTTAATGTGATAACATGTGACAACATGTAAAAGCAATATGTGAAAACATGAAACTACACATGTGAAAAAATAAGTAATTGACGCAGACATGGTGGCGTAACAGGAATGTCAGAATACCGTCAACTAACAGGTTGTGAGTTCAAATCCCAGGTTAGGACATGTTAAATAAAAGCTACTGTATAAGCATACACAATATAATCATGTATGTAAATTATGTACAGTACGTTAAAGGCATTTTTGTTTGCATTGCAATTGAAATTCTCAGTTGAAAAATATGTGAAAATTTGATTCCACATGTGAAAGGTTATTCGATCACATTTTAAAATCAACATGTGAAATACTGTATCATCACATGTGATTTTCCATGTGACATCACCGTTAGTGGTGTGTTTTATTTATCTTATCTTTAAAGGTCCTCCATTAAAAAAATTCCACAAAGATTCCACTCACTGGACGCCCAGGCGTTGAACAGGAGGTAGAAGTCCGATCCGGAGTCCTTTGGTGTCCTGGAGGTTCCATTGGAACCGATGACTGCCACATTTGTGTAGTACTTTCCAATGATGGCGCTCGCTGAAGGGGTGATGCCCACCACGCACTCAGCCCCTTGTTGCTGTATCATGCGGCCGGTCCAATTCCCATTTTGCGAGCTGTCAAAGGAGATGATGATCTTAGTGCCATTCAACACATTGGCATCAGTACCTGAGGGAGAAGGTGACATGACAGGGGAAATGTCAACACGTGGCCACTAATGTTTCCACTGGGACTAACTAAGTTTTCAGTATGATGTTATGTGGTAACAATTGCTGACAAAATCGAACTCGAACATGTACACCGTTTCGGACACAGAGGGCAGAACTATGAACGCCCAATCGTTGCCAAATTTGCTTTCTTTAAAGATAAAATAATGGTTAAAAGCCTGGATAAAAGACTTGCTGGCACAAAAATTGGCATGATTGATCAGTTCCGGAAGGAAATTGTAGAACGCCGCAAGTTCTGTATCCAATCTTCAAGGAAAATAGATTGAAAGGGAAACGCGTAGCTCTCGTAGTTGATTAACTGTATATTGATAACTAAATGTTCAGAGACACAAAGACCACTCCATGGCTATTAAAAAAATTACAAAGTTCTCATAGAGGAGGCGAATAATGGAATACACATACTAGTGATGGTAGGGATTGTAATAACACAAAAGAAGAGATAGAAAAGCAATCTTCAAATATAACTATTTGGAACACAAAAGTACTAATTCAACATGGTTGAGATAAAAACACTACTACTGTCTCATCATGGTTGAACTACATTTTAAAAATAGATTATACATCTAATTTATTTATTTATTTATGGTCCTATCTTGATGGAACGGTCCACAACCCTATACCCTGGACAACCACCTGAATGACCCAGACACTAAACAGAAGTCCCTATCTGTTTTATGGGCCTGCTGTAAGCTGCCTGTGTGCAGCCAAAATGCAGTCAGAGACCCGCTAGAGCAGCACCGCCCCCTCAAGATTCTGAGCCTGCCTGGCAGGGTTGGTCCTACAAAGCTAAAGCCCCCTGATGGGAGAGCATAATATTCAAGGACATTCTCAAAGCTGCTAATGAGAACCTTGACGACCTTGTACCTAGCCGGTGGGGATTCCAGTGAGGTGCCCCCACCCAGGTAGTGGCAGTGCTGGCAACACTGGCTGCAGTAACCCATGGGGAGGGGGTCACACTCGGACATTCAGAGAGAGGGCATATTATTGTGGCCCTGGTGGAACAAAATAATCAAAGGTCTGACTGCACAGAGATGCTTGGGAATATGCTCACAACGGGGGACCATCGTGTGTCTGTTTCAGGGGAAGGGGGTGTATCTGATCTCCATCACTTAGGACGTAATAACAGTTAATCAAATCTCCCCATTTTTACAAATTTTTGCTCAGTTTTTCAGGCCTTCTTATACAGTTGCAACTGTATATATATTATTGAGTTGGGCTCTGGGTTGGTGTGTGTGTGTGTGTGTGTGTGTGTGTGTGTGTGTGTGTGTGCGCGCACAACTGTTGCGAGGGAGCAAAAGAAGTTAGGGACAATATAGATGTTTGCCATAATATAATTTTTGTAATGACAATACTGGTAAGAGGTAACAATCCTTAGAATAAACTGACTACATTCCTATAAATATTAATTAATAACTAGGGAAATTAAGATAAACAGGATTTTTAAAATATATATTTTTTAATAGCTATATATAAAACAATTCGAGGTGGGGGCGATAGAAATGCTTTTGGCGGTGGATCTGCTTCTGTTCTTTGGGTGGCACTGTGTACTCTTTTTGAAGGATGGGTCCCGGCCTCTCCGGGGCCATGGTATCCGGGGGGTCAGGGGTGGTCTGCCGGTCATTGGGATGACAACCCAACTCGGGATGAGGAGGGGTTTTAGCGGGTGGAATAGTGGGGACCAATTGGAGGTTTACTTAGTAGCAAGACATATATCATGGTACCGATATATAGACACGCAATCATCACGTTACTTTTTAATGGTACGCTTACAAACATATATTATGATCAATAGAATTGAAACTTGTCTCATTATGTTAATTATGGTAACTGAAATAAGTATAGCCAGTTATAATTGTAATGGCTTAGCAGTTAATAAGAAAAGACTATCAGTATTTTCCTGGCTAAAAGAGAAGGAATATAATATCTATTGTTTACAGGAAACAATTGTAGATTACATTTTTTTGAAAAAGGAGGGGGGGGGGGGGGGGGGTCGAAATATATTTCTCCCATGGGCAAAGAAATTCAAAAGGGGTGATGATATTAATTAACAGTAATTTTGATCAAAATGTGCAAATTGTCCAAACAGATCCTCAAGGTATGATTTTAAATATGTTATTGGACCATAAACAGATATGGCTTATTAACCTATAGGGTCCAAATAATGATGATCCACTCTTCTTTGAAAATATATACTGTACACTGGGGGCCAAAAGTTTGGAATATTACTCATTCAAGGGTTTTTCTTTATTTGCAAATTTTTTTACATTGTATAATAAAAGTTAAGACATCCAAACTATGACATAACACATATGGATTCATGTAGTAACCAACAAAGTGTTAAACAAATCAAAATATATTTTATATTTGAGATTCTTCAAATAGCCACCCTAGATGGTTTGGGAGGAGTCGGGCTGCAGTGAAGGAAAAGCAGCCAACAAGTGCTCAGCATATGTGGGAACTCCTTCAAGACTGATGGAAAAGCATTCCAGGTGGAGCTGGTTGAGAGAATGCCAAGAGTGTGCAAAGCTGTCATCAAGGCAAAGGGTGGCTACTTTGAAGAATCTCAAATATAAAATATATTTGGATTTGTTTAACACTTTTTTGGTTACTACATGATTCCATATGTGTTATGTCATAGTCTGGATGTCTTCACTTTTATTCTACAATGTAAATAATAAATAAAGAAAAACCCTTGAATGAGTAATATTCCAAACTTTTGGCCCCCAGTGTATAACAATCTATCAACCCTACAAGCAACACAAGACTCGATCATTATGGTGGGAGATTATAATACGGTTTTAAATACCCCTATGGACCGTAAAGGAAATCACACTACAAACTTAAGGAAATCATGAATGTCATGGATATATTGGAATTAGTGGATATATGGAGGCTTAAGTACCCTGACCTAGTGAGATTTACTGTACATTGCAGAGACCTAATCAAGCTAGTCGTCTTGATTACTTTCTTATGTCATTCTCTCTGGCACCAAAAGTTTAAAAAGTGTTTATAGGGGACCGAATGTATTCAGACCATCACATAATTGGCATATATATTACTCTTACAGAATTTCTACATGGGTGAGGATATTGGAAATGTATCAAAGCCTACTGGATGATGACTTGTTTTTAACTAGAACAGAGGACTTTATAACTGACATAACATAGGTACAGCAGATCCACTTATTGTATGGGACACTTTTAAATGTGCCTTTAGAGGCTATGCAATTCAGTACTCATCTATAAAACAAAAGCAATTTAGGTCAAAAGTTGAAGGACTAATAGTACAGATCCAGATGAAGTCGGAGGTTTAGCCAAATTAAGTTTTTTGCAATTTCTGACGTTTGATCCTAGTAAAAATTCCCTGTCTTAGATCAGTTAGGATCACCACTTTATTTTAAGAATGTAAAATGTCAGAATAACAGTAGAGAGAATGATTTATTTCAGCTTTTAGTCAGGTTTGTAGGCCTCCTTGCTCGCACACACTTTTCCAGTTCTGCCCACAAATGTTCTATAGGATTGAGGTCAGGGCTTTGTGATGGCCTCTCCAATACCTTGACTTTGTTGTCCTTAAGCCATTTTGCCACAACTTTGGAGGTATGCTTGGGGTCATTGTCCATTTGGAAGACCCATTTGCAACCAAGCTTTAACTTCCTGACTGATGTCTTGAGTTGCTTCAATATCTCCACATCATTTTCCTTCCTCATGATGCCATCTATTTTGTGAAGTTCAGCAGTCCTTCCTGCAGCAAAGCACCACCACAACATGATGCTGTCACCCCCGTGCTTCACGGTTGGGATGGTGTTCTTCGGCTTGCAAGCCTCCCCAGTTTTCCTCCAAACATAATGATGGTCATTATGACCAGACAGTTCTATTTTTGTTTCATCAGACCAAAGGACATTTCTCCAAGAAGTACGATCTTTGTCCCCATGTGCAGTTGCAAACCGTAGTCTGGCTTTTTTATGGTGGTTTTGGAGCAGTGGCTTCTTCCTTGCTGAGCAGCCTTTCAGGTCATGTCGATATAGGACTTGTTTTACTGTGGATATAGATACTTTTGTACCTGTTTCCTCCAGCATCTTCACAGGTCCTTTGCTGTTGTTCTGTGATTGATTTGCACTTTTCGCACCAATGTGCGTTCATCTCTAGGAGACAGAATGCATCTCCTTCCTGAGCGGTATGACGGCTGCGTGGTCCCATGGTGTTTATAGTTACGTACTATTGTTTGTACAGATGAGCGATTGGAAATTGCTCCCAAGGATGAACCAGACTTGTGGAGGCCTACAATAGTTTTTCTGAGGTCTTGGCTGATTTGTTTTGATTTTCCCATAATGTCGAGCAAAGTGGCACTGAGTTTGAAGGCCTTGAAATACATCCACAGGTACACCTCCAATTGACTCAAATTATGTCAATTAGCTTATCAGAAGCTTCTAAAGCCATGACATCATTTTCTGGAATTTTCCAAGCTGTTTAGGCACAGTCAACTAAGTGTATGTAAACCTCTGACCATTGTGATATAGTGAATTATAAGTGAAATAATATGTCTGCATACAATTTTTGGAAGAATTACTTGTGTCATGCACAAAGTAGATGTCCTAACCGACTTTCCAAAACGATAGTTTGTTAACATGAAATCTGTGGAGTTGTTGAAAAATGAGTTTTAATGACTTCAACCCAAGTGTATGTAATCTTCCGACATTCAACTGTAGATAGTAATAAAAACTGTACCATAAAGGCTCAGAGTAAGTTAGAGGAAAAATAAATGGATGAACTTATTCAAGAAAGATCAAGTGTAATATATTATAAAAAATAAAGTGAACTGGATGGAATATGGGGAAAAATGCACCACATTATTTTTCAATCTTCAACATAGAAATGCTACCAAAATGTTTACTGAAACTTGTTACAAATGGAGTCACTCATGACTCACTGAATGAGATTTTGAAGGAGGAAATAAAGTACTTGAAGCATATGTTTTTGTTTCAGTCTCCTCCATCTCCACTAACCAAAGCTAATTGTATGGATTTTTTTCCTATTGATAATGTAAAATTAACATCTGTACAGAAACTTTTTTTTTATACTCAGAGGACCATTATTAGCATGTTTTAACCACTCCTATATAAATGATAGATTATCGGACACTCAACAAGAAGGTCTGATTTAATTATTACTGAAACAGGATCCTAGTGGTATATATAAAGATCCAGGCATCTTACACTTCAGTGTTGTGATGCAAACGTTCTAGCTAAATGCTTAGAGCATAGAATAAAAAAGGTTTTGTCAGATATTATTTATCCTCATCAGACAGGTTTTTTTTACACGGATGATACATTGGGGATAATATAAGACAAGTACTGGAAACAATAGAACACTATGAAATATTTGGGAAACCAGGCCTTTTTTGATAAGGTAAGACTGGAGTTATTATATAAAGTCCTGGAATATTTATACTTGTTCTCCCCACTGTATGTATGTATGTATGTATGTATGTATGTATGTATGTATGTATGTATGTATGTATGTATGTATGTATGTATGTATGTATGTATGTATGTATGTATGTATGTATGTATGTATGTATGTATGTATGTATGTATGTATGTATGTATGTATGTATGTATCTATGTATCTATGTATGTATGTATGTATGTACCAAAACAATATATGTGTGATTGGAAATGATACAGACAATTAAATTGATGGGAACAACAATCTATCCGCAATATTAAAGCTGATCCACCCCTCCAAAAAATTCTTATATTAAGCAAACCAGCCGCCACAATTTTATATATATTTACGGACAACCATGGGCACACCTCCAACACTCAGACATAATTTACAAATGCAGTATTTGTGTTTAGTAAGTCTGTAAAATCAGAGTTAGTAGGGATGACAACACGTTATATTGATACAAATTATATTGATTGGACGATATAGCTGTCCTGCCTGGGCATTTGAAACGTAACGAGTAATTGTGGCTGTCAGGGAAAATGTATGGGAGTAAAAAGTACATATTTTATTTAGGAATGAAGTGGTGGAATGAAAGTAAAAAGTTGTCAAAAAATATAAATAGTAAAGTACAGATACTAAAAAAGTATTTAGTACTTAGTTACCTTCCACCAGTGGTTCCCGTGGGATGTTCCCTAATGCTGGAAGGGGGGCCCTGAGTGAAAACGTTTGGGAACCCCTACTTTGCACCAGCTAGGCTGGTACTAGGAAGCTGCCGTAACTGCACATTATGTTGATTAACAAATTGTATCTTCATTCATAACACTTTCATAATTTCAACAAGGATAATGCATGTCCGTTTGCACCATTATCACGCAACCTCTCTCTCAAATACAATAAATAAAGGCTAAAGGATATTTTCTGCTCTGTCTGCTTGGTTTTTATATGCCCTATTCTCAAAACCTTTTGAACACAGTAGACTTTTAGAATTTCACAGCAGATGTAACAGGAGCACACCACATTCACATCAAAATATCTTGAGCATGAAAGCCTTTTCAAGTTGTTTGAAGATACATTTATGCCATTCTCCCAGATCTTAAGCAATCACTCTGCTGTCGTTCCAGTTTTGTTTATACCGTTTTGTAGCTGACACTAAACTCTAGGGCTTGATTCATTCCATATTGCAGAAGTTCCACGGTATAGCGCGGTTTAAATTTAAAGGCAATGTTCCAGATTTGTTTTTTTTTACTGCATTCACAGGAAACGCTGCATTTGTCACCTCAATCGGAAATTACCTTTAAATCTCAATGGCGCTATAATGCAGAACCTCCGCAATATGGATTGAATCGAACACCTAGAGTGGCAACTCTTTTCATCAACTCCCCTCTGAGTAAGATGTAAGCATACAGTATAATGTGTGTCTTCAACCTGGCACTTTAATCAATTAGTGTTTCTAATTGTCTAGAGAGTCTAAACAAAGATGACAGAGGAGACTAGGAGAGGAAAAATTGTACTATTGAGATGCACCTTCGCCTCTGAAACACCAAACCCTCCGATAAAAAATATTACCAAATGGTGAACATTACTGTCATTCATGCATCACCCTCAGTGAAGTCAAACAATGCATGTAATGCTAGTTTTACCCAGCAGGAAGGAATTTACATAGGTGGAAATAGGTAAAAACTTCTTACCAATGTAAAACTCAATCTGGAATGTGTCACTGGGATTTATGTCCTGGTTGAACTGGAGGGCCATCTGAAACTCCTGGGCCCTGCGGACGATGAGAATGTTGTTTTTGCCTTCGTACAAGTGACAGTGGTGATCCCTCTTGTTCTCGTTTTGCATCATGTCCACTCTCACACATTCCAGGGTGGCTGCAAATAAGGAGATCACAGGCAAAACAATTATGTTTAAATAACCAGGTAACAAACGTAAAATGTTTTAAAATAAACTTTTGGGGAAAAAAGGGCGCCTTTCTTTTGAGGACATCAGGTCTGAGTGTGAAGTCAAAATGGGAACAAGGATTTCTGCTGACCACCTCGCCTGAGCAGAGTTGGCACACAACAAACCTGTGGGCCTACACAGCAAATTCTCCAGTAAAAAAAAAAAAAGAAGAAATTAACACAGAGTGTTAAATCAACACTGAACGTCTGTGGACCCAAACAGACACCACAACAGTGTTAAAGTAATACACTGCTTAGTGTAAAACCTTATTTAAATATTTCCCAGAGTGCCTTGCCTTTCAAGTAAAATGTAGAGTTACCACTGTCAAGGGAAAATGACATACTTACCTGATTTGTGTGATATTAATAGTTACAAATATATACTTGTAAGACATGCTGAGTTTTTATTAGCCTCCACTCTAGCTGACTGCAACTAGTCTGGGCGTTGAGGACCAGAGGGTGATAAAACGTTACGGCCACATTCCATTCTATGATCAGTGGTGCACTGAGGTAGATGGATCCTGTCTAACTGAGCCTGTGGTTGTAACTGGGATAGAGAGGAGTAGAACAAAGGCCTAATGGTTCTTAGACATTTGGGAAATGAAGCCAGGGTTGGGGGTTAGAACGACACCATGTGTTGTTAATGACAGCATGAACCCAAAGTTCTGCATTCTTAGTGTCCTATATAAGATGACTGTTTCTCATTGTTGGTTAAGCTCTCGGCAACACAACTTAGAGTGTGCGGTCGACGGTTTCATTATTGTAGTAATTAATCGATATTGAAGAAAGATGATTGTTAGAAGAAATGACAAAGTCTCCCTCACTTGAATAGAATTCCACCATACCACCCATGACTATATGTGTTAGTGGCAGAGACATGATCATTGCATTAATACATTTTTGCTCCTGCATGCTTAGAAAACAGGGTTCCAAAAGGGTTCTTTGCGGAGGGATAGGGTTCTACCAAGAACCGTTTTAATCAGAAAACTTTTTGGAAGACAAGGGTTCTTTGAAAGGCAAAGGGTTCTATCTAGAACCATAACATCCTAAGAACCATTTTTGGATTGAAGGATTCTTTGATTATTCTTTGAAGGCAAGAAGGGTTCTACATAGAACCGTATATAATATTAACCAGCATGCTCTATTGCAGGGATATTTTAATAATTGTTTGTTTTACTGTAATGTGTTTTTGCATGCACATTATGCTACACAAAAATACATTATATATACAGTTTTCTAAACTAATCCAATATTTTAGTAATTTGATTTATTTCACCCGTTACTGAGATGGTTGTTCCAGTTTAGATGATTAAGGTAGACGGTTCTAGGAAGAACCTTTGGATGATAAAATGGTTCTTGGTAGAACCCTTCATAGTGTTCTAGTTGAACCATATAAAGGGGTTCTTTGAAAAACCCTACATAGAGTGTTCTAGATAGAACCCTCTGTAAAGTATTCTACCCATCACCAAAAAGGGTCCCCCTATGGGGACAAACCAAAGAACCCTATATGGTTCTACTTTGTACCTTTTTTTCTAGGAGATCTTAAGCAAATGTGTGATATTTTAACCTTTATTTTACTAGGCAAGTCAATTAAGAACAAATTCTTATTTACAATGACGGCCTAGGAACAGTGGGTTAACTGCCTTGTTCAGGGGCAGAACAACCAATGTTTGACTTTGTCAGCTCAGGGATTTCATCTGACAAATTTTCGCTTACAGGCCCAACACTCTAACCACTCGGCTACCTGCCGCCCCATTTTTGTGATACTGTATAACACAATACCATACGTATTTCATAAGACCTTATTTTGAGGGCCTAGATTACCCTAATACAGCTAGTGATGTTAATATTGATACCGGAGCTCAGAGGCATGTGTCAGAATCGCTAAGCAGTTTACTTCGAAGCAGTGTGCCGATGCCTGTGTCACTTTATCAGAAGCATGTGATCAATGACGTCTGAAGCTTAATTTCGTCAAACAACCAACTGATTGGTTTGGTATTAGTATCGGTAGAAGATAAAAAGACTACCCTGCACACGCCATGGCAGCGTTTTCCAAACTCAGTCCTAAGAACCCCAAGGGGCACATGCTTTGGCTTTTGCCTCAGCACTACACAGCTGATTTAAATAGTCAAAGTATAATGATGAATTCATTATTTGAATCAGCTGTGTAGTGCTAAGGCAAAAACAAAATGTACACTCCTTGGGGTCCCTAGGACTGAATTTGGGAAACGCTGCCCTATGGCGTGTGGGACGTCATCCATTATAATTTGGATGCTCTAAATTATTTTGACCAGCAGGTGCCACTAGTGTACACTGTGTTGATCAAAACCTTGAGTAATGAACCTATTTTCGACACAATTGGCTGGAAATCCTTCAGGAAGCTTAGATTCCCCATCACTAAATACAGGGACCTGAAACTCAAACATCAGTTTGAACCAAAATCTTGCCCATCATTATCATATTTCCCAGCATGCTATATGGCAGGTAGATTTTGTACATTCATTGATTGATTGTTCGACACCAAAATAAATAACATACAGTTTTCTAAACTAATCCAATCGGTTAGTTAGCTTTTTTTGCACCTTTTACTGAAATGTTTGTTCAAGTTTAAATGTTTTAGGTAGTCGCCTAACAATGGTCCTAGCCCTGGCACTCATTCTGAATGCAGGTCGTAGTTGAATAAAAATTCCAACTCTTAGTTATCTTAACTCTGGCTGGATTCCAATAGAAATTACACCACACTTTGCAAGCCAGCATAATGTGACTTGCAGGAAAGGTTGCAAAATCTGGTAAGGTCTACACCTGTTGTATTCGTCACAGGCTTCATCAATAAGTGCATCGACGACGTCATCCCCACAGTGACTGTACGTACATTTCCCAACCAGAAGCCATAGATTACAGGCAACACCCGCACCGAGCTAAAAGCTAGAGCTGCCGCTTTCAAGGAACTAATCCGCACGCTTATAAGAAATCCTGCTATGCCCTCAGATGAACAGGCAAAGCGTCAATACAGGACTTAGAGTGAATCCTACTACATCAGCTCTGACGCTTGTCGGATGTAACAGGGCTTGAAAACTATTACGGACTACAAAGGGAAACCCAACCGCGAGCTGCCCAGTGATGCGAGCCTACCAAATGAGCTAAATGCCTTTTATGCTCGCTTCGAGGCAAGCAACACTAAAGCATGCATGAGAGCACCAGCTGTTCCGGACGACTGTGTGATCACGCTCACCATAGCCGATGTGAGCAAGACCTTAAAACAGGTCAACATCTGCGGAGCCAGATGAATTACCAGAACGTGTACTCAAAGAATGCGCTGACAAACTGGCAAGTGTCTTCACTAACATTTTCAACCCCTCCCTGACAGAGTGTGTAATTCCTCCATGTTTCCAACAGACCCTGTGCCCAAGAAAGCGAAGGTAACCTGCCTAAATTATTACCACCCCGTAGCACTCACGTTGGTAACCATGAAGTGCTTTGAAAGGCTGGTCATGGCTCACATCAACAACATCATGCCAGAAAACCTAGACCCACTCCAATTCACATACTGCCACAACAGATGATGCAATCACAATTACACTCCACACTGCCCTTTCCCACCTCAACAAAGAGAACACCTATTTGAGAATGCTGTTCATTGATTACAGCTCAGCGTTCAACACCATGGTGCCCACAAAGCTCATCACTAAGCTAAGGACCCTGGGACTAAACACCTCCCTCTGCAACTGGATCCTTGACTTCCTGACGGGCTTTCCCTAGGTGGTAAGAGGAGGCAACAACACATCTGCCACGCTGATCCTCAACACTGGGGCCCCTTAGGGGTGTGTGCTTATTCTCCTCCTGTACTCCCTGTTCACCCATGACTGCGTGGCCAAGCACGACTCCAACACCATCATTAAGTTTGCGGACGACACAACAGTGATAGTCCTGATCACCACAACGATGAGACCACCTATGAGGAGGTTAGAGACCTGGAAGTGTGGTGCTAGGACAACAACCTCTCCCTCAATGTGAGCAAGACAAAGGAGCTGATCGTGGACTATTGGTAAAGGAGGGCCCCGTATTAACAGTGACGGGGAGTGGTCGAGAGTCCACTTCAACAACAAACTATCATGGTCCAAACACACCAAGACAGTTGTGAAGAGCACATGACCACACATTTTCCCCCTCAGGAGACTGAAAAGATTTGGCATGGGTCCGCAGATCCTCAAAAAGTTCTACAGCATCACCATCGAGAGCATCCTGACCGGTTGCATCACCGCCTGGTATGGCAACTGCTCAGCATCTGACCTTACATCACTGCGGCCGTACATCAATGTAAATTACTATTTACATTTACCCCTCCCCCCTTTGTTTTTACACTGCTGCTACTCAATGTTTATTTTACAAATTGCTACGACTAATATGTACCCCCGCACATTGACTCGGTACTGGTACCCCTTGTATATAGCCTCGTTATTGTTATGTAATTTTCTTGTGTTACTTTTAGATTATAATTTTAAATATACCTACAATAGAGCATGCTGGGATATGTGATGATGATGGGCATGGTTTTTGTTCAAAGTGATGGGTATGAGTTTCAGGCCACATTATTAGGATTAAACTAGGCCCTCAAAATAAGGCTTTAGAAAATGCATATGGTATTGCGATATATAATTCACACATTTTCTTATAACATATTTTCTTAGGAACTCACTTGGTGACGTCCATAGGTCCAAAAACAGATGAATGCAAAAACCATGGCTATGTTACTAACAAATACAGTCATGGGTGGTAACTCTACTCTACTGTACTTGAAAGGCAAGGCACTCAGGGAAATATTTGAATGAGACTTTACTGTAAGCAGTGTCTTAATTTAATTTTCAGTGTTGATTTAACACTCTGTGTTAACTTCTATTTTTTTAACACTAAAGAATTTGCTGTGAAAAGTGTGTTGATGTCATTTATCATAGACGGCCAAGGACTCAGGTAAGAAGGGAAGCTGCAAATATTTTTGTATTTTAATCTGATTACACAGATTTAATATGATTAATAACTTACTGAGTACACAGAATTAACTTGTTATTTCTCTCACTCACTCACTCACTCACTCACTCACTCACTCACTCACTCACTCACTCACTCACTCACTCACTCACTCACTCACTCACTCACTCACTCACTCACTCACTCACTCACTCACTCACTCACTCACTCACTCACTCACACACACACACTCCCTCCCTTCCAGCACTTATTCTATTAATCTTGTACCGTCACTGGAGGGGCCACGGGGCATTGCCACAGCCTCCCAAAAGGGCTCAAACTTTGGCAGATGGTGGTCATCTTGCTCAGCATTAGAGCTACAGATGGGGCTTTTAAGGCGCCCACGGAAGTTGGTCCCAGAACAATGTGCAGGGGAAAACATGTTGAAGTCCGTTCTGTATATAAAAAAAGAATGAAGTGGTCATGGGAGAGATATGCACTGTATTCACAAGCAGCAAAATCAATTGTGTCTATGGGAATAGTATAACATATTGCTACTTGGGTCGTGGCTACATGAGGAAACCGAGGTCCAGACCTCTGTAGTTTTTTCGAAATTAAAAGGAATACAAATAAAATAAATCTGAAACTCAGTAGGGTTCTCAACTTCCATGCTTTGTAAACAACAGATGTAGACTAACAGTAAAATGCTTACTCATGGGAACTTTACTGTTGAGTGTTCTAATAGCAGAATTCACTTGGTTGTTAAGGTGCTTGCTTGTTAACCATCACTACAATATCAACAGCTAGGTTTCCATCCAATTAGCGACAGATTTTCATGTGAATATTCTAAAATGCATTTTCCCATGCATCCAGCTCATCACCGTGCACTTTCACCATCCTGTGAAGTTCATCATAACCTATTTAATCTGTAGCCTAATAAACTGCATGCTTTCACGAGTCGTACTGGAAGGACAAGACAAAATATCATCACGTGACTCCAAGTTTACTTCAACATGATGGTTATGGTATCAATATTTGCTAATTTGCACATTTAATTTGTAAAGTTTACCGCCACATTTTCTGTTTCATTCAGGCCTGTGATGACATTTTATATCCAACCTACTTTACTTTAATAAAAAGGTTGGATGGAAACCTGGTTACTGTGATAATTATATTGCTCTATTGTTAAAGAATGACACATACACTACACACATACACATCCAAAGACAGCACTTTACATTAGTTTAGTTTTATTTAACTAGGCAAGTCAGTTAAGAAGAAATTATTATTTACAATGACGGCCTACCCCAGCCAAACCTGGACGATGCTGGGCCAATTGTGCACCGCCATATGAGACTCCCAATCACAGCCGGATGTTACACAGCCAGTTAACTGTTCATTATTTGTTTTTGCATAGTTTATGGATTTGTAATAAACAGTTAGAACACAAAGGTTGACATTTTGTGATTATTATTTTGGTGCTTGCCAAATAGTGAGATTCTGGGACTATTGCAAAGAGCAATGGCCGGCGTACTAACACCAGGTAATCTCTCACTAAACCGCATAGCTGATCTCAATTGCAAAGATCACTGGACACCGATTTACCGCTCCCTAAAGTGGATATTGAGGTTATCGTTTAGTCCTGATTGGTGGCAACATTTTTCAAGACTATTTATCCCCCTAGTGAGCATTATCACAGGAACAAATGAATGCTACTTTTTGAACAGACTAAGGGCGATTTACCTGTTTGACAATGTTTCCATACAACTGAAATAAAGTATTTCCTAATTTACCATGGTAAATCTACTGTAGTAATTTAACCTACATGTCATTTCCAATTCATGTAATCCATTAATGACAATTTGTCTTTAAAAAGTATAATAATTTCTTATTAAGACTTGCACTTTCCATATTTGAAATGTGTAACTAAATCAAGTAATAGTGATGAGTCATATAATCTATCATTTTCATCAAATGAAAATGTAGGCTAGTCTTATTATTATGTTATTTTAGCACGCAGGTGCATGTAATCACCTGTTAGTGGTGGTTTAAGAAAACCAGCCCTAACACGGTGCTCCATGTGAAGTTCCGTGTCTTCGTTGCTATGACTGCAGTGTTACTGATTCTAATTTAAATCGCAAGCCCACAATTTCAAACAGTGTGCTTTGAATGTTTATTATATTTATATACATTGTTAGATCGATAAACGAATGCTGAACAGTTTACGAACTCCTTATAAACCCTTTATAGATCCTTTGTAACATCAAACTTAATGTAAAGTGTTACCCTTCTGAAAGATGATAGACTATGGAATCATGATGGAGAGCATGAACACAGCATGTCAATATCATAAATGGCAAACATTGATATTTCTCTCCTAAAAAGAAAACGCAATCAAGGTTGTTTAAGTGAGCCATTATAGATCATTTTTCTTTGCTATATGGGCATCTCATTTTGATCAAGCTACATGACAAAAATACATATTTTGTCGCAAATGACATTTACAAGCAAATTTCAGTCACAATATAGGGCCAGTTTCCGGGACACCGATTAAGCATAGTCCTGGACTAAAAAGCATGCTCAATAGGAATTTTAATTGAAATATATTTTTAGTCCAGGACTAGGCTTAATCTGTGTCCAGGAAACCGGCCCACAATGTATTGAGAAGATAATTCCCACTCACCTTAAGAGGTCAAAAGCTCAGGTAGAGATTCAGTTGGAGGAAGAGTCACGCCAACGGATGTCAAGTGAATGTCACCCATGTGTTTATATAGACCATAGAGTTCCCCTTCCAAAACCTGCCCCTGTCAGTGCCCACTTTCACACTGTGTCATTTAGGGGAAGTCCAATACTAAAGTTGCTGAGAGGAGATTTTTGAGATGAGGTTGTTCTGACCTGAACAAAAACTGCTTTGAAATCATAATTCTGCATTTCATAAGATTTTTTTTCTCTTCAAATATAAAGAAAGGACTTGCATTGAATTGAATAAACCTTATTAGGTTATTATTTGGATAGTCCCATAAACTATCACCTGCAACTGATATAAAACAGCTTGCTCCAGTTATGGTTAGGTTTACAGTTAGAGTTAGCAGGGTTAAGTTTAGGTTTACTGGATAGTTGAAATATTGACAATTAGTTGAACACCTACTAAACATCTACAAACCATCTATTTGGTACTATTGAAATAAAGTAATGTTACCAATTATTAAGCTCTATGGGGGAAATCTGGATTTGTCACCATCATACAGGACCCATACAACAACAACATAGGCCTGTTTGTTGTTAGAGACAAAGTCAGGTTATGAGGAGACTACCTAAGCCTAAGGCATTTAAAATGGAACTAACATTTCAGTAACTGGTGCAAAAAAATCATTAGTTTAAAAAAATATATTTTATTTATATTTGTGTAGCATAACATTAATCAATTATATTGAAACAAACAACCTGTAATAGAGCATGCAGGAACATGTCATAATGATGGGTGTGATATTAGTTCAAAGTGATCTGCATAAGTTATTTATTGTATGATAACATATTTGCTTAGGCTCTCACTTGGTGAAGTCCATAGGACCGGAAATAGATGAATGCGACAACCATACAGTCATAGGTGGTAACTCTAGAATTTACTCGAAAGTCAAGGCACTAGTGAAATATTTTAATAAGACTTTACACTAAGCCCTATGCTAATTTTACACTGTTCTATTGTCTATATGGGTCGACAGACTCAACACCTTCAGTGTTGATTGAACACTCTCAGTGTTCATTTATTTTATTTTTTACACTGGATAATTTGCTGTGTAGATTTGGGTTACTAGTAGATAGAGCAAAATGGGTCCTAATCTTTCATATTAATATATTTGAACAATATAAACAGCAGTCACATAACAAACACTGGGCCGGATTCAGGGGAGAGGGGGGTCCCTTATGGAAATCCCACATGATTTCATGTGTAAAATCTTAGCTTTGTATAATACACTCAAGAAAAACTATAATATTCATCATAGCGATTCAGGAGTAACATTAAACCAAAATAATATGCCCCAACATTAGACAACTATACAGAAAACCCCTCCACTTGCTCAAATAAGTAAATGAAATCAATGATGAGAGAATAGTCAAATGAACTGATTTGTATTTATTTATTTGATTTAACCTTTTGTTTAACTAGGCAAGTCAGTTAAGAACAAATTCTTATTTACAATGACTGCCTACTGAAATAGCAGTGCAGATGACACTTTGCTACAGTAAGTGCACGTATGTATTATCTGTAATGAATGTGCAGGTGACTTCTGAGAAAGCTACAGGCTTTGTGGCACAGCAGAAAGAGCTGCATACACCTAATGTAGTGTTTGTGTGTTCAAATCCCAGTTGGGTTCATATAGAAATGCCTTCACTAAGTGATCATATTGTCACTGATTAAAGATTTTTTTGACAATTTTAGCTGAACCACTTACCTTAAAGGGGCAATCACAGTTGCTACATCCATTTTTGGACTTACATTACAGTTTTTCTCAATTGTTTACACACAAATACTGGTACTTGAGACACAATGACCACAATATGTAACTCATGCACCAACCCCCTGAACCAATTCTGCTAAACTACAAGCACAATTCCTGCTTTACACTCAAATTGCAATTCTAAAACACACTTTTTTCAAAACACTACACACAATTCCTTACATTTGGCACAATTTTCATGCAGAAAATCTCTTGTTTTCACAATGAACACACTGCCATTCAAATATGCACACTGACTCATCACATGGGCAAACACCCGTCACACAGTTACAATTAGCAATCAGAGCTTTAGCATAAAAGGGCAACAGGTGAGCTCTTCTGTTTTGGAGCAATGGATGCCAACATTGGAAACAGAGGCAGAGCCAGAGGAGTGAGAGTAAGAGGAGGAGGACGGGGAGGACGAGGACGAGGACGAGGACGAGGAAGGCCAAGGACCGTAATCTCTGATGAGATCCGAGCCACTTTGGTTGATCATGTGGTCAACCATGGTCTAACAATGAGGGAGGCTGGGCAAAGAGTACAGCCAAATTTGAGCAGGTACACTGTAGCATCCATCATCCGGACTTTCCGAAATGAGAATAGGTAAGAAATCTACTCTCACTAGAAAATTGCAGTACTGCATATCAATACAGTACTCAATGAGTACAGTAGTACAGTATTGGACTGTAAAAATAAAGTAGGTTTCAAGTATTTGGGAAATGTATTCCTACTTTGTATTTACAGTATTTTACTATTTGTTTGGCAGAACTGAAAGATTACCAACACAAGGTGGTCGGGAACGTGTTCTGTCTCCTGAACAGAAAACTGAAATCATGAACATGGTCCTAGAAAATAACGCCATAACATTACGGCAAATACAAAGAAAAATAATAGAAAACAATGAGATATTTCAAAATATTGATAGGGTAAGCTTATCAACACTGGACCGTGTCTTGCGCAGAAATAATCTCAGGATGAAGCAGGTCTACAGGATGCCATTTGAACGCAATTCAGAAAGAGTCAAAGAATTGCGATATAACTATGTGCAAGTGAGTCCTATACAATCCCACAATTGATGCATACTCTCAACACTGTATAAATTATACATATTTCAGTATTGTAATCATAATGATTGTGCTTCACAATAGTGACCACTCCATGTCTATTTCTGATATTGTCTTGTGTGTTTCAGAGAGTCCTTGAGCTAGAGGTGGCTGCAGTGGAGCACCAGTTCATCTTCATTGATGAGGTTGGATTCAACCTCACAAAAAGATGAAAGAGGGGAAGGAATATCATCGGCCAGCGTGCCATTGTTCAAGTCCCTGGCCAGCGCGGAGGGAACATCACATCCATCACCATGCTACCCTTGGCCTCTACAACACCGCCCATCTGATCACATTCCTGGACACCCTACACAACACACTCATTCCACCAGATCAGGTAGATGGCCCAGAGCAGCTCAGGTACGTTGTCATTTGGGACAACGTAAGTTTCCACAGGGCTGCTCTGGTTCGTAACTGGTTCACTGCCCACCCACGCTTTTTAGTTGTTTATCTCCCTCCATATTCTCCATTCCATGGAGACCTTTGTATATTTATCCATACACAATCTATGGGTGTTTTTGTATTATAAAGACAAAACATTTTCTGCTGTCAATAAGCAGATCATATTGATTTACTTATAAAGACAGTATTCCTACACTTTACCTAGCGAATGAAAATAAGTTATGTGTAGAGTACAACCACAGATAGAACAAAGAGCATACAAATCTTTAGTCCATCTTCAGCTGTCCCAGAACTAGCATTGCATGCTATTGTATTTATATGATCTATTCTAAGGATTTGACTGTCTAACCACACACTGACACGCACAGCTCTCTGGGTGAGGTTCTGTCATCAAGTCTCCAGTGGGTGATGAAGTCCCTTCCATCTATGTAATGTATTACAGATTATGGACAGGTGCAGTCAGGTGTCAAGAAGGGTGGAGTGCATGCAATAAAATGCAAATTTTACAATGTGATTTTCTGGATTTTTGTTTTAGATTCCGTCTCTCACAGTTGAAGTGTACCTATGATAAAAATTACAGACCTCTACATGCTTTGTAAGTAGGAAAACTTGCAAAATCGGCAGTATATCAAATACTTGTTCTCCCCACTGTACCTGTGCGAATGAGAGGCTATGATAGAGAGATCTACTGTATATCTGAATGTAGGCATACATTTAAGATATACAATATACCACATCCCTCATTCCATGTATTAAACTTTAACCTACCAGCACTATCACCCACAGTCACAGGACACCATCATCCACTTACCACAATGTGACTCAATTTACCCTGTCCCTTACCCTATACCCGGGGTAAATTGTGCCAAGAGACCACTTTTTTTGGACAAGCTATGTTGAATTAATTTAAACTAATTTGACATCCTGAAATATATGTAGATGTTTTTGTTAGAAAGAACACTATATTTCCCTTGACGTAGTCAACAAACCCAAGTTTTTTTTATAAATATACTTTTTTAGACTCTAGACTCATTTCTACTTGGGAAGTTCTACAGCTGCACCATCGAGAACATAATGACTGGTTGCATCACAGCTTGGTATGACAACTGCGTCCGACTGCAAGGAGCTACAGTACATACAGTTGAAGTCGGAAGTTTACATACACCTTAGCCATTTACATTTAAACTCAGTTTTTCACAATTCCTGACATTTAATCCTAGTAAAAAGTCCCTGTTAGGATCACCACTTTATTTTAAGAATGTGAAATGTCAGAATAATAGAGAGAATTATTTATTTCAACTTTTAATCCTTTCATCACATTCCCAGTGGGTCAGAAGTTACCATACATTGCATACATAGATTAGTATTTGGTAGCATTGCCTTTAAATTGTTTAGCTTGGGTCAAACGTTTCGGGTAGCCTTCCACAAGCTTCCCACAATAAGTTGGGTGAATTTTGGCCCATTCCTCTTAACAGAACAGGTGTAACTGAGTCAGGTTTGTAGGCCTCCTTGCTCGCACACACTTTTTCAGTTCTGCCCACAAATGTTCTATAGGATTGAGGTCAGGGCTTGTGATGGCCACTCCAATACCTTTCCTTTATTGTCCTTAAGCCATTTTGCCACAACTTTGGAAGTATGCTTGGGGTCATTGTCCATTTGGAAGACCCATTTGCGACCAAGCTTTAGCTTCCATACTGATGTCTTGAGATGTTGCTTCAAGATATCCACATAATTTTCCTTCCTCATGATGCCATCTATGATGCCATCTAAGTGCACCAGTCCCTCCTGCAGCAAAGCAACCCCACAACATGATGCTGCCACCCCCGTGCTTCACGGTTGGGATGGTGTTCTTCGGCTTGCAAGCCTCCCCCTTTTTCCTCCAAACATAACGATGGTCGTTATGGCCAAACAGTTCTATTTTTGTTTCATCAGACCAGAGGACATTTCTCCAAAAAGTACGATCTTTGTCCTCATGTGCAGTTGCAAACCGTATTTTGCTTTTTTTATGCCGTTTTTGGAGCAGTGGCTTCTTCCTTGCTGAGCGGCCTTTCAGGTTATGTTGATATAGGACTTGTTTTACTGTGGATATAGATACTTTTGTACCAGCATCTTCACAAGGTCCTTTGCTGTTGTTCTAGGATTGATTTGCACTTTTCGCACCAAAGTATGTTCATCTCTAGGAGACAGAACGCGTCTCCTTCCTGAGCGGTTTGACGGCTACGTGGTCCCATGGTGTTTATGCTTGCGTACTATTGTTTGTACAAATGAATGTGGTACCTTCAGGCATTTGGAAATTACTCCCAAGGATGAACCAGACTTGTGTAGGTCTACAATTTTTTTCTGAGTTCTTCGCTGATTTCTTTTGATTTTCCCATGATGTCGAGCAAAGAGGCACTGTGTTTGAAGGTAGGCCTTGAAATACATCCACAGTTACACCTCCTATTGACTCAAATGATGTCAATTAGCTTATCAGAAGCTTCTAAAGCCATGACATCATTTTCTTGAATTTTCCAAGCTGTTTAAAGGCACAGTCAACTTAGTGTATGTAAACTTCTGACCCACTGGAATTGTGATATAGTGAATTATAAGTGAAATAATCTGTCTGTAAACAGTTGTTGGAAGAATTACTTTTGTCATGCACAAAGTAGATGCCCTAACCGACTTGCCAAAACAATAGTTTGTTAACATGAAATCTGTGGAGTGGTTGAAAAATGAGTTTTAATGACTTCAACCTAAGTGTTGTAAACTTCCGACTTCAACTGTAACTGGGGCCGATCTTCCTGCCATCCAGGACCACTATACCAGCGGTGTCAGAGGAAGGCCCTAAAAATGGTCAAAAACTCCAGCCACACTAGTCATAGACTGTTCTCTCTACTACCGCACGGCAAGCGATACTGGAGAGCCAAGTCTGGGACCAAAAGGCTCCTTAACAGCTTCTATCCCCAATCCATGAGACTGCTGAACAGTTAATCAAACTGCTACCCGGACTATTTGCATTGACCCTATTATTTTATTCTTACTTATTCTTATTTTTTGCACTGATTCTCTTGCACATGTTCGATGTAAACTCACTGGACTCTAACTACACACTCACACATACTACACACAAAACACACACAGACATGCATATTGCTGCCACACACACACATATATATTCACACAATTCACATACGCTGCTGCTACTCTCTGTTTATTATCTACTGTATGCACAGTCACCCTACCCCTATCTACATGTACATATTATCTCGACTAACCCGTACCCCTGCACATTGACTCGGTACCAGTACCCATTGTGTAACTATTATTTGCAAATTTTTCTTACTTACTTTTTAAAAACTCTGCATTGTTGGTTAAGGGCTCGTAGGTAAGCATTTCACGGTAAGGTCTACATCTGTTGTATTTGGCGCATGTGACAAATAACATTTAATTTAACTTAAAGTTGTGCCAAGAGACCCCTTTTTTTTGTTATGTTTTGAAAACTGTTATGTTTACATTAATTGTCATTTATTTCCAGGTATACACAACATCCTGAAATATACAGTATGTATATATATTTGATAGAAAGAATACTACATACATTTCCCTTGACATAGTGATGCTAAATAAAAAAAAATGTATTCACAAGAACTTCTAACTTTTTAAAAATAAATATACTTTTTTGTTTTTACTCGACTCTAGAGCCAGTTATTTTTGGGAGGTGTACAGGGAAGAAAGTTAGCAGGGTACTATGCAGTGGCGTATTACTTCAAAGTAGGCTTACTGTACTGAAAACTCTAGTGTAGCAACCCGTATTAGATCACTCACACAGAACACAAGAGCAACCATTCGTAACACTCTTGCATACTAAACTAATTTAGAGCAGCATACATTGATTTGTTTGACCTTTTCCTCTCTACATGTCAGATACTAAAACATGCAATTTCTGCGGCTAGTTGAAGTTCCTCATTTGAACACTTCCTATAATCCAGATTGAGCATCCCAGCTGGGTCATTCAGACCCTTTCTCAGTAGGTCACTGGCTGCTGAGAGGGCTTTGACATGACTCACTCAAACTACTCAGCATGACCTAAGTCAGTTGATTACTTTCTGCAAGCAATGGCCATCATGGCTCATGTTCCTATTGAGACTCAGTCAATAAATATATTTATAATCTATTATTACAAAAAAATACATTTTAGGTGAAATATTAGCTTTCATCTGAAGCCAAAAATAGAAGGAACATTTAAATTCTTATTTGACCTATGTACTAATAAGGCCTTTCAGCATATGCAGCTTGACAATTGCTAGATTACTATAAATGTATTGATATACTGTACTTCAACAACCGATACACTCATATTGGATGGTTTGATTAGGATTCAAACCTTCTCTCAAACAGCCTTATACATACTCTTAGAGTAGGTTTACTCCAATAATGTTCTTGTTCATGTAAAAATATATATATTTTTTCATGTAAATCCCATCCCATTCCACTCATCCTATTCCATTTATTTCTAGTCCAGGACTAGGTGTAATCTGTGTCTGTGAAACTGCTCATTTACCCTACATGTGACCTGAACTAATACATACTGTAGATATGTAGACTAGTACATACTTTACACATACTATCAACCTGCTTTATACATAGACTAATACATACTGTAGGCCTACTCCCTAGATGGGAAATGGACAAGGTACTAATACATACTGTAGGCCTACTCCCTAGATGGGAAATGGACAAGGCACTAATACATACTGTAGGCCTACTCCCTCGATGGGAAATGGACAAGGTACTAATACATACTGTAGGCCTACTCCCTCGATGGGAAATGGACAAGGTAGTTGACAGCTTTTGGAACATATTTTGAAGCTGTAGATGGTGTATGTTCCTGTTATAGATAACGGAGTACTGCAACCTTACATTTTGGGTTATGATATGGTAAGACAGTTGCGCTATGCTCTTAAGACATTTACAAGTTATATTATTGAAAGGGTCAATCTGCGATTGATACATATATTTCTTTATTTTTAAATTATTTACACATTGATTCTTGAAGAATATAAAAATGCCTCATGAGCTTAGTCCAATTGTGGACCCCATCAGAACCCCAAATATATGCTTGATATACTCAATTGTTTGTAAACAATGTAATTGTAACCAAACACTGAATATGGTTGAAACTGTCATTTTTTATCCATAGCTCTATCAATGGATTTGAGAGTGGATACATTTCTCCACCCCAGTCAAAATTTTGGACACACCTACTCATTCAAGTTTTTTTTTTACTGTTTTCTACATTGTAGAATAATAGTGAAGACATCAAAACTATGAAATAATATGTATGGAGTAACCAAAAAAGTGTTAAACAAATCAAGATTCTAGGTTCTTCAAAGTAGACAACTGTGTACACTCTTTGCATTCTCTCAACCACCTTCACCCGGAAAGCTTTTCCAACAGTCTTCAATAAGTTCCCACATATGCTGAGCACTCGCTGGCTGCTTTTCTTCCCCTCTGCGGTCCAGTTCCTCCCAAACCATCTCATTTGGGTTCTTCGTCAAATAGCCCTTACACAGCCTGGAGGTGTGTTGAGTCATTGTCTTGTTGAAAAACAAATATCGCTGCAGAATGCTGTGGTAGCCATGCTGGTTAAGTGTGCCTTGAATTCTAAATGAATCACTGACAGTGTCTTCTGTGTATAAAGTGATGCGGAAGGTTAAAAAACGTAGCTGTTCTATGAGTGGTCTGAGGCAGTCGGTAAATAAGTGTTTTCAAGTGCAACTTAATTAACAGTGCTTTGGGAAACAGCTATGAGATTTAATGACACTTACAAAAAGATGGTTTTATGGAATCTGGGCCCAGGTCCTTTTCTTCTCTGATCCGATCTGCTTTATGCTCTGGTCTTAAAGATCCAAATCTCCAAGATTAAGATTACATTTATCACATAAGAACATTAAAACAGTGTTGATAACTATTACTTGTGAATTCCAATAACTTATTAAGGGTTTCTATAAGCTCTTATCCAGAGCGACTTAAAGTCAGTTAGTGTATACATGTTCATAAATGCTTCTGTACTGGTCCCCTGTGGGTATCAAACCTACAACCCTGCTCTACCATATGAGCTACATGGGACTTCCTTGTTATTTCTGGCCTTTGTTCTCTGCCTCTTTCCTAATGGATGAATTTAGCATTTCCGGGCCTCCCCAAATGGACAGTGTGGAGGTATATCATCAAGTGACTTGTGCCATGAAGAGCTCAGTAAACCTGACATGGATACTGTACCACCAGGAAACATAGATATATAGATACAGTGGGGAGAACAAGTATTTGATACACTGCCGATTTTGCAGGTTTTCCTACTTACAAAGCATGTAGAGGTCTGTAATCTTTATCATAGGTACACTTCAACTGTGAGAGACGGAAAAATCCAGAAAATCACATTGTATGATTTTTAAATAATCAATTTGCATTTTATTGCATGAAATAAGTATTTGATCACCTACCAACCAGTAAGAATTCCGTCTCTCACAGACCTGTTTAAAAAGCTCTCCTGTTCTCCACTCATTACCTGTATTAACTGCACCTGTTTGAACTCGTTACCTGTATAAAAGACACCTGTCCACACACTCAATCAAACGGACTCCACACACTCAATCAAACAGCTGTGTAAGGATCAGGGATAAAATTGTAGACCTGCACAAGGCTGGGATGGGCTACAGGACAATAGGCAAGCAGCTTGGTGAGAAGGCAACAACTGTTGGCGCAATTATTAGAAAATGGAAGAAGTTCAAGATGACGGTCAATCTCCCTCGGTCTGGGGCACCATGCAAGATCTCACCTCGTGGGGCATCAATGATCATGAAGAAGGTGAGGGATCAGCCCAGAACTACACGGCAGGACCTGGTCAATGACCTGAAGAGAGCTGGGACCACAGTCTCAAAGAAAACCATTAGTAACACACTGCGCCGTCATGGATTAAAATCCTGCAGCGCACGCAAAGTCCCCCTGCTCAAGCCAGCGCATGTCCAGGCCCGTCTGAAGTTTGCCAATGACCATCTGGATGATCCAGAGGAGGAATGGGAGAAGGTCATGTGGTCTGATGAGACAGAAATAGAGCTTTTTGATCTAAACTCCACTCGCCGTGTTTGGAGGAAGAAGAAGGATGAGTACAACCCCAAGAACACCATCCCAACCGTGAAGCATGGAGGTGGAAACATCATTCTTTGGGGATGCTTTTCTGCAAAGGGGACAGGACGACTGCACCGTATTGAGGGGAGGATGGATGGTGCCATGTATCGCGAGATCTTGGCCAACAACCTCCTTCCCTCAGTAAGAGCATTGAAGATGGGTCGTGGCTGGGTCTTCCAGCATGACAACGACCCGAAACACACAGCCAGGGCAACTAAGGAGTGGCTCCGTAAGAAGCATCTCAAGGTCCTGGAGTGGCCTAGCCAGTCTCCAGACCTGAACCCAATAGAAAATCTTTGGAGGGAGCTGAAAGTCCGTATTGCCCAGCGACAGCCCCGAAACCTGAAGGATCTGTATGGAGGAGTGGGCCAAAATCCCTGCTGCAGTGTGTGCAAACCTGGTCAAGAACTACAGGAAACGTATGATCTCTGTAATTGCAAACAAAGGTTTCTCTACCAAATATTAAGTTCTGCTTTTCTGATGTATCAAATACTTATGTCATGCAATAAAATGCAAATTAATTACTTAAAAATCATACAATGTGATTTCCTGGATTTTTGTTTTAGATTCCGTCACTTACAGTTGAAGAGTACCTATGATAGAAATTACAGACTTCTACATGCTTTGTAAGTGGGAAAACCTGCAAAATCGGCAGTGTATCAAATACTTGTTCTCCCCACTGTATATAAACCTGCCTGTAACATCAGAGATTGATGAGCACTGTCTAATAGGATCTCATCTCAACCCTGCTATAATGTTACTGATTTAAGACAGAAGTAAAAGTCAGCTATTATTGCACTTATTTTATAGAATAGTTGGATTTTTAGAATGGAAGCAATGTCTTGTACATGGTCGGAATGTTTTCTAGCACTATGTGCAAGCCTGTTTTCTTGTTATAAAAATGAGTGTTTGTAAGGTGTTTTAGAATTGTTGGTGTAATTAAATGGGACCAGTGAACATAACAATGATTTTGGCAGTTAGAGTAACCTGTTTACTTTTTCCCCACTCCATCTGGAAATGTTTAAAGGAGATTTGAACAAAAGATTAAATCAGATTTGTTTTAAAAAGTGTGACAACGTAGTTATTTTGGAAAATGATTTTATTGTTAATCAAAAGCAGTGCACAGCAGAATTGTTATAAACAGTTAATGTCAGTGAATTCAAATATTTTGTTTGATGCAAAGCATAAAATTATGTTTTTCCAATATTACTGCTTATACAAAAAACAATCAAACAAAATAACTGAGGAACAGTGCCCACAGATGGCTTTTATATGGTGAAATTATATACAGCGTATATTTTTTACATTATAAATTTTAATCTGATGACAAATGATTTACTTAAGGTTAGTAGTTGGGTGATCCCAGTAGAAACAGAGACATTTTTCATGTTTCCCAAATACGCGTAGCTTCTTTAAACGCGGTACCTTTTGTGCATCATTAAATCTACTGCAGATAACACTGGACCGTTGATTGGAGTGAAGGTCATAATTGTTTGGGAAATTCACAGTCAACAAATGTTTGTAAGATTGAACAACTGAATCTGAATCTGAGTCAACTCATTCGAAACCAAATTAAATAGATACAGTGAAACTACAAACATTTTCACGTGAAAGTTAGATTTTCTTTTGAACATTTTTCACATGTGAAAATGAAAATGTGATTTTGATTTTCACATTTGAAAATGTTATTCTCTTCACATGTGAAAAGGCAAGTCATTTAAGAATAAATTCTAATGTACAATGACGGCCTACTTACAGGGTCAACCCCTGGAGCAAATTAGGCTTAAGTGCCTTGCTCAAGGACACATCAACAGGTTTTTCACCTTGTCGGCTTAGGGAAACCTAGCCCAACTCTCTAACCACTAGGCTAGCTGCCCCCCTCAACAAGTTAACTATAAATGTAATACATGTGAACATAAGAAAATGATTACATTTGACATGATTACTTAGAATTGACTTTTCAATATGACCCCAAATGGGATTAGAACTCACAACCTCTGGATTTGGGCAACACTGACCTTTCTGCTGCTCGGCAAAAACTATAGCATTTCTCTACACATTCATCACCTATAATACATCTCTCCACTTAGCAAAAGACTGCCATCTGCACTTCTTTTTGACTTAATCTGACTATTCATTGATTTCATATGCTCAGTGGCGGTTCTAGCTTCTATGTCGCCCTGGGCGAAGCCCCCCTTCATTTAATTTACTTAAACCCAAAGCGTAGGTTAAATATGTAACTGACACAGACATGGTGGAGTAGCAGAAAAGTTGAGATGCCGTGAACCGGTAGATTGTGGGTTCAAATTCCATGTTGAATAATAATGATGTAACAATGTAATCATGTATGTCAAAGTTTTTCAAATATGTGCGCTGAAAACAATGTAGAATGTTAAAAGTACTGTTTGTGTATATATCCAAACAACTTATTTTAGTTTTCAGGGCATCACTTGTGAAATCTCTTTAGAAAATTCACATGTGAAATATAATCAGAACACATGGTTTCACATGAATTCACATGTGGAAATTTCACCTGTGAAATCATGTGATTTTCCAAATGTGAAATGATATTAGCTCAACCTAGCCCTCTCATAGGCTAGGTGGAATTGCTTATCCACCAATCAAATCCTTTCAGATCTACACAAAAGCCTCTCTTCGTTCATGGTTCTCCGGTCGATGGCAGGTGATTAGCAGGTGGGAGGGGCTTCCTTGGGCAATAATCAGGCCTGGACACAGATGGCCCAATTGCCTTGCACATTCCCAAGGACCGAGCAGTCCAGGACAGCATAGAACATTGTATCCACAGACCTCGTAGGGACACATGACTCCATCCAGGTGATGGAGGCACCGGCAGCGATTTCACTACACACACACAGATTGGCATACTAAATAGACTGCATTGGCACTGTTTTTGTGAATGTGAGGCTAATGTAAGTGTGAACATCATCATGATGTGAGATCTTGGAGTTGTAAATCATGTTACCTGTACAACTTTTCCCGGTATGACATGAAATTAGGCCCTAGCATGGCCATCCTCACGTCATGAAGGCTGAATGGGAACGGGTTGGTGAACTCCACCTTGACAACTACCTGCTGGTTCACCTTCGCTGGTCCACTCATCTGTTCAAACAGAGATAGTCCAATCACAACAACTATGGTCATATAAGAAATAATAATAATCTAGAGATGATCAACGCCCCTTCGTTGGCTGCATGGATGGTTTTCGGAATGTCTGCTTGATCAAAGGCTAGGAGAGATGCAGCTTTCCAGTAGCACAAGTAAGGCTATATTGACTCTTGGCACAAACAAAAAATATTTCAGAACATTTTTACAGAACACTTGAAGGGATAGTTCTCTTAACAACAGAACCCAAATCACAAAATTGCACATAGTTTTCCTTACCATGTCTGCAGAATATGGACAACGTAAAAGAGCAATCCATGCTTTGGTTTTGTTTCTATGGCCACTGTCATCAAATTACTGCTGACAAGGTAAGGAAATATTAGGGTGAACTATCCTTTTAAGAGAATAATACATCCTAATAAAGAGGACTAATGGAACTTCCAGACCCACCGAAAAGGCCAGCTCAGGGCCTTGCAGGTTCACTATCTGCATGGCCGTCATGTCCTGATTGTTCTCAATGCTCTTGGCCGTCACCACGAAGCGCAGATTGGATTGGCAACCCAGCTGGGGCATGTAGTTCTGGGCCAGCACATCCACCTGTACTCTCGAAGCTGTTGGTTACAGGGAGACAGAGTGTTGACAATGAAACCTGAACCAGACAAATTCAATCAACAACAGGAGTGTATGTTAGGCAGCACATAGCTTTTATAGTAATTACCTGATAATTCATGTTTTGATTATTTGGGATTCACCTATGCTTACCATTTGGTACCAGGTTGTAACCTGTAAAGTACTTTGAAGTTTGTACTAGAGAGTATCCCATCGTTGCCTCACAATCTCTTACAATACAATACATACACACATACCTGCTGAAACATGATGGTACCATAGAGCTGTAAGGACTGTAAAGTAAAGCATTTTCAATAAGCAGTTTAGTATTTTATTTAGAGGAGTGGTCTGAAAGCTTCGCAGGACTACCGTACCAAGTTGTGATACATGGAGACATTCTTAAGCCATACAGTACAGTACGTATGTAAAGGGTCATCCCGGTTTCCACTCACTCTCCATGGGGTTCAGAGTAACGTCAAAGCTCTCCTGCTTGAACTGAGCTCTTTGGATGTTAGTGTAGTAGACCGTGGAGCCGACCAGGAAGCCATGGAGGGTGCGTGTGTCTTCACTCAGGTTCCTGAAGACCACAGCCATCTGGAAGTCATGTCCATACTTCACTGGCTCCACCGGGGTCTCCAGCGTCATCTCCACGTTAGCTTCTGGGATCTCCTGCTCGTCGTCGTATTGCAAATGCATCTTGTAGGTTCTCGAGGCTTGCTTCATGGTCTCTTTATCCTTACTGCTGCCTGTGCATGTGTGGGAAGTTGGAGGGGAATAGAGTTAAAATGGGACTGGTGGCCTAGGGTGGTCTAGTGATCTAAACCACTCTCTTCGGAAAACATATATCACTGGAGCAAGGGTTTGAATCTGAACCACTGCTATTTTAGCAACTCTCTCTTCTATCTTTTCTCTCTCTCTATTCCATACAATAGACACAAAAATAAGAGAGTGGTACTGCCCCACTTGAAAAAACAACCGTGGGACTGATATGAAACTCATTGACAATTTAATTTCACCTATAGGAAATAAATATAGTACATACAGTGTACAGTATGTTACTGCATCGATACAGCAGTAATTGAAAAGTAATTTCAAAAACAGTAATAGCAAGGTCATTTCTATACTTCATTCTTGTTGCATTAGTTTCATGAGAAAATGTACAAACCGCCAATAAAAAACATTTTTATGACCGTTTTACTTTAAACATGCAGTTATACCCTTGACAGCCTCCTCCCTTGTCCAGGTGCCACATACCTTCTGGGTATTTGTACGTCTCTGTAATGTCCATTGGCTCATAATTGTTTCCACCAACGGACTTTGTCACTACTTTCTTGCCGACATAGGTTGTGTCCACGCTTAGTAACTCAGTTTTCCCAGTTCGAGTAACTAGCTTGTGGTAGTAAATGTTGCTATTCACCTGAGGTTAAAATAAAAAAATATATGTGAATATTGTGATTGATTCTAAATAAATAAAATGTATAAACAAGTTATGAAGCATAAGTATGCATAGACGATGAAGGCATTATGGTGTAACAGTGTTACTGGTCAAGCTCAAAGAAAACATATTGTTTTACCTCAGCAAACACAAACGCGGCATCAAATTGATAGCTGAGCATTCCTTTCTTGATGGCTTTGACAGAGCAAGGTCCACAGCGGTAATATCCTGCAAAAACAATGTTGACAACCCATGCATGACACTGTCTGTTGACATTTAAAGGGATAGTTAACCTTCAAAAAATGTTTAGCTTATTTTCGACTTCCCTACGGTGATGTTGTTTCATCCAAAACGTTTTGATATTTGTTAGCTGGTTATTTAGCATTGTCTACAATACATTGGCTGGCATTTTCGGAGAATATAGCAATGCTATTGGAAACTGATTGTATTAGTTATTAGGCCATTGCTAAATAACCTAACAAACATTTTCAAAGTGCAATCAATGCTTTTCAGAGCCATTTCCTTCATTTTATACATTTTAAGAAACGGCTGTACAGTTACGGTAAAATATATTGTCAACCCCTTCTATAAATAATTCCAGAATTTCCAAGAGCTAGTACTTGGGGCTCCCAAGTGGCGCAGTAGTCTAACACACTGCATCTCAGTGCTAGAGGCATCACTACAGACAACCTGGTTCAAATACAGACTGTATCACAACCAGCCGTGATTGGGAGTCCCATAGGGCAGCGCACGTTTGGCCGGTGTAGGCCGTCATTGTAAATAAGAATTTGTTCTTAACTCACTTGCCTAGTTTAAAAAAGATAACTGCCCACAAACGCTTCTTGTAGACATCAATGAGCTTGCTGCACCTTTTACTGGAAGTATGAATCACTCTTCAGCTGCAAACTATTCCAAGTCTGCAAAATTTAAAGGGTGCCTTCGACCAACTGCTGTTTTCGACAGAGACTCAGTTTTTGGACACTGGGTTGAAGAGGGCAGTCCATAAGCGCAGACAAAGGAAATCAAGAATCTGGAAAGATTCTGTATGAAGGAATGATCTAAGATGTCTACCAATGTGTACTCCAATCTCATAAAACATTTCAGGAAAAGTCTCAGTGTCGTTATCCTAACAAGCGTAGGGTGCTGGAGTACTGAAAACAGTGGTTTAATAATTTTGACCCCTATCTTTTAATTTAAATTTTATTATTACTTGTTAAATAAAATCTTGTAGTTGTATAAAATACATTTTTGGAGCATACAATAAACCTCTGTATTTCTATTATTTATTTATACAGACTTTTTTGCTCAAAAATTATGGACCTTACTGTATCTTTAATGGATAGGTTATCATAAATTTGACAATGCAATTTTTAAGCCCATTCGAAGTCTAAATGTGTATACAGAAGTGAAAATGACGTCGCCCTCTCCCAATGTATAGCAATAATGTGTGGGCTCTACTTAATTATCTGATTTTCTCTCTTACCATCACTGGTTTCCTGAGGGGTGGAATCCACCACCTGCCAGCCGCCTAAGTCATGGACTGCGGGGAGGTCAGGTCTGGACATGTAAGCCTCGTTCCAGCAGTGGTAGTTCCTATGGAGACAATGCACACCTCTCACAAACACTATCTGGCATCATGCACCGCTCAGGTACACTATTTGGCATCCTGCACCACTTAGGAACACTATCTGGCATCCTGAACCACTCAGGCACACTATCTTCAACACTGCACCACTCAGGAACACAATCTGGCCTCCTACACTACTCTGGTATTCTGCACCACTCAGGTACACTATCTGGCATCCTGCACAACCATTCTCTTCCAATTGGGACACGACCCACCATGCTACTTGGCTAAACTGTTATTACAGTACGCACAGTGAAATATATACTGTAAATATAGAAGATATGGAAACCTACAGTACCAGTCAACATTTTTAAAACACCTTCTCATTCAAGAGTTTTCCTTTATTTTGTTTTTGCTATTTTCCACATGGTAGAATAATAGTAATGTAGAAAACAGTAAAATCAAAGAAAAACCCCTGAATGAGTAGGTGTGTCCAAACTTTTGGCTGGTACTGTACGTTCTGGGATTTCATTTTCATTCAATGCGAATGAATAAGCAGAAATATAACAACCAGATAGAGTCCCTGGTAAGGCGCTCGTTCAGTTCAAGTCGATTTCCCACAGAGTTGAAGATAAGATCTGTGATTATGTTCCCTGTGTTGTCGTGGGCGGAGTTGAAGTTGGTGATCACCCTGGCAGGGATGCCCAGACACCTCAAAACTGGGGCAGGGGAGGGGACACAATTAAAAACAAGGCAATACGTCAAAATAAGCATATACAGTATCAATTAACATGCAGTCGTTAACAGGAATACATTTTGAACTAATACATTCAATGTATTCAATCAATTGATGATAGTAGATTTCCGGATATCACTTCCAGAAGTGTGTTTGATTTTCACAGCAGTGGGCCTCGTGTGAGGAAACAAAAGACATCAAGGACAACAAAACTCATAACAGCAAGGCCAACTGAATATGTTTGAGTGCATGTATGGCACTATTTGACATGTGTGTATGTGTGTCTGTGTATGTGCGTGCGTGTATATTTGAATGAGAGTGTATATATGCATGTGTACAAACACCTGCGTGGCATCAGCCTCAGGCAAACAGGCATTAGCTGTAACAACACTGTCCCTCAGTGTCATTCAAACATACTTTTTGTTTTGTTTTATTTTGACTTAATTTGTATCTTTTTTTTCTTTGACTGTCATTCTATCCCCGCCCAGCAACTCCACCCCACATCCCAACCCTCATCTTCCGTCAGCCCATCCCACATATCTCTGATGACAACCCTCTTTGAATTTCTACAGATACATATATATCTTTCAACTATGCTGTGATGTTTACCATACAATTTGAATCTATCTAATCTAACAGAATCCACAGATTTCTAGGTGAAGATAAATACTTTTACTAAGTGTATTAGTATATTAGTAATTGACTGACTCTGCATCTCCAGATCTCCCAACAGTACTATTTCTAGGGTCAGGCTGAATGCATCTCACAGGAGAAAGCACCTGAGCGAGCGAAACAGGGCCTCACTCCTGAACCTGAGAACAGAAACAGGCTACCTGAGGGCGAATCCAAAACAAATGGTCTATTGATTCTGTATTCTCACAACAAAATCTGCAGAGCCTCGATGATTGTATGCCCCAAATATTCAACATTTTGTTGGTGGCAAGAATTATATACAATAATTTTAGCTGAAAAGCACAAAGTCTTGAATCTTGCGTTGTTTTATATAACAACTCATACACCCTGTACCATGGAATCGGAATATCAAAAATCTCTTTCCAACTATTTTGCAATCTGTATGGCACAGCCTATGTTATTTTTCTTCCTCCGCCAGTTTAGATCCTTTTTATTGGGCAGACAGACAAGTTCCCTACCTCCTCCCGCTGCCACCTGCCTCCTCCATTTTTGGGGTAATGCTCTAATCAATTGCTTGTAATCTTGGATTGAGGAGACCTTCCCATAAAATTCTGAAACTCAATTTGACGAGACATAACTCTAACCATTCCAATGTACAATATAATTTTAAAATAAAATGTAATATTTCCCAGCATGATCTATTGCAGGGAGAACCTTTGGACAGGTAACTAGTAACTGTAACTGATTATATTTAGAAAGTAAGTAAGTCTTTTCCATTGACATTTTAGTCATTTAAGTGCATTGTAAGTGATAAATGCGCTGCAGATTGATTTACCTCCACTGAACATAACGGCAAGTTATGTTCAGTTTGACTTAATTTTACAATGAAAAGGGTATTTGATGGGGCACTCACAGGTGTTGAACGTCCCAGCGTAGACCCAGCACTGGGCGAAGCTGACGGGCCCTTTGTTGGCGTACTGGAGCAGGATCTGGTCGCTGCCAATCCAGAAGGTTGGTGCAGTGCCAAGGGAGTAGTCATCGCTCCAGTTGCCCACCAAGACCCCATTGTCATCCTGGGAGTTCATCTGGTTCCACAAGGAATGGAAAAATTCAAACAGATTAGAGCACCAGGCGTAAGGATACAGTATGTTAGTTTAAAATGAAAGTTGATAAAAGCACGCAAACGGAAATTGAGTGTTTAATTAATGCCAGACCCCACACCCCTATCAGGGTAATATTTTCCTAAATACATATCACAATCAACTTTTACCAGTTGAATGTAAACATAACAATATATTTTTTGTTTATTTATATTATATAAATACATGCAAATTAGTCAATATCTCATTAAATATGCATATGTACAGTATCTATAACAAATCACATTCTGTGAATGCAGACTGAAGTACAGTTTAAATGCTTGGTATGTCTTGTGGTTGTGAAAAGCTCTTGGCTCTTCTTAGTGCTTATACCAGGACTCATTTTGGAATTTGTATAGTGTGCTTATGTTATCTGCAAAAATCACTCACCATTGCTGCTCCTATCCTGCAGACTTTGACCACATCGCCTCTCTTGACTAGAGGCATGTGTGAGTTATCCAAGATTTGTAAACAGGCATCGAGAATCCCTTCCCCAAACTACAAGAGAGAAATAGAGCCTCCAGCCTCAAAAAGGAATGATAATGACATAAATGTGTGTGTAAAGTATACAGTATATTACAGTATCTGATCAGTGTGTGGTGTGTGTGTTTACCGTGTGTGTGTGTGTGCATGGGGTGTGTGTGTGTAGTCTCTTACTGTACCTGACCATAAAACCATTGCCTTCCACTACCGGATTCCATCTGGTACATGCAGCCATTTTCATTCATCACATACTCCTGCCTGTCTGCCTCATTGGGCATGTACACTTCATCATCTACAGAAATCAGAAATAAAGTGCAGCCTCATTACCAGAATCTTTTTTTTTTCTCCCCTATTTTGTGATATCCATTTGCAACTCCCCTTCTGTCAATCATCTCTGCAGCACTCCACCAATCAGGCCTTTATGGTAGAGTGGCCAGACGGAAGTCACTCCTCAGTAAAACAGCCCGCTTGGAGTTTGCCAAAAGGCACCTAAATACCACGAGAAACAAGATTCTCCGGTCTGATGAAACCATGATTGAACTCTTGGCCTGAATGCCAAGTGTCACGTCTGAAGGAAACCTGGCACTATCCCTACGGTGAAGCATGGTGGTCAGCAGCAGGGACTGGGAGACTAGTCAGGATTGACGCAAAGATGAACAGAGTAAAGTACAGAAAGATCCTTGATGAAAACCTGCTCCAGAACGCTCAGGACCTCAGACTGGGGCGAAGGTTCACCTTCCAACAAGACAACGACCCTAAGCACACAGCCAAGACAATGCAGGAGTGGCTTCGGGACAAGTCTCTGAAAGTCCTTGAGTGGCCCAGCAAGAGCCGGACTTGAACCTGATCGAACATCTCTGGAGAGACCTGACAATGACTGTGCAGCAACGCGCCCCATCCAACCTGACAGAGCTTGAGAGGATCTGCCGAAAAGAATGGGAGAAACTCCCCAAATACAGGTGTGCCAAGCTTGTAGCGTCATACCCAAGAAGACTTGATGCTGTAATCGCTGCCAAAGGTGCTTCAGCAAAGTACTGAGTAAAGGGTCTGAATACTTATTTAAACATGATATTTCAGTTTTCTATTTTTAATACAAATGTTTTTGCTTTGTCATTATGGGTGTATTGTGTGTAGATTGATGAAGAAAAACAATGTTTTAATCAATTTTAGAATAAGGCTGTAACGTAACAAAATGTGGAAAAAGTCAAGGGGTCTGAAAACTTTCCGAAGGCACTATACATACAAAAGTATGTGGACACCCCTTTGAATTAGTGGATGTGGCTATTGCAGCCACACCCGTTGCTGACAAGTGTATCAAATTGAGCGCACAGTCATATAATCTCCATAGACAAACATTGGCTGTAGAATGGCCTTACTGAAGAACTCAGTGACTTTCAACATGGCACTGTAATAGGATACAACCTTTCTGACAACTCAGTTTGTCAAATGTTTGCCCTACTAGAGCTGCCCCGGTCAATTGCAAGTGCTGTTGTGAAGTGGAAATGTCTAGGAGCAACAACGGCCACACAAGTGGTAGGCCACACAAGATCACAGAATGGGACCGCTGAAGCACGTAGCGCGTACACATCCTCTGTCCTCGGTTGCAACAAATACTACTCAGTTACAAACTGCCTCTGGAAGCAACGCCAGCACAATAATTGTTCGTTGGGAGCTTCATGAAATTGGTTTCCGTGGCCGAGCAGCCGCACACAAGCCTAAAATCACCATGTGTAATGCCAAGCATCGGCAGGAGTGGTGTAAAGGTCACCGTCATTGGACTCTGAAGCAGTGGAAACGCGTTCTCTGGAGTGATGAATTACGCTTCACCATCTGGCAGTCTGACGGACAAATCTGGGTTTGGCGGATGCCAGTAGAACACTACCTGCCTTAATGCATAGTGCCAACTGTAAAGTTTGGTTGAGGAGGAATAATGGTCTGGGGCTGTTTTTCATGGTTTGGGCTAGGCCCCTTAGTTCCAGTGAAGGGAAATCTTAATGCTACAACATACAATAACATTCTAGACGATTCTGTGCTTCCAACTTTGAGGCAACACTTTGAGGAAGGCCCTTTCCTGTTTCAGCATGACAATTGTATTTTCTTTTATTAAAACTTTATTTTAACAGGGAAAACAGACTGAGACCTGGATCTCTTTTACGGCTGTGCCCTGTGTAAACATGTACAGTTTTAGGCACACAGACAGAAAATGTCAAAACATACAAAACAAAGACAGGAAATTCAACAGAAACACACAGACAACATCATATTGATCCTCCATAACATGTTTGAAATGGGCTAAGGACACACATCTTATCTATCAGAGTGTCTAACTTGGATCTGCAAGTTTGTTCCAGAAGTAAGGTGCAAAGGAACTGAAGGCAGTCCTACCCAACTCTGTGGAGACCGCAGGAGTCTCTAATGTAATCCACGTCTGTGATCTGGTTTTGAAATTAGTATGTCTAGTGGAAATTAATGATGATATTTATGGAGGTAGTTTTAAAAGAAGTGCTTTAAAGAAGAACCAACTTGGTCCTAGGTAGAAAGAAACAACAACAAAAATTCCACTCACTGGACGCCCAGGCGTTGAACAAGAGGTAGAAGTCTGACCCGGAGTCCTTTGGTGTCCTGGAGATTTCATTGGAACCGATGACCGCCACATTCGTGTAGTACTTTCCAATGATGGCGCTCGCTGAAGGGGTGATGCCCACCACGCACTTGTCCCCTAGTTTCTGTATCATGCGGCCAGTCCACTTCCCATTTTGCGAGCTGTCAAAGGAGATGATGATCTTTGTGCCATTCAACACGTTGGTATCAATACCTGAGGGAGAAGGTGACATGACAGGGGAAATGTCAATACATGTAGACACGCATGTTTCCACTGGTACTATATTAGTATTTAATATGACGTTATGTGGTAACAATTGATACGTTCTGGTACTTTCTTCAAAGAATTAACTCCAGTTGGTAACGAATGGAACCAAGTAGCTACATGTTTTAGTCTTGAAGAAACAAAGCAAGCAAATCATAAGTTATTACTGTGTTATTATTTTGTTACCGTGATAAAAAAAAAGATAACTGGTAATTTTCTGGACTGTAAAATAAAGTGCTACCAAAAACACAGTTTAGTTGTTGAGTGAACAGCACATCAACCAACACAAGCTGAGGTCTGCTCAATATCACAATAGCATTACAGAAGATAGGGGGCAGTCTGTGCACCACACAGCAATAAAGATGACCTGGAATGCAACAAACCATCAATGTTGGAAAAAGTACTACATTGTAATACATTGTAAAACTAAAGTTACCTTAATAGAAAATGACTCAAGTTAAAGTGAAAGTCAGCCAGTAAAATACTACTTGTATAAAAGTCTAAATGTATCTGGTTTTAAAAGTACAGCCAGGGACACACCTCCAACACAGACATAATTTTCAAAGGTATAGATACCTGAAAAAATACTGAAGTAGTACTTCAGTATTTTTACTTAGTTACTTTACACCAATGCAAACCTTTAACTTCATATGGATTGCTAGGCTGCTACTAGTCAGATGCTGTAGCTGTACATACAGTACTTACTGGGAATATTTCAGTTTTGTCTCTGTTACTAAAACCTAGGGCTCGATTCAATCCGTATCGCAGAAGTTATAGCGCGTTCACGGAGACTGCATTCACAGTAAACGTTGCATATGTCGGCTCAATCGGAATGATCTTTACAGTTCAATTGCTCTATACCGCGGATGGAATCAAGCACACAGAGCGCCAACTCTTTTCATCAATTCCCCTCTGAGTATGACGTAAGCATACAGTATAATGTGTGTGTCTTCTTCCACTGGTAATTAATAAACGTTGCTAATGAGCTGATTGTAAACCGTCAATGGCCGATAAGGGTTTCTTCCGAAGTGTGCACTTGCACACTCTCTTTCATGGATTCAACAATGGTGGAAACTTTCTAAATCCATGACGGGAAGTGTGGAAGTGTGGAGAATTGGAAGACACCCCAAGTTTACTATCAAGAGATGTTACAAACGTTTAGATGGGAACAATAGTCTGTTTTCATTTCAGCCTTGCACTTTTATCAAATAGTGTTTCTAACTAGCTAGAGAGTGACAGAGAGGAGACTATGAGAGGAACAATTTTACTATTGAGATGCACCTTTGCCTCTGAAAAACCAAACACTCCCATTAAAACTATTACCCAATGGTGAACAATGTATTTCATACATCACCCTCAGTGAAGTCAAACAATGCACGTAATGACATTTTAACACAGCAGAAAGGAATTTACATGGATGGAAATGGGTAAAAATGTCTTACCAATGTAAAACTTAATCTGGAATTTGTCACTGGGTTTTATGTCCTGGTTGAACTGGAGGGCCATCTGAAACTCCTGGGCCCTGCGGACGATGAGAATGTTTTTTTTGCCTTTGTACAAGTGACAGTGGTGATCCCTCTTGTTCTTGTTGAGCATCATGTCCACTCTCACACATTTCAGGGTGGCTGCAAATAAGAAGATCACAGGTAACAAACATACAAATGCTTTGGATGAAACGACAACACTAAGGTGAAAATGTGAAAAAACATCAATGAAGTGAACTATCTCTTTAAATCTCACAGCACTTTACTTTGTATGGGTAACTCACTCCCATCCATCACTATTGGTAGAGAGGTGAGGAGTGATTGGACCAATTTAAGGGATGATAAAATTGCAGTGAATCTTTAAGCTGGTATACATTGTCATCAATTAATGGTTGCCTTTCCTTTTAGCTTCTAAGTCATTGTTAATTTTCTGAAATAGTTCTATGCAACCAACCACACTTTCCCCAGGGTAATCAAAAGGATGTCTCACTGTACCAGCAACTTTGTTTTGGACAGAGATGGACGTGACCTGAGACGTGCTTTTGCTTTAGCAGAGACCTAGGGGGAGTGTGTCTGAGGGGAATGTCTCCATCGGGTTGGCAGCGGTATGCCCAGCCATGCTGGTGCCAAGGTTGAGCAGACAAACAACCCTATTTCAAACTCCTGGCCTCAGCAAGACTGAACGTTCAAAAGCTCCATTATTTCCCTCAGGAGTAACAATAGTGTTTCTCACGGCAACAGGACCAACGTTCAGGCACGCCACATTGTCCCAAAATGGACAGCTGCGACTTTAATCTTTATTTAACACAGAGAAATTAAATGTTTTGCTTTTGAGGACGTCAGGTCTGAGTGTGAAGTCAAAATGGGAACAGGGATTTCTGCTGACCACCTCGCCCGAGCAGAGTTGGCACACAACAAACCTGTGGGCCTACACAGCAAATTCTCCAGTAAAAAAAAAAAGAAAAAGAAATGAACACAGAGTGTTAAATCAACACTGAATGTGTTGAGTCTGTGGACCCAAATAGACACCAGAACAGTGTTAAATTAACACCCTGCTTAGTCTAAAGCCTTATTCAAATATTTCCCAGAGTGCCTATCGAGTAAATTGTACAGTTACCACCCATAACTGTATTTGTTAGAGACAGAGGCATGCTTTTTGCATTCATCCAGTTTCAGTCATGTGGATGTTAGTAGTGAGATTCCAAGAGAATATGTCATCATTAAAAAAATATATAAATATATAGAAATATAAACACAACATGTTAAGTGTTGGTCCCATGTTTCATGAGCTGAAATAAAAGATTACAGAAATGTTTCACAAAAAGCTTATTTCTCTCAGATTTTGTGTACAAATTTGTTTACATCCCTGTTAGTGAGCATTTCTCATTTGACAAGATAATCCATCTACCTAACAGGTGTGGCATATCAAGATGCTGATTAAACAGCATGATCATTACACAGGTGCACCTTGTTCTGGGGACAATAAAATGTGCAGTTTTGTCACAATACAATGCCATAGATGTCTCAAGTTTTGAGGGAGCATGCAATTAGCATGTTGACTGCATGAATGTCCACCAGAGCTGTTGTCAGAAAATGTAATGTTCATTTCCTCACAACCACAGACCACGTGTAACCATGCCAGGCCAGGCCAGGACCTCCACATCCGGCTTCTTCACCTGCTGGACCGTCTGAGACCAGCCACCCAGACAGCTGATGAAACTGAGGAGTATTTCTGTCTGCAATAAAGCCCTTTTGTGGGAAAAACTCATTCTGATTGGCTGGGCCTGGCTCCCCAGGGGGTGGTCCTATGCCCTCCAAGGACTGCGCCCCTGCCCAGTCATGTGAACTCCATAGATTAGGGCCTAATGAATTAATTTCAATTGACTGGTTTCCTTATATGAACTGTAATTCAGTAAAATCATTGAAATTGTAGCATGTTACGTTTATATATTTGTTCAGTGTATATATAATATAATACCATACGTATTTCATGCTTTATTTTGAAGGCCTAGTTTTACCCCAATACATGGGCCTGAAACTCATATGCATGACTTTGAACCAAAACCATGGCCATCATTATCATATTTCCCAGCATGCTCTATTGCAGGTTTATTTTGAATTGTTTGTATCTATATTTGTGCAGGTACATTGATTGTGTGATGGCTTGGTTGTGGTAAGGCCTCTTACTCCCACCTAGGGGAGGAGAGAGGCACACAACCAAGTCATCACACACTATTAGGGAGATTATCATCCCCAATCAGAGACAGCTGTATAGCATTGTCTCTGATTGGGGATAGTATTTAGACTCCACACACAGCCACCTGTGTGTGGATCATTGTTCCTGCTTGTCTGTTTCGTGTATCAGAAAGCAAGTAAGTCACAGTGTTTTTCGTTTGTAATCGTGTTTGTTTTTTCAGTCTCCTTTTTATGTTAAATGCTTCGTGAGAACACCTCATTTTTAATAAAAAGGATGACACTTCACCAGCGCTCCGTATATCGTCCCTTATATCCTACGCACCGTGACAGAATGATCCACCACCCCGGGACGCAGCGAGAGCAGACTTTGGTAGACATCCTCTACGATATGGGGAAATTGTCGAAAGAGGATGTCTACCATTATCATGCGGTGGAGAAAGGCTGGGGTCCGGATCAGCAGAGGCGCCGGAGACGGAGGACACGTCACCGGGCGAAAGTTGAGGACCAGCCTGGAGCCCAGAAAAACCCCCAAACTGATTTTGGGGGGGGGCTATGGGGGTGGTCGGGGATCGAGGGAGAAGAGCCCCGACCACTGCACTCGTGGGGGTTCCAGGAGGAGCCCCTACAGCCGTGGGAACAGGAGTACAGAGAGGAGTCGGAGGAAGACGACAGCGATGTGCTTCTGTTCCCTCACTCGTGGGGGTTCCCGGAGGAGCCCTCACAGGATGGGGATTGGCGTTGGAGTAGGGACGACAGGCACAGTTGTGCTCCAGCGTCAGTTCCCAGTCCGGTGCCTCCAGCGCCGGTCCAGAGTCGGAGGAGGAGGAGACCGACTCAGCGCACCAAACCATCGGTGCGCAACAATAGCCCGGTACGGCCCGCGCCTGCTCCGCGCACCAGCTCTATGGTGCGTTTCCCCAGCCCGGCGCGACCCGTGCCAGCTCAACGCACCGACCCAACGGTGCGTTTCCCCAGCCAGGTACAGCCCGTTCCAGCTACTCGCACCAGACCAGCGGTGCGTTCCCCCAGCCCGGTACGGTCTGTGCCTGCTCCTCGCACCCAACCTATGGTGCGTTTCCCCAGCCCGGCGCGACCCGTGCCAGCTCAACGCACCGACCCAACGGTGCGTTTCCCCAGCCAGGTACAGCCCGTTCCAGCTACTCGCACCAGACCAGTGGTGCGTTCCCCCAGCCTGGTACGGTCTGTGCCTGCTCCTCGCACCCAACCTATGGTGCGTTTCCCCAGCCCGGCGCGACCCGTGCCAGCTCCTCGCACCAGACCTATGGTGCGTTCCCCCAGTCCAGTATGCCCCGTGCCTACTCCTCGCACGGAGGCTACCGCGACGGTCGCCAGCACAGCTCTGTGGTTGGAGACCATCTCTGCGTTGGTGCCCAGATTGGGCACGACGTTCAGTCCCGCTGTGGAGCTGGAGCTCCATAGCGCGTCGGTGCCCAGTCTGGGGCCGACAGCCAGCCCAACCACAGGGCTGGAAACCCTCTCTGCGTCGGTGCCCAGGGTGGGCACGACGTTCAGCCCCGCTGTGGAGCAGGAGCTCCATAGCGCGTCGGTGCCCAGTGTGGGGCCGACAGCCAGCCCAACCAGAGGGCTGGAAACCATCTCTGCGTCGGTGCCCAGGGTGGGCACGACGTTCAGCCCCGCTGTGGAGCAGGAGCTCCATAGCGCGTCGGTGCCCAGTATGGGGCCGACAGCCAGCCCAACCAGAGGGCTGGAAACCATCTCTGCGTCGGTGCCCAGGGTGGGCACGACGTTCAGCCCCGCTGTGGAGCAGGAGCTCCATAGCGCGTCGGTGCCCAGTGTGGGGCCGACAGCCAGCCCAACCAGAGGGCTGGAAACCATCTCTGCGTCGGTGCCCAGGGTGGGCACGACGTTCAGCCCCGCTGTGGAGCAGGAGCTCCATAGCGTGTCGGTGCCCAGTCTGGGGCCGACAGCCAGCCCAACCACAGGGCTGGAAACCCTCTCTGCGTCGGTGCCCAGGGTGGGCACGACGTTCAGCCCCGCTGTGGAGCAGGAGCTCCATAGCGCGTCGGTGCCCAGTCTGGGGCCGACAGCCAGCCCAACCAGAGGGCTGGAGACCATCTCTGCGTCGGTGCCCAGGGTGGGCACGACGTTCAGTCCCGCTGTGGAGCAGGAGCTCCATTGCGTGTCGGTGCCCAGTCTGGGGCCGACAGCCAGACCAGCTGCAGGGCTGAAGACCACCTTTGCGTCGGTGCCCAGGGTGGGCACGGCATCCAGCCTGAGGTCTCCGGAGAAGGTCAGCAGTCCGAGGCCTCCTGTGACGGTCAGTAGCCTGAGGTCTCCTGTAAAGGTCAGCAGCCTGAGGCCTCCTGTGAAGGTCAGCAGCCCGAGACCTCCGGAGAAGGTCAGCAGCCCGAGACCTCCGGAGAAGGTCAGCAGCCCGAGGCCTCCAGTGAGGGTCAGCAGCCCGAGGCCTCCAGTGAAGGTCAGCTGCCCGAGGCCTCCAGTGAAGGTCAGCAGCCCGAGGCCTCCAGTGAAGGTCAGCGTTCCGCCACCTCCAGCGAAGGTCAGCGTTCCGCCACCTCCAGCGAAGGACAGCAGCCCGGAGCCTCCAGCCACAGCTCAAGGCCTGGAGCCTCCTCCACCGGTGCCCAGTCCGGGGCCGGTCGTCTGCTTCGCTCCAGTGCCGGAGCAGTCCGCTCCACCGGTGCCCAGTCCGGGGCCGGTCATCTGCGTCGCTCCAGTGCCGGAGCAGTCCGCTCCACCGGTGCCCAGTCCGGGGCCGGTCATCTACGTCGCTCCAGGGAAGGAGCAGTCCGCTCCACCGGTGCCCAGTCCGGGGCCGGTTGTCAGCCCCTCTCCAGGGTCGAGGGCTCCCGCACCAGGGTCCAGACAGGACTTGGTGAATGGCGGGAGTACTGAGGGGGGAACCACCGCGCCGGGGTCCGGACCGGACCGGGCGTGCAACCGTGAGGTAGGAGGGAAGCTACTCTCACGGCCTGTGCCACGTCCGGAACCGGAGCCCCCACCAGCAACCACCTCAGTATCCCGCCATGTCCCCCCTAGTTTTTGGACATTTTTTTTTTTTTTTTTGTCTTTCAGGAAGGGGGGGATTGTGTGTGCGATCGGGAGTCCGCACCTTGGGGGGGGGGGGGTACTGTGATGGCTTGGTTGTGGTAAGGCCTCTTACTCCCACCTAGGGGAGGAGAGAGGCACACAACCAAGTCATCACACACTATTAGGGAGATTATCATCCCCAATCAGAGACAGCTGTATAGCGTTGTCTCTGATTGGGGATAGTATTTAGACTCCACACACAGCCACCTGTGTGTGGATCATTGTTCCTGCTTGTCTGTTTCGTGTATCAGAAAGCAAGTAAGTCACAGTGTTTTTCGTTTGTAATCGTGTTTGTTTTTTCAGTCTCCTTTTTATGTTAAATGCTTCGTGAGAACACCTCATTTTTAATAAAAAGGATGACACTTCACCAGCGCTCCGTATATCGTCCCTTATATCCTACGCACCGTGACAGATTGATTGATTTACCTTATGTTACACAAAGATGGACATATACAGTAGGGAGAACAAGTATTTGATACACTTCCGATTTTGCAGGTTTTCCCACTTACAAAGCATGTAGAAGTCTGTAATTTTTATCATAGGTACTCTTCAACTGTGAGTGACGGAATCTAAAACAAAAATGCAGAAAATCACATTGTATGATTAAGTAATTAATTTGCATTTTATTGCATGACATAAGTATTTGATACATCAGAAAAGCAGAACTTAATATTTGGTACAGAAACCTTTGTTTGCAATTACAGAGATCATACATTTCCTGTAGTTCTTGACCAGGTTTGCACACACTGCAGCAGGGATTTTGGCCCACTCCTCCATACAGACCTTCTCCAGATCCTTCAGGGTTTCGGGGCTGTCGCTGGGCAATATGGACTTTCAGCTCCCTCCAAAGATTTTCTATTGGGTTCAGGTCTGGAGACTGGCTAGGCCACTCCAGGACCTTGAGATGCTTCTTACGGAGCAACTCCTTAGTTGCCCTGGCTATGTGTTTCAGGTCGTTGTCATGCTGGAAGACCCAGCCACGACCCATCTTCAATGCTCTTACTGAGGGAAGGAGGTTGTTGGCCAAGATCTCGCGATACATGGCCCCATCCATCCTCCCCTCAATACGGTGCAGTCGTCCTGTCCCCTTTGCAGAAAAGCATCCCCAAAGAATGATGTTTCCACCTCCATGCTTCATGGTTGGGATGGTGTTCTTGGGGTTGTACTCATCCTTCTTCTTCCTCCAAACACGGCGAGTGGAGTTTAGACCAGAAAGCTCTATTTTTGTCTCATCAGACCACATGACCTTCTCCCATTCCTCCTCTGGATCATCCAGATGAACATTGGCAAACTTCAGACGGGCCTGGACATGCGCTGGCTTGAGCAGGGGGACCTTGCGTGCGCTGCAGGATTTTAATCCATGACGGCGTAGTGTGTTACTAATGGTTTTCTTTGAGACTGTGGTCCCAGCTCTCTTCAGGTCATTGACCAGGTCCTGCCGTGTAGTTCTGGGCTGATCCCTCACCTTCCTCATGATCATTGATGCCCCACGAGGTGAGATCTTGCATGGTGCCCCAGACCGAGGGAGATTGACCGTCATCTTGAACTTCTTCCATTTTCTAATAATTGCGCCAACAGTTGTTGCCTTCTCACCAAGCTGCTTGCCTATTGTCCTGTAGCCCATCCCAGCCTTGTGCAGGTCTACAATTTTATCCCTGATGTCCTTACACAGCTCTCTGGTCTTGGCCATTGTGCAGAGGTTGGAGTCTGTTTGATTGAGTGTGTGGACAGGTGTCTTTTATACAGGTAACGAGTTCAAACAGGTGCAGTCAATACAGGTAATGAGTGGAGAACAGGAGGGCTTCTTAAAGAAAAACTAACAGGTCTGTGAGAGCCAGAATTCTTACTGGTTGGTAGGTGATCAAATACTTATGTCATGCAATAAAATGCAAATTAATTATTTAAAAATCATACAATGTGATTATCTGGATTTTTGTTTTAGATTCCGTCTCTCACAGTTGAAGTGTACCTATGATAAAAATTACAGACCTCTACATGCTTTGTAAGTAGGAAAACCTGCAAAATCGGCAGTGTATCAAATACTTGTTCTCCCCACTGTATATATCTATATATATTATTATATATATTTTTTAAAATAAGATATTCGCTTAGGAAACAATTGAATGCAACAACCATATCTCTGTCACTAACAAATGCAGTCATGAGTGGTAACTCTTACAATATACTTGAAAGGCAAGGCACTCTAGGAAATATTTGAATAAGGCTTTACACAAAGCAATGTGTTAATTTATATGTCCACAGACAAGGCGGTTTCAGTGTTTGTATATATTTGCTGTGTAATTAATGTGTGTTGATGTTATTTATTATAGACGGCCAAGGACTTGGGTAAGAAGTTGTTGTTTTAATGTGACTACACAGATGTAATATAATTAATAATTTAAGGATTACACAGAATTCTCTCATTCACTCTCTCTTTCTCGCACACGCACAAACGCACACGCACACACGCACTCCAAACACTTATTATATTTATCTTGTACCATCACTGGAGGGGCCACGGGGCATTGCCACAGCCTCTCCAAAGGGCTCAACATTGGGCAGATGGTGGTCATCTTGCTCAGCATTGGAGCTACAGGTGGGGCTTTTAAGGCGCCCAAGGAAGTTGGTCCCGAAACAATGTGCAGAGGAAGACATGTTGAGAGCAGGGGTCAACAGTTTACGCTGTTCTGTAGATCAAAAAAGAATGAAGTGGTTATGGGAGAGATACAGCGCATTCGGAAAGTATTCAGACCCTTCACTTTTTCCATATTTTGTTACGTTACAGCCTTATTCTAAAATGTATTAAATATTTTTTTTACCTCATCTAGCTACACATAATACCCCATTATGACAAAGTAAGTTTTTTATTTTTTTTTGCAAATGTATTACAAATAAACCTTATTTACATAAGTATTCAGACCTTTTGCTATGAGACTCAAAATTGAGCTCAGGTGCATCCTGTTTGCATTGATCATCCTTGAGATGTTTATACAACTTGATAGGAGTCCACCTGTGGTAAATTAAATTGATTGGACAAAATTTGGAAAAGCAAACACCTGTCTACATAAGGTCCCACAGTTTACAGTGCATGTCAGAGCCAAAACCAAGCCATGAGGTCAAAGGAATTGTCCGTAGAGCTCTGGGACAGGATTGTTTCGAGGCACAGATCTGGGGAAGGGTACAAAAAATGTCCGCAGCATTGAAGGTCTCCAAGAACACAATTCCAGAGTTCCTCTGTGGAGATGGGTAAACCTTCCAAAACAACCATCTCTGCAGTATTCCACCAATCAGGCCTTTATGGTAGAGTTGCCAAACAGCAGCCACTCCTCAGTAAAAGACACATGACTGCCCGCTTGGAGTTTGCTAAAAGGCGCCTAAAGGACTCTCAGATCATGAGAAACAAGATTCTCTGGTCTGATGAAACCAAGATTGAACTCTTTGGTCTGGAAGAAACCTGGCACCATCCCTACGGTGAAGCATGGTGGTGGCAGCATCATGCTGTGGAGACTAGTCGGGATTGAGGGAAAGATGAACGGAGCAAAGAACAGAGAGATCTTTGATGAAAACCTGCTCCAGAGTGCTGAGGACCTCAGACTGGGGCGAAGGTTCACCTTCCAACAGGTCAACAACCTTAAGCACACTGCCAAAACAATGAAGCAGTGGCTTCGGGACAAGTCTCTGAATGTCCTTGAGTGGCCCAGCCAGAGCCCGGACGCTCCCCATCCAACCTGACAGAGCTTGAGAGGATCTGTAGAGAAGAATGGGAGAAACTCCCCAAATACAGGTGTGCCAAGCTTGTAGCATCATTCCCAAGAAGACTCGAGGCTGTAATCACTGCCAAAGTTGCTTCAACAAAGTACTAAGTAAAGGGTCTGAAAACTTATGTAAACGTGATATTTCTATTTTAAATACATTTGCACAAATTTCTAAAAAAATGTTTTTGCTTTTTCATTATAGGGTATTATGTGAGGGGGAAAAACAATTTTATCCATTTTAGAATAAGTCTGTGATGTAACAAAATGTGGAAACGGTTAAGAGGTTTGAACACTTTCCGAATGCACTTTATGTACTGTACTCACAATCAGAAAATGCAATTGTATCTATGGGAATAGTATAACACATTGCTACCAGGGCCGTAGCTACATATGAGGAGACCGAGGACCAGACCTCTGTTTTAAAAATTTTTTAGGAACTCAGTCAGGCTCTCAACTTACTGTTGACGTTAGAACAGCAGAATGCAACTTCGAAACTTGGTTGTGCATCAGCAGTTTCCCTCTTATATGCTATACGTCACTCACTGATATTCTCTCAATTAGCCCATGTCAGTTAACATTAGATTGGTAAATGACTCTATTTAGTCTAGCCAGCTATCATAACTTGTAGTAATCTTGTAGCCAAATGAATGACCAGGCACGCAGGGCACGTGCCCAGGGGCCCTGACCTCCAGGGGGTGTCAGCCCCCATTGATTTTGCTTGTCACTCTCACATTTAGATATTATATTAACATGGCATAAGTCATGGCAAAATATTTAGAATTGCAGAAAATTAGCTGTAATAACAACAACAACAAATCTGTAAAGCAAACAGATTTATTTTCCTTTTGTTAACATAATACCTTTTCTTCTAAGAGATCCCTCTGTATGTATTCAATTATAGTTTTGAATCCCGTGCTGAGGTAATGTGAGTTAATGTGTAGCATCTAATTGTATAACTAATAGGTTATGTGTTGGTAGATCGACTGCGGTGAATGAAGCTACAGCAACCAATATGCTAATAATTATTTGAATTCCATTCGTTCGTATTTTAATTCTGTGAGCTCAGTGTGCAGTTTCTGTAAAGATAAATCAGATCAAGCCCGAACTGTGCAATGTAGCAGTTTCTAACAGGCCAATATTCTAAATAGTTTAGTACAGAAAACATGGTAATTAACTACAATGACCATAATCCATTGCACGCCTAGTTGTCCAGTCTGTGTTTCTTTTACACCTGCTACATTAGGTTAGGGTGGGGCAGACAAGGAGAGAAGAGACGGAAGAATGCATGATTGAGAGGGCTAGAGAGCATTTGATCTAAGTGATTGATAGTTGGTATTCAGTAGTCATAAAAGTATGCTTTATTTACTTTGAAGAACTACTAAAGTATTATGAATAGATTATGGTTATTAAGTGATAAACTGTAATGGGAAGTCACTACCATCATGGGACTTTTATTAATTGTTTTATTCTGTGATGTTACAGCATTCAACGCACACAATGCATAGTGCATTTAATGTTTAAAAAATGTGCAAAACCGAAATAGAAAAAAACTTGATTGTATTTCATTATTCGAATTGAAATCAAACCGACTAATCTCTCAGCATTACACAAAATATATGTTTTTTTAACACATCCGTGTGTCTATTAAAGACGACACATGATGTGTTACTTCTAACGCAATCACAGTGTTGGCACAACATGATTTGTATAAATGTTTAACACATTTTGTGTAAATTCCTGCAATTAATGTGTTAAAAGCTGAATACCATACAGCACACCTAGATTTGTTAGACTTGTATAACGTAAACATCTAGCAATCCAAAGGTTGAGAGTTAAAATCTCCTCACGGGCAACTAATTTGTAACATATTGTACGTTTTGCAAATTCGTAACATATAATACAAATTGTAATTCCTAAACATTTGGACATCCAAAAATGTACATTATATATACCATACGAACGTAACATATCATACTAAACAGTGTCTCGGATTTACGTACAGAATAATACGAAATGTTCTGAGACCAGGTTGGGTATCAACATAGGATCAGCTAAATCACTGGTTTATTCATGTGGAATTTTTGTTGCAATCATTTTAGCGTGCAGGTACATGTAAACTCCTGCTAGTATCAGTATAAGAAAACCAGCGCTGACACGATGCCCCATGTAAAGTTCTGTGTTTTCGTTACAATCCACCCTATATGACTGCAGTGTCACTGATTATAACGTTATTATTATAATGTTATTATTGCCAGCCAGTGCAGCATAAACAGAAACAGATAGATGACAAGCCTACAATTTCAAACAGTTTGCTTTAACTTTTTGTTAGATTTATAAACCTTGTTAGATCTATAAAAGAATGCTTAACAGTTTATAAACTACTTATACACCCTTTATACATCCTTTGTAACATAAATCTTAATGTAAAGTGTTACCCTTCTGAATGACGATAGACTGTTATGGAATCATGATGGAGAGCTTGAACGAGGTTGTCAATATCAAAAATGGCAACATTGATATTTCTCTCCTTCAAGAATATGCAATAAAAGTTGTTCAGGTGAGTCATTATAGATAATTTTTCTTTGCTATATGGACATCTCATTTTGATCAAGCTACATTACAAAAATACAACAAACAGATGCAACAAACATCTTTTGTCGCAAATTACATTTACAAGCAAATTTCAGTCACAATATAGGGCCAGTTTCCGGGACACCGCTTAAGCCTAGTCCTGGACTAAAAAGCATGCTCCATGGGGAATTTCCATTTAAATATATTTTTAGTCCAGGATTAGGCTTAATCTGTGTCCAGGAAACTGACCCACAAAGTATTGAGAAGATAATTCCCACTCACCTTAAGAGGTCAAAAGCTCAGGTAGAGATGCAAGTCAATGGATGCCAAGTGAATGTCGCCTAAGGGTTTATATAGACCATAGAGTTCCCCTTCCAAAACCTGCCCCTGTCAGTGCCCACTCTCACACTGTGTCATTTAGGGGAAGTCCAATACTAAAGTTGCTGACAGGTGATTTTTGAGATTAGTTTTTTCTGACAATGAAAACTGCTTTGAAATCATGATTCTGTATTTCATAAAATGTATTTTTCACTGTAAATATAAAGAGATCAATAGTTCTGTAAGTCATAAAGGATGTTAATTGAATTTAATAAACCTTATTAGGTTACACTTTATTTGGATAGTCCCCTAAAGATGATATACAGAGACTCAAACTATCAACAGCAACTGATATGCAACAGCTTGCTCTGGTTATGTTTAGGTTTATGGTTAAAGTTGGCAGTGTTATGGTAAGGGTTAAGGTTAGGGTTAGTGGATAGCTAGTTGAAATGTTGTTGACAATTAGTTGAACACCTACTAAACATCTACAAACCATCTATTTGGGGCTATTTAAAAAAATGTGTTACCAATTGTTCATCTCTACATTATACAGGACCCATACAATAACAACATACTTAAAGGTCCCAAACAGTCATTCTGATTCCCATGTAAAATAGCCATTTGAGTGACTAAAATATAACCTAGAATATTTTTGGAGGACAGAAATGTTTAAAATTTTAGAAAGACAAATTTTCTTCTCATGGCTAATTATCAGAGAGTTTGAAAAGATACGCTGAGTGGGTGGGGAGCTTATATTCATGAGCTCACCTTGACTGACAGCTCTTTGAAACACCTATGTCAAAAAACTTTTGCAGTAAAATCATCTTTAGCAAATTTCATGATACAAAAAACATTGCTTCAAATTGCATCAATGAAGTCCATTTTTTTAATACATCGCCCGTGTGATGCAACGCTGATGAATGTGTTGACATGACAACTGCGTCAGAGTTTTGAACGACCCTTCCCCCCTTTTATTCCATGCTGGCTGAAGACCTAGCTAGCCAGTAACTAGCTAACACCAGACACAGATGAAGGGGAAAACATATAAATATCTTTGCCATAGATGAATAGTGTAAACATTTAATAATATTTTCTGACACCCTACAGTCAGATTTTGGCACCAGTAGAGTAGCTATCCAGCTATATAAACCACTCCCCTCATAAAACACACCTTCTCCGATGTTGGTTACAAGGTGGTATTTATTCAAATTAGATTTAGTGTGATGTCACCCTAGCCGCTTAATAATTCCGCCTCCTGAATCCAAGTGTTTGACATGGGGGAGGAGACCAGTAACTTTATGATCAAACTTTATAAATTTAGAAGCAACAGTTGTTTTTCATACTTTGGTCATCATACTTTGATCTGGATTCATCCAAATATTATCACATTTAATGAAAAACATGATTTTGACTGTTAATGACCTTTAACGTTGCTTAGTGTTAAACCTTATTAAAATATTTGCAGAGTGCCTTGCCTTTCACGTGCATTGTCAAGTTACCACTCATGATGATATTTCTTATTGACAGAGACATGGTTGTTGCATTCATCCATTTATGGTCCTATGGACTTCACCAAGTGAGATCTTAAGTGAATATCTGATAAAATATACAGTATATAGTACCAGTCAAATGTTTGGACACTCCTACTCATTCAAGAGTTTTTCTTTATTTTTTACTATTTTCTACATTGTAGAATAATAGTGAATACATCAAAACTATGAAATAACACATATGGAATCACGTACTAACCAAAAAAGTGTTGAACAAATCCAAATATATTTTATATTTGAGATTCTTCAAAGTAGCCACCCTTTGCCTTGATGACAGTTTTGCGCACTCTTGGCATTCACTCAACCCACTTCATGAGGTAGTCACCTGGAATGCGTTTTGATATGCACAAAAAACGTATTTCTCTCAAGTTTTGTGAACATATATTTTTACATCCTTGTTAGTGAGCATTTCTCCTTTGCTGTCACGTGAGGGTGCATAGGGAGACCAAGACGCAGCGCAGGGATAGTAGTTCGACATCTTTATTTATTTATACTATGTAACAATTTCATAAATTACTATGTATAAACAAAAACACAAATGACGAACTACAGAACAAAACACGAATAGACTAAACGTCACGTTCACCAACACAAATACGAATGAACGGATGTAACAAAAGTGGCACACTTACTTTCACCGTGACTCGCGAAATGATCGACAACGACCCACAACCCCATGTGAAAATCTACATACCTATGTAGGATCCCTAATTAGAGACGATGCGCTACAGCTGCCTCTAATTAGGGATCCCACACAAACCACCACCAGAAGCAGAAAGAAAAGACCTGTCAGACTCTGACCATGGTTACATAGAGAAGCAAATAGGCTTCTCTATGGCCAGAGCCTGACAGTACCCCCCCCCCCCCCCCCCCAAGGCGCGGCACCGGGGGAGCGGACTGCTCTGGCTCAGGAGCGGAGCAGACGGCCTGACCGGGAATGGGCACCGGTGGAGCGGACTGCTCTGGCACTGGAGCGGAGCAGACGGCTGGACCCGGATTGGGCACCGGTGGAGCGGACTGCTCTGGCTCAGGAGCGAAGCAAACGGCTGGACCCGGAATGGGCACCGGTGGACCGGATTGCTCTGGCACTGGAGCGGAGCAGACGTCTGGACCCGGAATGGGCATCGGTGGAGCGGACTGCTCTGGCTCAGGAGCGGAGCAGATGGCTGGACCCGGAATGGGCACCGGTGGAGCGGACTGCTCTGGCACTGGAGCGGAGCAGATGGCTGGACCCGGAATGGGCACCGGTAGAGCGGACTGCTCTGGCTCAGGAGCGGAGCAGACTTCGTGAGGTTTCGGGCTGCGGACCTTTGCTGGAGGTTCCGGGCTGCGGACCTTCGCTGGAAGTTCCGGGCTGCGGACCTTCGCTATCGGCTTCGGGCTGCGGACCTTCGCTCTAGGCTTAGGGCTGCGGACCTTCGCTGGAGGTTCCGGGCTGCGGACCTTCGCTATCGGCTTCGGGCTGCGGTCCTTCGCTGGAGGTTCCGGGCTGCGGACCTTTGCTGGAGGTTCCGGGCTGCGGACCTTCGCTCTTGGCTTCGGGCTGCGGACCTTCGCTGGAGGTTCCGGGCTGCGGACCTTCGCTGGAGGTTCCGGGCTGCGGACCTTCGCTGGAGGTTCCGGGCTGCGGACCTTCGCTGGAGGTTCCGGGCTGCGGACCATCGCTGGAGGTTCCGGGCTGCGGACCTTCGCTATCGGCTTCGGGCTGCGGACCTTCGCTGGAGGTTCCGGGCTGCGGACCTTCGCTGGAGGTTCCGGGCTGCGGACCTTTGCTGGAGGTTCCGGGCTGCGGACCTTTGCTCTAGGCTTTGGGCTGCGGACCTTCGCTGGAGGTTCCGGGCTGCGGACCTTCGCTGGAGGTTACGGGCTTCGCACCTTCGCTGGAGGTTCTGGGCTGCGGACCTTCGCTGGAGGTTCCGGGCTGCGGACCTTCGCTATCGGCTTCGGGCTGCGGACCTTTGCTGGAGGTTCCGGGCTGCGGACCTTTGCTGGAGGTTCTGGGCTGCGGACCTTCGCTGGGGGTTCCGGGCTGCGGACCTTCGCTGGAGTTTTCGGGCTGGAGAATTTTGGGCTGCGGAACTTCGCTGGAGGTTCCGGGCTGCGGACCCTTGCTGGAGGTTCCGGGCTGTGGTCCTTTGCTGGAGGTTCCGGGCTGTGGAGGGCCGGCACGGGAAGTACCGGACTGGGGAGGCGCACCGGATGTCGGGTACGTGGAGCTGGCACTGGAAGCACCTGGCTGAGCGCACGCACCGGAGGTTGGGTGCGGGGAGCCGGCACGGGACGTACCGGACTGGGGAGGCGCACCGGAGGTCGGATGCGTGGAGCCGGCACTGGAAGCACCTGGCTAGACGCACGCACTGGAGGTCGGGTGCGGGGAGTAGAGCAGAGGTCCGGACCCGAGCGGACTGCTCTGGTATGGGTGTGTGGTAGACGATCGGACCTGGACTGGACCACTCCGCCATCTCCCTCTCGACCTCTTCCTCTATCTCCACCAATTCCTCCAGAACCTCTCCAAAATGCTCCTCCAAATACTCCTCCTCCACCTTGCTCTGAGCCCCCCATTTATACCTCGGCCTCTCCATGCTCCACCGGGGAGGTGGTATTGGCTCTACCTCCCTGTAGCCAGACCACCCCCATAGCCCCCCCCAAAAAATTACCTTGGGGTTGTTTGCGGGCGTTTCCCTGTCTCGCGCGTCGCGCATAACGCGGCACTTCCTCTCGTAAAAAAAGTGGCACACTTACTTTCACCGTGACTCGCAAAATGATCTACAACGACCCACAACCCCGTGTGAAAATCTACAAACCTATGTAGGATCCCTAATTAGAGAAGATGCGCTACAGCTGCCTCTAATTAGGGATCCCACACAAACCACCACCAGAAGCAGAAAGAAAAGACCTGTCAGACTCTGACCATGGTTACATAGAGAAGCAAATAGGCTCCTGACATTTGCCAAGATAATCCATCCAACTGACATGTGTGGCATATCAAGAACAGCCACCCGGCTGAAGAACAGCCACCTGATGAGACTAAGGAGTATGTCTGTCTGTAATAAAGCCCTTATGTGGGGGCCTGGCTCACCAGCCTTGCTCCCAAGTGGGTCTGCCTATGCCCTCGCAGGCCCACACATGGGGAATCCATATATTAGGGCCTAATACATTTTTTCCAAATTGATTTTTAATTTTTATTGTTGCATGTTCCGTTTATATTTTTGTTCAGTATATATTTAACACAATACCATACGTATTTCATAAGATCTTATTTTGAGAGCCTAGTTTTACCTCCACTGGGCAAACCAGTCGTACATCACCATATTTGCGTAAGCGTAGCTCCCCCATGTCCGATAGAGTAACTCCGTTGTCTCCCTTCCTTCCCCCTCCTTTTCTCTCTGAATCTACCGTGTTATAACCACTGTCATGTTTTGTTAAGTCCTCTAGGGATGGTATTTACTGTATAATGTTAGGATGTTTTGTACATTCTGTAATTATTAATTAGCTAGTATATAAATAATTGAGCAAATTTGGATGATTCAAAGTAAAATCTGGGTTTGTGCAGACCAGGAATTACGACGTTCAAGAATGAGACTGACCGAGGTTAAACCCATTAAAAGCAACTGTTATGATAAGAAAATAATCTGAAGAGTTCAAATTCAGGAGATAGCAACTCTATAAACAACATTCTTCCGTGGTGCCCCGACTTCCTAGTTAATTAATAGTTTAGTCACGTAATAATTAAACCTAGGGAATTGATTTTCCCTAGGTTTAATACAAACATTGACACACAATGCAGTGTGTCAATGTTTGTGCTACTTTATGCTACACACGCCATATGGGTTGTGGAACGTCATCTATTATAATTTGTCTGCTCTATATTCTTTTGACCATCAGGTGCCATTAGTGTACACTGTGTTGATCAAAGCCTTGAGTAATAATTCGCTGGAAAACTTAAATGCTTCAGGAAGCTTTGTTTTAGGATACCGCCACAGTGACAAAGACATTTGTTCCTTGAAAATTGTAATAATGTAATTCTTCTTCTTTCAATTTGTACTGGCGGATCGCAACAAACTGAAAGATGTGTACTGGAGTACGATGCCGGTCACGGCCTTCCTATTCATCTATCCCTGTGTTTCCGCCTACTATTCTGGAGTGTGAATTCATTACACTTGGTGACACTTTTTTTGAGCCTACTGTTGTTCATTTTGTATATAAACAACATTGGGGATCATATTGAAACAGCGGATGTTCATTTTTATGCAGATGATACTGTTCTGTATTCAAGTGTTAGTAGTTTATCTTTAGCTTTTGAAAATGCCCAAAGAGCATTTAACATGATACAACAGAATCTGTTTGATTTGAAGCTTGTTCTGAATTTGGTTAAAACAAAATGCATGGTATTTTCAAATGCCAGGCATGTTACTAATCATGTCATTGCTACATTGGATGGACATACTATAGAGCAAGTCAAAGTGTACAAATATTTGTGACTGTGGGTGGATGACAAGCTGAGCTTCACTGTTCATGTGGAGAACTGTGGAGTTTAAACACTTGGTCGATGTAAATAACATAGAAGAGTGTAATTGTCTTTAGGACAGCTGTTTTTGAGTTATGACATTTGTGTTTATTTACGTAAAATGTAATTGTTGTACTGTATGTGTGTATAGTTTTGTTCAACGTTGTGCTAGTGTATGTAAGTTGTTTTGTCTGAAACTATTTTCCCCCTGCTGCTGTTGGACCAGGTCTCTCTTGAAAAATAGATTTTATCTCAATGAGATGAATAAATAAAAAAGTGGAGGGAAAAGGGAAAAAATTGCCCTACCATCTAACACAGACCTGGGCATTGTACGGCCCGCGGGCCAAATACGGCCCACGGGATGATTCTGACCGGCCCGCGAAAGATTACATGATAATTAGAAAATAAAACATATTTTCTAATTATCTTATGGGTGGACTAAAACCGCATTGCTTTTATTTTGAAGCCCATTTATTCTCACAGTGCACGCAATCGTGCACGTGAAATGCGTGTGATTGACAACCTGTCTTCCTTCCGTGTCACCCCTGAACTGCTTTGTCATAGCCCACAAAATCGCCCAGAACAGTAAGCCATTCTCGGAGGGGGAGTTTGTGAAAGAGTGCATGGTCGAGTCTGCAGCACTGCTATGCCCAGAGAAAAAAGAAGCATTTGAAAACATCCCGCTGTCCCGCCGCACCGTGACGAGAAGGGTGGAGGACATCGCAGAGAATCTGGAGTTTCAGCTGCAAAGTGAAGTGGGAAGCTTGGACTTTTTTTCTTTGGCTTTGGATGAGAGCTGTGACAAAACTTAGCCATGTGGTTGATGTTGTTACTACAACAGTTAATTTCATCAGAGCGCGAGCATTAAATCACAGGCAGTTTGTTTCACTATTGGAGGAGCAAGAGAGCGAACATGGTGATGTCAGGTACCACACAGCTGTCAGATGGCTCAGCCTGGGCAAAGTGCTAAAAAGGTTTTGGTTCTGAAATAAGAGATAAAAGAGTTTTGTGAGATGAAAGGCAAAACCATCCCAGAGCTGTCTGATAAGGATTGGATGGCAGATTTAACATTTGCTGTTGATGTGACTGCAATGATGAATGAACTGAACACACAACTGCAGGGCAAGGGCCTTTTTGCTCATGAAATGCATAGCCATGTGAAAGCCTTCATGACAAAGTTGCAATTAATTTCAAGGCAACTAGGCAGCAACAATCTCGAACACATGAAAACCCTGAAAGAAGTCAAACCATCAGCTGATCACCGGCACAGGTACTCATCCATGTTAGGAGCACTGCATGATGAATTTTCAAGGCGTTTTCAAGATTTCAAAAAGGTTGAGGATGAAATGCAGCTGGTTTCCTCTCCCTTTACCTGCAGTGTTGATAGTGCACCCACTGATGTTCAGCTTGAACTCATTGACCTGCAGTCTGATTTACTACTGAAAGAGCACTTTAAGTCAGCATCACTGCTAGAGTTCTACTCTGCTCTCAAGGAGGAGAACTTTCCAAACATGAGGAGACATGCTCAGAAGATGTTGGTTCTCTTTGGATCCACCTACATATGTGAACAGACATTCTCAGTCATGAAGTTTACCAAATCCAGGTACAGATCCTCTCTCACTGATGAACATCTGTCAGCTGTGCTTCGCATCTCCACCTCAGACATTCAACCTGACTTTGATGGACTTGTTAAAGCTCAACAGAGACTGGATTTCTCACACTGAATGAAAAAAAAAGAACTGAAGAACACTAAAATGTGGGAATATAACAAGTGAAATGGGACACTTGATCCTTTTCTTTTTTTCTGCACAGTAAAAAAAATAACTGAAGAACACTAAAATGTGGAAATATAACAAGTGAAATGGGACACTTGATCTTTTTCTTTTATTATTATTATTATTTTTTTGCACAGTTCTGAAAACATTAAATGTTTAATATAGGCATGTAAAGTCAAAAAGGCTGGGACAATTTTCTTTACACAGTTACACAGTTCAGTGACATGTCTTGTTTATTTTGGCTACAAAGATGATGTGATGTCTTTAGAAAGCTAAGAAAATCCTTGTTTCAATAGTATATGAAACTCAAAATGCCCTTTGTTATTAATGTGACTGAAAATGAGTCAAATGTTTCACATTTTGTTTATCATTTTGGAAATTCTATTTGAATAAATTATATTTTTGAAAGCTAACCTCACCTTTTAATTGCCAAATAATAACATACACTCTTATCAGAGGTCAAAACAATGCCATTTACTGCTTTTTATATAGAAATAAAATGTATATTATGCATAATTGAGTTCGGCATTTTGGCCCGGCCCTCCAAAATATTTTCAGTTGCTCATTTGGCCCCCTGGGAAAAATAATTGCCCACCCCTGATCTAACACTACATCCATTAAAAAACCTCACCACTATTACACTACTTGGCCCTATTTGATCCTACACCAGGCCTACATCCTGGGAGGATGGGACACTATTTTCTGTGATTTACGTTACATTTCTGCGGTACAGTTGATAGCCATTGCTATGAACGCTAACAAACCAACCTTACTTATTAGGATAATAAAACTATTCCCATCAAAATCTGTCAGTTTAAGCTATAGATATGTTTTTTTCATTGGATGCGTCTCAATCTACAGCATCCAGTGATGCCCACTTCCGCATCCCGAAAATCAGTCTTCTCACAACATTGTTTGTAGCGTCCGAAGGGTTATGACCCCACACAATGATGTTCTCTGATGGTGCTCTCGTCATCAAACAAGGGTTCTTAAAATTCAAAATCAAACAGCTAAATGATCCTTGGTATGACCTTAAAATAATTCCATATAGCTCCCCTGCCATGCTTAGACAGGGCTTTGACTGTTATGGGTTAAGCGTATGTTAATCTTAACACTCTATATTGTCCTCCGCCTCCACACACAAATCCTCTCAGGAGCCCTCACCCTGTACCCATCTTCCTCTCCTACTCTCTTCACTGCCTCAGCATACCGCGCCTTATTTAATACTCTGACCCTAACAAACTTTACCTTTCTCTCACCAGACACTTAGTGGTAATAATGTACCTCTACCATAGATGCACGGGTGGCCAAAAATAACTAACAAAGCCATGCCCCCAGTAAGCCATGCTTCCAAAACAATTTCCAAGTGTGCCTTGCTGTTTCAAGTGACTTGTAGAGTTACCACTTGTTGTAACATTGATATAATTAATGTTTTGACATGGTATTTTATCAAATCGGTTACCTAACGTTTAATTGATTACATGGTTGAATTAAATCGTGCAACAATTAACACATTAATAACCTGGGGCACAACGGAATGATTGGTTTATAAAGAGCGGCTATCTCTCGAATATACTCTTAAAGATCTGAATATCTTTTACATCAATAGCAGTCAATTATAAGTCATTACCTCCTATCAGTCTCATTCTGATGGTCGTAAGATCTATCTGCACGAACCCTAGTCCGCATGATGAATCAGCAATACACAAATTGGCTTAATAATTTATTTACTAACTAACTAAATAATCACACAGAATTACATACATACAAGGATAGATTATACATTGATTACTTGATCATGTCACGAAAAGTCCCTAGTGGACTAACTCGATATGACGGCTGGTTACACAAAGGAAAGTGGGTGGGGGAATGAAAGAGCGGGAAGACTGAAAGACAAAGGAATGTGTCTCTATCAGACCTTGAGAAGCTATGCTCGATGTAAATACAGAATCTTATGCACTCTAATAACCGTCCATTCTGAAAAAGGAAAAGCTAAATATATATTTACTCTTGAGCTGTGATTCGATAGATGGGTCGAAGACAGAAGACTGGTTTGCCCAGCAGAGATCGCCATTGTCTTTTGTAGAGTATTTCTGGTCATAGGGTGTATCACTTCTTCTTTAGTGATCAATAGTTCAGAGTTCATACCATTCACGCTATATTCTGGCTGGTCTAGTCGAAATTCACCATTTCAAACGTGGGGATCGTCACCTCCACGATATCTGGTCTCATGTAAATTTCGTTAGGTAGAGTTGTAGTTGAAATTAGCCCTTTTAAAACGTATGGACAACAGTCCTCACATTATCGGGAGAGAAGGGCGTGTTATGGGGGAGAGAAGGGCATGTTTCATAGTTCTCAACCAATGTCTCTTCACTTGGGTGTGGCCATTGACTGGGCCTAAGTTTTACTATGCAGACAATTCTCTCCTTTAGAAGACTAAAATCACATTTCATCTTCTCACAAAGTTTCATATTGAATCATATACATTTAGCAATATTTACATGTAAATCTGAACTAGAACGTGTAGACTTTCAAAGATACAATTTATGTTGTCCTATCAACAGTAATAACATCCCAGACAACAACTGATCTGACATAATTTTCTTTAAGTACCAACTGACACTTTCAAATGGTTGGATTACAAAAATATTGTTTATTGTCCAACCTTCTGATGTTCCTGTATTGCAAAGTCTTTCTCTGTGGTAACATTTTGGTAGAGTGGTTAGACAGCTTAGGTATTTAAGAGGTAATAAACCGGTGGGGGGAAGGGAGAGAAAAGGGGGAGGAGGGGGTCAACAGGCACGTCATGACACACTCATTGCACTGTTTCTAACTTACTTTGTACATAATATTGCTGCTACCATCTCTTAAGACCAAAAATAGCTTCTGGACATCAGAACAGCGATTACTCACCTCGAACTGGAGTGGGTAAACCGCCACTACCATCCGTCCTATTGGCCAATGTGCAATCATTGGAAAATAAACTGGATGATCTACGATCAATATCTTTTGCTTCACAGAGACGTGGTTGGGTTTTACGTGCATCTGCAGGACAGAGCAGCTACGTCTGGTAAGTTGAGAGGCGGGGGAGTTTGTCTTTTTGTCAATAATAGCTGGTGCGCGATGTCTATTATGCTCATCCAGAAGCGGCCCTAGTGGCCGGAGACTTTAATGCAGGAAAACTTAAATCCATTTGACCTAATTTCTACCAGCATGTCACATGTGCAAGCAGAGGAAAAACAACTCTAGACCACCTTTACTCCAAACACAGAGACGCATACAAAGCTCTCCATCGCCCTCCATTTGGCAAATCTGACTATAATTCTATACTCCTGATTCCTGCTTACAAGCAAAGTACCAGTCACTTGCTCAATACGGAAGTCGTCAGATGACGCGGATGCTACGCTACAGAACTGTTTTGCTAGCACAGACTGGTATATGTTTCGGGATTTATCCAATGGCATTGAGGAGTATACCCCATCAGTCTTCGGCTTCATAAGTGCATCGACAACATCGTCCCCACAGTGTCCGTACATACATATCCCAACCAGAAGACATGGCTTACAGGCAACATCCGCACCGAGCTAAAGGCTAGAGCAGCCGCTTTCAAGGAGCTGGACTCTAATCTGGACGCTTATAAGAAATCCCGCTATGCCCTCAGACCAACCATCAAAAAGACAAAGCGTCAATACAGGACTAAGATTGAATCCTACTACACCGGCTTTGACGCTCGTCGGATGTGACAGGGCTTGCAAATTATTACGGACTACAAAGGGAAACCCAGCCGCAAGCTGCCCAGTGACGTAAGCCTACCAGATGAGCTAAGTGCCTTTTATGCTCGCTTCGAGGCAAGCAACACTGAAGCATGCACGAGAGTACCAGCTGTTTTGGATGATGACGCTCTCCGTAGCCGATGTGAGCAAGACCTTTAAACAATCACAAGGCAGCGGGGCCAGACGTGTACTCAAAGCATGTGCTGACCAACTGGCAAGTGTCTTCACTGACATTTTCAACCTCTCCATGACCGAGTCTGTAATACCTACACGTTTCAAGCAGACCACCATAGTCCCGGTGCCCAAGAAATTTAAGGTAACCTGCCTAAATGACTACCGCCTGTAGCACTCACGTTGGTAGCCATGAAGTGCTTTGAAAGTCTGGTCATGGCTCACATCAACACCATCATTTCGGAAACCCTAGACCCACTCCAATTTGCATACCGCCTCAACAGCTCCATAGATGACGCAATCTCAATCGCACTCCACACTGCCCTTTCCCACATGGAAAGTAAAGGAACACCTACGTGAGAATGCTATTCATTGACTATAGCTCAGCGTTCAACACCATAGTGCCCACAAAGCTCATCACTAAGCTAATGACCCTGGGACTAAACACATCCCTCTGCAACCATCATTAAGTTTGCTGACGACAAAACAATGGTAGGCCTGATTACCGACAATGATGAGACAGCCTACAGGGATGAGGTCAGAGACCTGGCAGTGTGGTGCCAGGAAAACAACCTCTCCCTCAATGTGAGCAAGACAAAGGAGCTGATCGTGGACTACAGGAAAAGGAGGGCAGAACAGGACCCCATCAAAATCGACAGGGCTGTAGTGGAGCGGGTTGAGACTGAAAAGATTTGGCATGGGTCCCCTGATCCTCAAAAAGATCTACAGCTGCACCATCGAGAGCATCCTGACCGGTTGCATCAACGCCTGGTATGGCAACTGCTCGACATCCGACCGTAAGGCGCTACAAAGGGTAGCGTGTACGGCCCAGTACATCACTATGGACAAAACAGCAAGTAATGCAGACGTAGAAGCATGGGGGTTAGGAAAAACTCCCTAGAAAGGCAGAAACCTAGTAAGAAACCTAGTGAGGATCCAGGCTCTGAGGGGATGCCAGTCCTCTTCTGACTGTGCTGAGTGAAGATTATAAGAGTACATGGCCATTTAAGGCCAGATTGTTCATCAAGATGTTCAAACGTTCATAGATGACCAGCAGGATCAAATAATAATCACAGAGGTGGTAGAGGGTGCAACAGGTCAGTACCTCATGAGTAAATGTCAGTTGGCTTTTCATAGCCAAGCATTCAGAGGTCGAGACAGCAGGTGCGGTAGAGAGACAGAGGGGAGGGGAGGGGAGGGGAGCGGAGGGGAGGGGAGAGAGAGAGATAGTTAAAAACAGCAGGTCCGCGACAAGGTGGCACGTCCAGTGAACAGATCAGGGTTCCCTAGCCGCAGGCAGAACAGTTGAAACTGGAGCAGCAGCATGACCAGGTGGACTGGGGACAGCCAGGAGTCATCAGGCCAGGTAGTCCTGAGGCATGATTCAGGGCTCAGGTCCTCCGGGAGGGGAGGGAGAGAGGGAGAGAGAGAACTAGAGGGAGCATACTTAAATTCACACAGGACACCAGATATAACAGACTGACCCGGCACATAGACTATTGCAGCATAGATACTGGAGACTGAGACAGAGGTGGGTAGGGGGACACTGTGGCCCTGTCCGACGATAGCCCCGGACAGGGCCATCCAGGCAGGATATAACCCCACCCACTTTTCCAAAGCACAGCCCCCACACCACTAGAGGGATATCAACAGACCACCAACTTACTACCCTGAGACAAGGCTGAGTACAGCCCACAAAGATCTCCTTCACCACATGAGCCCGAGGGGGTGTCAGAGGAAGACCCCAAAAATTGTTAAAGACTCCAGTCACCCAAGTCTTAGACTGTTCTCTCTGCTACCGCACGGCAAGTGGTACAGGAGTGCCAAGTCTAGGACTAAAAGGCTTCTTAACTCCTGCACATTGACTCGAAACAGGTACACCCTGTATTACATTTTTGACTTTAGTTTATTTAGTAAATATTTTCTTAACTCTATTTCTTGAACTGCATTGTTGGTTAAGGGCTTGTAAATAAGCATTTCACAGTAAGGTCTACAACGGTTGTATTTAGCACGTGACAAAAAAAAATTGATTTGATTACGGTTTTTGTTAGTGACAGAGATATAGTTGTTGAATACATACATTTTCAATTCTGTGGCCTTCACCAAGTGAGTTCCTAGGTGAACCATTTTAGTAACGTGCAATAAGTCCAAGTAAGAGATTGGATTAGAAAAATGTATGTTATTTATATTTGATATACAATATACCACACTCCCATTCCATTAATTGAACATTGACCTACCAGCACTATCACCCACTTACCCCAAGGTGGCTCAATTTACACTGTCCCTATGCTCAATTGACCCCATACACGGGATACATTTTGCCAAGATACCCCTTTTTTTGGACAAGCTATGTTTTCAAAAATGTTATGTTTACATGAAGTCTGACTATTTCCAGGGATACACAACATCTGGAAATACAGTGCATTCGGAAACTATTCAGACCCCTTGACTTTTTCCACATTTTGTTACGTTACAGCCTTATTCTAAAAAAAATCCTCATCAAAATATAAAAAATTTAAATATCACATTTACATAAGTATTCAGACCCTTTACTCAGTACTTTGTTGAAGCACCGTAGCAGCATTTACAGCCTTGTGTCTTCTTGGGTATGATGCTACAAGCTTGACACACCTGTATTTGGGGAGTTTCTCCCAGGGAAGGAAGTTAACAGGGTACTTTGCAGTGTCGTATAACGTAAAAGTAGGCCTACTGTACTGAAAACTCTAGTGTAGCAACTTAATACACTTATTAGACATAAGAGCAACCATTTGTAATACACTTGCTATATATTAGGGCGGCGCCCAATTGGGTCGTCCAAGTTTGGCCGGTGTAGGCCATCATTGTAAATAAGAATTTGTTCTTAACTGACTAGTTAAATAAATGTAAAAAAAAAAAAAAAAAAGTTTACTATAATTGTATCTTTATTCATACTGAACTCATTTAGAGCAGCATACACTGATTTGTTTGACCTCTTCCTCTCTACATGTCAGATATTAAGACATAACAAAACAATTTCTGTGGTTAGTTGAAGTTCCTCATTTGAACACTTCCTATAATCCAGATTGAGCAGAAAGCATCCCAGCTGGGTCATTCAGACCCTTTCTCAGTAGGTCACTGGCTGCTGACAGCGCTTTGACATGACTCGCTCAAACTATTCACCGTGACCTAAGTTGAGATTTCTCAAAGTTCTCCTGTTGATGACTTTCTGCAAGCAATGGCCGTCATGGCTTATGTTCCCATTGAGACTCAGTCAATAAATATATTTATAATCTATTATTACAAAAAAATATATGTTTTAGGTGAAATATTAGCTTTCATCTGAAGTCAAAAATAGAAGGAACATTTAAATTCTTATTTGACTTATGTACTAATAAGGCCTTTCAGCATATGCAGCTTGACAATTGTTAGATTACTATAAATGTATTTATATACTGTACTTCAACAACCGATACACTCACATTGGATGGTTTGATTAGGATTCAAACCTTCTCTCAAACAGCCTTATACATACTCTTAGAGTAGGTTTACTCCAATAATGTTCTTGTTCATGTAAAAATATATATTTTTTTCATGTAAATCCCATCCCATTCCACTCATCCTATTCCACTTCTTTCTAGTCCAGGACTAGGTGTAATCTGTGTCTGTGAAACTGCTCATTTACCCTACATGTGACCTAAACTAATACATACTGTAGATATGTAGACTAATACATACTTTACACATACTATCAACCTGCTTTATACATAGACTAATACATACTTTAGGCCTACTCCCTCGATGGGAAATGGAAAAGGTACTAATACATACTGTAGGCCTACTCCCTCGATGGGAAATGGACAAGGTAGTTGACAGCTTTTGGAACATATTTTGAAGCTGTAGATGGTGTATGTTCCTGTTATAGATAACGGAGTACTGCAACCTTACATTTTGGGTTATGATATGGTAAGACAGTTGAGCTATGCTCTTAAGACATTTACAAGTTATATTATTTAAAGGGTCAATCAGCGATTGATACATAGATTTTTAGATAGATTTTATTAGTTTTAAATTATTTGGAAAGGCAAATACCTGTCTACATAAGGTCCCACAGTTGATAGTGCATGTCAGAGCAAAAGACAAGCCATGAGGTCGAAGGAATTGTCTGTAGAGCTCCAAGACAGGATTGTGTCAAGGCAAAGATCTGAGGAAGAGTACCAAAAAATTTGATTTCTGCAGCATTCCCCAAGAACACAGTGGCCTCCATCATTCTTAAATGGAAGAAGTTTGGAAACGCCAAGACTCTTCCTAGAGATAGTCGCCCGACCAAACTGAGCAATCGGGGGAGAAGGGCTTTGGTCAGGGAGGTGACCAAGAACCCGATGGTCACTCTGACAGAGCTCCTGTTCCTCTGTGGAGATGGGAGAACCATCCAGAAAGACAACCATCTCACAGCACTCCACCAATCAAGCCATTATGATAGAGTGGCCAGACGGAAGCCACTCCTCATTAAAAGGCACATGACAGCCCGCTTGGAGTTTGCCAAAAGGCACCTAAAGGACTCAGACCATAAGAAACAAGATTGAACTCTTTGGCCTGAATGCCAAGCATGGAGTAAACCTGGCACCATCCATATATTGATGCATGGGCGTGGCAGCGTCATGCTGTGGGGATGTTTTTCAGTGGGAGGGACTGGGAGACTAGTCAGGATCAAGGGAAAGATGAACAAAAATGAGTAAAATACAGAGAGATCCTTGATAAACACCTGCTCCAGAGCGCTGAGGACCACAGGGGCGAAGGTTCACCTTCCAACAGGACAACGACCCTAAGCACACAGCCAAAACAGTGAAGGAGTGGCTTCGGGACAAGTCTTGGGTGGCCCAGCCAGAGCCCGGACTTGAACCTGATTAAACCTTGTTTAGTTTTTTTGTTTTTTCTCATTTACAACTGCGACCTGGCCAAGACAAAGCAAAGCAGTGCGACAAAAACAACAACACAGAGTTACACATGGGAAATAAACAAACGTACAGTCAATAACACAATAGAACATCTATATACAGAGTGCAAATGTAGTGCAAAATGCAATAAGGTTAGGAAGATAGGACAATAAATAGGCCATAGTGGCGAAATAGATTACAGATTAGCATTAACACTGGAATGATGGAATGTGCAAATGATGATGATGATGATGATCTCTGGAGAGACCTAGAAATAGCTGTGCAGCGACACTCCCCATCCAACCTGACAGAGCTTGAGAGGATCTGCAGAGAAGAATGTGGGAAACTTCCCAAATACAGGTGTGCCAAGCTTGTAGCGTCATACCTAAGACTCGAAGCTGTAATCGCTGCCAAAGGTGTATATGTATATATATATATAAAGACCGTTTTTTGCTTTGCCATTATGGGGTATTGTGTGTAGATTGATGAGGTAAAAAATATTTGAATACATTTTAGAATATGCAACAAAATGTGGAAAAAGTCAAGGGGTCAGTCAATGCGCTGTATATGTCCTTTAAACTTTATGCAGTAAGTGGTGGAAATGTCCCTTACAAATGTTTTGGATTAAAATGTTCAAGGTAGCATGGAAAATACAATCAAATTGATCATGTATGTTTTTTTTAAGATGTTTTTGAAAAGTACTGTGGCCCCCTTCTCCTCCAGGCGTGCTAAGCGCATGCTTTCTCCAAAGGCGGTGCAGGCCAAACAAATATTGGGTTCTCTAACCGCTCTCCGTGTGTGAACCAACCCAAGACAGGTCATGGAGGCAGAGTGTGCATCCCCCGTAGGCAGATGTACCCAGCATCTCTCACAACAAAACACCATAATAGTTATGTAGTTTCTCTGTGAAAGTGAAGCCAACGGTGTAATATTAGTAGCGGTCTATAGTATACACTGCGCAGTATTGTAATAGTCAGATGCTACAGACCAACAGTACCAGCTTTAGTCTCATACACTTTCTTAAGGAGAGGAGAGGTGGAAAGGTGTGTGAACTTCCTGATTGTGGGGGGAAGGGCAGAGCACACAAACTCACACACACTTTAGCTCAATCTTTGCTTATAGGTATGGGTCGGCTGTAACTCACACCACGTTATAGTTTATTCTACTATACGTGGTTGTGTTGGCAGAATGATGGGAGTGTGCTTAGTCCTGCAGTGGTCTGCTCTTGTTAAGCTAGCTAGTGCGTAGCTCGTTCACCGTGGAACACACAAAAGTCTAGGCAAGATGGCTGTACCCTTTGAGAGGTGAGCGTAGCGCGCTTAGCGACACGTGACTCACTCTCAGAGAGAACTGCATGCCCTGCGAAACATACACAGACTCCCAATCTTGCGGAGTTAGGCACGGCCCCTGAGCCCAAAGGCTGAGCCCGAAGGCTAACCGGGAGGGTTCCGGTGGACAGACAAGACACAGACAACAAGTACAAAGCCTTAGCACCGCAATACTGGTTGATCAAACCGAGTATCGCCCAGGTTGGTACACTGTCACAAGTAATTTAATACAAAGACAAAACCCAAACGAGTGGAGGGACAGCAGAGCACACAGGTGGAGAGGCTAACTAGCTGCTCCAAGCTGTTGAATAGCTGTGGGTATACTTCTGCGCTTATACACACTAACATAGAGATCTTACCAAGCGAATCCTCTCTGGAATGAGCCCAGAAAAGGAAGAGTTGGATGGGGTGCGGTGGCAGCTATTTAAGGGGGTCAGCCGCAGCACTGCCCGGTACACAGGACTAATCTGAAATTCTTACTTGTAATGTATCCTGCCGATCGGAAGGATATCATATTGGAGTGATCCAATATAATGCTACATAACACAACTGTGGAATGAACGAGTGAATCATTTTCGGGCAAGGGAGGTCCGTTTATAATTAATTAATTCTTCCCTCGCCCCTGGCCCTGCAAGTATGGAACGCCGTTTGGGTCTTTGCGTGTCAAAAAGATACACGTCAAATAACACATGTCAAATAAGCTTCTTGACCAATCAGGACCTGAATATGACCTCATGTCACATAATAATTTAACACGTTCATTACCTTTTACATAGTTATTACACATTGATTACACTCTCACTCCTATTTCATATGTCACAACGATTCACCGATACGTATGCTTTGAGTCATAGATTTTGTCACTGATGATGAATAAAGGTAGTTTCGACTCCGCCCAATTCTCAGGTACTGATGAAAGATGTTCATTCAACATTCTGTTCTTCTGAGGTAAAATTAGCTAGCTAGTTAACAACGGCTGCCCAATTTCTTATTTCTTGAAAATTGTAAATCTACCATCTCTGATTGCACCAGACTGCTGCTCACGGACAGAAGAGATGGACTTCAACCATCAATAGCCAGGTAACGGTGACTTAATTTCAGCTAGCTATCTAACGTAGGTGTTGAGAAGGAGTGGTGTAACAGCTGCAAAAACAAGTATCTAGATAATATAACGCTACCAACGTTAATCGTCCATAATCTAGTTATGGAATCTATAAAACGTTGACTAGTTAACGTTACTGCTATACAGCAACGTTAGCTAGCTAGCGATGTCTGTAGCTAATTTGTAGCTAGTAAAATCTGCATCGCCTTGCCAATGCATGATTGTCATCATATTTCGCAGGCTCTGAGAGTTGGCACAGTTTAGACAAGTGTCAGGCTCTGGCCATAGAGAAGCCTATTTGCTTCTCTATGTAGCCATGGTCAGAGTCTGACAGTTCTATTCTTTCTATGTACTGGTGGTGGTTTGTGTGGGATCCCTAATTAGAGGCAGCTGTAGCGCATCGTCTCTAATTAGGGATCCTACAAAGGCTTGTAATTTTCACACTGGGTTGTGAGTCGTTGTCGTTATATGTCGCAGTCACGGTGAAAGTAAGTGTGCTATTTGTTACGTCCGTTCATTTCGTGTTTGTTTTTGTGAACGTGACGTTTTGTACATTGTGTGTTTTCATCAATGGACCCCCTGCAGTTTGCATACCAGCGCAACATCGGGGTGGATGATGCAATCATCTACCTTCTGCAGAGGGCCTACTCTCACCTGGACAACGCAGGTTGCACTGTGAGGATCATGTTTTTTGACTTCTCCAGTGCCTTCAATACCATTCAGCCCCTGCTACTGGGTGAGAAGATGAGGAGGATGAAAGTGGAAGCACCCTTAGTCTCCTGGGTCACGGACTACCTGACCGGTAGGCCACAATTTGTGCGACTACAGAGCTGTGTGTCAGAACGGGCAGTTAGTAACACTGGGGCCCCCCAGGGTACGGTCCTGTCCCCCTTCCTGTTCACCCTCTACACCTCAGACTTCAGATATAACTCTGAGACATGCCACCTACAGAAGTTCTCGGATGACTCTGCTATTGTAGGGTGCATCAGGGGTGGGCAGGAGGAGAAGTACAGGAGCACAATCAGTGACTTTGTGTTGTGGTGTGAGCAGAACCACCTTCAGCTCAACATCAGCAAAACTAAGGAGATGGTGGTGGACTTCAGGAGAACCAAGGCACAACTGACTGCAGTCCCTATAAAGGGGATGGATGTGGAAATGGTTGAGTCATACAAGTTCCTGGGTGTCCATATGGACAACAGACTGGAATGGGCTGGTAACACCGGGGCCCTGTACAAAAAGGGCCAGAGCCGACTCTACTTTCTGAGGAGGCTCAGGTCCTTCAACGTGTGCAGTAAACTACTGCATACCTTCTACCAGTCTGTGGTGGCCAGTGCCATCTTTTTTGCAGTGGTGTGCTGGGGAGCAAACATCAAAGCCGGTGATGCTTCTCGGGTAAATAAGCTGATCAGGAAGGCTAGCTCTGTCCTGGGGATGAGCCTTGACACTCTAGAGGAGGTGGCGGAGAGACGGATCCTGGCCAAACTGCTGGCCATCATGGACAACGTCACCCACCCTCTGCACGCTATGGTTATGACGCAGAGGAGCACTTTCAGTCACAGACTGATCCCACCACGGTGTGCCAGAGAGCGCTACAGGAGGTCCTTCCTGCCGGCGGCTATGAGACTATATAATGCCTCACCGGGGTGCCGTGCCGTCGGCAACATAGATCTGGAACTGTTGGGGTGCTAGGACCTAGTTTAACAATTATGCATCCATCCGTGAGTAACTCTGGTCCGTCAGCACTCATCCACTCAGGACCTATTTATTCATACAGGTCTGTATATGTGAGGGCTTGGTTGTGGTAAGGCCTCTTACTCCCACCTAGGGGAGGAGAGAGGCACACAACCAAGTCCTCACACACTGATTAGGGAGATTATCATCCCCAATCAGAGACAGCTGTCTAGCGTTGTCTCTGATTGGGGATAGTATTTAGGAGCTGCACAAATCCACCTGTGTGTGGATCATTGTTCCTGCTTGTCTGCTTTTTGCTCACAGCAAGTAAGTCACTGTGTTTTGTATTTTGTTTATACTCTCCTTTGTTATTTTGTGCCTCGTGAGACCATCTCCAAAATAAAAAGGATGACACTTCACCAGCGCTCCGTTTACCGTCCCTTATATAATGCGCACCGTGACAGTATATACATACTCATGTACAGTTGTTATATTATATCACATGCAATATTGTAAGTAATTATTGGACGTAGGCATTCACTCAGGAATGCAGATTAGTATCCTGCCAGTTGCACCTTTTCTCATTGCTTTTAGTATATCGAATGTGCAATAAGTGCAGTTGTCTGTAATGAAACCCTGCGCACTAAGGACTGTATTTTAAGGGAATTACTATTATTACCCCAAATGATATCATACACACATTTAGCTATTAAAGTATCTCTTCCTGTCATTTACCTGTACAGTTTGTGTAAACATGCAAGTATTCACTTATCTGTAAATATAACTGTACAGCTAATTTAACCATGCAAAATTTTCACTTACCTGTTCATTTACCCAGTCTGTCTATTAAGTAAACTATTATTACCCTCGCTCATATCATACGCATTTTTAGCATTTTTAGCTACTGAAGTATTTCTCTGCCATCGACCTGTATAGTATAGTTAACCATCCAACATCCACCAATGTATAGTGTACATATTCAGCCAACCAACTCATACTATGCAATGTCCTTTTATAGCTTTTTTTTGCACTCCAGATATCTTGTATTTCTATACTTTTTCATACTGCCGCTTTATGTATCATGTACCGTGTATCTGTCTTTTGTGTACTTTCGTTGTGGCATTTTGCACCTGCCCTGTGTTTTTGTTGTAGCTGCTTGACAATGAAATTCCCCCCCCCGGGGGATCAATAAAGTATCTATCTATCTATCTATCTATCTATCTATCTATCTATCTATCTATCTATCTATCTATCTATCTATCTATCTATCTATCTATCTATCTATCTATCTATCTATCTATCTATCTATCTATCTTTGTTTGTTGTATAGTTAGTTCATTTTGAAACTTTATATACATAGTATATTAATAAAATGTCGAACTATAATCCCTGCGCTGCGTCTTGGTCCATGTATGCACCCGCACGTGACAACAAGAGAACACTTAGGAGTTGTTAGCTACATAATGTCACTGGCCCAATCGGGTCCGCGGTCTATTTTTCAGACTAGAGACCATGTTGTGGAGCCTTCGGTGGGCAAGCAACCATTTGATTAATGAAGAGATGGCCAGCAATCTATCTCCTGTTGCAGAGGAGTTCCTACAAGAGACAAAGGACATCAATAATTTTACTTGCCCTCTGTGAAATCTCCTGTCGAGTCTGGGATTTTGTGTGCACCTCTATCTAGCGAAGTCAATCAATCAAAATGTATTTTGCTTTATGGCGGTTATGGCGGTAGCACAACAGCCCCATCTGCTGACACAATATTTGTCTTCCACTCAGTAGAACACGACCCAGGAGAGGCCTACTGCAAGCACTGGATTAGAGCTTTCAGAGCGTGCCTGCCGTGGGAGGACAACAGAACATTCTGAATGGACATTATTAAAACAGAACTTTACCTTTTGTAATGCCCAATCAGGACTTTTACAAATTGTTAAAACATATAATTGTGTGTAACTTTTTATAGTTAAAAAAAATAACATTATGAAGATAGGGATTCTGCTGGGCCAGTGGTTTGGCCCCTGTTACATTTTATATCATTGTGATTAACAGCAACCTACTTTATTACAGTTAGTAACATAACATTGTTGAAACATTGTGACAGCTCAAATGATGTGGTTGAAGATGGACTAGTGCAGGGCTCTCAACCCTGTTTCTGGAGAGCTACCGTCTTGTAGGTTCCCAGAAGTGGAGCTGTCACTTAATGCAATGGATGGGAAGCCTTATCATTGCATGTAGTTCTAATTAAGTTAATTTGTTCTTAAATGTAGGACATCAAATTATCAGTTGGCTGCAATATGGCAACAGTACTTCAGTCAATATCAGCAAAGGATTTTGGTTATTAGTGAAGTGTCAGTAAAGTGTTTCTAAAAAAACTAAACCATAAAACACCAACACAAACAACAATATAGACTGTATAATTTAATATTAATGATCATTAAGTGAACAATAACTGCCAATATGGAAATACAGCGCATTCGGAAAGTATTCAGACCCCTTGACTTTTTCCACATTTTGTTACGTTACAGCCTTATTCTAAAATGTATTAAATAAATAAAAATGTAGCGTCATACCCAAGAAGACTTGATGATGTAATCGCTGCCAAAGGCGATTCAAAATACTGAGCAAAGAGTGTGAATACTTACAGCGGGTGAAATAAGTATTGAACACGTCACCATTTTTCTCAGTAAATATATTTCCAAAGGTGATATTGACATGAAATCTTCACCAGATGTTGGTAACAACCCAAGTAATCCAAAACAAATAATTTCAGAAATTAAGTTATGTGTAATAATGTGAAATGACACAGGGAAAAAGTATTGAACACATGAAGAAAGGGAGTTGCAAAAAGGCATGGAAAGCCAAGACAACAGCTGAAAACTATCAGTAATTAAAAAGCAATCCAGCCCCCTGTCAGTGCAAATTAATATCAGCTTGTTTAGTCCCAACTGATGGCCTACAAATAGGTCTCATTGCCAAGGTGTCACACAAGACACATCTCATGATGGGTAAAAGCAAAGAGCTGTCTCAAGACCTTCGCAATCTAATTGTTGCAAAACATAATGATGGCATTGGTTATAGGTGCATTTCTAAGCTTCTGAATGTTCCAGTGAGCACTGTTAGGGCTATAATACGGAAGTGGAAAGACAATAATTTCACCATAAATTTGCCTCAACCAGGTGCTCCTCGCAAGATTTCTGACAGAGGAGTGAAACGAATAATCAGAAGAGTTGTCCAAGAGCCAAGGACCACTTGGGAGAGCTTCAAAAAGACCTTCAATTAGCAGGTACTGTTGTCTCAAAGAAAACAGTAAGTAATGCACTCCACCGCCATGGCCTGTATGCACGCTCACCACGCATGACTCCATTGCTGAAAAAAAAGATTGTTGAAGCTCGTTTAAAGTTTGCTGCACAACATTTGGAAAAGCCAGTGAAATACTGGGAGAATATTGTGTGGTCAGATGAGAGCAAAATTGAACTGTTTGATGTCATAATACACCCCATGTTTGGAGGAGAAATGTTACTGAACATCACCCTAAAAACACCATACCAACAGTGAAGTTTGGAGGTGGGAACATCATGGTGTGGGGCTGCTTTTCAGCAAATGGTACTGGCAAACTTCACATAATTGAAGGAAGGATGAATGGGCAAATTTACCGAGACATTCTTGACAAAAATCTGCTGCCATCTACCAGGATGATGAAGATGAAACGAGGGTGGACATTTCAGCAAGACAATGATCCCAAACACACAGCCAAGGAAACTCTCAATTGGTTTCAAAGAAAGAAAATAAAGCTGCTAGAATGGCCCAGCCAATCACCTGACTTAAATCCCATTGAAAATCTATGGAAAGAACTGAAGATCAAGATTCATAGAAGAGGCCCACGGAACCTTCAAGATTTGAAGACTGTTTGTGTGGAAGAATGGGCCAAAATCACACCAGAGCAATGCATGCGACTAGTTTCTCCATACAGGAGGCAACTTGAAGCTGTCATTACCAACAAGATAGATAGATAGATAGATAGATAGATAGATAGATAGATAGATAGATAGATAGATAGATAGATAGATAGATAGATAGGTACTTTATTGATCCCCCGGGGGGGAAATTTAATTGTCAAGCAGCTACAACAAAACACAGGGCAGGTGCAAAATGCCATAACGAAGGTACACAAAAGACAGATACACGGTACATGATACATAGAGCGGCAGTATGAAAAAGTATAGAAATACAAGATATCTGGAGTGCAAAAAAAAGAAAAGCTATAAAAAAGACATTGCATAGTATGGGTGGTTGGCTGAATATGTACACTATACATTGGTGGATGTTGGATGGTTAACTATACTATACAGGTCGATGGCAGAGAAATACTTCAGTAGCTAAAAATGCCTATGATATGAGCGAGGGTAATAATAGTTTACTTAATAGACAGACTGGGTAAATGAACAGGTAAGTGAAAATTTTGCATGGTTAAATTAGCTGTACAGTTATGTATACAGTTATATTTACAGATAAGTGAATACTTGCATGGTTACACAAACTGTACAGGTAAATGACAGGAAGAGATACTTTAATAGCTAAATGTGTGTATGATATCATTTGGGGTAATAATAGTAATTCCCTTAAAATAAAGTCCTTAGTGCGCAGGGTTTAATTACAGACAACTGCACGTATTGCACATTTGATATACTAAAAGCAATGAGAAAAGGTGCAATTGACAGGATACTAATATGCATTCCTGAGTGAATGCCTACGTAAGTTAGGTCCAAGAATTACTAGCAATATTGCACGTGATATGATATGACAACTGTACATGAGTATGTATATACAAACCTGTATGAATAAATAGGTCCTGAGTGAATGAGTGCTGACGGACCAGAGTTACTCACGGATGGATGCATAATTGTTAAACTAGGTCCTAGCACCCCAACAGTTCCAGATCTATGTTGCCGACGGCACGGCACCCCGGTGAGGCATTATATAGTCTAATAGCCGCCGGCAGGAAGGACCTCCTGTAGCGCTCTCTGGCACACCGTGGTGGGATCAGTCTGTGACTGAAAGTGCTCCTCTGCGTCATAACCATAGCGTGCAGAGGGTGGGTGACGTTGTCCATGATGGCCAGCAGTTTGGCCAGGATCCGTCTCTCCGCCACCTCTAGAGTGTCAAGGCTCATCCCCAGGACAGAGCTAGCCTTCCTGATCAGCTTATTTACCCGAGAAGCATCACCGGCTTTGATGTTTGCTCCCCAGCACACCACTGCAAAAAAGATGGCACTGGCCACCACAGACTGGTAGAAGGTATGCAGTAGTTTTCTGCACACGTTGAAGGACCTGAGCCTCCTCAGAAAGTAGAGTCGGCTCTGGCCCTTTTTGTACAGGGCCCCGGTGTTGCCAGCCCATTCCAGCCTGTTGTCCATATGGACTCCCAGGAACTTGTATGACCCAACCATTTCCACATCCATCCCCTGTATAGGGACTGCAGTCAGTTGTGCCTTGGTTCTCCTGAAGTCCACCACCATCTCCTTTGTTTTGCTGATGTTGAGCTGACTGTGGTTCTGCTCACACCACAACACAAAGTCACTGATTGTGCTCCTGTACTCCTCCTCCTGCCCACCCCTGATGCACCCTACAATAGCAGAGTCATCCGAGAACTTCTGTAGGTGACATGTTTCAGAGTTATATCTGAAGTCTGAGGTGTAGAGGGTGAACAGGAAGGGGGACAGGACCGTTCCCTGGGGGGCCCTGTGTTGCTAACTGCCCGTTCTGACACACAGCTCTGTAGTCGCACAAATTGTGGCCTACCGGTCAGGTAGTCCGTGACCCAGGAGACTAAGGGTGCTTCCACTTTCATCCTCCTCATCTTCTCACCCAGTAGCAGGGGCTGAATGGTATTGAAGGCACTGGAGAAGTCAAAAAACATAACCCTCACAGTGCAACCTGCGTTGTCCAGGTGAGAGTAGGCCCTCTGCAGAAGGTAGATGATTGCATCATCCACCCCGATGTTGCGCTTGTATGCAAACTGCAGGGGGTCCATTGATGAACACACCAGGGGTCTGAGGTGAGCGAGGACTAACCTTTCCAGGGTCTTCATGATGTGGGATGTTAGCGCTACGGGTCTGAAGTCATTCAGGACAGTGGGGTGTGCCTTCTTGGGCACTGGGACGAGGCAGGATGTTTTCCACAGCACAGGGACCCTTTCTAGGCTCAGGCTAAGGTTGAAAAGACGCTGGAGTATTCCACACAGTTGGTCAGCACAGACCCTAAGCACCCTTGGGCTGATGCCATCAGGGCCCGCCGCTTTCCACTGATGTAGTCTCTCCAGCTCTCTCTTCACTTGGTTGGTGGTGAAAGCCAGCCCAGGTGGGGAGGTGGGGGGAAGGGGGGTGTTGAGGATCAGTCCAGGGGGAGCAGGGGCGGAGGTGGGGTCACTGATTGTCTCAGCAGAGGTGTTGTGAGCAAAGTGGGGGTGGGACAGCCCTGAGGGTGTGTGGTCTGGGGAGCTGGAGGGGAGGTGGACAGGGCCAGTATCAAACCTGTTAAAAAATTGGTTCAGCTCATTGGCTCTGTCCTGGGTCCCCTCCGTCTGCCCACTGTTTGACTTTTTGAAGCCAGTGATATTTCTCATACCCTTCCACACCTCTCTCACCTGGCTCTGCCTCAGCTTGTCCTCCATCTTCTCCTTATACACTCTCTTCCCCTCAGCAATCCGCAACTTCAGCTCCCTCTGGACGCATTTCAATTTGTCCTTGTCCTTGTCCCTCTCCTTGAAGGCCCTCTTCTACTCATTCAGCAGGGCCTTCAGGTCGCTGGTGACCCAGGGTTTATTGTTTGGGAAACAGCGTACCTTCCTGGTGGGTACAGTGTTGTCTTCACAAAAATTAATATAGTCTGTTATGCAGTCAGTGAGTCCATCAATGTCCTCCCCATGAGCCTCACAGAGCACACCCCAGTCTGTTGTTTCAAAGCAGTCCTGTAGGGCCTCATTCGCCTCTGGGGACCATCTCCTAATGGTCCTTGTGGTTGCAGGCTGCTGTTGGACCAAAGGCCTGTAGAGTGGGGTGAGGTGGACAAGGTTGTGATCCGATCTACCGAGGGGAGAGAGTGCAGTGGAGTTGTATGCGTCCTTCACATTAGCATATAACAAGTCCAGAGTTTTATTATTCCTGGTTGGGCACTTCACGAACTGTTTGAAAGTGGGCAGCGTTGTAGAGAGAGATGCATGGTTAAAATCCCCCGAAATGGCAAAGAAAGCACTGGGATGCTTTCTTGCGTCTGTAACCTCGCGATAACAGAGTGGATGACGTCACACGCTGTGTTTGCGTCAGCGGAAGGCGGGATGTAAACAATAACAGCAATGGCCGCCGTGAATTCAGTGATATCAGTGTGTTCAATACTTTTTCCCTGTGTCATTTCACATTATTACACATAACTAACTGAACGTATTTGTTTTGGTTTCTTTGTATGTATGGATTACTTGGGTTGTTACCAACATCTGGTGAAAATGTCATGTCAATAGCACCTTTGGAAATATATTTACTGAGAAAAATGGTGACGTGTTCAATACTTATTTCACCCGCTGTATGTAAATGTAATATTGGTAAAGAAAAATTAAACATTTGCAACAATGTCTAAACCTTTTTTTGCTTTGTCGTTATGGGGTATTGTGTGTAGATTGATGAGGGAAAGAATTGTTGAGTCCATTTTAGAATAAGGCTGTGAGTCAAGGGGTCTGAATACTTTCCAAATTCACTGTACTAACAATACATATATGTAAGTAGATAAATGCTTAAATGTGGATGTGCAATTACATTTTCAAACACTCAATTGCTACTGTAGTTTAGTGCTACTAGATACAATTCTGTATTGTAAAAAATATGTTTTTATGCAACACCGAAATGTGGGGAATTCCCTAAAGTCATTGTAGGTGCTATGAAGAGGGAGCCTTAGTGTCACAGCACACGTTTTTGCCTCTGGGTACGCCCTCGTGCTGTGTGGAGGAACTCGATGGTCGGGGTATCCTCAAACCCAAGGGGTGGCACCACCGTTGCCCCAGTAGCAAACTCCAACACCATTTCCACTGTTAGAGGAGGACATTCTCCATCTGAGGAGTACACAGTAAAACATTTAAAATATACACTTAAATCACAAAATGGACCCCACACACACACACTGATCACCGTTTCACTCCTTCCGGACTCTCATGATGCCCCTCATGAGGAGCCTGTAATACTCCCTGGAGGGACCCGCTTGGTCAACTGCCCCCTCCGCCTTGGACTCAACGTCCACAAAGGCAACATCCATCTTAGCCCCTGCATTAATGTTTTTGCGCTGAAACGCATACAGGCTACTGTTTAGGACATTGCCCCTGTGGACATTTATCATGATGGCGATGGGGCAGTTGTCCTGGTCCACTTAGCTCCAGAGCGTACGTAAAATGGCACTTAGGTCCGTTCTAGAGGGGGGGGCTCACTTAGTCTCTGGATCCGATGATGGAGATGAGGGAGTTGAAGGAGAAGGAGAAAGTGAGTTAGAAGGTGAAGGGTGAAAAGAAGAAAAGAGTGAGGACGTTAAGGGTGAGGGGTGATAAGAAGGAATGTTTGTTGAAGAAGGAGGTGAGGTAAGGTGAGATGAGATGAGGTGAGTGGAGAGGAGGCTGGTGAGTGGTGAGGAGAGGGGACAGGCTGCTCTGGATGAGAGACCACCCTCTGTCTTCTCTCCTCTATTGACTACAATATGCATTACTGTCAGTGGTAAGCTATAAATATATTTATACCACAGCATTGTTGAATTCTAGAATGGGCATTAAAACCAGTTCAGAAAGAAAACGGCACGTAGAAATACGTTTAACCATGTATTAAGCAATGAATAATGCAAGCCTTGTTGATATAGGCTCTGCTTATTCAGGGTAGCTCACTGCCCAAGCAAAGCTTCAATATAAAATAGGCTACAGGCAGTGAGTGCAGTAAGCTATACCAATGCCCCCTGCAGGAACACATAACCTAACAGGTGGAGGCTGGGGTTGTGGTGGGAGCAAGAAGCCAGTGCATAGTAGTAGCAGTAGCAGCAAGCAGCAGCAGGATTTCTGCCGATAAATGTGTGCTTTAGTATTATTTTCTTTGGTAACTGTAGTATAAGCAGGATAAATGCCTCCTTTCTCTACATTACCTTGGAAAAATGAACTTTGCAAAGGGACTTGGCTCCGCCTTGTCCTGCTGCGTCGTCCATTATTTCCAAGGTAATGTACAGAACCTCTGCGTTTATCCCTTACATAATATACAGATTATATCAACTTGGTGAAATGCCTTACCTTCCTCCACTTGCTCTCCCACTCCTCAAAACGACGACGTTTAATCCCTGTGGTAAAAATGAGTATTGAATTAATCTGTTTTGTGTATGAAAAAGTAAGTGTTTCCTGTTGTAATGACGATGATGTGAGATTTTAACAGATTTACTAAACTAAATTATATACATACTTTCTCCTGGTCTGCAGCCAGAGAGAGATGGTAGGCCTCGTCTTGGAGACGCCGTATCTCCCTCATTTCCTCTAGAGACTGAAATCAATACATGTACAGTAATAAATAAAGCCATTCTGATTGTTAAATTACAGTGAGAATCCTATAACTAATATTATACTTTATAATTTGATGCTAAAAGTGGAAAAGGTCATTTAACGTTCCTAACCTCTAGTGTCACTGAAGCTTGTGGTGAGGCAACAGGGAGGCCTATCTCCATAGGCGGAGTCTCTGTCTCCGAGGTTCTCTCATCCCTTACAGTTTCCTTCAACATAAAAATACAAGAAATCACTAGTTGCTCAATTACTTTATAACTTTTGTATAAAGAGGGAAATACAGTTTCTTTTCAAATTAATTAATTACCTCTCGCATGTATCACATGGCATTATAAAGCTCAGTCTACCTCCCCCTTCCTAACACATAAGCTATCAAATACCTTCAATCTTAAGTACAGGGCAGACCTCCCTAGCCCAGCTGATTTGATTGAAGCTGGACACATGCTGTCCAGCTGTAGGGGAATGAGCCTCCTCCTCCTGTCTGTCTTAAAGGCCTCTACATTTGGATTCATCTGGGGGAATGTTTCCCCCAAAACCTTCAAGAAGCTGCTCTCCTCCTGACCATAGGGCACTTTGATCTGCCTCACAGGAAACTCTAAAGATACTGAGATATGGAAACATTATTTAAATCTAATAAAAAGTATCCTAATATAAAACAGGGAAACAGTCCATGATCTTTAAATCAGCAAAATAACCTTCAATAAGTCTATATTTAATCACAAGATAGATTCACAACTAGCTTATTTACAAAGCAAGCACGGTGCACCACATTTTCCCTATATCATGTACTGCATGGATATAGAGAAAATGTACCTATCCTGTTCAGCTGCTGGATGGTAGGGTCAGCACAGGGCTGGCCCTGGACGTTTTGCCGCCCTAGGAAGACAAAAATATGAGCTTTAGAAACACGTGCTTTCATAAATGCATGGCGGGCCTCGTTTCGCTGGAGCAGTGTAATATAGGCGTTATGTTGATAACTCAGCCTTAAAAACAATTGTTTATTTACATATTGAATTTGATTGTCCAACATCAGTTTCAGCATTTATTTATTTTGTCTGTGCCTAGAGTGGCCTCTTTCCTCCATTGTCCTGCTGCATTGCAGTCAGCAATGTTTTCTCTCTGTAGCTGTCCATGGTCCTGAAATCAAATCATCTGAGAGAGACAGAGCGAGATAGAGGTAAGACAACTCGTGCTCAGTTGATATGGTGGGGAGTCCATCGAGTCTCTCTTGATTCATAGCAGAGCGCAGGCATTTTTGATGAGTTTGAGCCATGGTCTTCACCCTCTCCCTGTTCGCCATCCTCCTATTGTAGTGAGCCACCGAAAACTTTCATTGGGAAATTCCCCTCCTTATCCTGATGTGGCCCAGCCTGCAGTAACTCCCAGGCAAAAAACATAAAAGATCCCGGTGAGTGGCCAAATCAATAATGAAAATGCAAAGGCTTACAACTATTAATTACAAAATGGGATGGGAATGGAAAAACATTTTAATTGACTTTTACAAGCAGGGCTAACATTGGCTAAATAGACTAGCTAAGATGTCAATAAAATGTAGACCTATGCCTGGTTTCTTGAGGCAGACAGTGGATGGTTCGTGCAGCACACTTGAAAGAAAAAGTGTATTTCTCAAAATTATGTTATAGGTTAGGTTATTGCCCAAACACCTGAATAGGCTTTCCAACATTCCATAATGAATTTAAGGTAAAAGTAACCTTACTTTTAACTCTAGCTAGCTAGCTATTTAGATTAGTGAACGTTACTAGTATCATCCAAAGTAAACTTGCTAGTAGTAGGCTGGACACATTACATTTTTTACAATGCTTTTTTCTGATAAAACTAGTTCATTGCATCCACCGTGGAGCCCAGTTTCATAATATGACCATATTTCCCAGCTGCTTGCCGTAGTTTGGAAGTAATCACGAAAAAACATGCATTTTTAAAGGGCATTTTTCACCCTGCCAGCTCCTATTAGATTTATTGAGCGCCGTGGCACCAACTCGTATTCCAAACATTCTATTCCCAGTTTATTGTTCTACGTCACTATGCCTGCTTTGCTATTGTTGGCAATGAGACCTGTCCACGTTGTTTGTAGTTAAAATGTAAACAACAACAAAAAATTACTCATTGAACTCTAAGGTCGTCCCATTGTTTCCTATAGGGAAATATAGCTATGTCTGTCTATTTCGCAAAAAAACTCATAATGTGTATATTTAGATTTTTTCATGTCGGGAATCATTTTAATCAGGAGAATCTCCTCTTTGTAATTATGTACTTTCTCATTACGCAGACATAAGCACAGTTGACACCATCGAGGTGCGGATGTTTACTTTCTACAAGAGTTGTTTTTTTCCAGTTCCGTCCGATGAACAGATTGTAGTGGTCAAATAAAAATTCATACATTTCTTTGTGCCATTTAGGCGAAATTGAATTCTAAGCATCACTCCAGTCAAAACAGCCTCTGCGAACGTTCGATTCCATTCATTTGCTATGGCCTCGCGCTAGTGTTCCAGCTTAGCCAACGTTCTTTTGCTGTTTTTCAGCCTTGGGTGAATTTTGACTTGTTATATTGTCCAGCCTACTAGCAGTAACACCGCTCCAACGGTAACTACTATGCAATTAGATAAACTATTCATTCATCACATCACATTACCTCTGTCCTTATCCTGTTTTTTTTCCTCCTCCTATCTCCTCTTCTCTTCTCTTCTTCTTTTTCTTTTTCTTTTTCTTTTTCTTTTCTGGGCACCAGAGGGCTTTGGTCTTCTAGACATTGTTTGAAGTAGGCGACTGATGCTAATTTAACATGTTTCACGTTCAGTGTCACTCACCACATCATATAACTGAACTCGCCCATCCCCCACAATCAGGTAAGTCTAACTATGAGAGCGGTTGATTTGATGCTGTCAGGCTCTGGCCATAGGGAGCTCTTTGGCTCCTCTAGATAGCCAGGGTCAGAGCCTCACAGATCTAGTAGGCCTAGATCTATGTTTTCCTTTTTGTGCTGAATCCCCAATTAGAGACAGCTGCGAGCCGTTGTCTCTGATTGAGGATTCTATTTAAGTTGCCTTATCCCACACCTGCTGTGTGGGTCATTGTTTGTATATCTTCGGTGCACGGTTGAAGTAAGTGTATTTCTGTTTTGTGTAACGTTGTTGTTTTGGTCAGTTCGTCACTGAGTATATTTATATATATAATAAATAGAATGTCGAACTACGACTGCGCTTCACCTTGGTCTATGTATACACACAACTGTGACAGAATGACCCACCCTGTGAAGACCAAGCAGCGCTGTAATGGAGAGTCGGAGCGGAGAGGAGGAAATTGTCCGCGTCAGGATCGGGAGGAAGAGGATCGCCCACCACTTCGTCCTCCAACGGTAGATAATCGAGAGAGGCCTGAGGGATTTTTCGATCGACCACTGGAGGAACGGGCAAGGTGGTGGAGAGCCTGGATTGCTCTTCCCCCTGAGACGCAGTGGGAACCGGAGCCTCCAGCGAAGGTCAGCAGCCCGGAGCCTCCAGCGACGGTCAGCAGCCCGGAGCCTCCAGCGACGGTCAGCAGCCCGGAGCCTCCAGCGACGGTCAGCAGCCCGGAGCCTCCAGCGAAGGTCAGCAGCCCGGAGCCTCCAGCGACGGTCAGCCGCCCGGAGCCTCCAGCGAAGGTCAGCAACTCAGAACCTACAGAGAAGGTCAGCAACCCAGAACCTCCAGCGAAGGTCCGCAGACCGGAGCCTCCAACGAAGGTAGGCTGCCCGGAGTCTCCAGAGCAGTCCGCTCTACCGGTGCCCAGTCCGGGGCCGGTCGTCTGCTTAACTCCAGTGCCAGAGCAGTCCGCTCCACCGGTGCCCAGTCCGGGGCCAGCCGTCTGCTTCACTCCAGTGCCAGAGCAGTCCGCTCCACCGGTGCCTAGTCCGGGGCCGGCCGTCTGCTTCACTCCCGTGCCAGAGCAGTCCGCTCCACCGGTGCCCAGTCCGGGGACGGTCGTCTGCTCCATTCCCATGCCGGAGCAGTCCGCTCCACCGGTGCCCAGTCCGGGTCCGGACGTCTGCCCAGCTCCAGAGCCGGAACCACCTGTCACACCGGTGCCCAGTCCAGGTTCGGCCGTCTGCTCCACTCCCATGCCGGAGCAGTCCGCTCCACCGGTGCCCAGTCTGGGGCCGGTCGTCTGCTCCAATCCCATGCCAAAGCAGTCCACTCCACCGGTGCCTAGTTGGGGTCCGGGCGTCTGCCCCGCTCCATGGCCGGAGCCGTTCGCCAGACCTGGTCCCATTCCAGGACAGGTCATCAGACTTGCGTCAGGGAGGAAAGTGTCCACTTCACCGGGGCCAGAACCGCCACCGAGGTGAAGTGTCCCTCCCCAACCCTCCCATGTAATTTATTTTCATGATTAAATTTTTTTATATGTATTTATCGCGGTCAGGAGTCCGCACCTTAGAGGGGGACTACTGTCAGGCTCTGGCTATAGGGAGCTCTTTGGCTCCTCTAGATAGCCAGGGTCAGAGCCTCACAGATCTAGTAGGCCTAGATCTATGTTTTCCTTTTTGTGCTGAATCCCCAATTAGAGACAGCTGCGAGCCGTTGTCTCTGAGGATTCTATTTAAGTTGCCTTATCCCACACCTGCTGTGTGGGTCATTGTTTGTATATCTTCAGTGCACGGTTGAAGTAAGTGTATTTCTGTTTTGTGTAACGTTGTTGTTTTGGTCAGTTCGTCACTGAGTATATTTATATATATATAATAAATAGAATGTCGAACTACGACTGCGCTTCGCCTTGGTCTATGTATACACACAACCGTGACAGATGGGCCGGGGTGATACTGCGGGAAACGCAGAAAATATGGCCTAATAAGCTATGTAGTTATGTTGTTGTGGGGGCCTTCGCGTTTTTGTAATATTTTTTGCAAATAAATAAATAAATATAAATCTTCACTCATTTGGGCGCCCCTATGGATGGATGGCGCCCATAGCATTTGCCTATTCCGCCACGGGCCGGCCCTGGGTCAGCGATCAGGCAAATCCTCATAGTTATCAGCCTGCTTCTCCCGGTTTGCCACCTTTGTACTCCAGTATTATTCCGTCTCCTGAACGATTGAAATCTGACATGTGCAAACGTTATAAGTTACAATAATGACATGCCACCCATACTCGCGCACCCCGCGGTATCTGCTGCTATTGTTAGCTAGCTAACGTTAGTTTGTTCAGTCCAGTCCAATGACGCTTCATGTTCAATTGATATTTGAAGAAAAAATCTACTAAATCATAACACAACATAATAGCAATAGAAAGGTCTAGTTTACTCGAACGGACATACTGTAAAATAACAAACAATAACATAGCTAGCTAGATAAGCTAATAATAGAAAGGGTAGCGTTAACGTTACTAGGTAGTTGTGCCGGTTAATGTTGACTTTTGCCAGGTATTACCTAACCTACCAGAATTAATCCTACATTAATCCCACCTCCTGGGCTGGTTGTAAAGGTGGTTGCACATGGCTGGCAAAACTTAAGCGGTCTCTCATGTTTTCAAGGTTCGACATGACTTGTTGGTGACTATGAATTAGATGTTTTTCATATAGCTGGCTTCACATGCGCCTTATTTGTGATTGGCCAACATTTGCATATAGTTTGCATATCGTTATTTGACGTGTATCTTTTTGACACTCAAAGACCCAAACGGCGTTACATATATTTGACGTGTATCTTTTTGACACGCAGAACCCAAACGGCGTTCCATATGCAAGTGTCAACTCATCATACGTCATGATATGTCATCAGAAGTATCCACTTAATTTGAGGGCTTAAGGGAGAGGGTGTGTCTTTTACGTGTTTGGAATGCAGCCATTGTATAGGCCTCTAGGAATGCAAGTGATATAAAACACCTACTATTCATTAAAGTTGCACTTTGCAGAAATCGCTCCGCCATTTCCTTTGCCTAATTCACATTATGTGACAAAACAAGTATAGTATAGAGAATAATTATACCATCTAAACTGCTGTCAAATATATTCTCCATAACCCAAAATATTGTATTATCAGCTGTTTGAAGCTGGTGTAGAAAACCGAAAGTAAAAGATGCAAAAACAAAACTTAAGCAATGAAAGCATAGAAATAGTGCACATAGTACAGCTCTACTGCTTCTTAGACTTGCTTTCAATGAGAATAACGTATATATACAGTGGGGAGAACAAGTATTTGATACACTGACGATTTTGCAGGTTTTCCCACTTACAAAACATGTAGAAGTCTATTTTTATCATAGGTACTCTTCAACTGTGAGTGACGGAATCTAAAACAAAAATCCAGAAAATCACATTGTATGATTTTTAAGTAATTAATTTGCATTTTATTGCATGACATAAGTATTTGAAACATCAGAAAAGCAGAACTTAATATTTGGTACAGAAACCTTTGTTTGCAATTTTCAGAGATCATACGTTTCCTGTAGTTCTTGACCAGGTTTGCACACACTGCAGCAGGGATTTTGGCCCACTCCTGCATACAGACCTTCTCCAGATCCTTCAGGTTTCGGGGCTGTCGCTGGGCAATACGGACTTTCAGCTCCCTCCAAAGATGTTCTATTGGGTTCAGGTCTGGAGACTGGCTAGGCCACTCCAGGACCTTGAGATGCTTCTTACGGAGCCACTCCTTAGTTACCCTGGCTGTGTGTTTCGGGTCGTTGTCATGCTGGAAGACCCAGCCACGACCCATCTTCAATGCTCTTACTGAGGGAAGGAGGTTGTTGGCCAAGATCTCGTGATACATGGCCCCATCCATCCTCCCCTCAATACGGTGCAGTCGTCCTGTCCCCTTTGCAGAAAAGCATCCCCAAAGAATGATGTTTCCACCTCCATGCTTCACGGTTGGGATGGTGTTCTTGGAGTTGTACTCATCCTTCTTCTTCCTCCAAACACGGCGAGTGGAGTTTAGACCAAAAAGCTCTATTTTTGTCTCATCAGACCACATGACCTTCTCCCATTCCTCCTCTGGATCATCCAGATGGTCATTGGCAAACTTCAGACGGGCCTGGACATGCGCTGGCTTGAGCAGGGGGACCTTGCGTGCGCTGCAGGATTTTAATCCATGACGGCGTAGTGTGTTACTAATGGTTTTCTTTGAGACTGTGGTCCCAGCTCTCTTCAGGTCATTGACCAGGTCCTGCCATGTAGTTCTGGGCTGATCCCTCACCTTCCTCATGATCATTGATGCCCCACGAGGTGAGATCTTGCATGGTTCCCCAGACCGAGGGAGATTGACCGTCATCTTGAACTTCTTCCATTTTCTAATAATTGCGGCAACAGTTGTTGCCTTCTCGCCAAGCTGCTTGCCTATTGTCCTGTAGCCCATCCCAGCCTTGTGCAGGTCTACAATTTTATCCCTGATGTCCTTACACAGCTCTCTGGTCTTGGCCATTGTGGAGAGGTTGGAGTCTGTTTGATTGAGTGTGTGGACAGGTGTCTTTTTATACAGGTAACGAGTTCAAACAGGTGCAGTTAATACAGGTAATGAGTGGAGAACAGGAGGGCTTCTTAAAGAAAAACTAACAGGTCTGTGAGAGCCGGAATTCTTACTGGTTGGTAGGTGATCAAATACTTATGTCATGCAATAAAATGCAAATTAATTATTTAAAAATCATACAATGTGATTTTCTGGATTTTTGTTTTAGATTCCGTCTCTCACAGTTGAAGTGTACCTATGATAAAAATGACAGACCTCTACATGCTTTGTAGTTAGGAAAACCTGCAAAATCGGCAGTGTATCAATTACTTGTTCTCCCCACTGTAGCTCACATTTCTATGTGAATTTGGTCGGGTCACCCAAAAAAGTTACATATTGCAGCTTTAATACACTGTAATATGCAAATGCCTACAGCCAACCTGCTTGCTCTAATCACTTGTACAGTTAAATCCTGTAGAAATAATTTGCTTACAGTTTAATAGTCACTTTTAATGTATTGTACTTCATTTCATTGCTCTGGCATCAACTTAATTTAATATATTCACATGTGCACCGCACACAGCGTAGTTTCAGTGGAATATCATCTGTAGGCAGCAAGAGTGTGCAACTCAACTGATTTTGGCATGGAGCATCTCACGGAAGAATGACATCGGTAGCCAGTAGGATAGGAAACACTTTTCAATTTAGGATATTTACCAGTAAATGCTAACTAGGGCAACAATGGGTATACAAACCAGGTATTAAAAAAGTTTAGTCCGAAGTTAGTAGGCTATTTGTGTTGCGCAATTGTCATCATGCACTGTTTGCATCAGGGGTGTAGACAGGGATGGGCCTGGGTGGACACAGCCCCACCCACTTGGGAGCCAAGCCCTGATATGTCCACCCAATCAGATTGATGTGGTTTAAGCATTGTTGTGGACTTAGACCATACGATTTTTGTATTTTTTCTATAAAAAAAGTGTGATTTTAAAAGATGTTAAGCATAAGTAGTCCATAAACTCGGACATAATAAGCCCGTAGATCCCAATCATAAGAATACAAAAACACAACCATTAAGCATTTTCCAATCAAACTATTAATTCCCATTGCAAAAAAACATTTCAAATTTAGTACACAAAGTTTAAAGTGTGTGTCACGACTCCTGCCGAAGTTGCCCCCGATCGTCGTCACCGGCTTTCTAGCCACTGCCGCTCTCTCGTTCATTATTCCATTTGTCATGTCTTGTCATTACGCACACCTAGTTCTCATTTCCCCTCATTACTTCATGTATATATGTTCCCTCTGTTCCCTCATGTCCTTGTCGGATATTGTTCATTGTGATAGTGTTATCACCTTTGTTTCTTCGTCTATTATCTAGAACAGTTGTACCATTTCCTGTTCGGACTTTGTATGCGTGATTTGGATATTAAAGTTATCCTTGAGTTCACGCTACCTCCTGCGCCTGGCTCTCTATTATATATTCACGCCATCACAGTGTGTAAAGTGTATACCCATCACAAGACCCATTGGTTGATACTTATTTATAAAACCCTCCTAGGCCTCACTCCCTCCTATCTGAGATATCTACTGCAGCCCTCATCCTCCACATACAACACACGTTCTGAAAGTCACATTCTGTTTAAGGTCCCCAAAGCACACACAACCCTGGGTCGCTCATCTTTTCAGTTCGCTGCAGCTAGTGACTGGAACGAGCTGCAACAAACACTCAAACTGGACAGTTTTATCTCAATCTCTTCATTCAAAGACTCAATCATCGACACTTACTGACAGTTGTGGCTGCTTTGTGTGATGTATTGTCATCTCTACCTTCTTGCCCTTTGTGCTGTTGTCTGTGCCTAATAATGTTTGTACCATGTTACGTTGCTACCATGATGTGTTGTCATGTGTTGCTGCCTTGCTATGTTGTTGTCTTAAGTATTTCTTTTGTTTTGTCTCTCTTGTCATGATGGGTGTTTGGTCCTATAATTAGAGGTATTTTGCATTTTGGTAGGCCGTCATTGTAAATAAAAATGTGTTCTTAACTGACATGCCTAGTTAAATAAAGGTTCAATAAAAATAAAACAAATTCCACCACCATGCATATCCTTTTTAGACAGCTGAAGAAAGCACACACATTTTCTTCAGGAAATGTACCTTTTCTAGTTTAGTTATATTTATCTTGCTTTAGAAGTGTTTACTTTGCAGGCTGACTAGCATTTTTTGAGTTGATAGATAGATAGATAGATAGATAGATAGATACTTTATTTATCACCAAGGGGAAATTTCTTTGTCAAGCAGCTACAACACAACATTGGGCAGGTGCAAAATGCCAGAACGAAAATACACAAAAGACAGATACACGATACATGATACATAGAAAATGTTCCTTACATCAAATGCCGAAAATTACCTTGAAGTACTGTATCTACAAAACACGTTTTGCCTTAACACAATTCAAAAGGAAGGCTACAGCTAATATTTTTTCCTAAAATTATGGAAAAATGGAATTAGAAAAAAACTAATGTGAATTCAACTTGTTTTCTCACTTATTGTGTCAAAATTGGACATGGAATAACAAAAGAAGAATCCCTGATCTACAAATAGTAGTTATATAGTTCCCTGACAAATAATAGGCTTTGTGAAATTAAGATACGTAGAACTATGCCTCCCCTGGTTTAGGCGACCCCCCCCACCAAACACACACACACACACACACACAACCAGACATTGATTGATTAGAGACAGCTTGTGTCAATTAAAGAGCATTTACTAGGATTTGTTACCGGCAGTAAACCTAGTGGATGACGCTGGAAATACCGATAAAAGCAAAGTGCCCAAAAAAAGACCAGAAAGCATGGCCCTTATCAAGTCTCAAATACTGTGTTTACACAGGATGCCCATTTCTTATATTTCTTCCCCTAATTGGTATTTTGACCAATCACATCAGAGATGTCAAAAGACCAATTAGTGAAACAAATATAAGAATTAGGCTGCCTGTGTAAAGAAAAAAAAATAAGTAAAAGAGAAAAAACTAAGTATAACACACCAATCCGAGTTCTAATTTCAATGTAGTAAATCTCACTCATTTGCCCCAGGTCGTGAAACTGAGCCATATATTTTTACCTATTTGTAACTTCAGTACCAAAATGTTCTTGCTGCTCCCACAGGATATCCTAATGATAAAAGTGTACACTGCTGAAAGTAGAGACTGGGTTTAAAAGCTCTCGTAGGGTGTTTGACATAATTTTGGTGGGTGCTATGCTGGCCCAAAGGTTCCATGGCTAACTAAATTATGAAAGAGAATGTCATGGTCATTTTAGTGCCAAATTGGAGAGCAGTTTGCCTCACTATGGCTCTGTCCCTACCTACATCTACTCAGTGTAATATTTATGTTAATGCTAAAGGATTTAAGGATCATTTCCCAGACACAGATTGACCTAGTCCTAGATTTAAAAGCAAGATCAATGGAGATTATTCATTGAAAATACTTTTTAGTCTAGGACTAGGCTTAAACTGTGTCTGGGAAATCTGCCCTTAGTGTACAACGGGAACCCTTTACTTTCAATATGACTTGTACTAGCTACTTTTTATCTGTGTCATTATGGCATCTAGTGGCCTTTTGGGTACTTAAATTATCCACTGGGGTTTGATTATCTCTTGCTCTTTGTGTGGCATTGTCTGCCCACTATTGTTTGAGGAGATAGACTTGAAAACAAAAGGTCATGATTGAATGCATTGAGTTGCATATTCTACTTGTTATCTTGGCTTCTAAACAATATATCTACAATAGGCATATAAGCCTTGAAACAGCAATACAACTACCAGTGCTATAATATAATGAAATGTGTAGTTTCAAACAAATAAGGGTGGCAGGTAGCCTAGCGGTCAAGAGCATTTGGCCAGTAACCAAAAGTTTGCTTATTCGAATCCCCAAGCCAACTAGTTGGAAAATCTGTCGATGTGCTCTTGAGCAAGGCAAGTAACCTTAATTGTGCCTGAAAGTCGCTCTGTATCAGAGTGTCTGGTAAATGACTGAAATCTAATATTCATTTTCTAGTACATTTCTTTAATGTAATTCATACATCACAATCGGCCCATAACTGATGAGAACAAATGCACCGGGGTCTGGTCTTTCCTGCCTCACTATAAGTTCTATCAATGACCACATAACCTTTTTTAACGATCATGAGCAGATAAAGGATCAGTTTTGCTTTTACTATAAACCTGTTCAGTGATCCTGAATCTACCCTCCTCAGGCTTTGAGAATGCACGGGTACATCGTCCATAACTTTTATGTGTTAGTGCAGCCGGTCATCTGTTTATTGATTGTGCCTGTAGGTTCGTAGCCTGGCTGGTGGGTCCCACGTGACCACACAGCGAGGAATAGTTGTGACTCACCGGTCTGGAAAGGAGGTGGTTTGTTAATGTAATATTCGCTCAGAAATATTAGACTCATTGATTGGTTCTCTTAAATGTTTTTTTTCTTTCTGGGGCGTTGAGATCCTCTCATTTGGATTTGAAAATCCAACAGTTTTAATGGAAGGGGGCGGCGCTCGGTGGCTTTATGTAGCTGTGCCTGTGGGTGTTTGAGTGAGAAAGGATAACCAATTAGTAAAAGTGCAGCTCCCTTCATTATCAATGCATCATGCCAACAACATCAGAACTGCCTTTCCAGATTCTGAAGTAGTGTTTAGGTGTTAGTCAGACTAGCTGGCCAGACTAGTTTGGGCCTTTGGCTATGAATCTCTTTAACTTTACTCCATAATCATGCAGAGCTGCAGCAAACCTCTCACTTTAGACCCCTTTGGAAATGGCCAAATGAAACAGTGTAATAAAAATGTATTTAGGTTATAATACACTGATTATACAAAACATTAAGGCCACCTGCTCTATCCAAAATTCTGAGCAGTCCATTATTTTGGAAACCTTGTCTATGGCCCTATAGGATGACAATTCCTCCATCCACAGAGCACCAGGGGTCACTGAATGGTGGGATGAGCATGAAAATTATGTAAACCGTATGCCATGGCCGTCTTAATCACCAGATCTCAACCAAATTGAATACTTATGGGAGATTCTGGAGTGGCACCTGACACAGCATTTTCCACAACCATCAACAAAACACAAAATTATGGAATTTCTTGTGGAAGAATGGTATCGCATCCCTCCAATAGAGTTTGTAGAATCTATGCCAAAGTGCATTGAAGCGGGTCTGGCTCGTGGTGGCTTGACGCCCCATTAAGACACTTAATGTTGTTTTTTCCTTTATTTACCTGTACATAAGCATAATAATATAGCCTGTATCACATTTTGACACTTCATCAAAAGTGCTTTACCTTCAGACCTAAAAACAAGCCTAAAAACATGTAATGCTAACTGAAGTGGATGGTGAATGAATTTGGGCAGTAGTGAATAGATAAAGAAAGTAAATGTCGTGTAAATGTAATTTGTCTTAGCTTTTAACATATAAATATTTGATTTTGGATCATATGTCAAATGCAGCAATTACATTAACTTAAATCTATCCACTCTCTTTCCCCACAACCACATCCCTCCATACAAGTGTAATTTGTCAACTTTCAGTTAAAAAAAACACTTGAAGCAAATGTGAACTTTTTCATGGCTGTTTATTTACCACCACAAACAGATGCTGGCACTAAGACCGCACTCAGTCAGCTGTTTAAGTCAATAAGCAAACAGGAAAACTACCTTCCAGAGGCGGCGCTCCTAGTGGCAAGGGGACTTTAATGCAGGGAAACTTAAATCAGTTCTACCTCATTTCTATTAGCATGTTAAATGTGCAACCAGAGGGACCCCCTCTAAACCCCCTTTACACCACACACAGAGACGCATACAAAGCTCTCCCTCGCCCTCCATTTGGCAAATCTGACCACAATTCCATCCTCCTGATTCCTGCTTACAAGCAAAAACTGAAGCAGGAAGTACCAGTGACTCGGTCAATAAAGAAGTGGTCAGATGACGCAGATGCTAAACTACAGGACTGTTTTGCTAGCACACACTGGAATATGTTCCAGGATCTTCCGATGGCATTGAGGAGTACATCACTGGCTTCATCAATAAGTGCATCGATAATGTCATCCCCACAGTGACTGTACGTACATACCCCAACCAGAAACCATGAATTACAGGAAACATCCGCACTGAACAAAAGGGTAGAGTTTCCTCAAAAAGGAGGACCGAGCACGCCCCATTCTCATCGACGGTGCTGTAGTGAATCAGGTTGAGAGCTTCAAGTTCCTTGGTGTCCACATCACCAACAAACTAATACATGAGAAACAACTAGATTTCCGATTTTTGTTTTTCAAATGTAGAAACCAAAATCTACGTTGTCTTTTGAATCAAATAACCAATGAGCGGACGATTCACGGTCTGGATTGCCGGGGAAATGGATGTAGAGCTAGATTTAAGCAGCGAGTCGAGTAAATGTGGCGAAGACGAAAGTTTTGAATGTTGTATAAGATTGAAGTGAATGAAACGTGTGTAAATGATAATTAATCGCTTCTTGTTGGGATGCGTTTATTAAACAAGGATGCATATGTGGGAAACCCTTTTGAAGTATAGAAAATGGTGAAGTATGCGATTGGTAAAGTGGAGTATGTCAGAGTGACCAGGAGTGGTCTTATTTTGATTAAATGTGTTTCTAATGAGCAGAGGAAGATTGCAATAGGCCTTAAAAGAATCAGGACAGCAGAAGTATCTTGTTTTGAACTTCGGAGTAGACTAACGGAGTATAATGAAGAACAATGTGTAGAAGGACGAAGGTGTTGCAATTGTCGTGGGGATCAGGAACCTGAGTATATGGACTGCCCAGTAAGAGTGATGGAAATCAAGGTGGCAAAGGTTAGAGCGGTTAACCGAATCTCCTATGCAGAGGCAAATAAGAGAATTATGAAAAAAAGTGATTCTAGGGAAGATATGTTAGTGAATGCAAAATATAAGGTAGTGGATATAATACAGCCTGTTGTAAATGTTTGTTGCCAGAATAAAGACACCATGTGTGTTAAAAGGGTATATTTTGTTGCGTTCATTGCCACAGTTGTAAACTGTACAGCACAAGTCACAAAGAAATCAAAGAAACTGGACATTATTGTGGCTGCAGCAGAAAGATTTTTGGGACTGAAGGATTTTACTTCTGTAGATTTGCAAGGAGTACTGGCGCCGGAATATCCACCCTCTCAGGGTTCCCTTGAGCATGTGTAGGGATCAAATATGTTTTATTTATGTTTAACAGAAAAGTTATTTGAGTAGATAATTTATTTTTGGGTTTTGTTTTGTTTGTTTTGGCAATGTACTATTTTTATTAGGGTGGATTAAGTTAGGATCACTATTACATATGGATTTATTTAATACAAAAATAAAACATTTGGTTGTTTCAAACCGTCCTGTTGGTGGCGGCAATACACCTTTTGGGTGTAGTCCGCCATAAAATCCAAAGAAGAAGATTCACGGTCTGGGTCGAGTACAGTGGATTGATTCGATTTTCTTCGTAGTCGTGGTTGTTGTTGTGTGTTTTGCTTTCAATTAATCAGTTTGGTTAACGTCAAACAGCACAGGGACGTTGCGAAATAGACAGAAGTGCAAAATCGTCTAGCAAAGGCGATTTGATCGGACAGAAACAGTACTAACGTTAGCTAGCTAATCTCTGTCAAATTACATTGGTCTAGTAAAGGGATGCAGCTGAAATCCAAATCAGACGGATATTTGGATTTAATGTCGTCTCATTTAATCGGCAGAATCCGTTTTTCGATACAAGGTTATAGGGTAAGTCAATTTCGAACGAGCGTATTTTTTAATTGCTGAATTTTAGGAACTAGTCGGTAACGTTAGTCTGACGAATAGAAGTCACTGACCGAAAGTGCTATGCTAACATACTAGCTAATCTGTTTTGCATCATTGCCAAAGAAGAATCATTAAGAGTGAACTTGGTGAAGACGTTTCAGTTCCCTAAATATCGCCGACATTATATTTGGTAAGTAGAAGGATTGTGTACTTTAGCTACCTAGATAGTTAGTAACATTAGTAGCAGAGGCGTTTAAGGGGCGGGTAGGGGATTAGCTAACGTTATCTAATAAGAAAGAAAGGGGTTGGTCATTTTGGGACTTGCCTTTTATTGTTTACCTTTCATATATTTCCCCCATACGCGGTGTCCTGATGTATGTTGATTAATGGGTCTGTGGATGCATTGTCTACGGGTGGTTTTGTTTTTAAATCACAGTTTTTGATTCCGGGTTTGATTTATTGTTTAAATGTTAAATATTGCAGTTGTGTATATTACATTTGCTTTATTTAATTAATATTATTTAATTCCAAGTCATCATATCGTCTTTATAGAGCTGCTGTCTGACAAAATCACTATTTTGTAGTTCTTCAAAGTGAAAAGCCATACTTTTTATTTTCACTACACCATAGGGATCAAATGTATTTGATACACCCACTTGGGAAGCAGTGAAAACGTTTTCTTGAATGTCCGACGAACTGTCTATTTTAACATTTCTCTTTCTTCTCACAGACAGCAATGAAACTGTTAGAGAACAACGGTTTTGAAGCTCTGGGCTCTCAACTCTGTGTTGAAACTGGAGAGTCTCACATCCTGGGCAGGTAATTGCCATCACAGCACTGGGCCAGCAGCATCAGTAGATCAAACGACCTCACATCTAATCACATGGCACAAAGTTTTCTGTAAAGCCTGCCATACTGTTGCATGACTAACACATAGGTTCAACATTTTACATGGTCTAAATATACTGACTGTTAGTAGGCTTGTGTGTGAACTGCAAGGACATAGCCCCCCCCCCCCCCCCTTTCTATTCAAGGGTGTATTTTTGATTGGGTTGAGAGGCTCTATTTTAAAAGGCAAGATTAACACTTTGGGGCTCTGTGGGAGCTTCAATAACATCATATGTCAAGGCTGAGGACACTGGCACTGGTATGTAAACACAGAGATAAATAACAAATTGTCAGAATGAGATAGTCAGAGGAATGGGGGGGAAACAATGTAATACATTTTTTAATAAGGCTGTGGAAAAAGTCAAGGGGTCTGAATACTTTCTCAATGCACTGTATATATACAGTTTATACGCATAAACTACCAAACACACAAACCAAAACCGCAAAGATAGACATGTCTTAAAACCTGAAGGGGGTGTGTCATGATGAGGCAATGTTGTGTGTTATGCATTAGGGTTGCCATAGAAATGTAGCCCTATTCAATCCCTCTAGCGATTACTGGTAATATGGAACATTTTGCTAAATAGGCGTAATCTCTCTCACAAAAAGTCTTGATCCCACAAATAGGGTGATGGATAAGTCTTTTGTGTTATGCAACAGGGGGTTAGATGAACTGAACTGCAGCAGATGGGCCTACTAGGAACTCGATGAGTTAGCCAGCTAATTTTGATAAACAACAAGAAATAACTATTTATTTTCTGGTTCACAAAGAAAGCTGAACTTAGATATGTTTTTTTTATTTGAGTTAAGCCTGAAATGGGCGTGGTGTATTTAGGCAAGTTAGCAGGCTAACTCATTGATCCTTCTTAGTAGTATAACCTTCAGGCTTTGAGTGGGTACGGTGATGGTGGTGATGACCCCTATCCTGGCTGTGATCCATAGGTGGAGTCTGACGCAGGACATGGTGTACACTAACAGGCCTTTGTGGCTATTTGGAGACTGTGTAATGGAGAGTGGTATGGAGTGTAAACCAGGGGAGAACGACTGACCCCTCTCTTTGAAGCCACAAAGGCCAAATGTAGAAAAACAGGATAAACCATTATAGGGTAAATCCGTATGAATTAAATCACTTTAACAGCATCCCTTTTGTTTTAAACAAAACTTTCATACATGTTTGCCCATGGAAGAAGTAGTCAGAAAGTTAATTTTTGGACCTAAATGCCAAAACATTCAGGCAATTTTTTAAAATGTTATTCACATTTTCATACATTTATCAGCCAAAACATGACACCCACCCTCTATTCCCCGGGTTTTGTGTTAAATGCTCTACAACAAAGCTTTCTTAGTGTCCAACAAGCTTTCTCTGCCCTTAACCTTGTTCTGAAAACCTCCAAAACAAAGGTCACATGGTTTGGTAAGAAAAATGCTCCTCTCCCCACAGGTGTGATTTCTACCTCTGAGGGTTTAGAGCTTGAGGTAGTCACATCATACAAGTACTTGGATGCATGACTGGACGGTACACTGTCCTTCTCTCAGCACATATCAAAGCTGCAGGCTAAAGTTACATCTAGACTTGGTTTCCTCTCGTAATCGCTCCTCTTTCACCCCAGCTGACAAACTAACCCTGATTCAGATGACTCTCTTACCCATGCTAGATTACAGAGACGTAATTTATAGATCGGCGGGTAAGGGTGCTCTTGAGCGACTAGATGTTCTTTACCATTCGGCCATCAGATTTGCCACCAATGCTCCTTATAGGAAACATCACTGCACTCTACAGTCGTGGCCAAAGGTTTTAAGAAGGACACAACTATTGGTCTCCACAAAGTTTGCTGCTTCAGTTTTCTTAGATCTTTATGTCAGTAGTTACTATGGTACACTGAAGTATAATTAATGTCAAAGGCTTTCATTGACAATGACATTCAGTTTATGCAAAGAGTCAATATTTGCAGTGTTGACCCTTCTTTTTCAAGACCTCACTTTTGCCTTATGGCAAGGTGCTCCATCATACTGGAAAAGGCATTGGTCGTCACCAAACTGTTCTTGGATGGTTGGGAGAAGTTGCTCTCGGAGGATGTGTTGATACCATTCTTTATTCATGACGGTGTTCTTAGACAAACTTTTGAGTGAGCCCACTCCCATGGCTGAGAAGCAACCCCACACATGAATGGTCTGAGGATGCTTTACTGTTGGCATGACACAGGACTGATGGTAGCGCTCACCTTGTCTTCTCCGGACAAGGTGTTTTCCGGATGGCCCAAACAATCAGAAAGGGGATTCATCAGAGAAAATGACTCTACCCCAGTCCTCAGCTGTCCAATCCCTGTACCTTTTGCAGAATATCAATCTGTCCCTTATGTTTTTCCTGGAGAGAAGTGGCTTCTTTGCTGCCCTTCTTGACACCAGGCCATCCTCCAAAAGTCTTCGCCTCACTGTGCGTTCAGATATACTCACACCTGCCTGCTGCCATTCCTGAGCAAGCTCTGCACTGGTGGTGCCCCGATCCAGCAGCTGAATCAACTTTAGGAGACGGTCCTGGCGCTTGCTGGACTTTCTTGGGCGCCCTGACGCCTTCTTCACAACAATTGAACCTCTCTCCTTGAAGTTCTTGGTGATCTGACAAATGGTTGATTTAGGTGCAATCTTACCAGCAGCGATATCCTTGCCTGTGAAGCCCTTTTTGTGCCAAGCAATGATGACGGCATGTGTTTCCTTGCAGGTAACCATGGTTGACAGAGGAAGAACAATGATTTCAAGCACCACCCTCCTTTTAAAGCTTCCAGTCTGTTATTCTGACTCAATCAGCATGACAGAGTGATCTCCAGCCTTGTCCTCGTCAACACTCTCACCTGTGTTAACAAGACAATCACTGACATGATGGCAGCTGGTCCTTTTGTGGCAGGGCTGAAATGCAGTGGGAAGGTTTTTGATCACTCTTCATGACATTCTGGAGTATATGCAAATTGCCATCAACACTGAGGCAGCAAACTTTGTGGAGACCAATGCTTGTCATTCTCAAAACGTTTTGCCACGACTGTATACTCCTCTGTAAACTGGTCATCTGTATACCTGCCGCAAGAACCACTGGTTGATGCTTATTTATAAAACCCTCTTAGGCCTCACTCCCCCTTTCTGAGATATCTACTGCAGCCCTCATCCTCCACGTACAACACCCATTCTGCTAGTCACATTCTGTTAAACGTCCACAAAGCACACACGTCCCTGAGTCGCTCGTCTTTTCAGTTCGCTGCAGCTAGCGAGTGGAACGAGCTGCAACAAACACTCAAATCTCAATCTCTTCATTCAAAGACTCAATCATGGACACTCTTACTGACAGTTGTGGCTGCTTTGCGTGATGTATTGTTGTCTCTACCTTCTTACCCTTTGTGCTGTTGTCTGTGTAATGTTTGTGCCCTGTTTTGTGCTGCTACTTGGGTTGCACATTTTGGGGAATATTCAGAGGTGGAAACTTTCCATGGGAATTAACGGGAATATATGGGAACTAACTGAAATATATGCAAATTAATATTAATACCATTTAAATGTAGATGATTTTGCATTTGATATATTTACCATATCTTTTGGAGACAGAAACATAGACCTTTTACCTTATCATAAGTAGACATAATTGCAAATTATTAAATCCTTCCAATAGAAAAAACAAAACAAAGATTTGGTTACAAATTTAACTTTAATTAAATGAGTTGACTCTTTATATGGGATGATTTTAATGAACAACAAAAGAAAGGGAATATTGAATGATCCCCAATGATCCATCGCATCTCCCAAAAACGTTCTGTAACGATCTGTAAAATTAGTCTAGAAACTAAAGCTTTGGTTGTCTTCCTCTCAGGCTTCCATGTCTTCTCCCTGGACCTCTTTAATGTTCACCTCTTGAACATCATACTCTGAGGCCTCATCTTCACTGTCACTTTCCAACCCTGTTGAGGATGTCTCGTTGTCAGTCTCAGAAAGCCTCAAATTTGCCCGGATAGCCACCAATTTTTCAACCCTTTTTATTGGTCAGCCTGTTGCGTGCTCAGGATGCTCTTGCCAGCATACTTGGGGTCAACATGTATGCTGCGGCGTGTATGGGCTTCAGGCAGAAGTCTTCACGCTTTTTGATGTATTTCAGAACTGCAGTTTCCTCTGCTTGAAGCAACAGTGAAGTGGGCAGGGCAGTACGGATTTCTTCTCTTACATCTGCAAGCAGAGTCTGAACATCAGACAGGATGGCATTGTCTCCCTCAATCCGTGCAATGGCTACTGCTATAGGTTTCAGGAGTTTCTGGCTGCTTACCACTCTCCCAAAATACATCATCCAGGAGGAGCCTGTTGATGGGGCTGTCCATATCGGCAGACTGTGATATGGCTGTTTCTTGGAGAGACTCCTTCCCCTCTAGGAGACTGTCAAACATGATGACAACACCACCCCAATGGGTGTTGCTTAGTAGCTTCAATGTGGTGCTCTTATTCTTCTCACTTTGCTTGGTGAGGTAGATTGCTGCTATAACTTGATGACCCTTCACATACCTAACCATTTCCTTGGCTCTCTTGTCGATTGTATCCATTGTTTTCAGTGCCATGATGTCCTTGAGGAGCAGATTCAAACAGCCTTCATGTTCGCAGCATTGTCTGTCACCAGTGCAAATAGCTTCTGTGGTCCAAGGTCATTGATGACTGCCTTCAGCTCATCTGCAATGTAGAGAACGTTGTCTGTTGTCCCTTGTGTCTGTGCTCTTGTAGAATACTGGTTGAGGGGTGGAGATGATGTAGTTAATTGTTCCTTGCCCACAAACATTTGACCACCCATAAGAGATGATTGCAGTACAGTCTGCTTTCTCTTTGATTTGCTTGACCTTCAATTGAACTCTGTTGAACTCTGCTTCCAGCAAATTAGTAGATAAAGCATGTCGGGTTGGAGGGGTGTATGCTGGGCGAAGAACATTCAGAAATCTCTTCCAATACACACAGCCTGTGAGCATCAGAGGTGAACCAGTTGCATACACAGCTCAAGCAAGACATTCATCAGCATTTCTCTGACTACGTTCCTCCATTGAGTAAAGAAAAACTTCTGATTCCAGGAGGACCATGAGCTGTTGCTATAGATAAAGTGTCTGATTCATAATTTTCACCTTGAATAGAAGTAGAGGGACTTTTGTCAGAGGTTGCTTGTTATGAGCGCTGAGGGAACTTTATGCCCTTGGCCAGATGATTCTACATCTTTGTTGCATTCTTCACATACAGTGGGGAGAACAAGTATTTGATACACTGCCGATTTTGCAGGTTTTCCTACTTACAAAGCATGTAGAGGTCTGTCATTTTTATCATAGGTACACTTCAACTGTGAGAGACAGAATCTCTCAAAAATCCAGAAAATCACATTGTATGATTTCTAAGTAATTAATTTGCATTTTATTGCATGACATAAGTATTTAATACATCAGAAAAGCAATTACAGAGATCATACGTTTCCTGTAGTTCTTGACCAGGTTTGCACACACTGCAGCAGGGATTTTGGCCCACTCCTCCATACAGACCTTCTTCAGATCCTTCAGGTTTCGGGGCTGTCGCTAGGCAATACGGACTTTCAGCTCCCTCCAAAGATGTTCTATTGGGTTCAGGTCTGGAGACTGGCTAGGCCACTCCAGGACCTTGAGATGCTTCTTACGGAGCCACTCCTTAGTTGCCCTGGCTGTGTGTTTCGGGTCGTTGTCATGCTGGAAGACCCAGCCACGACCCATCTTCAATGCTCTTACTGAGGGAAGGAGGTTGTTGGCCAAGATCTCGCGATCCATGGCCCCATCCATCCTCCCCTCAATACGGTGCAGTCGTCCTGTCCCCTTTGCAGAAAAGCATCCCCAAAGAATGATGTTTCCACCTCCATGCTTCACGGTTGGGATGGTGTTCTTGGGGTTGTACTCATCCTTCTTCTTCCTCCAAACACGGCGAGTGGAGTTTAGACCAAAAAGCTCTATTTTTGTCTCATCAGACCACATGACCTTCTCCCATTCCTCCTCTGGATCATCCAGATGGTCATTGGCAAACTTCAGACGGGCCTGGACATGCGCTGGCTTGAGCAGGGGGACCTTGCGTGCGCTGCAGGATTTTAATCCATGACGGCGTAGTGTGTTACTAATGGTTTTCTTTGAGACTGTGGTCCCAGCTCTCTTCAGGTCATTGACCAGGTCCTGTCGTGTAGTTCTGGGCTGATCCCTCACCTTTCTCATGATCATTGATGCCCCACGAGGTGAGATCTTGCATGGTGCCTCAGACCGAGAGAGATTGACCGTCATCTTGAACTTCTTCCATTTTCTAATAATTGCGCCAACAGTTGTTGCCTTTTCACCAAGCTGCTTGCCTATTGTCCTGTAGCCCATCCCAGCCTTGTGCAGGTCTACAATTTTATCCCTGATGTCCTTACACAGCTCTCTGGTCTTGGCCATTGTGGAGAGGTTGGAGTCTGTTTGATTGTGTGTGGGGACAGGTGTCTTTTATACAGGTAACGAGTTCAAACAGGTGCAGTTAATACAGGTAATGAGTGGTGAACAGGAGGGCTTCTTAAAGAAAAACTAACAGGTCTGTGAGAGCCGGAATTCTTACTGGTTGGTAGGTGATCAAATACTTATGTCATGCAATAAAATGCAAATTAATTATTTAAAAATCAAACAATGTGATTTTCTGTATTTTTGTTTTAGATTCCGTCTCTCACTGTTGAAGTGTACCTATGATAAAAATGTCAGACCTCTACATGCTTTGTAAGTAGGAAAACCTGCAAAATTGTTCTCCCCACTGTGTGTGTGTGTGTGTGTGTAAATAAGAATCATTTTAGTTGCTCATGGCAACCGTCAGTACCCCGGCCTTCAACTTGAGATACTCAATGGGAGGGGGCAGCACCGAGCTATCCTGCAACGTCCCTTCCTGGAGTAGCTCAAACTGTGGATTTTATGTATCCATTAGATGCCATCTTAACAAATGTTTTTGGCTTCAAATGCGCTATTGAGTCTTCAAATAGGAACGAATTATGTCACGTGATCAATGACTTTGGCTCAGTGCACACACAGCTGAGCACTGATACAGCTACCAATTGCTGGTGTTTAGCCTGTTGCTTACTGAATTAGTATGGCCAACGATGGCAGGAAGAGCAACGCTGGCACATTGAGATCCAATGAGGCTGCTTCTTTCCACTGTAATAAAGAGCCAAAGTCTGTTAATACTCAGCAAAGTTCAACTGGACCCATTATTAATGATTAACAAGAGCACACACTCATTCATACATGTTCACAGATTCTGCCATAAAATGTATTTTTCTGGATATTTTTATTGAACCAGGAAGTCTGTTACAAATAGGCCTACATCCTCAAACAACTATCCTTTTATATCCTAATTTTTGTCTGTTACTGGAAACTAGGTCAGTCATGTCACCACCCCTGTGACCTTTGCTCCTTCCTATATTAAGACGGGCCACAGTGTGTCTCTGAGCCAGAGTTTGGGTTGCACAACCTCTGCTCTTACATAACTGGGGGTGAGGGAAAAATAAACACATCACCAGACCAGACTCTGCTCCACTCCCTCTTCATTCCACCCACACCCCTCAAATAGAACACAGTGAAACAGAGACACAGACAGTTGTTCAAAGCAATAAATACAGAACACGAGACATATACAGTGCCTTGCAAAAGTTTTTCTTCATTTTATTGTGTTACGAAGTGGGATTCAAGTGGATTTAATTGTCATTGTTTGTCAAAATATTCTAATGTCAAAGTGTGAGACTTAAAAAAACTAAAAAAAACATTTAATAACTAGAATACAGTCGTCGCATTAGTATAAAGCCCCATTGTTGGCAACAAAGAATGACAGACAAAATTGTTTGTTTAATAAAACAAGCCTTATTATAAAATTGATTAAATAAAACCTTTTCCTCATCAATCTACACACTACCCCATAATGATAAAGCAAAAACTGTTTTCAGACCCTTTGCTCTGAGACTCGAAATTGATCTCAGGTGCATCCTGTTTCCATTTAACATCCTTGAGCTGTTTATACAACTTGATTGGAGTCCACCTGTGGTAAATTCGATTGATTGGACATGATTTGGAAAGGCACACACCTGTCTATATAAGGTCCCACAGTTGACATTGCATGTCAGAGCAAAAACCAAGCCATGAGGTTGAGGCAATTGTCCGTAGAGTGCCAGGACAGGATTGTGTCGAGGCACAGATCTGGGGAAGGGTACCAAAAAATGTCTGCTGCGATGAAGATCCCCTAGAACAGTTTCGGAAGGACAACCATCTCTGCAGCACTCCACCAATCAGGCCTTTATGGTAGAGTTGCCAGACGGAAGCCACTTCTCAGTAAAAGTCACATGACGGCCTGCTTGGAGTTTGGCCAAAAGACTCTCAGACCATAAGATACAAGATTCTCTGGTCTGATGAAACCAAGATTGAACTCTTTCGCCTGAATACCAAGCGTCACATCTGAAGGAAACCTGGCACCATCTTCAGCGGCAGGGACTGAAAGACTAGTCAGGATCGAAAGGGAAAGATGAACGGAGCAATGTATAGAGAAATCCTTGATGAAAACCTGCTCCAGAGCGTTCACCTTCCAACAGGACAACGACCCTAAGTCTCTGAATGTCCTTGCTTGAACCAGCCAGAGCCTGGACTTGAACCCGATCGAACATCTCTGGAGAGACTTGAAAATAGCTGTGCAGCGACGCTCACCATCCAACCTGATAGAGCGTGAAAGCATCTGCACCAAATACAGGTGTACCAAGCTTTTAGCGACATAGCCAAGAAGAATCGAGGCTGTAATCGCTGCCAAAGGTACTTCAACAAAGTACTGAGTAAAGGGTCTGAATACTTATCTAAATGTGATATTATGATTTTTTTAAATATACATTTGAAAACATAACATTTTTTTGCTTTGTCATTATGGGGTACTGTGTGTAGATTGAGGAATTTTTTTTTTTAATCCATTTTAGAATTAATGTCAATAGCTCTACAGCCTGAAATCCAGTGATGGTGTAGACCTACACCTGCATGTTGTTCGTGCAACAGCATCTTCTAAATCTTAGAGGAATAAGAATAATTTTAGATCTGCGTTTTCAAAACGCAGCATGATATAATTTTGCAAAATCCTGCGTTAACGCGACCCCTGAGTATTGAATTGGGGACATGACTAGTTTGACACAATACCCATGTCCTTCTTAGTCAGTAGCTAAATGGATGTCCGCTTTTAATACAATGACAAGTTAACTCTGTTTTTTTGTCTGTCTCTTTAGGATTGAGAGCTACTCCTGCAAGATGGCTGGTGATGACAAGCACATGTTTAAGCAATTTTGCCAGGAGGGGGAGCCACATGTCCTAGAGGCCCTCTCACCCCCCCAGTCCAGCGCCACCAGCCCACCCCAGTAAGTACCACAGCCACACCCCTTACCAATGTTTACCTAACACGGAAATCACACTAGGAATGAAACGGAAGCAAAACAGGGTGGGACTGCCTGTTTTCCATTGCGGAATGTTTTGCTATGGTGTGCACGAATATGACCCAGTTGATATGGGTGTTGTGTTACAGTATTAGTATCTTATGTGGCACACTAAGGGGGTGGCAGGAAGCCTAGAGGTTAAGAGCGTTGGTTCAGTAACCGTAAGGTCGCTGGTCCGAATCCTCGAGCTGACTGGGTGAAAAATCTTATGTGCCACAAATAATTAATTGTAACTTCCAAACCAAATTACTGAACTCTCTCTCTCGACTCATCTCCCTTGTTTTGTGCAGGCTGGGGAAGAGCAGTGAGGACGGTGAAAACCCTCTGAGTGACAAGTGTTGCAGGAAGACCTTGTTCTACCTCATCACCACGCTTAACGAGTCGTTCAGGCCCGACTATGACTTCAGCGCAGCCCGGGCCCACGAGTTTAGCCGGGAGCCCAGTCTCAACTGGGTCAGTAGCACTGCCTCTGCCCCTCTCTTGATTACACCACATTAGGATGACTTTCAACCAGCCTAATTGAGCGGTCATTCAAGCCTAATTTCAGAATTGCCCACATACTCATATACAGATACTTTGAAACATCCCATGCAAGTCCCGGAAGCACATTGTTACAAAGCCATACACATAAGGGTAGTGAGTTTTCTACAAGGGACTTATGGAATATCAGAGGCTGTAAGATGGAGGTGTCAAACTCAATTCCTGGAGGGCCATGTCTACTGGTTGGTTTTATTTCGTTTCAATTTGTGTCTAATTAAGACCTAAACCACCAGGTGACTAAACAGTACCCTTAATTATAACCTAAATAATCACAATAACCTTACATGATCAATCGAGTACAAGGGAGGAGTGGCATGAAAAGCCACAGACACGCTGTACGAGGTCTACACATCTGTGAGGCGAATAAGTAGCCCTAGTGATTGGGTGCCATGTCTCCTCCAGGTGGCGAATGCAGTGAACAGCAGCCTGTACTCATCAGTTGGAGTGGAGTTCAACTCCCTGGGACCGGAGCTGTGGAACTCCATCGACCAGGAAATTTGCCTGCAGGAATGTGACATATACAGGTGTGTGTGAAGGAATATGGTGGTCCCGTGTGGCTCAGTTGGTAGAGCATGACGCTTGCAACGCCAGAGTTGTGGATTCGATTATCACGGGGGACTAGTAAAATAAATAATAATAATGCATGCATGCACTCACGACTAAGTCGCTCTGGGTAAGTGTGTCTGCTAGATTACTAAAATGTCAACGTAAATGAATATGCACGTGCTGCTTGTTGTGTTTGCTGCCAGTATATGTAATATATTTGTATTGCCTTATTTGTCCTCAGCTACAACCCTGACCTGGACTCAGACCCCTTTGGGGAGGAAGGCAGCCTCTGGTCCTTCAACTACTTCTTCTACAACAAGAAGCTGAAGAGGATTGTATTCTTCACCTGTCGCTCCGTTAGGTGAGCAGACACAGCTGGCTTCAGTCTGCAATCTGTGACAATACACATGAGTTTGTTCGTTCTACAGCTAGTCCGAAATAGTTGGTGGGAAAATCTCATGTTGCTGGTATGAATTGCTCACAGCAAACCAGCACAGTGTGCTGGTTCTGGGGGGTGGCCTTTACTACACAGCAGCAGGAGTTGATTGGGCTGGATGTGCCAAGGCAGCTTGTACACAACCCAAAGCCTATCTGATCTCATGCGGTGTGAGACTGTTATCCATTACCAGGAGGACAAAAGGCCCGGAAAGGGAACTACCAGATCAACTCCAAAACCTCCACAAACAATCTGTCAACCAGAGCAACCACATGTACCGGTATGTTTGAATAATACCTTTTCTGCTTTATTTTATAGTGTCTTGAGTGGGTATGGCCGCGGTTGTCTGGACAACGAGTTGGACATGGAGCTGGATGATGAAGAGGAGATGGATGGATTCACTGAGGACAGGTGGGATCATGTTACTATAATAATGTTACTCCCTGCTTATGCTTTTTTAGTGCACCGATGGGCCTCAGTCTTACATAGAGACTTTTGTCTGTGCATGGGGTTACATTTGGGTTTTGTGTCTAAATGGAGCCATAATTGACACTACCTTGTTCTCTCGCTGTCTGCAGGTTCCCCAGAGCTCTTTGTGTCTAATGCTATCGAGATGGAAGACACTCCCAGGCCAAACATCTAGGCCTCCCCTCCCCTCCTATCCTATTTCTTTTTTCTTCATCTGTCCTTGTTTTTTTTTCTTTGTCTCAATGTTCTATACAGCCTGACCCAGGAAGCCATTTTAGAGGAAATACAAGTGCATGTTTCACGCCTTTCACATCAGCTGGATCCGACCCATACCGTGAAGGACATTTTCTAAATGCCCAGGGTAACTGGGATCTGGGTATCCTGTTTATCGTGCTATCTCTATCCCCCATTGTCACTGAGCTAAGAACTGACTCTGTGCCTGATCATTTGATGGAAGGACCTTCCTATGCCTCTCAATTCATATCCTCTTGGCTCTAAACCAGCCTTTGCTTGGATGCTGCGCTCTCAAAGAAACCCTCCTGATACCTATTGGACCCGTCTTGGATATTTATGGTCAAGAGAGACCATGGACAGCTAACCCTGATGAGCAAACATTCTCTTTTATTGAAGATTGCAGAAACCACTGTGTAAGTGGAGATAGAAGTTCACAGTGCAACACCAGTGTCAGCGAGAGCCATTGAAGGGGAGGGGCTAATTACATCAAACTCCTTCTCCACTGCCACACTGGGTACAGCTAATTAAATTGACTGGCTGTCCAGCTGATTTCCATTTGTGACTCCTTCCTTTGTGTGGCTTTTACGCTTGGTAGTGATGTTCTTGTGAGAACTGAACTTTTATAGCCCCAAGTTTTGAAACAAATGCTGCTTTTGTAATGGAAGCATTTTAATATGTTACGTTGTCTTATAACTGCACATGACGTCTGTAGATGGGAAATTGATATGCCACTGCCAAGGAAAGCAATACGACATCAGACTTGCAGCTTATACAAGATATCACTTTCATGAGAGCTTCTGTGACATTGTTCTTTCAATAACCATATTCCTCAATGCGTGATTTTCTGGTTCCCTTATGATCGAGTTAGGCTAACCTATTGTAAAACTTCCACTGCTACAATCAACCATTTATTTTATGCTCAAACAATACTAAGGCTTTGATGTAAAGCCAAGTGAATGTACTGAACACAGGCAGCAAAGGCATCAGCGATATTTCCAGTAATGTTATTGAAATGTTTTTCAGTATTTTTTGAAAGAAAGACCCTTTTATTGCTGTGTTCCCAGTGTGTAAGGCTTGTGAACTCCCATGATGACCTCTGTTCATGACCTGTTGTGATTATACAGTATATGTTAATAAAGTTGTGTTTGAACCAAATAGTGTCCTCTGTTGTCATAGAGTGGCGTGGACACGGGCAACATATCCCACTCACAGGGAAGAAAATGGCCAAAATGAAAGTGTTTTGAACAGCAATGACTACAGCAATGTAAGGTATAGTTAACCATGTTGCCTACAAGAGGAACGTGTTATGTTACACTACAACCTTTATATAACTGTTGCTATGGACATTGTTGACTGGAGCCTGACTAATGCAAAGAAACATGGAAGGGACTTTAAACTTGGTCCTGGCCCCCCGGGTGCACGTTTAGTTTTTTTCCTTAGCACTACAGTCATGGCCAAAAGTTGAGAATGACACAAGTATTGGTCTCCACAATGTTTGCTGCTTCAGTGTTCTTAGATCTTTATGTCAGTAGTTACTATGGTACACTGAAGTATAATTACAAGTATTCCGTAAGTGTCAAAGGCTTTCATTGACAATGACATTCAATTCATGCAAAGAGTCAATATTTGCAGTGTTGACCCTTCTTTTTCAAGACCTCTGCAATCTGCCCTGGCATGCTGTCAATTAACTTCTGGGCCACATCCTGACTGATGGTAGGCCATTCTTGCATAATCAATGCTTGTAGTTTGTCAGAAGTTGTGGGTTTTTGTTTGTCCACCCGCCTCTTGAGGATCGATCACAAGTTCTCAATGGGATTAAGGTCTTGGGAGTTTCCTGGCCATGGATCCAAAATGTCGGTTTTATTCCCCGAGCCACTTAGTTATCACTTTTGCCTTATGGCAAGGTGCTCCATCATGCTGGAAAAGGCATTGGTCGTCACTAAACTGTTCTTGGATGGTTGGGAGAAGTTGCTCTCGGAGGATGTGCTTGTACCATTCTTTATTCATGGCTGTGTTCTTAGGCAAAATTGTGAGTGAGCCCACTCCCTTGGCTGAGAAGCAACCCCACACATGAATAGTCTGAGGATGCTTTACTGTTGGCATGACACAGGACTGATGGTAGCGCTCACCTTGTCTTCTCCGGACAAGGTGTTTTCCGGATGGCCCAAACAATCGGAAAGGGGATTCATCAGAGAAAATGACTACCCCAGTACTCAGCAGTCTAATCCCTGTAACTTTTGCAGAATATCAGTCTGTCCCTGATGTTTTTCCTGGAGAGAAGTGGCTTCTTTGCTGCCCTTCTTGACACCAGGCCATCCTCCAAAAGTCTTCGCCTCACTGTGCGTGCAGATGCACTCACACCTGCCTGCTGCCATTCCTGAGCAAGCTTTGCACTGGTGGTGCCCCGATCCCGCAGCTGAATCAACTTTAGGAGACGGTCCTGGTGCTTGCTGGACTTTCTTGGATGCCCTGACGCCTTCTTCACAACAATTGAACCTCTCTCCTTGAAGTTCTTGATGATCCGATAAATGGTTGATTTAGGTGCAATCTTACCAGCAGCAATATCCTTGCCTGTGAAGCCCTTTTTGGGCAAAGCAAGCAGAGGAAGAACAATGATTTCAAGCACCACCCTCCTTTTAAAGCTTCCAGTCTGTTATTCCGACTCAATCAGCATGACGGAGTGATCGCCAGTCTTGTCCTCGTCAACACTCTCACCTGTGTTAACGAGACAATCACTGACATGATGGCAGCTGGTCCTTTTGTGGCAGGGCTGTGGAAATGTTTTTTGGGGTTTAAGTTCATTCTCATGGCAAAGAGGGACTTAATTGCAATTAATTGCAATTCATCTGATCACTCTTCATGACATTCTGGAGTATATGCAAATTGCCATCAACACTGAGGCTGCAAACGTTGTGGAGACCAATACATTCTCAACTTTTGGACACGACCGTACACCGCTGATTCAAATAATCAAAGCTTGGTGATGAGTTAGTTATTTGAATCAGCTGTGTAATGCTAGGGCAAAAATCTAAATGTGCACTGGACATTGGCTACATTTTAACCACTGTAAATTAATTTGAGGAACCTCTTTAAAAATGCAAGTAACATTGTCCCAGATGATAACGTACCTGGGCTGCTCTGGCCCCTGGTCATTAGGTATTAGTCAGTTGTTGAGGGTGTCCAGAAATGTGATAATGTGTACAGTGTTGTATGGGCCTAGGATTGCATGATGGTGAAGGACGCCGTTTTGTTATGTTGCCACTACGTTGTCCCGGGACGTTGATGATGGCACGGTGTCCGATGATATTTCTGCCGCGGCCCCTTGTTTTTTGCAAGGTTGAAACCTGCCTCGTCCACATATATTGGCTCATGATGCACTGCATCTGCTTCTAGCTCCATGACTCTCTGAAAGAGAAAAGACAAAACAATGTAGCACAGTACGAATAGACAGGGATCAGTCAATATGATGTAGCACCATTCACTTCCAGATCCAGTACCAATGAAAGGATAGTATAGCTTACCTGCACATAGTCATATCTCAGTTGTTTTACACGGTCTGAGTTTCTTTCGAAAGGGACTCTGTACAGCTGCTTCATCCTAATTCTATTGCGTTTCAGTAGACGAGACAGTGCAGAGAGACTCAGTCTGTTGACGTTTTGGAATACGGTGCTATCTGCGATTATGTGGCCCTGCAGTTCTGTGAGTCTGATGCAGTTATTTACAATGACCATATTTACAATGTGGGTCTCCTGCTCTGGGTTGAACAGTCGACCTCTTCCACCAGATACTTCTTGCAGTTCTGTAAAAACATTTGAATGGTTTTAGTGATAGAGCCTTCTCATTATGAAAGTACAGTACATATTACTGTACCAGTAAGACTACAGCACTCAGTTACTTACCGGTTCTCATTTAGAAATATCTGGATGATACCTGCAACAGTATAGCGTCTCAGATTTGGTTGAACCCGTTTCCCAGCCTCCCTCATGCTCATCCCATCGTTGACAACATGGTCAACCACAGTCACTCTGATTTAATCAGTTATTGTGTTCCTGACTCCTCTTCCCTGTCCTCTCCTTCTCCCCGTCCTACTTCACCTCCTCTTCCTCTTACTTCTTCACCTCCTCGTCCTCCTCTAGTTCTCACCCCTCTTACTCGCTGCCCAATATTGGCCTCCATTGTTGTCCAAACCAAATGTTCACCTGTGGCCTATTTATAGTGCTCAAGCTCTTATTTGTAAGTGAACTCATTATCTAAAAGCGTTTTCACGTGTCAATGTGGAAAGGCAATTGGCAAAATAGTGTAGCAATGTAGAGACCAATGTTTACAGTTTTGCTAGAAATGTGTTATAAAATTACAGACTGAGTGTAAAGCAGAGGGAGATGCAATGGTGTCTTTTTCGATTGATACATTAGATATTTATCTAACAAGTAACAATGTACAATGCAGTGATTGAGTTTCAACCTTAGCATCATTTGTAGAGGGGATATCATCTTTGTGCTGAGGTTTCTCCAATGTTTGATGATGCTTGCTTTTTTCTACAAATTGTTTTAATTAAAGAGAGAGCTAAACCTTAAACTCCAAGAAACACTTTCCTATGTGCAGCAAATGCGGCCTTTCCTTGGTGTGTTGATGCACCATGTACGACACAGAATCAGAATAGTTGTTCAATATTCCATAGGAGAACATCATAATAAAAGGCGTGGCAGTTGGACCGAAAGAAAAGTGCTGTGTTCGGTTTCAATGGCGGAGCTGTCTCTATATAGGCTACCTATCCGAATAGAGGTGATGTCCTTTCAGCACCCTACACACACTCAAACTGACTATGCAGGTAATGACATAAACATTCATATTTGAGATTGATAATAATGTAAAGGCTAATTGAAAGGCACAATATCCCAATGGAATTTATCTTTTATTTATTTATTTATTTATTTATTCAGGAGATCACATTGAGATTACAAATTAAACCATCATGGAAAGCAATAGAATATCACAGAAACAACATATATGAGAAGTAAAAACATCATTAAAGTAATACACCACAAAAAAAAGAATAAAGAAACATTTGAAGTAATCGAAAACATTTACATTCCTCCACAAGCAAGCTCTGAATGAAAGACGATGGCCAGAGCTCACCCATGATGTTGCACAATGATTTTAGTCAATAACTCATTGTTTTAGTCAAAGTATTATATATTTTGGCTTGAAGTAACAAATTCGGAACTGCCCACTTCGTGAAATTCCGTGTGAATGTGGTGTCTTTTCCTATGATTTGACATACAAATTATTTTCAGCCTATGTTTCGTTTCAGGGCTGGATTAAAATGTAATAGACCACCCACCAGCATGGCATTGTTTATTGATCAGAGACAGCGGCAAAGTTATTCTTCTTCGCGAGTGAGCCAAATTAAAATAGGGGTGCCAACTTGTGTTTTTGCATTCCCACTTTCTTTTACCAGAAAACTCAATCATAATCCATTGGATAATTTGTAAATTTTCACTTATTTTTTAGCTAGTCTGTATCCCCCCCAAAAAAATATATTAAAATTTTACAAATGAAGTGGCAACCTGGGGCGGCAGGTAGCCTAGTGGTTAGTGTTGGGACCATAACCGAAAGGTTGCTGGATCGAATCCCCGAGCTGACAAGGTAAAAATCTGTCGTTCTGCCCCTGAACAAGGCAGTTAACCCACTGTTCCTAGGCCGTCATTGAAAATAAGAATTTGTTCTTAACTGACTTGCCTAGTAAAATAAAGGTGAAAAAAAAAAAAAAAAAAAAAAAACCCTGTGCCTGTTTAGCAAAAAATAAATATATATATATATATATATATATATATATAAAAACAAATATTTTGGCATTAAAACATGTCACATATTAGTTTGCAAACAATGTAAAACAAAAATAATTTAGTTAATAAATCTGCATATTAGCATATACAGTGAGGAGAACAAGTATTTGATAAACTGCCGATTTTGCAGGTTTTCCCACTTACAAAGCATGTAGAAGTCTGTAATTTTTATCATAGGTACACTTCAACTGTGAGTGACGGAATCTAAAACAAAAATCCATAAAATCACATTGTATGATTTTTAAGTAATTAATTTGCATTTTATTGCATGACATAAGTATTTGATACATCAGAAAAGCAGAACTTAATATTTGGTACAGAAACCTTTGTTTGCAATTACAGAGATCATATGTTTCCTGTAGTTCTTGACCAGGTTTGCACACACTGCAACAGGGATTTTGGCCCACTCCTCCATCCAGATCCTTCAGGTTTTGGGGCTGTCGCTGGGCAATATGGACTTTCAACTCCCTCCAAAGATTTTCTATTAGGTTCAGGTCTGGAGACTGGCTAGGCCACTCCAGGACCTTGAGATGCTTCTTACGGAGCCACTCCTTAGTTGCCCTGGCTGTGTGTTTCGGGTCGTTGTCATGCTGGAAGACCCAGCCACGACCCATCTTCAATGCTCTTCCTGAGGGAAGGAGGTTGTTGGCCAAGATCTCGCGATACATGGCCCCATCCATCCTCCCCTCAATACGGTGCAGTCGTCCTGTCCCCTTTGCAGAAAAGCATCCCCAAAGAATGATGTTTCCACCTCCATGCTTCACGGTTGGGATGGTGTTCTTGGGGTTGTACTCATCCTTCTTCTTCCTCCAAACACAGCGAGTGGAGTTTAGACCAAAAAGCTCTATTTTTGTCTCATCAGACCACATGACCTTCTCCCATTCCTCCTCTGGATCATCCAGATGGTCATTGGCAGACGGGCCTGGACATGCGCTGGCTTGAGCAGGGGGACCTTGCGTGCGCTGCAGGATTTTAATCCATGACGGCATAGTGTGTTACTAATTCTTTGAGACTGTGGTCCCAGCTCTCTTCAGGTCATTGACCAGGTCCTGCCGTGTAGTTCTGGGCTGATCCCTCACCTTCCTCATGATCATTGATGCCCCACGAGGTGAGATCTTGCATGGTGCCCCAGACCGAGGGAGATTGACCGTCATCTTGAACTTCTTCCATTTTCTAATAATTGCGCCAACAGTTGTTGCCTTCTCACCAAGCTGCTTGCCTATTGTCCTGTAGCCCATCCCAGCCTTGTGCAGGTCTACAATTATATCCCTGATGTCCTTACACAGCTCTCTGGTCTTGGCCATTGTGGAGAGGTTGGAGTCTGTTTGATTGAGTGTGTGGACAGGTGTCTTTTATACAGGTAACGAGTTCAAACAGGTGCAGTTAATACAGGTAATGAGTGGAGAACAGGAGGGCTTCTTAAAGAAAAACTAACAGGTCTGTGAGAGCCGGAATTCTCACTGGTTGGTAGGTGATCAAATACTTATGTCATGCAATAAAATGCAAATTAATTATTTAAAAATCATTTTTGTTTTAGATTCCGTCTCTCACAGTTGAAGTGTACCTATGATAAAAATTACAGACCTCTACATGCTTTGTAAGTAGGAAAACCTGCAAAATCGGCAGTGTATCAAATACTTGTTCTCCCTACTGTACATTTTTTTTGTTGCTTTCATGAGTAAGGCAGCTCCAAAATGCAGGCGTTTCAGCCTAGATCAATGCTATCTGAAGTGGTGGGGCAGGCAGCGGAACATAGTGTTCTGTCACTCATGGGGACACTACGTCACCACAAAATCTACGGGGAGAGCTCGAAAAGCCCCTTGGGTGCTGCCATAGAATTACATTAGAAGAGCCCATCCGAGAACGCTCAAGGTCATTGGCCACGTTATATCTACCGTAGCTTTGATTGGACTGATCATGTCAACATCATACTTTCAAAATCTTAGCTAGCTTGGGCCTCCCGAGTGGTGCAGTGGTCTAAGGCACTGCATTGCAGTGCAAGCTGTGTTACTACATATGCGGATTCAGGACCCGTCTGTGTCGCTGCTGGCCGCAACTGGGAGACTCAAGAGGCGACAAACAATTGGCCCAGCATCGTCTGGGTTAGTGGAGGGTTTGGCCTGCCGGGATGTCCTTGTCCCATTGTGCCGTAGCGACTCCTGTGGCGGGCAGGGCTCATGCTTGCTGACATGGTCGCCAGGTGTACAGTGTTTCCTCCGACACATTGGTGCAGCTGGCTTCCGGGTTAAGGGTGCATTGTGTCAAAGAAGCAGTGCGGCTTGGCGGGGTTGTGTTTCGGAGGACGCACGGCTCTCGACCTTCACCTCTCCCGAGTCCGTACGAGAGTTGCAGCGATGGCACGAGACTGTAACTACCAATTGGATATGCTGAAATTGGGGAGAATTTTTATTTTTATCAAACAATCTTAGCTAGACAAGCAGTCATCGTCATGAATCAAGTCAACAATCTACTGGCAAATCCTTTTCAATCTTTGTCATATGTAGAGAAATTACAGATAAAATGTATTGGTGCTCAGTGGCCATTGGACATAAACATTACACAACAAGTTGAAAATCTCATAATCAACAATGAGTGGATAACTGCAAGTGTTGCAAAGCAATCACTAGCCTGCTATTCAGTGGAGTGGGTGTGTGGTCCAATTCTGGATTTAAGGGGTATATTTTCCAAGCTTAAAAGGATAAACATTCAACACCATGGGCCAGAAAAGGTTGAATACATTGGCCGTGCTGTCAATCCAGACTGACTTCTGCCCTGTTCAAAACAACTGGAAACTCGGAACTGGGAAATCTCAGACTTCAGTGAGTTCAAGACAACTGGGAAGTCTGAAATAAATTAGCTCCGACAGAAAATACACTTTGAACTGTCATCCAACTCGGCCTCTTTCTAGAGCTCCGACCTGAAGATCACTGACGTCATGATTCAACCTTGTTTTCCTCTGAGTTCCCAGTTGTCTTGGAAGCACCATAAATCCAGAGAATGCTAGATTTTGATGACAAAGTTTGATGTGAGCACAGCACAACAAGGTGAGTCCAAAAATGTATTGTATGCTGCATTATAAAACATGTCATTTGTACAGTGGCAAGAAAAAGTATGCGAAGCCTTTGGAATTACCTGGGTTTAGGCATAAATAGGTCATAACATTTTTTCTGATCTTCATCTAAGTTATAGCTATAGACAAACACAGTCTGCTTAAACTAATAACACACAAACAATTATACGTGTTCATGTCTTTATTGAACACACTGTGTAAACATTCACAGTGCAGTGTGGGAAAAGTATGTGAACCCTTGGATTTAATAACTGGTTGAACCTCCTTTGGCAGCAATAACCTCAACCAAACGTTTTCTGTAGTTGCGTATCAGACCTGCACAACGGTCAGGAGGAATTTTGGACCATTCTTCTTTACAAAACTGTTTCAGTTCAGCAATATTCTTGGGATGTCTGGTGTGAACCGCTCTCTTGAGGTCATGCCACAGCATCTCAAACAGGTTGAGGTCAGGACTCTAACTGGGTCACTCCAGAACGGGTATTTTCTTCTGTTGAAGCCATTCTGCTGTTGATTTACTTCTGTGTTTTGGGTAGTTGACCTGTTGCATCACCCAACTTCTGTTGAGCTTCAATTGGCGGACAGATAGCCTTACATTCTCCTGCAAAATGTCTTGATAAACTTGGGAATTCATTTTTCCGTCGATGAAAGCAAGCTTTTCAGGCCGTGAGGCGGCAAAGCAGCCCCAAACCATGATGCACCCTCCACCATACTTTACAGTTGGGATGAGGTTTTGATGTTGGTGTGCTGTGCCTTTTTTTCTTCACACATAGTGTTGTGTGTTCCTTCCAAACAACTCAACTTTAGTTTAATCTGTCCACAGAATATATTTTGCAATGTTGTTTTTGGGACAGCAGTGGCTTCTTCCGTGGTGTCCTCCCATGAACACCATTCTTGTTTAGTGTTTTACTTATAGTAGACTCGTCAACAGAGATGTTAGCATGTTCCAGAGATTTCTGTAAGTCTTTAGCTGACACACTAGGGTTTTTCTGAACCTCAATGAGCATTCTGTGCAGTGCTCTTGTAGTCATCTTTGCAGGACGGCCACTCCTAGGGAGAGTAGCAACAGTGCTGAACTTTCTCCATTTATAGACAATTTGATGAACATCAAGGCTTTTAAAGATACTTTTGTAACCCTTTCCAGCTTTATGCAAGTCAACAATTCTTAATTCTAGGTCTTCTGAGATCTCTTTTGTTCAAGGCATGGTTCACATCAGGCAATGCATCTTGTGAATAGCAAACAAAAATGTGGTGAATGTTTTTTATAGGGCAGGGCAGCTCTAACCAACATCTTCAGTCTTGTCTCATTGATTGGACTCCAGGTTAGCTGACTCCTAACTCCAATTAGCTTTTGGAGAAGTCATTAGCCTAGGGGTTCACAATCCTTTTCCAATCTACACTGTGAATGTTTAAATTATGTATTCAAAATAGTCAAGACAAATACAATAATTTGTGTTATTAGTTTAAGAACACTGTGTTTGTCTATTTTTGTGACTTATATGAAGATCAGATCAAATGTTATGACCAAGTTATGCAGAAATCCGGGTAATTCCAAAGGGTTCACATACTTGTTCTTGCCACTGTATACTGTAGCTAAGAAAGTAATACTAAGTGTATGTTATATAGTAAGCTGTTAGTAGCCCATGTGCCTTACCCTAATAACTTGGTCCCTTTCCCCCTCATAACTTAGCCTACAGTTCTGACATGGTGGTGCATATGTAGCCTTTAGCCTGTTTTAGAGAAATGTAATCATTGGATATTGTAAGAGCTTTCATTGTCTGCTTATATAACCCCTTTTGTCCTGCGGTTCATAGTTTGTACATCTCAATTGTCAGTAGAAGCCATGTTTTCTTAAGCAAGTCAGCCATATATGCTAAAGCAGGAAGCACCAGTAAATAAACAAGTGGTCAGATGACACAGACGCTAGACTACAGGACTGCTTTGCTGAAATATGTTCCGGGATTCTTCCGATGGCATTGAGGAGTACACCACATCAGTCACTGGCTTCATCAATGAGTGCTTGGACGACATCGTCCCCACAGTGATTGTACGTACATACCCCAACCAGAAACCATAGATTACAGGCAACATCCGCACTGAGCTAAAGGGTAGAGCTGCCACCTTCAAGGAGCGGGACTCTAACCCAGACGTTTAGAAGAAATCCCGCTACGCCCTCAGACAAACCATCAAACAGGCAAAGCGCCAGTACCGGACTAAGATTGATTTGTACTACACCGGCTCCGACGCTCGCAGGGCCTGCAAACTATTACAGACTAGAAAAGGGAAGCACAGCTGCGAGCTGCCCAGTGACACAAGCCAACCAGACGCGCTAAATCACTTCTATGCTCGCTTTGATGCAAGCAACACTGAGGCATGCATGAGAGCATCGGCTGTTCCGGACAACTGTGTGATCACGCTCTCCTTAGCCGATGTGAGTAAGACCTTTAAACAGGTCAACATTCACAAGGCCACAGGGCCAGATGGATTACCAGGACGTGTACTCCGAGCATGCGCTGACCAACTGGCAAGTGTCTTCACTGACATTTTCTGCATATCCCTGATTGAGTCTGTAATACCAACATGTTTCAAACAGACCACCATAGTCCCTGTGCCCAAGAACACTAGGTCAACCTGCTAAATGACTACAGACCCATAGCACTCATGTACGTAGCCATGAAGTGCTTTGAAAGGCTGGTCATGGCTCACATTAACAACATTATCCCAGAAACCGCTCAAACAGATCCACAGATGATGCAATCTCTATTGCACTCCACACTGCCCTTTCCCACCTGGACAAAAGGAACACCTACGTGAGAATTATATTCATTGACTACAGCTCAGCGTTCAACACCTTAGTGCCTTCAAAGCTCATCACTAAGCTAAGGATCCTGGGACTAAACACCTCCCTCTGCAACTGGATCCTGGACTTCCTGACGGGCCGCCCCCAGGTGGTAAGGGTAGGTAACAACACATCTGCCACGCTGATCCTCAACACTGGGGCTCCTCATGGGTGCGTGCTCAGTCCCCTCCTGTACTCCCTGTTCACCCATAACTGCGTTGCCAGGCACGACACCAACACCATCATTAAGTTTGCAGATGACAGAACAGTGGTAGGCCTGATCACTGACAACGACGAGACAGCCTATAGGGAGGAGATCAGAGACCTGAACGTGTGGTGCCAGGATAAGAACCTCTCCGTCAACGTAATCAAGACAAAGGAGATGATTGTGTACTACAGGAAAATGAGGAGCGAGCACGCCCCCATTCTCATCAACGGGGCTGTAGTGGAGCAGGTTGAGAGCTTCAAGTTCCTTGGTGTCCACATCACCAACAAACTAGAACGGTCCAAACACACCAAGACATTTGTGAAGAGGGCGCGACAAAGCCTATTCCCCCTCATGACACTGAAAAGATTTGGCATGGGTCCTCAGATCCTCAAAAGGTTCTACAGCTGCAACATCGAGAACATCCTGACTGGTTGCATCACTGCCTGGTACGGCAACTGCTCAGCCTCCGACCGCAAGGCACTACAGAGGGAAGCTTGGCCCTAAAAATTGTCAAAGACTCCAGCCACCCCAGTCATAGACTGTTCTCTCTGCTACCGCATGGCAAGGGGTACTGGAGCGCAAAGTCTAGTTCCAAAAAGGCTTCTCAACAGCTTTTACCCCCAAGCCATAAGACTTCTGAACAGGTAATCAAATGTCTACCCTGACTATTTGCATTGTGTCCCATCTCATCTCATGTTGTAGACAGAAGCGTGCTACATGGCAGACCAATCCAAACTCATCTCTCTGCATGTCCAGCCCACTCATTATCTCGTCCAATCATGGCTAGCGGGAAGGTTACTGTTTTTTTCCGTGGCTAAAATAACTAGGCTCACAAGTAAAATGTTATTTGTATTTACAGATTGTATATAAGTTTGTTATTAAGGCAAATTAAAGTTCACATGTTCCAAAAAGGCATTTCTGCCAAAAAACGCATTTTGATAAAAAATTAATATATTTAGTGCAAATGGCACTCCTGTGAAGTAGTGACACGCGACATACGCCTAGTTTCCTGAAAGAGTCATAAATGGTATAATTGAGTGGTATGATATGAAACCCGCTACCCCAGTCGCCCCGAGATGAATTGTTTTGACCACTAAAGTTTTGCTTTACTACATGGAAGATGCCAAAACTTTGCATATAACAATAGATAGGCCAGTGGTTTCCATCTTTGGCTGTTTTCCCTAAATCAATGCTTATGTCAAATCCAGCTCCAGAACCAGCCAAAAGAGCCAGCTGGCTAATCTTTTGAATATGGTGTATTAAAAAAAGCAGATAACAGATAACATTAGCTAGCTAGACAAAGGCTAGCAAAAGCTACAGTTGAAGTCGGAAGTTTACATACACCTTAGCCAAATACATTTAAACTCAGTTTTTCACAATTCCTGACATTTAATCCTAGTAAACATTCCCTGTCTTAGGTCAGTTAGGATCACCACTTTATTTTAAGAATGTGAAATGTCAGAATAATAGTAGAGAGAATTATTTCTTTCAGCTTTTATTTCTTTCATCACATTCCCAGTGGGTCAGAAGTTTGCATACACTCAATTAGTATTTGGTATCATTGCCTTTAAATTGTTTAACTTGGGTCAAACATTTCGGGTAGCCTTCCACAAGCTTCCCACAATGAATTGGGTGAATTTTGTTTCATCAGACAAGAGGACATTTCTCCAAAAAGTATGATCTTTGTCCCCATGTGAAGATGCAAACCGTAGTCTAGCTTTTTTATGGCGGTTTTGGAGCACTGGCTTCTTCCTTGCTGAGCAGCCTTTCAGGTAATGTCGATATAGGACTCGTTTTACTGTGGATATAGATACTTTTGTATCTGTTTCCTCCAGGATCTTCACAAGGTCCTTTGCTGTTGTTCTGGGATTGATTTGCACTTTTCGCACCAAAGTACATTCATCTCTAGGAGACAGAACGCGTCTCCTTCCTGAGCGGTATGACGGCTGCGTGGTCCCATGGTGTTTATACTTGCATACTATTGTTTGTATAGATGAACGTGGTACCTTCAGGCGTTTGGAAATTGCTCCCAAGGATGAACCAGACTTGTGGAGGTCTTTACAGAAGCTTCTAAAGTCATGATATAATTTTCAGGAATTTTCCAAGCTGTTTAAAGGCACAGTCAACTTAGTGTATGTGAACTTCTGACCCGCTGGTATTGTGATATAGTGAATTATAAGTGAAATAATCTGTCTATAAACAATTGTTGGAAGAATGACTTGTGTCATGCACAAAGTAGATGTCCTAACCGACTTGCCAAAACTATAGTTTGTTAACATGAAATCTGTGGAGTGGTTGAAAAATGAGTGTATGTAAACTTCCGACTTCAACTGTAGCTAGATAATGTTAGCGTGCTAGATAGCTACAATGACATTTGTCAGTCCCCTATTTGTTGATGTTTATCAACTCCATGTGGAAATTCCCACACTCAATTCATGAATATGTATAAGTAGCCTTCGCCATTCTTCAGAGGTGGAACCTAAACGTGCATTGCCTCTCTTGGACAGGAAATGACATCAAAATAGTGGCAGCAATTTCCTCTTGTAGTTCATTCCAGGACCACGGAGCATAAAAACTAAATGTCTGTGCATGGATGGGGAATGTTTGTAAGTAGCCAATCTTGTGAATGTTTCTGAGAAGGAAGAATATTATGAGAAGGAAGAAGACTAAGGAAGGTATGGTGGGAGCTTCGGAAAAATGTGCTTATATAAAAAGAGATACAGTGCTATAACCTTCTTGTGGTTAATTAGGTCAAGCCTAAACTCTGGTATAAAACACAATGGTGTGTGAGAGATGAAGAGCACTATGTTCCATATACAATACATTACAATACTACAGTAAAAGAGGAATGGTATTAAGCCACACAATATATTTTTTTAAAGTTTCACCAAAGCACACATTCTCTAGATATTGCAATGGGATATTTAAAAACATATACAAACATACACATTTGGAGAATGATACCTGGCCAATATTAACAATATGTGGTTTGTATACATGATCTAATAAAATTAGTAAATATGCTTACATACATGTATTAGTGAACAACATGTAGTGTGAACAATGTGTAGTAGTAGTAGTAGTAGCAGTAAGAGTTAATTTGCTCACAGTCATAGACTGAATTGTACACACATTTATAGTCAAATAATTTAATCAAATAGTAAAAACCTTAAAATTGCACAATATTTTTAATCTAATATAATACAATGATTGTAGAACAACAGTATTTGGGATGGCAGATTGAAAAACAACATTGGCTCTGAATTTGAGTGTGATTCTCAAAGATTTCCACTAGATGGGGATATAACTATTGAGAAGAATTCACACCACTGGTTGATGAGTCAAGTCAATGGACTCATCAATATGTTACTGGAACACAGGAGGTTGGTGGCACCTTAACTGGGGAGGACGGGCTCATGGTAATGACTGGACTGGAATGGGTGTAATGGTATCAATTACATCTAACATTGATTGATTTGATGCCATTTCATTTGTCCGTCCTCCCCTCAGTAGCCTCCACTGTGCTGGAAATATTTGCCAACTTACTGAAAAACAGAATATTGCATGTTTTTTCTGTGAATAGTTGTTTTTATTGAGTCACTTCAACAGCGGTACAATCAATTACATTTTGACCAATTCCCATTCCACCCCTCCCACCACCATCTCAAATAAACCCCTGGCGGACCCACCCTACCCCCAACCTAGGTCTACACACAATTTGAAAACATACAAATCTAATGATAATAATAAACAAACGATAAGAAGAATATGCATCACTACAACCAAAACGTTTTAACATCTCACCTCCAGCAAATGTGTGATTTCTGAGGTAGTTATTTTCCACATTTCTAAAGTAAAGGACTTGGTGTTATTCATGATGATGTTCCATCATAACCACGGGCTGAAAGTATGTTAAGCATTTTCTACTGTGAAGGTGGTGTGGTGGCAATTAGCTGCATGTTTTTGGGCAGCAGTCAACGCAGCAAGCCACACCTCAGATTGTTTCATGTTCAGCTGCATATGTGAATCATCATTAAGCAAATGAGGAATTGGTTCAAGGGGTGTTTTACCATCACAGAATACATGACATGACATTTTCTTCCAAAATGCTGCATGAAACATAATATCCCTGTCAGTAACCACATTTCCATCCACAGTAAAGTCATACCACGTAAAAGAAAATCACGACAGCTGTGATGGAATCCAGAAGTTTGGGTACAGTTTTATACATGCCAACATTTCTGCCCGGGTAGAGCTGCCCCGGGCAACTGTAAGTGCTGTTATTGTGAAGTGGAAAGTCTAGGAGCAACAACAGCTCAGCCACGATTGGTAGGCCACACAAGCTCACAGAATGGGACCGCCAAGTGCTGAAGCGCGAGTAAAAATCATATTTCCTTTGTTGCAACACTCACTACCGAGTTTCAAACTGCCTCTGGAAGCAGCGTCAGAACAATGACTGTTCGTTGGGAGCTTCATGAAATGGGTTTCCATGGCCAAGCAGCCACACACAAGCCTAAGATCACCATGCGCAATGCCAAGTGCCGACTGGAGCAGTGGAGTGATGAATCACGCTTCACCATCTGGCAGTCTGACGGGACAAATCTGGGTTTGGCGGTTGCCAGGAGAATGCTACCTGCCTAATGCATAGTGCCAACTGTAAAGTTTAGTGGAGGAGGAATAATGGTCTGGGGCTGTTGGTTTGGGCTGAAGGTCCATACAGAAATGTTTTGTCGAGTTTGGTGTGGAAGAACTTGACTGGCCTGGAATGCTCGATCCTCCTCTGGCGACTCAGCAGGTCATACCATACTGTCTCCAGATCCTCTCACCAAACAGCCTCACCAAACAGCCTACCACCCCCCCCCACACACACACACACACTGCGACATGCCTTGTTCAGGATACTATTACCAGAAGTAAGGGGTGCATCTTCCGTAGAGAAGGGGTCCCAGCCTTGGATGTCTAGCGCTGTGGCAGTTCTCCCATTTTCAACACCTCTTCCCTGCTATGGCTCTCTATGCCTGTTGTGACATAAAGTTGAAGTTATTTTTGCCCAGAATGGTGTTTCCTGCTGAGCTATTGCCAGTCCACTCTTCACCAAACAGAATAATTGCCAACTCAGACACATTGCCAACTCAGACTTGGTATTCTGGAGCAGGATTACACAAATCCACATGAGCAAGTGTATACATAAAGAGACGTTGGAACAGTTTTATGTTTGGTGCAAAGTCATCACAATGAATGTGTATTTATTCTATGTAGTTAGTCATCCTGTTATACAGTTGAAACAGAGGTGTTGCATGTCTAAACATGGCGTGCAAGACAAAAAATGTAAGCGCCTTTGAACGGGATATGGTAGTCGGTGCCAGTTTGTGTCAAGAACTGCTTTTCACGCTAAACTGTTTCCCGTGTGTATCAAGAATGGCCCACCACCCAAAGGACATCCAGCCAACTTGCCAAAACTGTGGGAGGCATTGGAGTCAACATGGGCCAGCATCCCTGTAGAATGCTTTCAACACCTTGTAGTCCATGCCCTGACAAATTGAGGCTGTTCTGGGGGGGGGTGCAATTTAATATTAGGAAGGTGTTCCTAATGTGTTCTATACTCAGTGTATATTACATGGCAATGTCAACATAAACATTTATTTAAAAACTATTAGGCCCTTAGTAGCTCTACAGGCCTATGCCGATTATTGGTTAGGATAGTGGGATAGCCTATGCGCAATTGCGTACCAATAGCACGTCAAAAACCTTGCATGAATTACTGGCCCATGAATAAAGAAAAAAATAACCTAACGAAATTCAAATACCGCAAACCTGATGTTTTTGTTCTTTCAGTCCCCCGAAGTAGACAATTGAAAGGATTTACCCACAGTATTAAAATGGAGGGTGAAAGGTGTTTTGCTTTGGATCTAGTAGGCTATAATGAGTGTCTGTTTGTGCTATTATGTTGCCATGTTTGGCTTGAAATTGACAGCAATGGAGTTGGCAAATGCACAAACCGATCTGAGACCAGGCAGGTATTTTAAAAGGCCACTTTAAGTGTTGATACATGATAATGATGATAATAATAAATACTAACAATAGAAAACTACTTCAGACCTGGTCATATGTAATATTGTACATTAATATAATATTAGACATTTTATATTGCACTATAATAGCTTAATATTAGTTACAAGCCGCCCTTATAGGCTTGTTATGTCTCTTCTCTGTGCTTGCACAGAAGGACATCCCGGTTGTTTACCCCAGTCACAGGGGGTATGGGGACTAAACTGGGCCAGTGTCGACAGTAGTTGATGAATGAAGTTCAATGGCATGTTTTCCATCTGGAAGGCCAAAACTCCCTCCCACCAAAACAGGCTGAAATTTCAGGGGGACTTTTCAAACAGCTCTTATACTAAAATGGCATTATCATAATTTTCACAATTTTAAAGTGCACTAAATGACCAAAAGTATGTGAACACCTGTACGCCGAACATCTCATTCCATTAATATTGAGTTGGTCCCCCCTTTGCTGCTATAACAGCCTCCACTCATCTGGGAAGGCTTTCCACTAGATGTTGGGTGATTAAACCTGGCAGTCAGCGTTCCAATTCATCCCAGTGCGGTGGTGGTGAGCACAAAAAAGAAGGAGGTCGAACACAAATGGAAACAATAAAAGAACAAAGTCGAAATAAAAAGCGTTTAATAGCACACTGAAACATGAGAGCCGCAGCTCATAAACAATAATCCACACGCACAACACAGGGAGAGGAACATATAGAGGGTGTATAATCAGGTGAGTGGAATCACGGGATGGGAATCAGGTGTGGGTGCATAAGCGCGGCTGCCATCATTCTCATGCCGGTGGTTAGTATACTGGCGAGCCGGAGCGCCGGGGCGGGAGAGGCACCTTCGAGGTTGAAGGCACAGGTGTTAAAGTTTGAGGTCAGGGCCCTGTGCAGGCCAGTCAAGTTCTCCTAGCATCCGATAAAACCCAGATTCGTCTGTCAGACTGCCAGATGGTGAAGCATGATTCATCACTCTAGAAAACGTGTTTCCACTGCTCGAGAGTCCTATGGCGGTGAGCTTTACACCACTCCAGCCGACGCTTGGCATTGCACTTGGTGATCTTAGGCTTGTGTGCGGCTGCTCAGCCATGGAAAACCATTTCATGAAGTTCCTGATGAACAGCTCTTGTGCTAGGCAGTTTGGAACTTGGTAGTGAGTGCTGCAACGAGGACAGACGATTTTTAACCGGTATACTGTTCAGCACTCGCCGGTCCAGTTCTGTGAGCTTGTGTGGCCTACCACTTCGCGGCTAAGCCATTGTTGCTCCTTGACATTTCCACTTCATAATAACAGCACTTACAGTTGACAGGGACAGCTCTAGCAGGGCAACAATTATACAAACAGACTTTTTGGAAATGTGGCATATGATGGTGACATTTTGTGACACTGTGTGCTCGATTTTATACACCTGTCAGCAATGGGTGTGGCTGAAATAGCCGAATCCACTAATTTGAAGGGTTGTCCACATACCTTTGTATATATAGTGTATTATTCCAACCTCATAGTGTGGAAACATATATAAAACACAGGAAAATCATCCTGTTTTCTAACACCAATGTGTTAGGGTATAAATAGGCCCTCAAAGAAAGGCCTTATGATATACACTGAGTGTACAAAACATTAAGGACACCTGCTCTTTTCATGACATAGACTGACCAGGTGAATCCAAGTTGTGTGCCATTCAGAGGGTGAATGGGAAAAACAAAAGATAGTAGACTGCCGGGCTTTTCACGCTCAACAGTTTCCCGTGTATATCAAGAATGGTCCACCATCCAAAGGGCATCCAACCAAATTTACACAACTGTGGGAAGGTTGGAGTCAACATGGGCCAGCATCCCTGTGAAACTCTTTCTACACCTTGTAGAGTCCATGCCCCTACGAATTGAGGCTGTTCTGAGGACAAAAGGGGAGCTGCAACTCAATATCAGGAAGGCGTTCTGTACATTTCTTTGTACACTCAGTGTATGTAATGTATTGTCATAAAGAATACATTTTTTAGACGGTCCTAGGAAGAACCCTCCATAGATAAAAGGGTTCTCAGTAGAACCCTTCATAGATGGTTGTAGTAAAGACAGTACAGTATGAAGGCTAAAACTGCTTCTCCAATAGAAATCCTCGAGCACACATGTAGGCGATGTCATGGCGACTTTGGCTAGCAAAGCTCATGCATAGAAATACGTCATACGTCATACGTCTAACGGCCGTCTCGAGCTGAACTGCACATGTGCAGGCCATCAAATCAAAGACACTCCTTCGATATAAAGTTGTTTTTGACAAAAATTTAAACGTGTCAGTTTGTCACAGTCATAAAGTTGGATTAATATCATGTTCAACTACTTAAGACATTGGCTCGAATCTAGGTTGTGCCTTTAGATTTCAAGAAAAAGTACAACTAAAAAATAATTTTTCACTTCTCTCATTGACTTCTCAAACCACTTCACAAACCACGGCCTGGTCTGTTTGGTCAATTTCGCAAGCGTTCCTGGAATTCTCTCAATGTTGCGTCTCTGGGTTTAGAAACTGTGGTTCTAGGAATAACCTTTAGATTATAAAATGGTTCTTGGTAGAACCTTTCCTAGAGGGTTCTAGACAGAACCCTTCTTTAGAGGGTTCTGGGTACATTCATCTGCAGGAGGTTCTATGAATAACCCTGCTAAAAAGGGTTCCCCTATAGGGACAAACCGAAGAACCCTATATGGTTGTAATTTTTTTCTAAGAGTGTAGGGGCTAAGTCGAATTTCTTCAGCCTCCCGAGGTTGAAGAAGTGCTGTTGCGCCTTCTTCACATACTGTCTGTGTTGATGTACCATTCTAGGTTATCAGTGAAGTGCAAGTCAAGGAACTTTAAGCTTTTTACCCTCTCCATGTGGATGGGGCGTGCTTTCTCCTGAAGTCCACAATCCACTCCTTCGTTTTGTTGACGTTGAGGTTATTTTCCTGGCACCACTCCGCCAGGGCCCTCACCTCCTCCCTGTAGGCAGCCTCTTCATTGTTGGTAATCAGACTTACCACTGTTGTGTCGTCAACAAACTTGATGATTGAGTTGGAGACGTGCGTGTGTAAAGGATGTAACGCTGCTTGCTTAGTGAGTACCACTTCCTCACGTTTAGGTCCATACCTGGCGGGAACTCAGGACCTCTGCCTTGCTAGCACATGTGACCGCCCTCATGAAGCATCTTACCAGTCGTGACCACGTGAAAAGGTAGCTGGCACAGGTGGAGAAACTTCAGGCTGAGGAGTAAGTTTCACACATCCCCATGTGCTACATTCACCCATCAAACTTACTCAACAGCAACCCCAGCGTTGAGCTGAGCGCAACTGTAGATCACTGTCACGGGGTGGTGTGTCGGCAGACCAAGACGCAGCATAGTTGTAATGGAACATGCTTTTATTTACTATAATACTAATCAAAATAACAAAACCAGAGCAGATCTTACTTTTGCATGCCCACACACTCCATACACATATAACATGAAGATAATGACCCACACACAGGTGTGGGACAGAGCAACTTAATTAGAGGCAGCTGCCTCTAATTGGGGATTCAACACAACACATAAACATAGATCTAGTACCTGTAGATCTGTCAGGATCTGACCATGGCTAACTAGAGGAGCCAGAGCCTGACAGTACCTCCCCTCTAAGGCGCCGACCGCGATAATTACATAACAAATAAAAATGAAAAAAAAATGACATGGGAGGGTTGGGGAGGGACAATCCACTTCGTCGCTGGAGGCTCCGGGCTGTGGGTCGTAGCTGGAGGCTAAGGGCATTGGACCGTAGCTGGAGTCTCCGGGCTGTGGGTCGTAGCTGAAGGCTAAGGGCATTGGACCGTAGCTGGAGGCTCTGGGCTGTGGACCGTAGCTGGAGGCTCCGGGCTGTGGGCCGTCGCTGGAGGCTCCGGGCTGTGGGCCGTCGCTGGAGGCTCCGGGCTGTGGGCCATTGCTGGAGGCTCTGGGCATTGGACCGTAGCTGGAGGCTCCGGGCTGTGGACCGTAGATGGAGGCTCCGGGCTGTGGACCGTAGCTGGAGGCTTCGGGCTATGGGCTATGGGCCGTAGCTTGAGGCTTCGGGCTATGGGCCGCCGCTGGAGGCTCCGGGCTGTGGGCCGTCGCATGAGGCTCCGGGCTGTGGGCCGTCGCAGGAGGCTCCGGGCTGTGGGCCGTCGCTGGAGGCTCCGGGCTGTGGGCCGTCGCTGGAGGCTCCGGGCTGTGGGCCGTCGCTGGAGTATAGTGGACCGTAGCTGGGGGCTCCGGGCTATGGGCCGTCACGGGAGGCTCCGGGCTGTGGATCATCACAGGAGGTTGAGTGCGGGGTGCCGGCACTGATGGCACCGGACTGTTGACACGTACTTCAGGGTGAGTACTGGGCGCTGGCATGGGACGTACCGGACTGGGAAGGCGCACCGGAGTTCGGGTGCGTGAAGCCAGCACTGGTGGCACCGGACTGGTGACACGTACTACAGGGCGAGTACTGGGAGCCGGCACGGGACGTACCGGACTGGAGAGGCGCACTGGAGACTCGCCGTGGGATGTTGGAACCGAACGACCCGGACTGGGGATGCACACCGTGTGCACCTTTAACTCCAGCTCCTTCCTCTCGCTCTCGCACTCCTCCCAATTTCGCTTACACAGCTCCACTATACTTCTATATACTCCAGCCCGGTATTGCTCCTTCTCACTCGACTTCGTCGACTGTCGCTGCTCATCTTCCTCATAATTCCACATGGAGAGTGGCACTGGCGCTTCCTCCTCTCGGCCAGACCACCCCCATAGCCCCCCAAAAAAATCTTCTTGGGGTTGCCTTCGGGCTACCTCTAGAGCCCCGATGACGACGCTTTCCTCCTTTTCTCTCCCGTTGCTCCATCTCCCCCGTAGCTGGGCTGGTTGCTGGCCCCTGACTGGGCACCGACACGCTGAGGAGCTCCTGCTCCAAAGCGGGACTGAATGTCGTGCCCAGCCTGGGCACCGACGCAGAGGAGGGTTCCAGCCACATAGCTGTGTTGGCTGCTGGCTCCGGACTCAGGACCATCCCCGGAGGCACCGGGCTCTGGACAGTCAAGGGAGTTTACGGTCTATGGGCCGTCGCTGGAGGCTCCAAGTTGCGGACCGTCGCTGGTTCAGAAGCCCTCTCCCGTAGAGACATCAGCTCCGTCACGAGGGCCAATCGGCGATCGAAATCCTTCTCCTCCTCGATTCTCTTCAGGAACGGGTCCCGCTGCGGCTCAGGGGGAAGAGCAATCCAGGCTCTCCACCACCTCGCTTGTTCCTCCCGATCGGAAAATCCCTCGGGTTTCTCTCTATTTTCGACCGTTGGAGGACGAAGTGGTGGGCGATCCTCTTCCTCCTGATCCGGATGCTGCTTGGTCTTGATTTGGTGGGTCATTCTGTCACGGGTGGTGTGTCGGCAGACCAAGACGCAGCGTAGTTATAATGGAACATGCTTTTATTTACTATAATACTAATCAAAATAACAAAACCAGATAAGTACTTACTTTTGCATGCCCACACACTCCATACACATATAACATGAAGATAATGACCTACACACAGGTGTGGGACAGAGCAACTTAAATAGAATCCCCAATCAGAGACAATGCCTCGCAGCTGCCTCTAACTGGGGATTCAACACAACACATAAACATAGATCTAGTACTCCTAGATCTGTCAGGCTCTGACCATGGCTAACTAGAGGAGCCTAAGGCCTCCCTATGGCCAGAGCCTGACAATCACAGTCACTAGCCACCACTGTAAATTATATCACGCTGCTTGCTTAACAAGTACCGCTTCATCCCAATTCAGCCCATACCTGACACAAACTCTGGACTTCTGCCGTGCTAGCACACGTGACTGCCCACCTGAACCATCTACCAGACACGCGAAAAGCTAGCTATTTGGGGGCACTTCAGGCTAAGGCGTAAGTTTAACACGTCCACCATGTGCTACGTGTCCACATGTTGAGGATCAGCATGGCAGAGGTGTTGTTGCCTTTATTTTTTTAACACCAGTTGCATAGGGCGGGGTGCTTAACCTTAGCTGACTAAACTCAACTCCATGGTGAAGGAAGTTTCTGATGAACTCCACCAATGGAGTTGAGCAGAGACCAGACTTTGTGGAATTCAGCTGTGACTACATCCAAGTTCACCCAAGGGCAATACTTTATTTTCTTTGTTTGCTGAAATCCATACTTTTTCAATAAACAATAAAATACAACCACCGACTGTTTCCTCCTTGAGATTAATTTGGCACGTGCGCGTTCGTGCTGAGTTGCCATTTTAGAGCAATATCAATGAGGAAATAGTATGTGGTTGTCTTTGATTCAAGTTTTATTAAAAAGTATGGATTTCAGCAAACAAAGAAAGGCATGCAACTACAGAGGACAAACATAAGTATAAGGTAAGCGTTTCATAACATATATATTTTTAAGTATTGACCTTGGGTGAATCAATGTAGCCTCGTCAGATCTGAATTCCACAAAGCCTGGTCTCTGTTCAACTCAACTCTGACATTGATTGATTTATCAAGATGAGTTTCCATGCTTGTCTCAAAACAGCGCAATGACGCTGTCCCAATCAAAACGGTGCTGGAATTATCAGTTGACCACACATGGCAATTACTTTACATTAATTATCACCAGTGGTGTAGTGCTATTTTTTTAGGTATTCTATTAAGCCATCATTTCTGAATGAAAGTTGGTACCGACATGAAGCAAATTGTATAAAATCATTTTAGAATATACAGTGCATTCGGAAAGGATTCAGACCACTTGACTTTTTCCACATTTTGTTATTTTACAGCCTTATTCTAAAATTGATTTGTATTTATTTTAAATGTATCAATCAAGCCAAAGACTTCAATCTTGGTTTCATCAGACCAGATAATATTGTGGAGTGCTGCAGAGATGATTGAGAAGTGGCGGAGCATCGCTTCGCACCAGCAGCACTACACCCCTGATTATAACAGTTGGATGACTTTTGAAGTTTCACCTAACTACAGCTCTATGAACTAAGTGGGGCATTTAGTTGACTACATGCAAAATATCCTGGTGACGTCCATGGTTCCCACACAGTTGTCTTGAACGCACTAATGTCGGAAGTCGGAGATTTCCGAGTTCCCATTTGTTTTGAACGCGACAATAGAAGCATGGCGTTGGCTACGGGTATGCATAATCGTCATCAGTATGTAATAATCGTCATCAGTAAACAAGCACCATAATAAACATTGATTCGGAGGAGCAGATCCATCTATGTTGTCAATATCCTGTGAACAGGATGTGCAACACTATCTTTTTGACCTGAGACATTTCCACCAATCGTTGACTACTTTCTGGATGTTTGTTATCTAGATATCTGTTGTGCTTATAAAGTAATGTTTTTGTTTAGACCAACCGCAGAGGTTCGGTTTGCTGTCAAACGATTTTCTCGCTACCTTCGCTGTATAGGCTAGCTACCTCAGAAAATGTTAGGAAATAAGTTAGGAAATATTAACATTGCATTGAATTATCTCGGGAATGTAGCGAAAGTTCGTTTGTTGTGGTAATTTCCTTCGAAAATTTTAAACAGCTCCAGAGGGATGGTGTTTCCCTTGGTGAATCTTTGTGCCAAGGAGGTGGTGAGTGATCACAGTTCCTCTCTGGACTGGCTAGATTGTGTACCCAGGGAACTGTATAGACCTCTTCTGGAGGCTGCCTTCACCAACTGCCGCCTGCTGGCTGTTGGGGAATTGGTGCAGCGATGGCCCGAGCGAACTCTGCGGGTTGGCGGCCGAAGGAGGAAGGGACAAAGTCCCCCAAATCGCCTCTGTGTTCAGGCTCTCTTGCTCGCGGTGGTCAGAGGACTGTCAGACAAAAGGTAACACACAATCAATATCGGAACAAAGGTAACACAAAATACATCTTTGTTAGTTTACTTCTCTGAAACAACATGACCCAGCAAGTCTCTGTGTAATTAGTCTTTGAATAATGGAAACACAATGCTTTTCAATCGACAACTTCACAGCCTAGAATCTCCCAATGTCATAGATATAGCTAAACCTATATGGTAGCTATCCATGGGCACCAGACAATTTTTGTCCATGTAATCACTTGTCTATTCCTCTTCTCTATTCCTAGGTGTGCTCTCCAGGTGCTAGACCTATGTGGGCTGCAGTGTGAGGAGGGAGGAGTGGGAGATCCCATGGGTGGTTGGTCCTTGACCGTGGCCCTCTGCACCCTGGTTGTACAGGCCAGGGCTGGCGCTCAGAGGGCCCACAGGAGAGAGGGGGAACGGGAAAGGAAGAGAGTGCTGGCGAAAAGAAGAAGAGAAAAGCTAGGGATAGAGGAAGAAAGAGAGGAAGGCGGGCTGCTGTTGGAGTCTGTGAGAAGAGATAAAGAGTCTGAGACGTCTTGGTGTCTGGGGGAGGAGGAACAGGTGAAGGGGGTGAGGAGAAGGATGGAGCTGGAGAGTGCAGCAGTGGCAGGTCTGGCAGGTGGCAAAGCGGGCGAGCGGTGGTCAGACTACGAGGCAGACAGCAAGGTGGTGGTGTGTGTGAGGGCCGACCTCTTTGTGAACGCCCGCTCCTGGGAGCGTGTGGGTGCAGCCCTGGGCACGACTGGCCCCCTTAAGTTACAGTGCAGGTACGTCTGCGTGGAGGAGCTCTCCGTCTCCAGCATCGGATCCCTGCTGGACCTCCTACTCTGTCATGGCCTCCTTGGGGTGGATATCCGTTACAGCTGCCTGGGGGTGGCCGGTCTAGTTCTCCTCCTCCCTCAGCTCTCTATGTTCCCCTTGCTGAGCTCGCTGCGCCTGCACTACTGCAACCTGGACATCTGCAGGGACATGCCTGGCCAGGAGGAGGCGCTAAGGGACATGTCCCAGTGGCTAGGGCAGCTCGGTCAGCTGCGCCGCCTCAGCCTCACTGCCCTCCGGCTTCCTGGACACCTCCGCATGCTGCTCAGGTAGGACAAGCTGTCCACTGTCTCCAGCATGTGGTCATATTTTCATTAACCGTTTGAACAGTCTCATGTATTTGTTCCCCATCCTGTTTTGGCCTGCAGGTCTCTATCCCAGCCGCTGGAGGTGCTGGAGCTTCCCTACCTAAGCCTGACCCCGGCTGACCTCTCCTACCTGTCCTGCAGCCCGCACGCCTCCTCGCTGCAGCAGCTGGACCTGAGTGAGAACAGGCTGGATGAGACAGCCTTGCCCTCAGTGCGTCGCCTCCTCTCCCAGGCGTCTGGCTGCCTCATGCACCTCTCCCTGAGCGGTTGCGGCCTCACTGACGGCCTGTTGGCGGCGCTGCTCCCATCGCTCAGCTGCTGCCGGGGCCTGAAGAGCCTAGGCCTCGCTTTGAACCCGCTCTCTGTGGCCGGGCTCCTGGACCTGGTGAGGACGGTGGTCAGGATGCCCTCCCTCAGGCAGCTGCGGTACCCCAACCCCCTGGAGGACTACCAGCCTGGGCTGCCCCCCATGCCCTCAAGTGCCCAGCTGCTGGACTGGCCCTTGGATGAGCTTGTGGAGGTCCACGAGGCCACCAGTCTCCAACTGCACAGGGTGGTGATGGAGAGTGGCCGCTTGGACCTGTTCCTGATCTGCGATCTGCTCAACTACAATAAAGACATTGTGGAGCAGTAATGTTGTTGGAAGAATGACCCCCCCTCATATTTTAAAACCACATGACTGCCTACTGACAATCATTCATAATAATTTGTCCGAAGGTTCTTGTCAATGTAGAACAGAGGCTGATGAGGGGGGGACGGCTTAAAGTAATGTCTGGAATGTAATCAATGGAACCGCATGTGCATGTCCTTTCCAGACGTTTCTATGAGCCTATCGTCCAATTTAAAGTGTCACCAGCCACCACACCAGTCTGGATTAAACTCTTACGAACAGATTATTCAACCAGTTCAGAGGAGCCTTAGGATTTTACAGCAAATCATACTTCAACAGGTTTTTTTAAATAATGTTTTATTCAACTTTTATTTATTCAGAGGAGCCCATAGTAAGGTGACTTGACACCATCCGAAAGCACAAATTGTGTCCTGTCTAACAGATGGTTCCCAAACCACTTGCAAGATGTCTGGTCAAGGCCCATTTCAGACAACCTTTGAATGGGTAGGGGATGGTCAACAGTATCAAAGGCCTTGGATAGGTCTTGGATATGATCTAAGCAATTTAATATAATATACAGTATTTCAGAATATAATTTGAGAGTTTGCCCGTGATTCTAATATTTTTGCAATGCAAGATAGTTTAGAAATTGGATGGTAGTTATCTAGATCAGAAGGATCTCCACCTCTGTAAAGCGGGAGGACATGCGCCACTTTCCAGAGCTTAGGTATAGCGCCAGAAATAATTGTTCTAAATAAAAAATGAGGGTTAAAGGTTCTACAATGAGGGGGTCAGAAAGCTGCAGTAGAAAGGGTTTAAGCAAATCAGCTCCTGTGGATTTCTTTACATAAATTTTTGCAAGGTGCTTAATACATCATTGACATAAAATGGTTCAAATGCAAAAATTAATAGCATGTGCATGGAAGTGCATCATTCTCTGCTATCTGTTTAGAGGTGAATGTGTTATGGGACCAGAGGCTGTCATAACCTGCTGGGATAATGAGGGGTGGAGTTTTGTTTGCAAAGTTTTGAGCATTCCAGAATTTATCTGGATATCCACCACTCAGATACACAATTCAAGAAGTATGTTGACTTTGCTTTTCTAAGACATCTATTTCTCAAATGTCTGAAGGACTGCCAGTCAGAGGGAGAATCATTCAATCTAGCCATAGTCCAAGCTATGTTTCTTTCATGAAATCTTTCAGACAATTCATGTGTCAACCATGGGTTAGATCTGGTAAAACATTTAAGGGTCTGATACGAATCAGAGCTAGAGGACACACCCTCCAAGGTCATACAGGAAATGTTCTAAAATGTATCTTTGTAATAACACGTGGACACGATTAAGGTAGCTTAGTATCTCTAATATAGGTGCTTACTAACCAGCCAACTTGACTACTATATACTTGTTTGTTTGTACAGTTGGATGTACTGTACATCTGTTTGTGCCAAATGCCAGGGGTTAAGTTATTGAATATTCTCTATGTATACGCAGGGGTAACAGTTCAGATAGAGAGAGATCATCATCCCAGTCTGACTGGGCTAAGGTTACAGCTTTTACCTTCTGGTCACATGCCTTCCCATCTGCCACCAGTGCCCGTGCATGGCTGGTGTCCAGAAATGGCAGTCTAAATTAGCCCTAGCTAGATGTTTGTTGTTGGAAAACATTTAATCACGAGAGCATTTATAATGTTTGTGTGTGGCAGCTGTCGGCTTTATGAGTGCATTTAAAGCAGGTGAATATTCCTTATGAAGGCAATTACACATTTTTATTTTTTTATTCAACCTTTATTTATCTCGGACGACGCTAGGCCAATTGTGTGCCGCCCTATGGGACTCCCAATCACGGCCGGTTGATTAATTGTGTTGGAAATATGTTCTATGGTATTAGGTTTAGGTTTTCCAATCTTTTCCCCCAAAAATTCTGCTTTATGTTCCTTTTTCTCCTCTAAGGTGAATTGTTTGCTTTTATACTGGTCCCAGATGGGAATCAAACACACAAGCTGCCATGCTCTACCACTTAAGTCACACAGGACCCATTCATTTGCCATCATATGCTCACATGCTGACTAGACTGGGTGCGCACAATCGCAAGCATGTTGATTTTGTCCATCCATGCCAGACGCGATCAGGACACCCAGGTTGAAATATCAAAACAAACTCTGAACCAACTATATTAATTTGGGGACAGGTCGAAAAGCATTAAACATTCATGGCAATTTAGCTAGCTAGCTTGCTGTTGCTAGCAAATTTTTCTTGGGATATAAACATTGGGTTGTTATTTTACCTGAACTTCACAAGGTCATCTAATCCAACAATTAATCCACAGATAAAAGGGTGAACCAAGTTAGTTTCTAGTAATCTCTCCTCCTTCAGGCTTCTTCAGCTAATTTGTCGGTAAACTTTCCAAATAGCGACAAAACTAAATATGTTAGACAAGGTGATGTTGGTTAAAGGTATTATGCGAGAAATGCCCGCTATGTGCATGTACTTATATAATAAACATCATATCGAAAGTAAACTTGGGAGTCACATAATATATTGTGTGGTCCTCCCACTATGATTCGGGAAAGCATGCAGTTTATTAGGGTACAGATTAAATCAATTATGATGGACTTCATAGGGTGGTGAAAGTACACATTGATTCTCCTTTCCAATAAATATCAAGGGCTAACTTTGCTAACTTTTGACAAATAAATCTAATTCTTATCCATAGTAATCTCATAATGTAGGGACTATCTGCACTTTATCTGCAAGCTATTGGCTAGAGCGCACTTGCCTAGACCAGAGTGGGCACATTTGCTATATAATGCAACATTTGTAGAGTTGAAAATGCGGTGGAAATGTATTTGGTATATCAGAATTTCAATCAGTCTATCAAATGTATTTATAAAGCCCTTTTTACATCAACGATGGCACAAAGTGTATACAGAAACCCAGCCTAAAACCCAAAACAGCAAGCAATGCAGATGTAGAAGCACGGTGGCTTGGAAAAACTCCCTAGAAAGGAAAAAGCCTAGGGAGAAACCTAGAGGAACCAGGCTCTGAGGGGTGGCCAGTCTCCTTCTGACAGTGCCGGGTGGAGATTATAACAATACATGGCCATTAAGGCCAGATCTTTCTCCAAGATGTTCAAACATTCAATTTAACCGCAAAAGTTAGTTTTATGTGCACTACGTCATCACTACGTCATCATGCACAGTCTTTTATCCGCAAAAAGTCAATCTTTTTATGCAGATTTTTGAATATTCACATGAAAATCAGTCGCTAATTGGATGGAAACCTAGCTAGTGACTTTGAAAGAGGGGTCTCAAAGGAGCATAGGGGGTTTAAAGGGTGTGTGTGTGTGTCTCAGTCACCAGATCTCAACCCAATTGAACACTGGAGTGGTGCCTGAGACAGCGTTTTCCACCACCATCAACAAAACACCAAAATGGAAGAATGTTTTAGCATCTTCCTATAGAGTTCCAGACACTTGTAAAATCTACGCCAAGGTGCATTGAAGCTGTTCTGGCTCATGGTGGCCCAACGCCCTATCAGTGGCGACCTGTCATTTTTTTGTTTTTGTTTTGGGCATGCCTGTTTTGCATGTTATTTTGACATTAATATGTGTCACATATCAGTTTGCAAAAAATGTAAAAAAAAAAAAATATATATATAATTGATTTAATAAAGCCACTTACAAACATGGTTTCTTTTTTGTTTTCTTGAGTAAGGCAGCTCCAAAATGCAGGTGTTTCAGCCTAGCTCAGTGCTTTCTGTGGTAGTGGGGCAAGCCAGCAGAAAATACGGAGCGTTGCGGCGTGATTGTCTCAGTGTTCTGTCACTCATGGGGACACTACGTCACCGCCAAGTCTAAGGGTAGAGCTTGAATATTCAAGCCCCTTGTGTGCTGCCATAGAGTTACATTAGAAGTGCCCATCCAAGAAGGCTCAATGTCATTGGCCACAGATAAAATCACATCAAATCACGTTATATGTACAGTACCTTTGATTGGACTGATCATGCCAAAATCATACTTTCAAAATCTTACCTAGCAGTCATCATAATGAATCAAGTCGACAATCTACTGGCAAATCCTTTTTAATCCTTGAAGAGAAATAATGAAGAGAAATTATAGATCAAATGTACACTGCAAATTCAACAGTGAGTGGTTTGGAAGGAGTCAGTGGCTAACTGCAAGCATTGCAAAGCAATCATTAGCCTGCTATTCAGTGGAGTGCCTGTGTGGTTCCAAATCTAAGATTAAAGGTCTCTTTTCCTAGTTAAAAATTATAAACATTCAACATTGGCCATGATATGTGCCGCGCTCAAAACAACTGTTTACTCGGAACTGCAAAATCTGACTTTAGTGAGTTCAAGACAACTGGGAGCTACGACTGGGAAAATACATTTTGAACTTTCATCCAACTCGGAATTGTAAATCCGGAACTCGGGCTTCTTTCTAGAGCTACGACCTGAAGATCACTGACGTCATCATGATTCAACCTTTTTTTCTGAGTTCCCAGTTGTCTTGAAAGCACCATAAATCCAGAGAATGCCAGACTTTGATGACAAAATTTCCCCACGAAGGATCACCTTCCTGTTCAAGTGAGAACAACACAACAAGGTGAGTCCAAAAATGTCATGTATGCTGCTGCATAAATTATGTAATATGCCAGGGAGATATGTATACTGTAGCTAAGAAAGTAATACTAAGTGTATGTTGTATAGTAAGCTGTTAGTAGTCCATGTGCCTCACCCTAATAATTTGGTCTATTTTCACCTCTTAACTACGCCTACTGTTCTAACTTGGTGGTGCACATGTAGCCTATAACCTGTTTTAGAGAAATGTAATCATTGAATATTGTAAGAGTTTTCATTATCTGCTTATATGCCCCCTTTATTTATCCTACGGTTCTGACTTGGTGTACAGGGAGTTCTAAATTCTGTCGCTCGCTCATTAATGTCTTGATCGAAATTACGGATTGCTGCTTTTCGTCCCCTTATGCCATAGTTTGTACATCTCAATTGTCAGTAGAAACCACATTTGTTTGAGCAAGTCAGCCATATCAACTATGCTTTTTTTAAAGGCAGTAAATGAGGCTGAATGAACTGTTTTTCTGCCAGACAAGGGTTCGCTGATAGCCAGGTGTAGCAGTGGTAAGGTAAGGTAAGGTGTTAGGACTGCTGTTGGGACTCTGCCATTGGGACAGTTTTATGTAAGCCATAACAGTTTGTGGGCACCGTTTGTCACCGTTATAGTGCAATTAATGTATTGTTTAGTGCTTTGCTGGCATGCATCCCACATTATTTTTTTTCCCCACCAAGATTTACGTGCTAAAAACGTTTAATGTTTAACAAAACCAGATATAGTACAATTTTCAGCGAAGGCTCAGGTCGGCCCCTTATAGGTTAATGGTGAAATTGCATGTACCTGTATTGACATTTTGGGTCATGGCAACACCTGTGTTTGGTCTACATGCCCCCAAAATAGCTTAAAATGTTTTGATTGGTTTGGGGAACACATTCAATCAACAACCAACACCATACAGTGTTCTCCCCAAAGAATGTGAGAGGCGTTGAGCCGCCTTGTGGACTGGCTGCGCCCCTATGTAAAAAATACAATAATAAAAACGTTTTGTTATCATATAAGGAAACATTTTATTATAGCCTACTCATACCGATGCACATTTTCAAGATGCTAGAGTGCTCCACATGTAGCCTACGACTCTGTGTGTACATGTAATGTGTAACATGGTGTTTTTAGGGAGTTTATCTGCTGGACTAGACTGTTAGTCAAGTTACACATTGAGAATATTGGTGGGCGAGTGCATACAGATTGTTGCTAGAATACTTCTGTATGGACCAATGATGCACACTCAAATGGCCAAAAGTATGTGGACACCTGCTCGTCAAACATCTCATTCCAAAATCATGGGCATTAATATGGAGTTGGTCCCCCCTTTGCTGCTATAACAGCCTTCACTCTTCTGGAAAGGCTCTCCACTAAATATTGGAACATTGCTGCGGGGACTTGTTGCTATTCAGTCTCAAGAGTATTAGTGAGGTCAGGCACTAATGTTGGGTGATTAGGCCGGGCTCGCAGGCAGTGTTCCAATTCATCCCAAAGGTGTTCGATGGGGTTGAGGTCAGGGCTCTCTGCAGGCCAGTCAATATCTTCCACATCGATCTGAACAAACTATTTCTGTATGGACCTCGCTTTGTGCACAGGGGTATTGTCATGCTGAAATAGGAAAGGGCCTTCCCCAAACTGTTGCCACAATGCTCCCGATGAACAGTTATTGTGCTGACATTGCTTCCAGAGGCAGTTTGGAACTCATGAAGCTCCCAATGAACAGTTCTTGTGCTGACATTGCAACCGAGAACAGACCATTTTTACGCGCTTCGCAGGTCCCGTTCTGTGAGCTTGTGTGGCCTACCACTTTGCGGCTGAGCCGCTGTTGCTCCTAGATGTTTCAACTTCACAATAACAGCACTTGACCGAGGCAGCTCTAGCAGGGCAGAAATTTGACGAACTGACTTGTTGGAAAGGTGGCATCCTATGATGGTGCCATGTTGAAAGTCACTGAGCTCTTCAGTACGGCCATTCTACTGCTAATGTTTGTCTATGGAGATTGCATGGCTGTGTGCTCGATTTGATATATTATTTTAGGGGGAGTGCCAGGATGGAGGCGCTATGTAGATTTAAGTGATTGGTAAGGACGCATTTCTCCGATTTCGTAATAATTTCAGAATCCTATTTATTGCCTTATATTTGAGGCACTAATTACCAATAGAACACCTTCTGCAAACCAAGGCATAGCAAATCATAAAAACGACAGATAGAAATACATCACATTACAGTACAAAAATCTTGAAAAATTATATTTAGTTCATAGTAGACAAAATGTCATTGCAATATTTATATTTACAAGATCACATCAATAAAATGAACAGTACATCATATACATCAGTGGAGGCTCCTCAGAGGAGGAAGGGGAGGACCATCCTCCTCAGTGAAATTTCATACAAATAAAAATAGTGAAACATTAAAAATAGTGAAACCTTTTTAGATAAAACTATACATTATATATTCAAAAATAATTTATTTGGTGGGCCCAGACCAGACTGTTGGTCTGGTCTGGGCCCACTGTACTGACACCACCGGCGCCCTGCTGTACTGCTGGTCTCAGCACTTTGTGTAGTCTGACACTGCCATCCCCACAGGCCACCTGGAGCACAGAGAAGCACACACACACAGTCCATATGTAAACATTCACATATACACACACACACACACACACACACACACACACACACACACACACACACACACACACACTTAACTATCCCAAAAGTATTGATCTCACCAGGAAAATGGGTTCCCCAAAGGAAGAGAAATTGATGGAGGTGACATCAACGAGTCTGAATCCAACCACCTGAGGTCAGTAGAACTTTGGATGAGCCTTTAACCCGTGACTGGTCCAATGGTTGACAAGACCCTATAAACAACACACATTGCATAAAACACACATTGCACAATACATACCATCTGACACAGTGTGGCTTCTGTTTATTCTGTCCACATGATCCTGTACATACCGGATGTTTGCGTCCCAAATGGCACCCTATTGCCTATATAGTGCACTACTTTTAACCAGCATTTCAGACGCATTCCACAATGTTTGGCATATCCAGGATGCTTAAAAAGGCAAACAGTGACACAGAGAGATAGTGATTCATTGATGCTCACCATAGTTGTGCCAATGAAAAAATGGTTGGAATTGGATGGATGACATTTTAACAACAGTGTCTGTTTGTAAAAGAGATGTTTTCCTAATTTCTCGTAGCGAGGACCTGGAGAGAGACAGAGAGAGGGAGAGAGCGAGGTGGCGATAAATGCCCAGCCATATCAGTACAGGTCACAAGATGTGTTATTATTATTATTATTTTTTAAATCTTTATTTAACTAGGCAAGTCAGTTAAGAACAAATTCTTATTTACAATGACAGCCTACCAATAGGCAAAAGACCTCCTGCAGGGATGGGGGCTGGGATTAAAAATAAAAATCAATAAAATATAAAGAGAGACAAAACAACACTACCCAAAGAGAGACCTCTAGACAACAACATAGCAAGTCAGCAACACATGACAACACAGCATAGTAGCAACATAACATGACAACAACATGGTAGCATCACAACATGGTAGCAGCACAACACATGGTACAAACGTTATTGGGCACAGACAACAGCACAAAGGGCAAGAAGGTAGAGATGACAATACATCACGCAAAGCAGCCACAACTGTCAGTAAGCGTGTCCATGATTGAGTCATGGAATGAAGAGATGGAGATAAAACTGTGCAGTTTGAGTATTTGTTGCAGCTCGTTCCAGTCGCTAGCAGCAGCGAACTGAAAAAGATGTGTGTGCTTTGGGGACCTTTAACAGAATGTGACTGGCAGAACGGGTGTTGTATGTGGAGGATGAGGGCTGCAGTAGATATCTCAGATAGGGGGTAGTGAAGCCTGAGAGGGTTTTATAAATCAGGGTTAGTTTGGCAGCTGTGGTGAAAGAGGAACGATTACGATAAAGGAAACCAAGTCTAGATTTAACTTTAGCCTGCAGCTTTGATATGTGCTTAGAGAAGGACAGTGTACCATCTAGCCATACTCCCAAGTACTTGCATGAGGTGACTACCTCAAGCTCTAAACCCTCAGAGGTAGTAATCACACCTGTGGGGAGAGGGGCATTCTTCTTACCAAACCACATGACCTTTGTTTTGGAGGTGTTCAGAACAAGGTTAAGGGTAGAGAAAGCTTGTTGGAGAGCATTTAACACAAAATCCAGGGAGGGGCCAGCTGAGTATAAGACTATCATCTGCATATAAATGGATTAGAAAGCTTTCTTTTGCCTGAGCTATGTTGTTGATGTAAATTGAGAAGATTCCAGGTAAAAAAAACACAGTACAGCGAAAAGACTGGAACACGACATCACCAGCATGTTAACAGATCTAGTCACCCGACAACAACAACAACTTTCCGTACGACATGTAAAACAAGCTTGTATATCCAGCAGCTGTGTTCCGCGGGGCACACGTTCTGGGTATTTTGGGCCCACTGACTGGCAGTGATGAATGATGGGGGGATATGTCTCACCTCTCGCTGGTGGGGTGGACTGTGGAACTGTGGAGCAGTTTCAATTTGCCCCCCGGGTCGAAACCCTGCAAGAGAAACATCCAGGGTTAATTTTGTGTTTTTTTTTTTTTTTGAGGTAACGTGTTAAATGTAACTGACTCACGAGGTCTGTCTGCGAGCCAGCATCGTTGGCTTTAGGGAGCTCCAGTACCACCTGTGGGACAGAGATGGTAACACCAGCATTGCAGAAAGGCACATGACAGTTTATAATCACTCAGTGCTATCAGTAAAAAGGAAGACCAAACCCATAACTCAATATTACCAGTTATACAGCTATGGTGTTTTTAACAGCTATAGTGTTGACGCAAAGGTATGGGATGGTTTTATAACATATTAGATAGACACTTATCCATAGATTCAGAACCCCATTTTCCTCCAGAGAAGCCAACTGGAATGTCAATCCTGATGATTCCAAGTTTCAAATGAAAGGAAGACTTTAGATAGAGGCTCATCATTACAAATGCCAGTATAATTATGTGTTGTCCCAATTATCTCTCCTTACTCCCTTGTTCACTTCCCTTCACTGATTAGAAAGAAAATTACTGGTATAAGAAATGTGGTGGACACTCCCACTAGCCCATTCATGCACCAATCCAATGCTTTTAGACTGGAAAGTTATTAACAAATACCCACTTCAGGAGAAAAGATTCTAGCCGGCGTACATTCGTCAGAGGCCAACTGGGGAGGTTCTGGCCTCAGGCATTCAGCCAAAGTGGCAGGGACAGCCTCTACAGAGCTCACTGAGGACATATGGCCTGACGCTGCTAGCACGGCATCTGAAGACAGGGTGCCAGAGGTGAAATGAACAGATATCATCAATTTACTCAAAAACAGGAGACAACATTCATGGAAACTAAGCGTTGAAAAGTATCTCTCTTAGTTTAAGAAGATATTCTTTGCGTACACATGAAAATGCAAATGAAGCATATGGGTGCTATGGGTGCTAGGCAAGTCAAAATGGCTGCATTGCTATTTATCTCACATGCAACATTGGAGACATCTTTATCAAAGTGACAATACAATAAGGAACAGAAAGAGATTACTTGTCCAGGCGGTATGTGAAACAATCGTTCACTTTTCAAAAAATAATGAAACTATACTTGTACAGTTTGAGGTGCTGAACATTTTCAGAAATGGGACAGAAAAAAATCCTTTGCTAATTATGTATATTAAGATAAATAGGATTTAAAAAATATATACTATATATTTTTTAATAGCTATATATAATACAAATCGAGATGGGGGCGATGGAAATGCTTTTGGCGGTGGATCTGCTTCTGTTCTGTGGGTGGCACTGTGTGCTCTTTTTGAAGGATGGGTCCGAGAATAGTTGGGACCAATTGGTTTAGGTTTACTTAGTAGCAATGCAAATATCATGGTACAGCTATATAGACACGCAATCATCATGTTACTTTTTAATGGTATGTTTACAAACATATATTATGATAAATAGAATTTAAACTTGTCTCATTATGGTAATTGGTCAAATAAGTATAGCCAGTTATAATTGTAATGGCTTAGCAGATAATAAGAAAAGATTATCAGTATTTTCCTGGCTAAAAGAGAAGGAATATAATATCTATTGTTTACAGGAAACTCATTCAACAATTTTACATGACGTTTTGTGGAAAAAGGGGCAAAATATTTTCTCCCATGGGCAAAGAAATTCAAAACGGGTGATGACATTAATTAACAGTAATTTTGATCCAAATGTACAATTTGTCCAAACAGATCCTCAAGGTAGATGGATGATTTTAAATATATGATTGGACCGTAAACAGATATGCCAACTAATGATGATCCACTCTTATTAGAAAATATATATACACATTTTTCAACCCTACAACCAACACAAGACTCTATTATTATGGTGGGAGATTATAATACGGTTTTAAATACCCCTAAGGACCGTAAAGGAAATCATGAATGTCATGGATATATTGGAATTAGTGGATATATGGAGGCTTAAATACTCTGACCTAGTGAGATAAACATGGCGGAGGCTCAATCAAGCTAGTCGTTTTGATTACTTTCTTATGTCATTCTCTCTGGCACCAAAAGTTTTAAAAAGTGTTGATAGGGGGCAGAATGCGATCGGACCATCATATTATTGGCATAAATATTACTCTTACAGAATTTCCACATGGGCGAGGATAATGGAAATTGAATCAAAGCCTACTGGATGATAACTTTTTTTAAAATGTAAAACATACGGGATCTGTAGAATGTATATAGGTTCAGAGCTTTTGTGAAATAGCACAGTTACAAATATATGGCAAATAGAAATCCAATATGGATGGTGTTAAGAGATAGATGGGAGGGGTTAAATGGAGCTGAAGGGTGGGACTAATAACAACAAGATAACAAATGTAAAATGTATTTAGGTTCAGAACATTTGTGAAATAGCACAGTTACAAATATATGGCAAATAGAATTCAAACTGGATGGACGTTAGAAATAGAGGAAGGCTAAAAAGATACAAAATATAACTATTGCAAAATAGATTGTGTCTGTAAAATGTGTATAGTATGTATAAGTTGGAAGTAGAAGCCTAAGTGTTATTGTTTATTAGTTTACTCCAATTGGGGGAGCAGTGGTAGGGTATGCGGGGAATAATAAAGAAAGGTAAATAAAATAAAAAAAAGAGTATGTACAGCGGGTGAAATAAGTATTGAACACGTTACCATTTTTCTCAGTAAATATATTTCCAAAGGTGCTATTGACATGAAATTTTCCATACATGAAGTCATCCATACTTACAAAGAAACCAAAACAAATAAATTCAGAAATTAAGTTGTGTAATAATGTGAAATGACACAGGGAAAGAGTATTGAACACATGAAGATAGGGAGGTGCAAAAAGGTATGGAAAGCCAAGACAACAGCTGAAAACTATCAGTAATTAAAAAGCAATCCAGCCCCCTGTCAGTGCAAATTAATATCAGCTGGTTCAGTCCCAACTGATGGCCTACAAAAAGGTCTCATTGCCAAGGTGTCACACAAGACACATCTCATGATGGGTAAAAGCAAAGAGCTGTCTCAAGACCTTCGCAACCTAATTGTTGCAAAACATAATGATGGCGTTGGTTATAGGCGCATTTCTAAGCTTCTGAATGTTCCAGTGAGCACTGTTGGGGCCATAATACAGAAGTGGAAAGACAATCATTTCACCATAAATTTGCCTCGACCAGGTGCTCCTTGCAAGATTTCTGACAGAGGAGTGAAAAGAATAATCAGAAGAGTTGTCCAAGAGCCAAGGACCACTTGTGGAGAGATTCAAAAAGACCTGCAATTAGCAGGTACTGTTGTCTCAAAGAAAACAGTAAGTAATGCACTCCACCGCCATGGCCTGTATGCACGCTCACCACGCAAGACTCCATTGCTGAAAAAAAAAGCATGTTGTTGCTCGTTTAAAGTTTTCTGCACAACATTTGGAAAAGCCAGTGAAATACTGGGAGAATATAGTGTGGTCAGATGAGAGCAAAATTTAACTGTTTGGATGTCATAATACACACCATGTTTGGAGGAGAAATGCCACTGCACATCACCCTAAAAACACCATACCAACAGTGAAGTTTGGAGGTGGGAACATCACGGTGTGGGGCTGCTTTTCAGCAAATGGTACTGGCAAATAACCGGGCCAGGACTGGGCACCGGTGTGGCAGGCGACTCTGGCCATTTAAAGGGGTAAACCACCGGTCCTGGAAATGGCACTGGTGGGGCAAAAGATTCAGGCCTTGGAGCGGGGCAAATAACCGGGCCAGGACTGGGCACTGGTGTGGCAGGCGACTCTGGCCATTTAAAGGGGTAAACAACCGGTCCTGGAAATGACACCGGTGGGGCAAAAGACCACCACGGGAGGCCCCGGGCTGTGGACCATCACGGGAGGCTCCGGGCTGTGGACCATCACGGGAGGCTCCGGGCTGGGGAGGCGCACTGGAAGCCTGGTGCGTGGAGCCGGCACAGGTGGCTCCGGACTGGTGACATGCACTTCAGGGCGAGTGCGGGGAGTCGGCACTGGACGTACCGAGCTGGAGAGACGCACTGGAAGCCTGGTGTGTGGAGCCGGCACATGTGGCACCGGACTGGTGACATGCACTTCAGGGCGAGTGCGGGGAGCAGGCACTGGACGTACCGGACTGGAGAGACGCACAGGAAGTCTGGTGCGTGGAGCCGGCACAGGTGGCACCGGACTAGTGACACGCACTTCAGGTCGAGTGCGGGGAGCAGGCACTGAACGTACCGGACTGGAGAGGCGCACTGGAGTGTAGCAGACGGCCTGACCCGGACTGGGCACCGGTGGAGCGGACTGCTCTGGCACTGGAGTGTAGCAGACGGCCGGACCCGGACTGGGCACCGGTGAAACGGACTGCTCTGGCACAGGAGTGTAGCAGACGGCCGGACCCGGACTGAGCACCGGTGGAACGGACTGCTCTGGCACTGGAGTGTAGCAGACGGCCGGACCCGGACTGGGCACCGGTGGAACAGACTGCTCTGGAACTGGAGTTCTGACATGTGAAACCGGCATAGGATGCACCGGACTGGTGACGCGCATTTCAGAGTGCATACAGGAAGCCGGCATGGAACATACCGGACTGTGAAGGCGCACCGGAGACTCGGCGCGGGATGTTGGCATCAAACGACCCGGACTGGGGATGCACACCGTGGGCACCTTTAGCTCCAGCTCCTTCCTTTCGTTTTCACACTCTTCCCAATTTCGCCTACACAACTCCATAATGCTCCTATATACTCCCTTCAGGTATGTCTCTTCCTCCTTCTCCACCGTATTCCACATGGAGAGTGGTACTGGCGTGTCCTCTTCATAGCCAGACCACCCCCATAGCCCCCCCCCCCCCCAGTCTTGGGGTTGACTACGGGCTCTGTTACCTCCGTTTCCCCGATTACGCCGCTGTCCTCTTTTTCTCTCCTTTGCTCCGACGTTACGCTGCTTGGTCGGTTCGGGTGTGTAGAGAGTAGACCGAGGCACAGCGTAGCGATAGTTCGACATTGTTTATTAGAATAAACTATACTTGATGGGAACTATACAAAATAATAAATGCATGTAAATGGAAATGAAACACACATACATACGACACGAGACATAGGACAATGAACCACGCCATGGGAGTGGAACACACACATATAAGTAGGATCCCTAATTAGAGGTAATGCAATGCAGCTGCCTCTAATTAGGGATCCCACATACAACACCACACAGAAGTAGAACGACTAGAACTGCCAGACTCTGACCATAGAAATATAGAGAAGCAAAGCTTCTCTATGGCCAGAGCCTGACAACATAATTGAAGGAAGGATGAATGGGCAAATTTACAGAGACATTCTAACAAAGATCTGCTGCCATCTACCAGGATGATGAAGATGAAACGAGGGTGGACATTTCAGCAAGACAATGATCCCAAACACACAGCCAAGGAAACTCTCAATTGGTTTCAAAGAAAGAAAATAAAACTGCTAGAATGGCCCAGCCAATCACCTGACTTAAATCCCATTGAAAATCTATGGAAAGAACTGAAGATCAAGATTCATAGAAGAGGCCCACGGAACCTTCAAGATTTGAAGACTGTTTGTGTGGAAGAATGGGCCAAAATCACACCAGAGCAATGCATGCGACTAGTTTCTCCATACAGGAGGCGTCTTGAAGCTGTCATTACCAACAAAGGCTTTTGTACAAAGTATTAAATAAATATCAGTAAGTGTGTTCAATACTTTTTCCCTGTGTCATTTCACATTATTACACATAACTTAATTTCTGAACTTACTTGTTTTGGTTTCTATGTATGTATGGATTACTTGGGTTGTTACCAACATCTGGTGAAAATGTCATGTCAATACCACCTTTGGAAATATATTTACTGAGAAAAATGGTGACGAATTAAATACTTATTTCACCCGCTGTATGTGTATGTGTGTGTATGTATATATACAGTGGGGAGAACAAGTATTTGATACACTGCCGATTTTGCAGGTTTTCCCACTTACAAAGCATGTAGAAGTCTGTCATTTTTATCATAGGTACTCTTCAACTGTGAGTGACGGAATCTAAAACAAAAATCCAGAAAATCACATTGTATGATTTTTAAGTAATTAATTTGCATTTTATTGCATGACATAAGTATTTGATACATCAGAAAAGCAGAACTTAATATTTGGTACAGAAACCTTTGTTTGCAATTACAGAGATCATACGTTTCCTGTAGGTCTTGACCAAGTTTGCACACACTGCAGCAGGGATTTTGGCCCACTCCTCCATACAGACCTTCTCCAGATCCTTCAGGTTTCAGGGCTGTCGCTGGGCAATACGGGCTTTCAGCTCCCTCTAAAGATTTTCTATTGGGTTCAGGTCTGGAGACTGGCTAGGCCACTCCAGGACCTTGAGATGCTTCTTACGGAGTCACTCCTTAGTTGCCCTGGCTGTGTGTTTCGGGTCGTTGTCATGCTGGAAGACCCAGCCACGACCCATCTTCAATGCTCTTACTGAGGGAAGGAGGTTGTTGGCCAAGATCTTGCGATACATGGCCCCATCCATCCTCCCCTCAATACGGTGCAGTCGTCCTGTCCCCTTTGCAGAAAAGCATCCCCAAAGAATTATGTTTCCACCTCCATGCTACACGGTTGGGATGGTGTTCTTGGGGTTGAACTCATCCTTCTTCTTCCTCCAAACACAGCGAGTGGAGTTTAGACCAAAAAGCCCAATTTTTGTTTCATCAGACCACATGACCTTCTCCCATTCCTCCTCTGGATCATCCAGATGGTCATTGGCAAACTTCAGACGGGCCTGGACATGCGCTGGCTTGAGCAGGGGAACTTGCGTGCGCTGCAGGATTTTAATCCATGACGGCGTAGTGTGTTACTAATGGTTTTCTTTGAGACTGTGGTCCCAGCTCTCTTCAGGTCATTGACCAGGTCCTGCCGTGTAGTTCTGGGCTGATCCCTCACCTTCCTCATGATCATTGATGCCCCACGAGGTGAGATCTTGCATGGTGCCCCAGACCGAGGGAGATTGACCGTCATCTTGAACTTCTTCCATTTTCTAATAATTGCGGCAACAGTTGTTGCCTTCTCACCAAGCTGCTTGCCTATTGTCCTGTAGCCCATCCCAGCCTTGTGCAGGTCTACACTTTTATCCCTGATGTCCTTACACAGCTCTCTGGCCTTGGCCATTGTGGAGAGGTTGGAGTCTGTTTGATTGAGTGTGTGGACAGGTGTCTTTTATACAGGTAACGAGTTCAAACAGGTGCAGTTAATACAGGTAATGAGTGGAGAACAGGAGGGCTTCTTAAAGAAAAACTAACAGGTCTGTGAGAGCCGGAATTCTTACTGGTTGGATTTTTGGATTTTTGTTTTGATTGTATGATTTATTTTTTTGTATGATTTTTAAATAATTCATTTGCATTTTATTGCATGACATAAGTATTTGATCACCTGGCTGTAGGGGCTCCTCCTGGAACCCCCACGAGTGCAGTGGTCGGGGCTCTTCTCCTTCGATCCTCGACCACCCCCATAGAATCTATATATAGTAATTATTATTTGCGCTCACAACCTCTTGGTTCACTGTGAGGGTTTGATTGTGGTTAGGCCTCTGACTCCAACCAAGGGGAATGGTAGGACCACAATCAAGCCCTCACACCCTAACTAGGGGAGTAATGATCCTCAATCAGAGACAGCTGTACAGGGTTGTCTCTGATTGGGGATTGTATTTAGGCTCCCCACACATCCACCTGTGGGTGGATCATTGTTTGTGCCTGTCTACACTACGTCACAAGACAGTAAGTCACTTCATTTGTTATACTCTCCTGTTTATTTAATGCTTTGTGAGAACATCTCTTTTAAATAAACAAGGAAGTTGACGACGATGTGCTTCTGTTCCCTCACTCGTGGGGGTTCCCGGAGGAACCCTCACAGGATGGGGATTGGCGGTGGAGAAGGGACGACAAGTACAGTCGTACTCCAGCGCCAGTTCCCAGTCCGGTGCCTCCAGCGCCGGTCCAGAGTCGGAGACGGAGGAGACCGACTCAGCGCACCACACCATCGGTGCGCACCAACAGCGCCGGTGCGACCCGTCCCAGCTCAACGCACCAGCCCAACGGTGCGTGTCGCCAGCCAGGTACAGCCCGTCCCAGCTCCTCGCACTAGCCCAGTGGTACGTTTCCCCAGCCCGGTACGGTCCGTGCCTGCTTCTCGCACCAGCCCAGTGGTGCGTTCCCCCAGCCCAGTATGGCCCGTGCCTGCTCCTTGCACCAGACCAGTGGTGCATTCCTACAGCCTGGTACGACCCGTGCCTGCTCCTCGCACCAGCCCAGTGGTGCGTTCCTACAGCCCGGTACGGCCCGTGCCTGCTCCTCGCACCAGCCATGAGGTGCGTTCCCCTAGCCAGGCACAGCCCGTGCCTGCTCCTCGCACCAGCCCAGTGGTGCGTTCCCCCAGCCTCCAGCGAAGGTCCGCAGCCCGGAGCCTACAGTGAAGGTCCGTAGCTCGGAACCTCCAGCGAAGGTCCGCAGCCCGAAGCCTACAGCGAAGGTCCGCAGCCCGGAGCCTCCAGCGAAGGTCCGCAGCCCGGAGCCTCCAGCGAAGGTCCGCAGCCCGGAGCCTACAGCGAAGGTCCGTAGCCCGGAACCTCCAGCGAAGGTCCGCAGCCCGGAACCTCCAGCGAAGGTCCGCAGCCCGGAGCCTCCAGCGAAGGTCCGCAGCCCGGAGCCTCCAGCGAAGGTCCGCAGCCCGGAGCCTACAGCGAAGGTCTGTAGCCCGGAACCTCCAGTCCGGGGCCGGCTGTCTGCTTCACTCCAGTGAAAGAGCAGTCCGCTCCACCGGGGCCAAGTCCGGGTCCGGTCATCCGCCCCGCCCCCATGCCGGAGCAGTCCGCTCCACCGGGGTCCGAGCCGGGGAAAGACATCAGCCCCTCTCCAGGGTCGGGGGCTCCCACACCAGGGTCCAGACAGGACTTGGTGCTTCGCGGGAGCACTGAGGGGGGAATCATCGCGCCGGGGTCCGGACCGGACCGGGCGTGCAACGATGAAGCAGTAGGGGAGCAGCCTTCACGCTTTACGTCACGCCCGAGGCCAGGGCCGGAGCCTCCACTATCAACCGCCCCAGTACTCCGCCCGTTCCCCTCCCAGACTTGTACAAATTTTGGGGGGAAAGGGGGGACTATTTGCGGTCGGGAGCCCGCACCTTAGAGGGGGGGGGGTACTGTGAGGGTTTGATTGTGGTTAGGCCTCTGACTCCCTCCAAGGAGAATGGTAGGACCACAATCAAGCCCTCACACCCTAACTAGGGGAGTAATGATCCTCAATCAGAGACAGCTGTACAGGGTTGTCTCTGATTGGGGATTGTATTTAGGCTCCCCACACATCCACCTGTGGGTGGATCATTGTTTGTGCCTGTCTACACTACGTCACAAGACAGTAAGTCACTTCATTTGTTATACTCTCCTGTTTATTTAATGCTTTGTGAGAACACCTCATTTAAATAAACAAGGATGACACTTCACCAACGCTCCATTTACCGTCCCATTACTACAAACTGTGACAGTTCACAGCATTCCCATGTTCCTCCTACACCACCATGTCTGTGTCAATAACTGATTTCACCTGTATTCCTACACTTCAAAGTAAATCTCAGCTTTGTTAAATATACACTCAAGAAAAACATTTATATTTTTCAAAGTGATTGAGGACTAACAATAAAACAGAATAATTTGCCCTACCAACATTAGACAACTATACAGAAATCCCTAAAATTGCTGAAATAAGTCAAGGAAATAAATTATGAGAGAATTGTCAAATTAACAGCCTCCACTCTTCTGGGAAGGCTTTCCACTAGATGTTGGAACATTGTTGCGGGGACTTGCATCCATTCAGCCACAAGAGCATAAGTGAGGCATTGTCATGCTGAAACAGGAAAGGGCCTTCCCCAAACTGTTGCCACAAAGTTGGAACCACAGAATTGTCTAGAACGTCATTGTATGCTGTAGCGTTACGATTTCCCTGCCAGATGGTGAAGTATGTTTTATCATGCTAGAGAACAGATTTCCACTGCTCCAGAGTCCAATGGAGGCAAGCTTTACACCACTCCAGCCGACACTTGGCATTGCGCATGGTGATCTTAGGCTTGTGTGTGACTGTTCGGCCATGGAAACCCATTTTATGAAGCTCTCGACGAGCAGTTCTTGTGCTGACATTGGAACTCGGTAGTGAGTGTTGCAACCGAGGACAGACGTTGTTTTATCCGCTACACGCTTCAGCACTCGGCGGTCATGTTCTGTGGGCTTGTGTGACATACCACTTTGCGGCTGAGCCGCTGTTGCTCCTAGACGTTTACACTTCACAGTAACAGCACTAACAGTTAACCGGGGCAGCTTTAGCAGGGCAGGAATGTGACGAACTGACTTGCTGGAAAGGTGGCATCCTATGATGGTGCCATTTTGAAAGTCACTGAGCTCTTCAGTAAGGCCATTCTACTGCCAATGTTGGTCCAATAAGATTGCATGGCTGTGTGTACGATTTTATACTCCTGTCAGCAACGGGTTTGGACTGAAATAGCCGAATCCACTAATTTGAAGGGGTGTCCACATACTTTTGCATTTATAGTGTATTATAGGTCATACATTTGTATAACCTATTGTAGCGCAGCAGAAATATAAGCGCAACTCAAATCCAGAGATTGTGTTTTGAAATTCCAAGTGGGGTCATATTTTAACTGAACAGCTACCACTTACTTTAAAACCCCCATACCATTTCATGACTTTACTTATAACGGTTTGGGACCATCTGTGAATATCACTTAACGTCCTGACGACTGGTAAAACAAATGTCTTGAGAACATCTTACAAACAATAAAGGTATACCCAAACACGCTTCAGCCCAGCTGAAAGGAAAAAGGGGAGATTAGGTGCTTGACTGAGGGACACGAAAATCCCAAAAACATTCCTTACCCCAGGATACTAGTGACTATCCATGAGAATAAAGAAAGGGGAGCTTAAAAAAATGTGTGAATCTAATATATTTATTTACGGGACAAGCAAACAATAGGCTTATGTTTCGGCATGAATCGCCTTCATCAGAGCCCTGAGTAGGAAAATTGTGGGAGGCACCTACTGTATATACCCTCGCAGGGGAGTGTCGCGCTTGTCAGGTCAATCAAACATGTCAGTACTGTCAGTAGTAGTAGCAGCAGCTAGACAGTTTATGCTAACAAGAGTAGGATCATAATTCAAGATGCCTACGCATACATTCCACTTGAATAACAAAAAACAGAAAAATAAACGGTGAAAAACAGATTTACAAAAAAAGACGAGAAAGAGAGTTGTTCATTCGATCCAAAGTTCCTCTCTCTGTAATAATTTCCTAACAATATTGCCCTCTCTGGAGGAAAGACAAACTTTCTAAATTCCCCTGAATTTCAAGGTTGAGGCTGAGGGATGATTGGCATTCACGTAATGACACGAGATCTATAGTCCAGTGGTTCCCAAACTTTTTATAGTCCGGTACCCCTTCAAACATTCAACCTCCAGCTGCGTACCCCCTCTAGCACCAGGGTCAGTGCACTCTCAAATGTTGTTTCTTGCCATCATTGTAAGCCTGCCACACGCACTGTACGATACATTTATTAAACATAAGAATGAGTGTGAGTTTTTGTCACAACCCGGCTCGTGGGAAGTGACAAAGAGCTCTTATAGGACCAGGGCACAAATAATAATAATAATATAATAATAATAATAATTTTGCTCTTTGTTTAGCCATCTAACGTATAAAACCTTATTTGTTCATTGAAAATTGTGAATAACTCTACACAGGTTAATGAGAAGGGTGTGCTTGAAAGGATGCACATAACTCTGCAATGTTGGGTTGTATTGGAGACAGTCTGTCTTAAATCATTTTCCACACACAGTCTGTGCCTGTATTTAGTTGTCATGCTGGTGAGGGCCGAGAATTCACTCTCACATAGGTACGTGGTTGCAAAGGGCATCAGTGTCTTAACAGAGCGATTTGCCAAGGCAGGATACTCAATTTTCACAGAACCGCTTGTTGCAATTTCGATGAGGCTCTCTTGTTCACATATCGGAAAGTGGACTGGAGGCAGGGCATGAAAGGGATAACGAATCCAGTGGTTCGTGTAATCCATTTCGGGAAAGTACCTGCATAATTGCACACCCAACTCACTCAGATCACATTTGACATTGTCAGTAAGCTTGAGTTCAATTTCACACAAAAAATCATACAATGATGGAAAGACCTGTGTGTTGTCCTTGTTAATGCAGACAGGGAAGAACTCCAACTTCTTAATCGTAGCCTCAATTGTGTCCCACACACTGAATATAGTTGCGGAGAGTCCTTGTAATCCTAGATTCAGATCATTCAGGTGAGAAAAAACATCACCCAGATAGGCCAGTCGTGAGAAACTGGTCATCATGCAAGCGGTCAGACAAGTGAAAATTATGGTCAGTAAAGAAAACTTTAAGCTAGTCTCTAAAAAACGTGTCAACACTTTGCACCTTGATAAGCAGCGCACTTCTGTATGTTGTAAAAGCGTTACATGGTCGCTGCCCGTATCATTGCATAATGCAGAAAATACACGGCGAGTTCAGGGGTCTTGCTTTATCAAAGTTAACCATTTTCACTGTAATGTCCAAAACGTCTTTCAAGCTGCCAGGCATTCCCATGGCAGCAAGAGCCTCTCATGGATGCTGCAGTGTAGCCAAGTGGCGTCGGGAGCAACTGCAAGGCACGCGCGTTACCACTCCACTATGTCTCCCTGTCGTGGCTTTTGCGCCATCAGTACAGATACCAACACATCTTGACCACCAAATTCCATTTGATGTCACAAAGCTGTCCAGTACATAAAAAATATCCTCTCCTGTTGTCCTGCTTTCCAGTGGTTTGCAGAAGAGGATGTCTTCCTTAATTTACCCCCCATAAATGTAACGGACATATACCAGGAGCTGTGCCAGGCCCGCCACGTCTGTTGACTCGTCCAGCTGTAACGCATATAATTCACTGGCTTGTATGCGAAGCAGTAATTGTTTCAAAACATCTCCTGCCATGTCACCATGCGTTGTGAAACAGTGTTGTTTGATGAAGGCATTGTGTCTATAGTTTTTTTGGCCTTTTCCCCCAACATTGTCCCAGCCATATCCGCGGCAGCAGGAAGAATTAAGTCCTACACAATAGTATGGGGCTTGCCTGTCCTAGTCACTCGGTAACTCTTCAAATTTTTGTGTTGCCTAGGGCGGCAGAACATCCAGAGCCTTACTTTTTTTTTTTTTACCATTTTTCAATTTTCGAGCAAACGGAATGAGCAGCAGCTACGTTTGGATACATACAAACCGTTAGTGGAATTCCCCAAGAGAGTAACAGTTAATGTGATTGGATGTCAATTATTTGACTAGGCTACCTGCATTTTACATTGTGTTGTTATTTCCATGAACACTAGTTTAGTGTTTAAATTACATTTTTGGCAGTGACAACATGTAAAGCAACGTGATAACATTTAACTACACGTGACAACTTGTGAGCACTTGTAAAAACATATTTACATATTTTCCAAAAACATATCATAACATTTCATATATGGCTCCGGGTTATGAGCCGTAGCTGGAGGCTCCGGGCTATGAACCATCGCTGGAGACTCAGGACTATGGGCTGTAGTTGGAGACTCAGGACAGTGAGCCGTAGCTGGAGACTCCGGACTATGGGCTGTAGTTGGAGACTCCGGGCTACGGAAGCGCACCAGTGGTCTGGTGCGTGGAGCCGGCACTGGAGACGTCGGGCTAGTCACACGCACTGGAGCTCTGGTGCGAGGAGCAGGCACGGGCCGTACCTGACTGTGGAGGTGAACCGGTGGTCTGGGGTGAGGAGCAAGCACGGGTGATGTCGGACTGGACCCTCGACCGGGAGACGAATCGTGTTTTGAAACCAGCCCAGGCAGCAGTGTAGATGACAGCTCCAGCTGTTTAATCAACCTGTCTGCCTGTCCCGGACTGGACACCGGCCTGGTGAGGAGCTCCGGCTCTTCCTCCCTTTTCTCCTCGGGAAAGAGGTGAGCCAGACGCTTCTTCCAGATCGCCAATCTGGCCTCAAAACTACCCGCCTCCTCGATCTCCCGAACGTGAGGGTTAGGCTCGGTCGCGGGAGGAAGTGCCACCCAGACGTACCGGGCTGAGGAGGCGCGCTGGTCGGATTGGCCAGGAGCGCGCTGGAGATCTGGTACTGGGGCCTGAGACCGAACGCATCCTCTCATGGTCCTCCTCGGCCCACCCGAAATACCTCCTCAGCCGCTCCTCCTCCTCCGTGTCCCTCGCGTCCCTCGCGTCCCAAGGACCCCACAACGTCAACATGGGGGACCTTAGGGGCTGTCCACGGTCGGTCCTTCCTCGAACTCGAACTCGTGGCTGGACCAGCCCCCACGCTGGTCCAGCCACAAGCTCCTCTTCCCACGCAGGCGTCGAGAAGCCCCAGCTGCTCCCCACCACTAGTGGCTGTGCAACCTCCACAGTCCTCTCTCCCTGACGTCTCTGCTGACGACGCCTGTGCTGTCCACGCTCCTTCGCGAAGCCCGTAACTCCAAATCCCCGATACTCATCTTCTTCCTCTCGCTGCGGGTTCCCATAGGGTGGATCATTCTGTCACAGTGAGTATTGAGGGAACGAGGCACAGAGCGAGAGGACGGTGCAAACATGTTTTATTTAAATAGGAAATGACAAAACAACAAACGTGCTATACCGTGACGCTGGCGTGAGTGCAAACACACAAACATTGATCCACACCCAGGTGGACATGAAGTGAACATAAATAGAATCCCCAATTAGAGACAACTCAAGACAGCTGCCTCTAATTGGGGATCACCAAAACCCCAACACCAACCCTGTGATTGTCAGGACCTGTCACGTGTGGGTGTATGGAGAGACCAAGACGCAGCGCAGGGATAGTAGTTCGACATTTTATACTATGTAATATCAAAACAAAATGTGAACTACAGGATACAAACAAACACTATAAACCAACATCACGTTCACTAAAACACACGGAATGAACGGACGTAAAAAAAGCACACTTACTTCACCGTGACTGCGACATACATCGATAACAACCCACCCCAAGTGAAGGACAGACTCAACATATATTGGATCCCTAATTAGAGACAACGGGATGCAGCTGCCTCTAATTAGAGATCCACCCAAAACCCACAAAGAAACAGAAAAGAAAGACACTGTCAGACTCTGACCATAGCTACATAGAGAAGCAAATAGGCTTCTCTATGGCCAGAGCCTGACAGTACCCCCCCCCCCAAGGCGCGGACTCCCGGACGCCAAAAAAAAAAAAAAAACAAACACACAAAACAGGGGGGGTTAATGGGAGGGAAGACTAGTCCCTCGGGGGCGGCTCTGGCTCCGGTGAGTTGGACAGTTTTGTCCCATGCCCTTTTCTTATCACCGGTCCCGGGCTGGGTACCGGTGGGGCAAACGGCTCCGGCCAAGGAGCGGGAAATTTGACCGGGCCCGGACTGGGCACCGGTGGGGCAACCGGCTCCGGCCATGGAGTGGGAAAAACACCCGGGCCCGGACTGGGCCCCGGTGGGGCAAACGGCTCCGGCCATGGAGCGGGGAAAACAACCGGGCCCGGACTGGGCACCGGTGGGACAAACAGCTCCGGCCATGGAGCGGGGAAAACAACCGGGCCCGGACTGGGCACCGGTGGAGCGGACTGCTCTGGCACTGAGGCGGAGCAGGCGGCTGGACCCGGACTGGGTACCGGTGGAGCGGACTGCTCTGGCACTGAGGCGGAGCAGGCGGCTGGACCCCGGACTGGGTACCGGCGGAGCGGACTGCTCTGGCACTGAGGCGGAGCAGGCGGCTGGACCCGGACTGGGTACCGGCGGAGCGGACTGCTCTGGCACTGAGGCGGAGCAGACGGCTGGACCCGGATTGGGTACCGGTGGAGCGGACTGCTCTGGCACTGAGGCGGAGCAGGCGGCTGGACCCGGATTGGGTACCGGTGGAGCTGACTGCTCTGGCACTGAGGCGGAGCAGGCGGCTGGACCCGGACTGGGTACCGGTGGAGCTGACTGCTCTGGCACTGAGGCGGAGCAGGCGGCTGGACCCGGACTGGGTACCGGTGGAACGGACTGCTCTGGCACTGAGGCAGAGCAGACGGCTGGACCCGGATTGGGTACCGGACCCGGATTGGGTACCGGTGGAGCGGACTGCTCTGGCACTGAGGCGGAGCAGACGGCTGGACCCGGATTGGGTACCGGTGGAGCGTACTGCTCTGGCACTGAGGCGGAGCAGGCAGCTGGACCCGGATTTGGCACCGGTGGAGCGGACTGCTCTGGCACTGAGGCGGAGCAGGGGGCTGAACCCGGAATGGGTACCGGTGGAGCGGACTGCTCTGGCACTGAGGCAGAGCAGACGGCTGGACCCGGGCTGGGTACCGGTGGAGGAGGCTCCAGGCCTTGAGCTGTGGCTGGAGGCTCCGGGTTGCTGACCTTCGCTGGAGGTGGCGGGACGCTGACCTTCGCTGGAGGTTCAGGGGCGCTGACCTTCGCTGGAGGTTCAGGGGCGCTGACCTTCGCTGGAGGTTCAGGGGCGCTGACCTTCGCTGGAGGTTCAGGGGCGCTGACCTTCGCTGGAGGTTCAGGGGCGCTGACCTTCGCAGGAGGTTCAGGGGCGCTGACCTTCGCAGGAGGTTCAGGGGCGCTGACCTTCGCAGGAGGTTTAGGGGCGCTGACCTTCGCAGGAGGTTTAGGGGCGCTGACCTTCGCTGGAGGTTTAGGGGCGCTGACCTTCGCTGGAGGTTCAGGGGCGCTGACCTTCCTGGAGGTTCAGGGGCGCTGACCTTCGCTGGAGGTTCAGGGGCGCTGACCTTCGCTGGAGGTTCAGGGGCGCTGACCCTCGCTGGAGGTTTAGGGGCGCTGACCCTCGCTGGAGGTTTAGGGGCGCTGACCCTCGCTGGAGGTTTAGGGGCGCTGACCCTCGCTGGAGGTTTAGGGGCGCTGACCTTCGCTTGAGGTTTAGGGGCGCTGACCTTCGCTTGAGGTTTAGGGGCGCTGACCTTCGCTGGAGGTTTAGGGGCGCTGACCTTCGCTGGAGGTTTAGCGCGGGGAGCCGGCACGGGTCGTACCGGACTGGGAAGGCGCACCGGAAGTCGAATGCGTGGAGCTGGCACGGGACGCACCTGGCTAGACGCACGCACTGGAGGTTGGGTGCGGGGAGTAGGGCAGAGGTCCGGACCCGGACTGGACATCGGTGAAGCGGATTGCTCTGGCCTGGGAGTGGAGACGACGACCGGACCCGGACTAGGCACCGGTGGAGCGGATTGCTCTGTCAGGGAGGTGGAGTAGATTACTGGACCCGGACTGGGTACCGGTGGAGCGGACTGCTCCGGCCTGGGAGGGGAGTATATGACCGGACCTGGACTGGCCCACTCCGCCATCTCCCTCTCGACCTCCTCCTCTATCTCCACCAATTCCCTCAGAACCTCCCCAAAATGCTCCTCCAGCTCCTCCTCCTGCTCCTTGCTCTGAGCCCCCCATTGGTACCTGGGCCTCCCCATGGTCCACATGGGGAGTGGAGTTGTCTCCTCCAGGAGCCCCCACGGGTGAGGGAACTGAAGCATGTCCTCCTCATCGTCCTCCGACGACGAGTCCGACTCGAACCCTTCGAGGAGTTCGGTGTTGGTAAACCGACGCGGGGCTATCTCGCTCTCCGTCTCTCCCCATTTGCGCTGCTTGGTCTCGTAACGGTGGGTTGTTCTGTCACGTGTGGGTGTATGGAGAGACCAAGACGCAGCGCAGGGATAGTAGTTCGACATTTTATACTATGTAATATCAAAACAAAATGTGAACTACAGGATACAAACAAACACTATAAACCAACATCACGTTCACTAAAACACACGGAATGAACGGACGTAAAAAAAGCACACTTACTTCACCGTGACTGCGACATACATCGATAACAACCCACCCCAAGTGAAGGACAGACTCAACATATATTGGATCCCTAATTAGAGACAACGGGATGCAGCTGCCTCTAATTAGAGATCCACCCAAAACCCACAAAGAAACAGAAAAGAAAGACACTGTCAGACTCTGACCATAGCTACATAGAGAAGCAAATAGGCTTCTCTATGGCCAGAGCCTGACAGGACCTGACTGTGGCCATCCCACTCAGAGACCTGGCCTCAGTCAGGCCCTTACAGGCTGATTTTTTTTATAGAATATCTACATAGACGTACAGAGGCCCCATTATCAGCAACCATCACTCCTGTGTTTCAATGGCACGTTGTGTTAGCTAATCCAAGTGTATCATTTTAAAAGGCTAATTAATCATTTTGTGTTTGATTACAGGCTCAAAATGTCCAGAAACGAATAACTTTCTTCGGAATCTCGTCAGTCTATTCCATGCAAGAAATTGCCAAGAAACTGAAGATCTCGTACAACGTTGTGTACTACTTCCTTCACAGAACAGCGCAAACTGGCTCTAACCAGAATAGAAAGAGAAGTGGGAGGCTCCGGTGCACAACTGAGCAAGATTAGAGTGTCTAGTTTGAGAAACAGATGCCTCACAAGTCCTCAACTGGCAGCTTCATTAAATAGTACCCGCAAAACACCAGTCTCAACGTCAACAGTGAAGAGGCGACTCCGGGATGCTGGCCTTCTAGACAGAGTTGCAAAGAAAAAGCCATATCTCAGACTGGCCAATAAAAAGAAAAGATTAAGATGGGCAAAATAATACAGACACTGGACAGAGGAATATTGGAAAAAGGTGTTATAGACAGACTAATCTAAGTTTGAGGTGTTTGATTCACAAAGAAGAACATTTGTGAGACGCAGACCAAATGAAAAGATGCTGGAGGAGTGCTTGATGCCATCTGTCAAGCATAGTGGAGGCAATGTGATGATCTGGGGGTGCTTTGGTGGTGGTAAAGTGGGAGATTTGTACAGGGTAAAAGGGATCTTGAAGAAGGAAGGCTATCACTATATTTTACAACGCCATGCCATACCCTGTGGACGGCGCTTAATTGGAGCCAATTTCCTCCTACAACAGGACAATGACCCAAAGCACAGCTACAATCAATGCAATAACTATTTAGGGAAGAAGCAGTCAGCTGGTATTCTGTCTATAATGGAGTGGCCAGCACAGTCACTGGATCTCAAGCCTATTGAGCTGTTGTGGGAGCAGATTGACCGTATGGTACGTAAAAAGTGCCCATCAAGCCAATCCAACTTGTGGGATGTGATTCAGGAGCATGGGGTGAAATCTCTTCAGATTACCTCAACAAATTGACAACTAGAATGCCAAACGTCTGCAAGGCTGTAATTGCTGCAAATGGGGGATTCTTTGAAGTTTTAAGGACACAATTATTATTTCAATTAAAAATAATTTTCTTGACTATATTTTCTACTCATTTTGCAACTAATTTCATGTATGTTTTCATGGAAAACAAGGACATTTCTAAGTTATCACATGTTGAGATCATGTGAAATGAATGGGGTTTTTCTGTAAGGGAATATACATAGAATTCTAAATCAAAGCGTTAAACGTTCTGCAGTAGGGCTGCAAAATACTTTGGGATCCCTCTCAGGGTCAGCTCGTTCTCTGTGCCACCTCTCTCAATGTTCATCCCTCTCTCTGTCCGACCCCTCATGTTACCTGTGCACTCGCTCCACTTCTCTGGATCACCTGTAACAAAAATATACCCCAGGATGTGAGCATTTCTCCCTCTACTGGTTAAGGTTAGGATTGGAGGAGATGAAGATTATCCTAGATCTGTACCTACACTCTTAAAAATAAAGGTGCATGATGGAACCAAATAAGGTTCTTGAGAGCGATGCCATAGGGCACGTGTCAAAGTCACTCATAGGGGGGCTGAGTGTCTGGTTTTCACTCCTCCCTCACCTGGTTGTTTAGGTCTTAATTGAAAGGAAAAACTAAAAGCCTGCAGATTCTAGGAGTTTGATATCCCTGCCATCCATTTTAGGGTCTCTGAAAAAACATAAATGGAATGGTTCTTTGAAGAACCATACAAAAATATAAATGTTTTGGCCCTACAGTACTGGAATTGAATAGCCCTGCTTTAGGGTTTTAAGCCTTATTTGCATATTTCCCAGGGTGCCTTTTTAGAGTTATGCCAGTGGTACCAGTTAGACTTTGTTTGTGGTGTTGTTACCTTCCATTTCATTTTGGACAATATTGAAGACACTTACGTATTGTGCTCTCTCTTTGTGCCTCCTTTCTCTCTCCTCCTTTTCTCTTCTACGTTGCTCCCTGTATTCTGAAATCAAAATGAAAAAACGACAACATAAGATTTAACGACATACTATGATTAGTGAGGTAGTAAGATGTTGACATAATTTCCTCCTAGATAACTTTACCTTTGTCCTCCTTTAGTCCTGAACGCTTTCTCTGTCTGCGTGTCTTTCTTTTCTTTCCTTGTCTCTCACTGCTTCTCCTGCAATCCATCTTTGTAGCGTTCTCTCTTTCAGATACTCCCTTTCATTATATTGATCTCTCCTCTCACGACCATGCTCTTTATCCCTGTCTCTCCCCCCCCTCCCCTCTCCTCATTTCTCCTTGTATCTCTCTCCGACCTTCGCTCCCTGTCCCTCTCTCCTGCTCCTTTGGCTCATCTCTTTCCCTCTCCCTTGCCATTTCTCTTGCCTTTACTCTCTCCCTGTACTATCATGCAGTTTGTGCTGACTGTCTCTGTCCCCATCCCTGTACTATCATGCAGTTTGTCCTGACTGTCTCTGTCCCCATCCCTGTACTATCATGCAGTTTGTCCTGACTGTCTCTGTTCCCATCCCTGTACTATCATGCAGTTTGTCCTGACTGTCTCTGTCCCCATCCCTGTACTATCATGCAGTTTGTCCTGACTGTCTCTGTCCCCATCCCTGTACTACCATGCAGTTTGTCCTGACTGTCTCTGTCCCCATCCCTGTGCTATCATGCAGTTTGTCCTGACTGTCTTTGTCCCCATCACTGTACTTGCCGTTGTCTGTACCGCTAACCCTTTTTTGCTCTCGTCTCCTTTCTTTGTCTCTCTCCTCCCTTTTGTCTCGAGACGTCCTTCCTTCTGTATTGATGTCTGTCCTTCTCTATGTCTCTGGGTTTTGCTCTCTCTCTGTTCTTCTCTCTCTCCCTTTTGGCCTCCCTCTCTGGGTTTCTGTGGAGTCGCTCCACGGACTCCTCAGTCCTGTGTCTTCTCTCATATTCATTACGCCTCCTGCCCTAGTCTTCGTCATGTCCTCCACCATGCCAACGAGACATTGCACTTGATACAATCGGGACAAGGTTGATCATAAACATCTTAGCTACCTTTATCACGCTACCCCTAGTTATGTGCCTCCTAAGGTAATCTGTATCTTATTTTGTTATTTTCTTCGTAATTCGACAAGTAGCTAATACATCATTATTCTCATGACAACACGCACAGCAATAACAAACACTGGCTTTGCTGCAAAGAATATTGGTGTAACATTATAACCACTGACAAAAGGGTTAGTTACCGCTACCATTAGCTTTAACGTAGTTAGCTAGCAAGCAAACTAATGCCCGTAGATGTCAGTTTAGCTAGCCTAGCTTTCTATCTCTACGTTTGTCACATGTATGTGTACAATTGTTGTGTATCTGGTCACCAGTTTCCCTTCTCAGGATGCATGTTATCGCCTGTATGTCCATAAAAATAGAATTACTAAATTCTTAAATGACTAAATTCAATTTCTATGGGCAATCATTTAAAAATATATGTTTTAAGCCGCAATCATCATGAAGATAAAAAAAATTGTAACCAGGGTGCCAGTCAGTTAAAATAATGGTGATGATGACGATGATGATAATGGTGATTATTAGGTGGAGGTACTGAATTGATCACACAAGCTATTCAAAGCTATTATTGATGTGTGACAGAGCTAATGATGAGGCTATGGAATGTTGCTGTATTGGTCTCTACAGCTGGTGGGCACGAGGTGCCGATTTTGTGCCTCTATCACATGATGGAGCTATGCTTTGACCTACAGTTCCCTGAAGGAGGGTTTCCACTAGCTGAATGTGATTGGTCAATAATCTAACACATCTCAATTGCAGGAATTGACCCAAATTGTGTTGAAAAATGTACACAAATCATGTTTTGCCAACACAGTGATTGGGTTAAAAGTAACATAACACGAGTCATCCCTAACTAGACACACGGATGTGTTAAAAAAAATACTAATACGAGTGTAGAAATGGGCGGGGTTTATTACTTTCTGGGAACAGATTGGTGAAGCAAGTGACGACCCTGAAGAAGCACAGAACGCAAACGTGCCCTGAGAGAGAAGTGCGTGCGTTCGAAGAGTGCGGCTGCTGTAGGTTATTGCTAGTGGAGGACTACCCAAACTCAGCGCGGTATGAGGGAAGCAGTGTGATATTATTGAAGAATGAGAGAAGACAATTAGGCATATGTGATGGTTTCTCATATACTTTATTGCAGCGTGGACGAATAATCAATGCCCACTTTTTCCAGGGCAAAATGGTCTCGGATGCGGATGAACTAACGTGAGCGCAATCTGGGGTTGATTTCGAGAGGGTCTGTGCGCGCTCGGGGCAGGAGGTTGAACATTGGTGACAGTTTAATAAAGAATAGAAGAAGCTTCTGTTATTGAGCTCTTTATTGAGGTCTTAACATCCCATCGAAACTGTGGGCGCAAAGAAACGAATGTCAATAGACAGTATGACGGCTGTACGAGGCGCCCATGCACATCATGGGAGCTCCGCTGGATCAAAGGAGAATGGACAAAACGCACCGAGCCCCGTTCACACCGACCCCAATACAAATGTATTTCCACCGGCAGACATCGGCGATGAAACGTCTGGGTCGTCCGTCGGTGACCTAACTCAGACATGGATTCAGTTTACAAAGACATTCGTGCTCATTTTCCCCATATATGTTTTGGGATATTTTGATTTCAGTTTCAGTTGGCTCTTAATAGGACTAGTAATATTTTTCTGGTGGAGGAGAAACACAGGAGGCAAGAACACCCGAATGTACAGAGCCTTGGCGTTCTTTGAACAAGAGGAGAGAACTGTCAAACAAAGTCTGACAACTTCTGAGTTGCCATCATGGGTAAGAGCAAGACGCATTTATAAAGGGAGCCTTTGGGTTACTGTAATTGTGCATAAAATGTTCTCTCTATCCCCCTATTCAATTAGTCACACTATTAGATGGCTATATGCCTACCACATTTGATTAGACGATATCAAATGTATTTGAACATGTTTTTTTCCTATAACCCAAATAAGCCTAGTGCACACCACACGTGATTTATTTTAGGTGTGTTTGAGTTTCTAAGAACCATCACCCAGGGATTGTTGCCCTGTAAAGCTCTGATCACACAGCTGTCCCCAGCAGTGACATTAGACTAAGCCCCTCTAAATACAGCATGGCACAATTGTAAACCGGACACCAGGGTGGGAGGGACACACGGGCCCCAATCACATTGCCGTGCCACTGTTGTGGTATCTAACAACACTTTGCTTCCATGATTATGCCTGGAAGATGCTCCCAATCTAACTTCACTTATTGTTCGCATGGTTCCAGGTCTGTTTGTACTGTCATTGGCATGGCAATGAGTGACAAGGAGTTAACATGATGGCAAAAACAGTCTGGCACTCACACTAGCAAAATGTAGGGGCGTAGGAGAAACCCGCAACTTAAACGCAACTTGTCAATAATGTTGTCTGACTGAAGTGGAAGATGTCAGCTAGGCCTATACTTGATGACAAGAGAATTATTCATAATTTATAAGCTGCTTGAGATCTTCTCAGCAAGTGTCAAACTAGGACAGTTTCATTGTTTGGCTGTCTCTTCTGCCTTTTTAACTGACAAAGTTACAGCTAATTTGGTTAAGGGGAAAAACGTGGGGTGACATCAATTTTCCTCCTATTTTTATCCGTAATATTTTCCATTGTCACACTGTGTCAGACTCCTCTCCTAAGATGCATTTTTCCAAAGGACTTTGTTAAAATAGTTATTGCAGGTACTTCATCGCCTTTTAATGTGTATAGAACCCTGCTGGAGGTAATGTGATGAACTTGCTCTAAAGGTCTCTCTAAAGATGACTTAACGTGATTTAGAAGTAAATGAAATGTCTGCCTCAGTGCCGCTCCACACAGGTATCTGCCAGCAGCAACGATTCAGTGAGTCAGTATATTACAGTGTTTTCTCAACAGAGTGCACTAGTCACTACTGTACTGTGCTAAACTGTGCCTAGGAATGCTGTGCTGGACTGGACTGTCTACACTTCCATAGGCACGCCTCAGGCACTAAAGGAGAGACTGTGTTTCTGAGGAGGAGGGGGAGAAGGAGGTATCTTAAACCATGAACTATACAAAAGCTTCATGTCCTTCCTGTTATCCGGGAGACGTATTTGCTCAGAGTTGCTCTTCTACCACACTGTGAAATACACCTATTCCTTAGTGTAATACTTTTGACCAGGGCCCATAGAGTGATCTAATAGACACAAAGCTAATACTTTCCCACCTCCTTGTCAAGCTAGCATAATGTGTTCTACTCCTTTTTGATTGGAATTAAACTCCACAGTCCACAGTCTCCACGTTTATATCTGTGCATTTGTGTTTACCTGTGTTTTACATTTACATTTGAGTTATTTAGCAGAGACAACCAGATATCACAGTCGTAGTAAGCACATTTTTCTCTGTAAATAAATGTCAGCAAAGTTAGTACTAGTAGGAAAAGACAAGGTGCAAGTTTATATATTACAAATCTATACAAATCGTATTGCCCACGCTGGCGCTGCAGACCGCTATATCGGTCCACGAATACAGGACTATTAAAGGTCTTAGTGCACTACAAACTTAAAAAAAATATATATGTATAATATTTTTTTACATTCAGGGGGTGCTGCAGCACCCTCAGCACCCCTACTTCCTGCGGCTATGGTTCTACCAAGAACCACTTTATCATCTAAAGGTTCTTCCTAGAACCGTCTATTACGCGTTCTACCGAGAACCTGCTCATCATTTGGACGGTACTTCCTAGAAACCTCTATAAATGGTTCCACCAGCCTAATTAGCCTTTAAAATGTTATTTGTGACAATACATTACATATATCATAAGGCCTTTCTTGGAGGGCCAAGTTATACCATAACACAGTGGTGTTAGGAATCTCCTGGTTTACAGGCCACATCAGGCCTGCAAGTCACATTATGTTGGCATGCAAAGTGACATAGGATATCCAACAAGTGAAATTGTTAATCACCCGCAACCTGCATTCAGAATGACTGCCAGAGTAGGAAAGATTGAATATTGGGACTACCTCAATCATCTAAACTGGAACAACCATCTCAGTAAGGGGTGCAATAAATCCAATTACTAACAGATTTAATTAGTTTAGAGAACTGTATGTTATTCATCTCTGTGTAGCATAAAACTGATCAACCAGTCAATGTACATGTAAAATCACAGTAAAACAAACAATTCTGAAAATCTTCCAGCAATAGAGCATGCTGGGAAATATTATATATGGTTCTATGTAAAACATGAAACTGCAGGAGTGAGTCACCGCTTTGATGTTTGCCGAGAATGACAGGGTGTTGTCCAGGGTCACGCCAAGGTTCTTTGTGTGATAGAGAGGTCTTGAAGTGGGCAGGCCTTCCCCGGGAGGAAGAGCAGCTCCGTCTTGTCGAGGTTGAGCTTGAGGTGGTGGGCTGACCTCCAAGCTGAGATGTCTGCCAGGCACGCATAGATTTGTGTCAACACCTGGGTGTCGGGGAGGGGAGGGGGGGGATATGACGGAGCGAGTTACTTGGCTGCAACCAGTGCCCCTTAGTTTCAGTGCATACACCTTTGAGTGTGTAGAAGGGAAATGATAGATTATATAACACAGCAGTGTAATAACAGATGATCTATAACCGTTTTCCTATAGGTTTCTCCTTGAGACAAGCTGTGTGAGTTGCATCAGAACATAGCTAAAATGTCATACCTAAAACAGTGATTGCCGACTGCTCCTGTTTGTTTTGATTGGAAAATACATCTGCTGTGAGTCATAGGCTGCTGCGTAGCACTGCCTACACTAATGTAAAATCCTGCTGCTTATTCAGGCTCCTGTGAGCCTGTACGGTACCTGAGCATCTCTTTGAGGGATAGTCACATTGATGTCCACTCAAATGGAGTTGTATACCTCCAGGTGTGTAATGTTTTGAATATTAAGTAGATCCAAGTTTCTTCTGTAATATGCTTTGAATGTATTTCCGTCGTTATATAACAGCATCCCCATTCAATCCACTTAAATGGACGGTACAGCATTTTAAATGACATCTCAATTTCTGTTGTGAGGTGTGAAGCAGTTGCACAGTAATTTGATATCGCTCATCATTTATTTGTTGAGTAGATTGGTTGCTTTACAATATGTGTCAGGTTAGTAGAAAGCATGTCCACTTGATTGCTCCTGATTTGCATAACATGTAAAAATAAAAAAAAGCTAGGCTTGAGGGTGATGCCACTCCTTGAGTAGTGGGAACTCCCACTACCACGGCTCCTCCTGGCTCCAAGATGGCCGTCAAACCCGGCAGCAGTTTATCTCCCTACTTCCCACTCCTCTACGCTGTCATGCTAATGCTGGATCAGCGCTTTTCTCACCCGCATTAGCATTACTGCCTCCTGTAGCTCTCACATGCAATGTCGTTGCCACGGCTACACCACTGGAGCCGCTGCTCCTAAGGGGATTGCACAGCACACTTCCTCTGTGTTGTTTCGAAAAGGCGTGGCTGCGTGGTAGCCTCATTAGAAAAGTTTTGCTTTTAGGCTTTTGATAATTGTTGGCTTATGAGAGCCAATGTTATTTATTATGTGGTTTGTGTGTGTGTGTGTGCACGTGTAGGTACAGTATGTGGGCAGTTTGTATGCTCATGGTTCTCCTCTATCTCGCTGAGGCTCATACTGTGTGCAGTGGCCAGCTCCAGCTCCAGTACTGTTATGTCTTTGTAATAGCCAGGAGGGGTTCAGGCAGACTCCAGCACTGTGTCCCAAATGCCACGCTATTCCCTACATAGCACACTAATTCTGACCAGAACCCTATGGGCCCTGGTCAATAGTTGTGCAATATCAAATCAAATGTTATTAGTCACATACACATATTTAGCAGATGTTATTGCGGGTGTAGCGAAGTGCTTGTGTTCCTAGCGCCAACAGTGCAGTAGTATCTAACAATTCAGGCAATAGGGTGCCATTTGGGATGCAACGCAGGCTGCAGCCAGACTTCAGCTGAACCTAGGCAGAATATGTCACGTCCAACAGCTATTTCAGTTAAAATAACAATGTACAATGTGGTTGTTAAGATAGATTCAGTGACTACTGATACTTGAAAGTGGGCAAATAAAGCAGTTTTGAGCATGTTAACAGTAATCATGTCTTACTTTTTTCTCCTTAGGTCAACTTCCCAGATGTAGAAAGAGTAGAGTGGCTGAACAAGGTAAAATAACAAAGACGAACATACCTTCCACTTCTACTTTGATGAGGACCTACTTTTCCTGCTTGGTTTCGCTGTGTAGATACCCCATCCCCCCTCTAACTGCAGTGCTTTAGCTATACACAGAGTGTATAAAACATTTAGAACACCTTCCTAATATTGAGTTGCATCCCCCCCACACACACTTTTGCATTCAGAACAGCCTAAATTCGTCGAGGCATGGACTCTGCAAGGTGTCGAAAAGCATTCCACAGGGATGCTGGTCCATGTGGACTCCAATGCTTCCCACAGTTGTGTCAAGTTGGCTGTATGTCCTTTGAGTGGTGGACCATTCTTGATACACTGTTGAGTGTGAAAAACCCAGCAGTGTTGCAGTTCTTGACACAAACCAGTGCGCCTGGCACCTACAGTACTACCATACCCCGTTCAAAGGCACTAAAATCTTTTGTCTTGCCCATTCACCCTCTAAATGGCACACATACACAATCCATGTCTCAATTGTCTCAAGGCTTAAAAATCCTTCTTAAACCGGTCTCTTCCCTTTCATCTACACTGACTGTGGGTTATTTAACGGATGCTAAATTTTTGCAGCATACTCTATGCATAAATCAGGAAGTTAATCAGATTTAAGAGTCTCTTAAGCCGTTCCCTAAACTCTGTGAATAAAGGGTTCCAAAAGGGTTCTTCGGCTGTCCCTATAGGAGTACCCTTTTCGGTTCCAGGTAAAAGGTTCCAATAGGGTTTTACCTGGAACCAGAAAGGGTTACCCAAAGAGTTATCCTATGGGGGCAGCTGAATAACCTTTTTAGGTTATAGTTAGCACCTTTCTTTCTAAGAGTGTAAGGTAATGACCTGAGACCTAAGTTTAAAATATTCCTACATTTCTGTGATGACTTACCGTATGATGGTCAGAATGTGGGCCCGGTACCAACTCCCTGATCCATTCCTACTCCCTCTGGCCCTGCAGACTGTGAGACAGATGTGGCCGTATATTTGCCAGTTCATAGAGAAGCTGTTCCACGAAACTATCGAGCCAGCCGTGAAGGGAGCCAACTCCCACCTCAGCACCTTCCGCTTCAGCAAGATCGACATGGGGGACAAGGTGAACATCAAGACTTATCAGCAGGAGTCTCTACCTAACCCTGCCTTATGTTTATAAGATGGTTTTCAACCGTTCAACCGGAGGGACAAGCGCTCAAACCTCCCCAATCTAGTTTTAATGGTCCAATGCAACCGTTTGTTATCGTTTTTATCTGAATATCAAATCATTTCTGGCTGGATAACAATTAAGTACCTTACTGTGATTGTTTTCAATTAAAATGGTAAAAACATATAAAAAATAGCTTCTTCGCAAAGAACAGTTTCTCAAGCAAGAATTTTGCTAGTACTGTCTTGGGGTGGGGAGGGGAAAATGGAAAACTAGCTGTTATTGGTAGAGGTTTGGAACTCTCTCATTAACAAATTTACTGCATGGTGATGTTACATTGGAAAGGACAAAGCTCCCTCCCACCAAAACAGGCTTACATTTCAGGCAGTCTTTTCAAACAGCTCTTACACTTTTCTTATAGGAGGGGAAAAGGGCAAGTGCTCGAGCAACCCTAGAACAGTAACTGTGCATGTGTCTGTGTTGTAGGGACAGCTGGTGGGTGTTTCCCAAATAGTTTCCAGGAAGGGTCACAGAGTAGTGGCATTGTTTATACTGGGTAGAACACAAGTGGGTGATGTCGTGATGTCATCTGACTTGTGTTTGTGGTTAGCCTTTAAGGATCAACGGGGTCAAGGTTTACACAGAGAATGTGGACAAGCGTCAGATCATCATGGACCTACAGATCAGGTGACATGACTATCTCCATTTTGGACAGATTGTAGCCTTTGGCTTGTCATAGAATGTACTCACTTTCATGTGATTTTGATGATGCAGACATTTTTTTCTTTCAGTTTTGTTGGAAATACTGAAATTGATGTGGACATCAAAAGATACTTCTGCAAAGCTGGAATTAAGAGCATACAGGTAATGTAGACATTATGTTCTTGTCTCATTTTCTGTTGTCTTGGGATAGATTAGAGATTAAAACCTAATGTTTAAATTTTTTGGTAATAATTTTTGAGGGATAAAACACATTTTATTTAACAAACACCCTTCACTTGCAGTCGGAATTGGATCTGGGGCTGGGCATAAAAATATATGAACTATACAACTCTGTAATGGATGCTCTGATTGAACAGAAAACCTGTTCAGGACAGTAAACTCCAAACAACTGTTGTGACTGCATGTAAAAGTTACTTTATGATGCCTGCTTGCTCAATTACACTGGCTTGCAAACAACGTTAGATCCGTTTTTTTTGCAATGACTAGCAAGCAATATACTGTGTGATCAGTTACCTTGTGTGCAGGGTCAATACTGGCTTCTATTTTAAATGTTGTTAGATTGCGTCAATTCAAATCTGGTATTGGAACAAAAGGATTACTACACAGTTTAAATCATCCATGTATTTTATTCTAGCAAACCCTTAAATGGTAAGTATGAAGTTCTTATATACAGGCTCACTGTGACACCACGCAGGGCAAACAGCAAGCAGGGGGAGGGAGAGAGGGAGGGAGAGAGAGAGAGAGAGAGAGAGTCAGCGAGCAGCGCTAGAGAAGAGCGCCTAGAGAAGAGAAGAGAGTGAGTCCTATCCTTTGTTCTTCCTTAAATACTCCCGACAGAATAGTTCCCGCTCGCTGCTGGCCTGTCAGAGTAGAGGCTGAGTGTGGTTTAAACTTACTCAGCCTATCGTTGGCGTGCAGGCTGGTCCCAGCCTCGAGACGCACTCCTATTGTCAGGCGTTGTTGTTATCTCGTATCTTTGCAGGTGGTGTCAAGGACATGATCACACGTTCAGTTCCAGTTGTTGCACTTTCAGTACTTAGTGGTCTCTCATGTAGCTAACTCTCTAGCTTGTGAAACATTCTTCTTGTATGCATCACTAGCCTCACTTTATAATTAACCACACAGTTTCTGCTTTCTTAACTTGTACATTGAAGTAGGCCTTAATCCTTGTTTAAACATAGTTTACACAATGACAATGGCAGGTTGCATAGCAGACTTATGGTATTAATGCCTAAAACCGATAATTATACCTTACAATGTGCACATTCAGATAGCCTTGTCCAACTAGGCCTATTATCACCTCAAATAGCTGGCACATTGCTATTATGGCAGATTGTAACCAATTCCAGCCAGTGTTCATTATGTCAACAATAACTATGACAAAAAATATTTGTCAACAACCTTTTTTTCCTGACGAAAACATATGACGAAAATGTGACAAGATGAGAATTCCATGTGAGACTTTGCAGAATATTTTATGCAATCCTCTCATTGGCAGAATTAACAACATTCCGTTTTTCACTAGGCCTACTATCCCCTCAAATAGCTGGCATAATTTGATCTTACTTTCATGTAGGCTGTTTTTTGCTTTGATCACATCAGAAGCTTTATTTTGCCATGTGCGCTTTTATTCATCTGTGTTGCCGCTCTCGCAGTTGGCAAAATGCGAGTGCAGTTGTTTTTTTCCCGATTCGAAATATGTATTCTATTTTCTGAGTATTAGGAGTACAGTAATAATTCTGGCATTATTGGAAAGCTTGGATTCTCCTCTTTTTTTATGGAATCACTGTTATTTACCCCCATCCCAAGGTTATGATTGGGAGAAAAGAGCTGTATGCCTAAATTGTTAACCTGTAGCCAAGGCTTTGTACTATAGCCTATATGGTAAATCATGGCTGACATCAGTGTTATAGTTGTCTTTCATGGCGTCTCGTTTTCGTCAGGAAAAATAGATTGTTGACTAATATTTTTTTTCCTAGTTATTGTTGACAAAATTAACGCTGCTTGTGTGGAAGAAAATAGAGAGTAGACCATTGCATAGCAGGCAGAAGTGAAACATAGCTGGCAGGAAAATCAATCAATCTGCCTCCTTAGAGCCAAAGAGCCATTAGTATCGTCCCTTGAAGATATTTGCTTCACAAAGCCCTGTTATAAAGCACAGGCTCACATTTCTCACACTCACAGTACATCATTTAGAGGAGTTTGGAAACACAAAGGGAGTTTAAATCCTGTCTTATTTTTGTGTGTAATTTAAAAATATATATTAAACAAATAAATATTGTGATTGAAACAGACAATAGACACTGGGATCTTTATGTGGATAATGACCTTTTTTTTTTAAACTCATGTCCATTGAACAAAAATAATAGTGTGGCCGGTTCACATCATATCCGGTATAAGCACTTAAACAACCTGCTTGTCTTGAGAGATATAATTACCTCTATCTGTTTAGGAAGTTGAGGATGACAGATATGTTATGCCTGATAGTAATGCAGTAGTATTGTGGGGGAGCATCTTTGGATTGTCTCTGGAGGCACATGTCATGTGTCTGCTGCTGCGTCCAGGCGTCCACACTGGAATGTTCCCATACAGGTCATTAGGTGGGTCAAGGGCCTGCAGAGTGTTGGTTCCCTGATACTGAAAGCTCCCTTAATGATGTGCCGTGTGTGTGGTTGTGTGTGTGTTTCAGTTTTATCTCTGCGAGCGAGTGTTGTCTTGATGCCTCTTTTGTGTTTCACAGCTCCATGGAGTGTTGAGAGTAGTCATGGAGCCGTTGCTAGGTGATATGCCCCTGATAGGAGCCCTGTCCCTGTTCTTTCTGAAGAAACCTGTAAGTTCTAGCCCTGACACACACTTGACACATACTTACTCTTTCTATCATTTGGATTTAAGGTCACTTGCTGCTTGCAAGACAGTTATTTGACAATGGCTATTTTATCACTGTCTTCCTTCCTGTAGTGCCGAGCCTCCAGGCCTATGTTCTGCCTAAACATTTGGCCAATTTAAGTCAGATACAAGTCGCGAGTGGAGACACTGGAGCCTTAAATAGACACAGATCAGGCTAGGCCTACTTTGGTGGATTGCTTTGCACTGTCTATGCCAGCCTCGGTGCAGACAGCAGAGAGAGGAAGCAGGAGGGGTGTAGTGGTAAGACTATAAATCACAGTGAGGTTACATGTTGGGAAACAAGACATGCAGTGGGTGTTAATTACACAGTATCTGAGTGTAATTTATCTTCTTTGATAGCAGACCAGCAGCTCCTGTTTCTGTGGGCCTGCTATATATCTGTCATCCTAATAATGGGGAAAAAAGCACATTTTATGGAAGACATTTTGAGGTAAAGGATGAAAGGGTCCCTCTTCTCTCCGATGGTAGGATTATGTCAAATATTCTCCAGAATGCTTCACAGTGAAGCAGACAAACCTTCATTCTCCTCAAATAACCTTCCGAGACAACTAGTGGATGGGAGGATACCATATTAGGCGATGCCCTTGTCTGTGCTGTGTTGCCAGATGAAACACAGAGAACTGGAGGGGAAATACCCTTAGGAAGGCTACTCAAGTTCAGCAATGCACAGTTAAAATGCACAGCTGCAAAGTTCTGCAATGCGCAGCTGTTTTAATTGGTACACATTGTGTACATGGTCTCCAAGGACCCTACATTAGTTGATAAATGTTATGCTTAGAGAATAATCCTTAATTGCCCCAAACTGCTCTGCCAGTTCACTGCTACGGTACAGTAGCCCCTATAGGGCTTCTCCACTGCAGCTGGTGTCACTTCAGCCTTCTTTGGGTGTAAGCACCAGTGTTGTATACAAAAGGCAACATGCAGTATTTGAGCCAAACACTGGTACTGATCCATGCAGTGGAAATGCACCATATGGAATTGGCTACTTTGATTGCCTTGCAGTGTTCCAGAGAGTCCTTGCTCAACACAATATCTACACAGAGGGGGGGGGGGGGGCTCCGACTAGCATAAAGAAAAAAATACCTTTCGGCTTAGAAGTTACTCCTTGATAGTAACTTTTTCTGGTTTAGCTGTGCTGTCTCTCAGATTCAATTTTCACTTTTACCAAATATGTGGTGTGATTTAAAACAGGCATTATCCTGTATTGTCATAACATTGAATAACCACAAAACCTTTTGGTGAGAGACTTTGCATGAAAAAATACACCGTCCCCGTCTCCCTGGCCTCAATAGACCCTGTGTGTGTCCCAAATGGCAGCATATTTTCTGTGTAGTGTGCTACTGTTGACCAGAGGCCATAGGAAATAGGATGTAATTTGGGACAGCCCCTGTATACGGATTTGGTTCCGGAAGATAGTTTTTGTAATAAATCTTTCAGCAGGTCAAGTATTTGTCCAATCTGGGGGCGGTACCTTTGGTGTCTCCAGTTCAACATTAACGTTAGGCAATATAAGACAAAGCTGATTAAGCTGCTTTGGCTTCTGTTTTACTTTGCTGCACTTGCCATTGTCGGAATGCTGTATTTTGTTTTTAAATCATAAAGAGCTTTGCACCAACACACTCTCCCTCACTCTGATGACAGTGAGTAATTATATCACAGGAGTCACACAACAATAAAGTTAAGTGCTTGAATCAATTTAGATCACTCTTTCTGGCTAGTGTGCATTTTTCACCTTTTATAAGATGGTGTTTGTTTTTAGATTATTTAATTAAATCGTTCTTTGTACAGACCGCTAAATCTAAATGTATTTTGTTTTCATCTAGCTTTTGGAGATCAACTGGACAGGCCTCACCAATATACTAGACATTCCTGGGCTCAAGTAAGTCAATTGAGTCTGTTTTGTGCTCTGGGGTGAAGTTTTCCCTAGGTCCAGTTCTAGGAGTGGGTTCCCCTCCCCCAATCCTAATCTTAACCACTAGTGGGAAAAATGTAAATCTGACCCAAGATCAGCGTCTATGGGCAACTTCACCCTACACCCTCTTTTGTCAAGGAACGCTTTCACTACTTTTAGGTACAACACTTTTTGGGGTTTCTAAAACCATTTTGGGACTTTTATATTAATGATACATGTAGGGTGAAGTTGCCTATAGACGCTGATCTTGGGTCAGATTTACATTTTTCCCCACTAGGGTCCCGTGTAGCTCATTTGGTAGAGCATGGCGCTTGCACTACTGTAAGTCACTTACTGCTAAATGACATAAAATATATACCCAGTGATTCTTGAAGAATATAATGCCTCGTGAGCTTAGTTCAACAGTCATACCCTATCACAACCCAAAATATACACTTGTTTTACTGCATTAGTTGTTAACAGTGTAGTTGTAAACAAACACTGTATAAACTATCATTTTGATATCAGGGATGGGGAGTCCTTGCATCCATAGCATATCTATGAACAAGCTGTCATTTCCATTTGTGCAACCCATCTATGACTTTATAGAGATCTATAGTGTGTAAATTGGCCAGTTCCACCAACTTGCTAAAAAAAACTATTCTGCACTTTCCTGAACTCCGAAATGATGGGGTAATGGGGAGGGGACTTAGGGATTTCTTAGGGCTCATTTAAATGAAAGAGCAAATTGGATGGTCTGCTTATTGACAGTAACTGATGCGCTTTAGTGTAGAATATAATAGGCAATACTGTAAAGAGGCATTGGCTTAGAAGTAAGCACTTACCTTGTGTTGTCTTTGAATTTGTCTGTGGTATGGCAGTGCTACTACTTACATTGAGTTGAATCCCACAAGAGAAACTTGGATTTGTCACCACTCACCAGCAATACAACAACATACACATGTCAGAGTCACATAGACAGAGCACTGATGGCTGGTGAAACAAGCACATCTCATCCACAAGCCAATGGAATCAATAGAATATGTTTCCCCCTGCTGGTAAAGGGACCATTACAATGTTCTCAAGCCATTTGAAGAGTAGATAACCTTTGTCTTCTCTGCAGACCCAGGCATCATTTCTGTTATCCACATTCACTTAGTTTCTATATGGTTGTGAGTTGACAGTGGCTTCTGCGCTTTTAACTCATCTAAACGCTGATGTGGCGGTGGAAAAAGATTTCATGATACAGCCACTCTCCTCCCCACAGGTCTATTTATTTAGACACGGGTATTGATATATCTGCATCTCTCCCCCCCATCCCCCCCATCTCCAGACTGCTAGGTCTCTGTAAGGGTGTAATAGATCTGTACAGTCAGTACACTGTGGGCCTGTTCGTGGAGGGGATGGGGGAGGTGCACCAGCAATGGTGCATGCCTGTGACAGGACAGGACAGGACAGACTGGACAGGACAGCAGAGAAATGACAGTCACAGAGACTACACTGTAACAGAAAACTGTAAATGATATGGTCATTTGGGGTATTATCAACAGTAAAATACTCAAATGTTTTACTGCAGCATACTGTAAATGATGGTACATTGTGGGAAAATGTTGTGGGTGGGGAAAAATTGCTATTTTGTATGGTACTGTAATTACACCCCCACAGAATACAGTACCGTACCGTACCTTTGGAGCGCCCAAAAAAAGTTTGACGAATAGTGGTTGCATGGTATTGTTGTTTCTGGCTCATTAACATATTTTGAGGCATGCCTTGTAAGGGGCTATATTTGTTGTACCCGTGAGTGAGAATGCCGTACCAATTTAACTGCTATGTTGTTATAGTGTCCCATCAATTTGTTTAGGGGACAGATTGAAGTGGTAGAAAAACTTAAACCTTTGAGCATTTTGCAATGTCCTTTTGGTCTGTTTTGCCCTGCAGTCGCTGCCAGTTTGGAAGCCTTTGCTAAGGCCTCTAGAAGTGCAAGTGATATCAAACACCAAATGTTAATTACACTGTAATGTATAAACCCTTTACCTAGCAGCCAACCTGCTTGCACCAATCCTTTGTAATTACAGTAAAATACAAACCTCTCCCCTCAACTAATTTAATTAATCCATTAATTAATTCAGATTACAGTAGCATTTCCTTTTTACAGTATATTACAGTACATTTTAATGTATTGTACTGTGTCGCTACACAGTACTTTGATACTGTATTGATATTACAGTAGGTGTACTGTAATATTAAATACAGAATTTTGCTTGCCTGTTAGCTACTGTCCGTAGCTCCCAAACACAAGCGACAGTCAGTGCCAGCTGCATGTTGGAGGGGTGGCGTCTGCTGCGTCACAGAGTAGAGAGAACAGCTCACCCGCTCGTTCGCATGTGTGTGTACCTGTATGTGTTCCATGTGATTGATCCCACACTACAGAGGAATCAGGTTCCCTGTAATGCTCCTTAATCTGCTCACAGGGAAGTACTCAAGCTCTCTGCTTAGCTGCAAAAGAAATGATAAGATAAAATTATGACTCTTAGAGAAATAAGAGAGAAAGAGTGAAGGAATGTACTGTATATGGGGATATTTCACTGCTTCTATGCCTTTTCTAAAATATAGGTATGTTTCATTTTTACAGATGCTTCAACCCTCTCATGCAGTTTTTCTGTGTACAGAATTAGGCCCAAGTGGATGGCTCAAAGGTTTACAGAAAATCTCTGCAGTTACTAAACCACTTATAGCTATCGACTTCTCTTAGCCAGGCATTGTAATTCAGGCCGTAAGACCTCCTTAATGCCCCTGCTGTTGACTCCTTAGTGGATCACATTGATGTTTCAAGGTTTGTGGTTTACTCCAGCAACATGCTTGAACCCCTTCCAATGTTCCTACCATCTTATAAAATGCAAAAATATTTTTTCCTTTGTGCTTAACTGAGATTAGGTGAAAGTATTTTTATCCCAAGGTTGTACTCACTGACTGTGGGGTTTGTTGTGTATCGTTTTTCTCAGCGGCTTCTCTGACAGTCTGATTCAGGACATTATCTACAGCTACCTGGTGTTGCCCAACCGCATCACTATTCCACTGGTGGGGGATGTAGAACTGGCTCAGCTACGTTTCCCTATGCCAAAGGTACTGCAGCCTTTCACCTGTCTTATATCTAATTATACATCATCATCTTTCACACACTTATTAAAGGATCACTTTAGTCCAAACATATTTTAGTATTTTGGCATGTACATTTTTGAGGACTATATAAACATTGGACTACTAAAAGGTAGACTAATATCAAGACGAAACCATGTTACAAGACATTGGTGTCACGGTTGCTATGAGACAGGACCCGAGGCACTGAGCAGTACTGTAAAGACATTCCTTTTATTATGAAAAACAATAAACAAAAGGAGAGACTGCGACCATGAACAGGAATGTACAAAGACAAACACAAAAACCCACACTCAGGTGGAAAACCAATTAACTTAAATAGGATCCCCAATTAGAGGCAATGCAGCTGCCTCCAATTGGGGACCACACAACAAAACCAACATAGAGACACCAATCCTGACAAACAGAAGAGACCTCTCTGAACACTAATCCTGACCGTTACTGGAGGTACCGAGCTGGGGACCATCACTGGAGGCTCTGGGCTGTGGAGCGTCACTGGAGGCTCCGGGCTGTGAACAGTCACTGAAGGCCAGTGACGGTCCACAGCCCGGAGCCTCCAGGTACGGTGGAGGCTCCGGGCTGTGGACCGACACTGGAGGCTCCGGGCTGTGGACCGACACTGGAGGCTCCGGGCTGTGGACCGACACTGGAGGCTCCGGGCTGTGGACCGTCACTGGAGGCTCCGGGCTGTGAACAGTCACTGAAGGCTCTGGTCCTGAAGCAGGGCTGGTGACTGGTCCCGGACTGGGCACCGGTTCAGCAGGGCTGCTGAGACGCACTGGTTGTACCGGGCTGGGGAGACGCACTGAAGGGCGAGTGTGTGGAGCCGGCACAGGTCGCACCGGGTTGGGGAGACACACTGGAGGACGAGTGCGGTGAGCCGTCACTGGCGATACCGGACTGGGAGTCACCACCAGGACTCTGGTGCGAGGCGCCGGCACTGGCAGTACCGGACAGGGAGTCGCCACCAGGACTCTGGTGCGAGGCGCCGGTGCTGGAGGTACGGGATTGAGAACCGGCGCTGGAGGTATCGGCCCTCCACCACCTCGTCTGTACCTCCTGGGGATGATTGTAGAACCCCTCTGGGGGCAGCCGGTCCTCCGCTGTTGGAGGTTGTAGACTGTATGGGGGTTCTTCTGGGCCATAGAAGGGGTCCGCCCGTTGACGTTGCCGATGCCCTGGATCCGGCGGGGGATCCAGAGCTAGACAGTGGTAGTACTCCTCAGAGACCAACTAATCTTACCTCCAAGGAGTTCTGCCACCGTCCAGCTCTGTGCAGTCCTGTGGTGGTGGGTTTTTCTGTAAAAACATTCCTTTTATTATGCAAAACATTAAACAAAAGGACTGCAATGTCAAAGACAAAAACCCACACCCAGGTGGAAAACCAATTAACCTAAATAGGATCTAGGAATTAGAGGCAACGCAGCGCAGCTGCCTCCAATTGGGGACCAACAAAACCAACATAGAGATATCCAGAGAGGTCTCTGGACACCAATCCTGACCAACATAGAAGTGTCCAGAGACCTCTCTGAACACTAATCCTGACAATTGGTTGTGTAGATCCAGCTATATGCCTTCACTCCAAATTAATGGAAAAGATAAGCATCGTCTAATTTCCTGGCTTTTCCTGGTTTTATTCAGTGGGTATCTTTTCCATTCATTTGGGGTGGAGGCATATAGATGGATCCACACAACCAATGTTGTGGGACGTGGTTTCATCTTGACTTCTTTAGAGGTTTAGACTACAATTAGACTTTGATTTGAAAGTGCAATGTCTCTTTAAGGTTCTGCTGTGTCCTATTTTAAAGTGTCCCTGTGCTGTGTGTGTCACCAGGGAGTCTTGAGGATTCACTTCCTGGAAGCTCAGGACTTGGAAGGGAAGGATAAATTCCTGGGTGGCTTGATCAAGGGAAAGTCTGACCCTTACGGTGTCCTCCATATTGGCAACCAGCTCTTCCAGAGCAAGACCGTCAAAGAGAGCCTGCACCCCAAATGGAACGAAGTTTACGAGGTAAACAAAATGAAAATGAACTCTTATATCATACAGTAACTGCCCCAGGGGCAGAAACATCAATGGTATCTGCCCCTCTGTGCTAACCACCCAAAGGGACGGCAACATAGGGTATATGTAGAACCAGATACAACTTACATACATACAGTATTTCCAACAGTCCAATATTTCCTCTCATGCAGTTTTACCCACCATATCATGTTTTACAAGCCCTTTGGCTTTATTCAATGTGACCTACTGTATCTGAAATTGGAGATTAATTGACATAAGTCCTTTCCAGGCCATGGTTTATGAGTACTCAGGCCAACACCTGGAGATTGAGTTGTTTGATGAGGACCCAGACAAAGATGATTTCCTGGGGAGGTAAGCTCATGTCCTGTCCTTTTCTTATTACCCCATGGTCAAAAGGCTTATTATTCCTCTGCATTGTGAGTTATCGTACCCAATATCAAACAAATGATCTTATAATAGCCACGGCAGTCCATTTAACTCTAGCCTGAAAATATGTCACATACTTAGCTCTGGTCCAGAGCGTTACTTGCGGCTTGCTGATGCCAAGCCTTCAGTGTCAACAAGTCGCATGTAACGCCCTGGAGCAGAGCTATCGCAGACTTAGCATTCATCTTCTCACCACAAAACCATCTTATACACCCCCGGTCAAAAGTTTGGAATATTACTCATTCAAGGATTTTTCTTTATTTGCACAATTTTTTACATTGTAGAATAAAAGTGAAGGCATCAAAACTATGACATAACACATTTGGAGTAATTTAGTAACCAAAAAAGTGTTTAAAATAATCAAAATGTATTTTATATTTGACATTCTTCAAAGTAGCCACCCTTTGCCTTGATGACAGCTTTGCACACTCATGGCATTCTCATTAAAGTATCTTTGATGTATTAAGCATCTGTTATCAGTCACATTAGGAATTTTCTTGGGCCTCATCCCAAGTGGAGGCTGATTTTTGTTTTGTCTGGCTCTAGTGCTGCTATAGCATAGCACCCAACAGGGTCCTGCCTGTGTCCCAAATGGCACCCTATTCCCCTATTGGCCCCTGACTGGGTCGGTGTACCAACATGCTGTATCAGAGAATCAATGTTGCTTCTTTTGTGATGAATCAGGGTGTTTAATTAATCACCCCCTATTGATTTATTATTCAATCTTTGTGTCTTCGATTGCAGCCTGATGATCGATATGAAAGAGCTTCACAAAGTGCAGAAGGTAGATGAGGTAAATCTGAGATCTTCAAATATTGTAAATGTGGTTCAAATAAAATAAAAACATGAACTTGGCCTTCATATATTATCCGTCTGTGTTCATTTGAAGATAGTGTGATGTCATCCATGAGTACTGTACACTATGCGTGGGCGGACAGCTATAGCCTTTATTGTCTGCTTCACTCACTACTTTACTCTGTTGAGATGTGTTGTATGTCCCAAATTGCACCTTATTCCCTTTATAGTGCAATACTTTTGATATGGGCCCTGGTCAAAAGTAGTGCACTATAAATGGAATTTGGTGCCATTTGGGATGCACCCTTGAACAACCTGTCGTTCTAGTGGTTTGACCTGGAAGAAGTCTCCACGGGAAAACTACACATGAAACTGGAGTGGCTCTCTCTGCTCTCCACCCCTGACAAGATGGACCAGGTGCAGTATCACAAACCCTTCTCTTTTCAATGTTGATACTTACTTACCCCCTCCCCAAATCGTCAAATAATTCAAGACCTTGTATGATGACATCTTACTAGGAGGCTAGCTTGGACACCTTGTCCACGTCCCATAAGGCACCCTATTCCCTAAATAATGTAGTGCACTACTTTTGACCAGGGCCCATAGTGGGATGCAGCTCTTGGCTTAGCCTCTCTTTCAGTCTTGTTACTGCCAGATGTTATAACGAAACAAGGCGAGACCCAGATGCAGACACAGGAGGCAGATGGTTAGATAAACCCAGGGCAGAGTCCAAACGGTACAGGGCGGCAGTCAGGCTCGAGGTCAGGGCAGGCAGAATGGTCAGGCAGGCGGGCACAGTGTCAGGGCAGGCAAAGGGTCAGAACCCGGGAGGACTAGAAAAACAGCAACTTTGACAACCAAGAGCTAGGAAAACCACACTGGTTGACTTGGCAAAACAAGATGAACTGGCAACAGACAAACAGAGAACACAGGTATAAATACACAGGGGATAATGGGGAAGATGGGCGACAGATGGAGGGGGTGGAGACAAGCACAAAGACAGATGAAACAGATCAGGGTGTGACAGATGTGTGTTAATTAATTAGGTAACACGTGAATTACAAGGCTGCTCACTTCTCCTAGTCCATTTTGTCTCAGTAGTGACCTCCCCATGTCTCTCTTGTCCAATCAGGTTTTGAGGAGCGTGCGAGCTGACAGAAGCCTGGCCAATGATGGACTCTCGTCTTCTCTACTGGTGGTTTACTTGGACTCAGCTAAGAACCTGCCTGTGAGTAGAGCTGGGTGACAGGAATTTCCAGTTAAAAGTGGAAGGAGTGCTCTGGTGGTAGAGTGAGGCAGATTGCTAAATTATTGAATTGCTGAATGTGAGGCATCTTTAGACTGCTGCAGGTGAAAGCACATTACACAGCGGTTGATTTGACATACTGTACATGATAACATTTATTTCAGATTTTTTTTTTTCTCATTTTTTAACAAATGTAGGTCTATAACATGATGTGAAGGATACAGAGAGTAATGTAATGTATTTCTACTTTCTGGACATGTTCTACTCCACCCAAGGGAAATACTGTGAATCGTGCCAAATTTAACTCGAAAGGAATGTTCTGAAATATTTTTAACCCAGCTTAACAAGCATGTTCAGTACACAGATGTAGTTCAGCCAACACACCATAGTTTATTGTTCTCACCTCAACCCTGTCTGTCGTGGTCGTCCACATGCACAACACACCTTTAACATGACATGAGCACCTCAATGGCTTCATTTGAGTGTCTGTTTGTTGAAACTCCTGTTTTTCTCTTTCTTCAACACACTCTTTCACCTTTGAACGTAGACCTTAACCGATATCAGGCCAAGACTCCTAAATGAGCAGCCATGTTTTATTTACCTTCTTCTCTCCCTGTTCTCTACTATAAAGAGCGTCTTCACAGGGAGCTTTGGGTGCGGAAACCTAAAAGAGAGGAGAGCATCTGGCCTAGTCTTTTGTGAAAGCAATACCTCAATGTGTAGAACCTTATTCGTGAGTCCTCCGGTACTCTGCATCCTAGAGTTCGCATTAGCAGTGTGTGGTTGGACAGTAACACACTAGCTCTGGTGCAGGGCGTCGTTCGGATGCACACTCACTATCACACAGTTGACCAACGCCCTGGACCAGTGCTAAGTAATAGACCTGCTGCAGGGGGTCTTGTACCATAAAGCATGTCATTTGACTCTGCTGCATGGTTGCAAATCCTAATAATATTATTATTATTAATTTCCCATACCCGGTGGATCATAAAGATGTATCATATTGACTAAATAATAATTCCAATAACTCAGGATAGAGGTGCTTCATCTGGTTTCCAAAGAACTATTGATTTCAAGGTGTCAGGGCATTTGATTGAGGGGACTATTCGTGGCGCATCACTTCAAGGATGCGTTGACACTTGTCATTCTCGCTCAGTCTAAACAGAGGTGACAGGCAAGGATAATGTTGCTTTTAGTGTCTGTCCAGAGGACCGTTATGTCTAAGTAAGGGAATATTCAAGCACTGTCAGATCTCTTATTAGCTCGATCTAAACAATGTCCCTCATCATTTTTTTCATGATCCTTCTCTATTCAGCTTTTCGTTTATACTGCCTGGTATTAATTAATTATAACGTCCCCGTTGTTACCTATTGTTCAAAGATAGACGTTATTCATATGTTGGACATTCCTCTCCCTATATTTATTGGCTGTCTCCTTTCATGTGTTCATTTTCCATTCTCTATGGGTTGTTGTTGTTGTTTCCATACCACTTAATACAACCCGATCTAGCTCTGGTCCAGGGCGTCATTTGGCGGCGCTCTCTTCCTGGACCAAAGCTAAACCTAACCATGCTCAATCCCCCATCCCACTAACTCTTGGTCTGATTTTCTCCCCGTCTCCCCCCTCTGTATAAAAGAGCAACCTGTTTAATTCCAACCATGACGTGTTGAAGCAAGCCTCTGTCTTTAAGTCCCTGAAGGTAAAGTAAGAAGGTGGAAGGATGCATGCCATGCACAGAGCGCGCGCATAGACGGCTTATGTGTTCTCAGTCCGTGACCTTCCTTACTTTGTGCCATCCACATTTACTTTGATTATTATTTATGGTGCTACTTATCCGTAAATGCATTGTTTATTCATTGTGAGTCATTGTTTATTCTTGCTTGGAGATTGATGATCACTCTGTCTATGTCTAAGCTCTTTTATTGTCACAAGCATCACACACCTGGACCGGTTGCCTTTGATTTCTTTAAGTGATCTTATTCAAAGGCAAAATCCTGAATCAGAGCTCCTCTGAGATGCTTGATACCTATCTATGGCCCCAGATGTTTAATGACATGCACTATAACGTGTCATATCAAAGCCCAAATCATGTTCATTTGGTGGATGAGGAAAATGGCAGAGGTAGAACTAGAGGGGGAAGAGAAATCCAAACCTCACTCACTTTGTTTTCCATATTTCAATGTGTGTGCATTGAAATGGAACCCTCTACACATTTTTAATGTAGAGCTTGGTCTAATTAAATAATTTGTCCTGAATGTAGATCTGCATTTGCCCATTCCTTTGGTCCTCTGACTAAAAACCAGTTTTGCATGTGATATTTTGGGGTTGTGTCTCTCTCAGGCTGTTTTTATAATCATATCTTTTATATCAGGCTTAAGCAATCTCCAGGAGGTAGGGATGCACTTAAGTCTGGTAACATTAGATTTGCACATTGGATGTCTCCCAAATGGCACCCTATTGCCTATATAGTGCAATACTTTTGACCTGAGCCTACAGTATGGGCCCTCGTCAAAAGTAGTGCACTACACAGGGAATATGGTGCCAGACATAGTTATATGTACATGGTATTTATTATAAACTGGTTGCCAACAGTGAGAGTTCTTGCGTTTCAAAGCTGAGAATGAGCTTGAAATTAGAATGAAGAATGTGGTCTAACTAAGACCAAGGTTGACCGTTTCCTAGCTACTGTGCATTGTCCAAAAAGCCCTCCCTGCCAAAGTGTACTAAATAAGGAATAGAGAACAATTTGGGATTCAGTCTAATTTATATTCTCTTTAATCTGAGGATAGACACTCTGATACACCTTTTCACTGATTTCAGTGTGTTTTTACTGTATAATATTTGTGTTACTACAATAATCTGAAGAATATCAGTGTTTTCAGTTTGGGTTTTTGTCTTAGTAGTCTCTTTTCCTGGTCATCTGTCACAGTCCAGCAAGAAAACAAGCAGTGAACCAAGTCCTTACGTTCATTTCACAGTTGGGAACAAATCATTTGAGAGTAAGGTAAGAAACTACAGTGGGCATGGTTTCTGTAGATAATTGTAAACATCATATTTCACTCCTGTTCTCATGTTGATTTGATTATTTTCTATTACAGCATATTCTATATGTATTTTCTTCAGATCCGCTATAAGACCAATGAGCCCATGTGGGAGGATGCTTTCTCCTTCCTCGTCCATAATCCCAGGAGGCAAGAGCTGGAAGTGGAGGTACTGCACACTTTACATACATTTTTCATCATTCCACAACTGGTAGGTGATATATTTGTATACATGTACTTCAGATATTTTTTATGTGTTTGCTTGGGTCAAACATTGGGTTTACAGTAAGTGTATGTGAATTATAGGATATCTTTGTTGGCTTGCCTGTCTATGTCCAGGTGAAGGACGACAAGCACAAGTGCACCCTGGGTAATCTTACAGTCCCCTTGAGTGGTCTATTGGTGGAAGAGGACATGATGTTCACTCGGCAGTTTTCCCTGAGGAACTCTGGACCCAGCTCTACACTCAAACTGAAGTTGGCACTCAGGGTAAGGATATACAGTGTCCCAAATGGCACCCTATTTCCTATGTAATGCACTAATGCACTACTAATGCTCTACATTGTAGGGAATAGAGTGCCATTTGTGACGCAAACCATAATAGACCTTCTGTCTATTTTCTAAAGTAACTGACTGAAATGTGTAAAGAAAAAGTCCTATCACAAAGTACAGTATAGCGCTGTGCTCTGTGTCTCAGGTTCTGTGTCTGGAGAAGCAGACGAGTGCGTCGGACCAGCCCTCCTCTGTCCAGGTGAGGAAAGCCAGCGTGGTCAACCCCACCGTCCCCTCCCAGAGACTCTCCACATTGGAGTCACCTCTTCCCCCAGCCACTACCACCCCACCACCACCCATGGAGGCCTCCACCCACACCCTCCATCGCAGAGAGAAGCAAAGGGAGGAGCCGTACGGAGGCAGCCCCATCAGGAGCACCTCCATCAGGAGCACCTCCAACCTGAACACCACCATATCCAGCTCCCAGAAACACCTGTCCCACAAGGATTCCATGGCCAGCCTGGCCTCAGACATCTCCCTGCCCTTCGCCACCCTAGAGCTGCAGCAGAGGCTCAGGCAACTGCAAAAGTAAATCACACACACGCACACAATCACTATCATGAGGTAAGGTAATCCCAAATCTATGCTGTGTTGTGTTTTCAGTGGGTCTGCCCCTAGTCCGTACCCCATGGGGGAGATTCAACTGACTGTCCGCCACAGCTCCCAGAGGAACAAGCTCATCGTGGTGGTACATGGCTGTCGGTGAGTCAGCCACATATACTGTATAGGCCAGGTTCCTGGACACAGATTAAGTCTAGTCCTGGACTAAAAAGCATGCTCATTAGAGATTCTCCATCACCAGAGCCTTCTTAGTCCAAGACTAAGCTTAATGTGTGTCCAGGAAACCGCCCCTCTGTGTTCATCTTAATTACCACAAGTTCAGGACTTACTCTGTTCAGATTTGAATGTGCCTGACGGATCACATGTACATTTTGTCCTCAGAAACCTCATTGCGTTCACTAAGGATGGATCAGATCCTTTCATTCGGATTTACTTGCTCCCTGACAAGAGCCGGACAGGCCGGAGGAAGACCAGTACCATAAAGAAAACCCTGAACCCTGTTTATGATCAAACGTGAGTTCTGACTGACTGTCACTGTGGGCCACAACCATAGAATTAGATAGATAGGTACTTTATTGATCCCCCGGGGGGGAAATTTCATTATCAAGCAGCTACAACAAAAACACAGGGCAGGTGCAAAATGCCACAACGAAAGTACACAAAAGACAGATACACGGTACATGATACATAGAGCGGCAGTATGAAAAAGTATAGAAATACAGGATATCTGGAGTGCAAAAAAAAGCTATAAAAGGACATTGCATAGTATGAGTGGTTGGCTGAATATGTACACTATACATTGGTGGATGTTGGATGGTTAACTATACTATACAGGTTGATGGCAGAGAAATACTTCAGTAGCTAATGCGTATGATATGAGCGAGGGTAATAATAGTTTACTTAATAGACAGACTGGGTAAATGAACAGGTAGGTGAAAATTTTGCATGGTTAAATTAGCTGTACAGTTAGGTATACAGTTATATTTACAGATAAGTGAATACTTGCATGTTTACACAAACTGTAGAGGTAAATGACAGGAAGAGATACTTTAATAGCTAAATGTGTGTATGATATCATTGGGGTAATAATAGTAATTCCCTTAAAATACAGTCCTTAGTGCGCAGGGTTTAATTACAGACAACTGCACTTATTGCACATTTGATATACTAAAAGCAATGAGAAAAGGTGCAACTGGCAGGATACTAATATGCATTCCCGAGTGAATGCCTAGGTCCAATAATTACTTACAATATTGCATGTGATATAATATAACAACTGTACATGGGTATGTATATACAGACCTGTATGAATAAGTAGGTCCTGAGTGGATGAGTGCTGACGGAACAGAGTTACTCACGGATGGATGCATAATTGTTAAACTAGGTCCTAGCACCCCAACAGTTCCAGATCTATGTTGCCGACGGCACGGCACCCCGGTGAGGCATTATATAGTCTCATAGCCGCCGGCAGGAAGGACCTCCTGTAGCGCTCTCTGGCACACCGTGGTGGGATCAGTCTGTGACTGAAAGAGCTCCTCTGCGTCATAACCATAGCGTGCAGAGGGTGGGTGACGTTGTCCATGATGGCCAGCAGTTTGGCCAGGATCCGTCTCTCCGCCACCTCCTCTAGAGTGTCAAGGCTCATCCCCAGGACAGAGCTAGCCTTCCTGATCAGCTTATTTACCCGAGAAGCATCACCGGCTTTGATGTTTGCTCCCCAGCACACCACTGCAAAAAAGATGGCACTGGCCACCACAGACTGGTAGAAGGTATGCAGTAGTTTACTGCACACGTTGAAGGACCTGAGCCTCCTCAGAAAGTAGAGTCGGCTCTGGCCCTTTTTGTACAGGGCCCCGGTGTTACCAGCCCATTCCAGTCTGTTGTCCATATGGACACCCAAGAACTTGTATGACTCAACCATTTCCACATCCATCCCCTTTATAGGGACTGCAGTCAGTTGTGCCTTGGTTCTCCTGAAGTCCACCACCATCTCCTTAGTTTTGCTGATGTTGAGCTGAAGGTGGTTCTGCTCACACCACAACACAAAGTCACTGATTGTGCTCCTGTACTCCTCCTCCTGCCCACCCCTGATGCACCCTACAATAGCAGAGTCATCCGAGAACTTCTGTAGGTGGCATGTTTCAGAGTTATATCTGAAGTCTGAGGTGTAGAGGGTGAACAGGAAGGGGGACAGGACCGTACCCTGGGGGGCCCCTGTGTTGCTAACTGCCCGTTCTGACACACAGCTCTGTAGTCGCACAAATTGTGGCCTACCGGTCAGGTAGTCCGTGACCCAGGAGACTAAGGGTCCTTCCACTTTCATCCTCCTCATCTTCTCACCCAGTAGCAGGGGCTGAATGGTATTGAAGGCACTGGAGAAGTCAAAAAACATGACCCTCACAGTGCAACCTGCGTTGTCCAGGTGAGAGTAGGCCCTCTGCAGAAGGTAGATGATTGCATCATCCACCCCAATGTTGCGCTGGTATGCAAACTGCAGGGGGTCCATTGATGAACACACCAGGGGTCTGAGGTGAGCGAGGACTAACCTTTCCAGGGTCTTCATGATGTGGGATGTTAGCGCTACAGGTCTGAAGTCATTCAGGACAGTGGGGTGTGCCTTCTTGGGCACTGGGACGAGGCAGGATGTTTTCCACAGCACAGGGACCCTTTCTAGGCTCAGGCTAAGGTTGAAAAGACGCTGGAGTATTCCACACAGTTGGTCAGCACAGACCCTCAGCACCCTTGGGCTGATGCCATCAGGGCCCGCCGCTTTCCACTGGTGTAGTCTCTCCAGCTCTCTCTTCACTTGGTTGGTGGTGAAAGCCAGCCCAGGTAGGGAGGTGGGGGGAAGGGGGGTGTTGAGGATCAGTCCAGGGGGGGCAGGGGCGGAGGTGGGGTCACTGATTGTCTCAGCAGAGGTGCTGTGAGCAAAGTGGGGGTGGTGGTGGTGGGATAGCCGTGAGGGTGTGTGGTCTGGGGAGCTGGAGGGGAGGTGGACAGGGCCAGTATCGAACCTGTTAAAAAATTGGTTCAGCTCATTGGCTCTGTCCTGGGTCCCCTCCGTCTGCCCACTGTTTGACTTTTTGAAGCCAGTGATATTTCTCATACCCTTCCACACCTCTCTCACCTGGCTCTGCCTCAGCTTGTCCTCCATCTTCTCCTTATACACTCTCTTCCCCTCAGCAATCCGCAACTTCAGCTCCCTCTGGACGCATTTCAATTTGTCCTTGTCCTTCTCCTTGAAGGCCCTCTTCTTCTCATTCAGCAGGGCCTTCAGGTCGCTGGTGACCCAGGGTTTATTGTTTGGGAAACAGCGTACCTTCCTGGTGGGTATAGTGTTGTCTACACAAAAATTAATATAGTCTGTTATGCAGTCAGTGAGTCCATCGATGTCCTCCCCATGAGCCTCACAGAACACATCCCAGTCTGTTGTTTCAAAGCAGTCCTGTAGGGCCTCATTCGCCTCCGGGGACCATCTCCTCATAGTCCTGGTGGTTGCAGGCTGCTGTTGGACCATAGGCCTGTAGAGTGGGGTGAGGTGGACAAGGTTGTGATCCGATCTACCGAGGGGAGGGAGTGCAGTGGAGTTGTATGCATCCTTCACATTAGCATATAACAAGTCCAGAGTTTTATTATTCCTGGTTGGGCACTTCACGAACTGTTTGAACGTGGGCAGCGTTGAAGAGAGAGATGCATGGTTAAAATCCCCCGAAATTGCAAGGAAAGCACTGGGATGCGCTGTCTGTAACCTCGCGATAACAGAGTGGATGACGTCACACGCTGCGTTTGCGTCAGCAGAGGGCGGGATGTAAACAATAACAGCAATGGCCGCCGTGAATTCCCTAGGTAGATAGTAGGGTCTCAGGCTAACGGCTAGCAGTTCAATGTCCGGGCTACAAAACTTTTCCTTAAGAGTAATATGTTTGGGATGACACCATCTGTTGTTAACTAATAAAGCCAGCCCACCACCCTTACTCTTACCGGAAGAGACGCGATCCCTGTCCGCTGTGATGGTCTGGAAACCGTCGATAGTGACGTTCTGTATGGGGATGTTATCGTTCAGCCAAGTCTCAGTAAAACACATTAGGCTAGCTTCCCGATAAATCCTTTGTCCACGAACAAGTCCCGCCAACTCATCCATCTTGTTATGTAGACACCTCACATTGCCCATAATAATAGATGGTATAGCCGGCTTGTACTTGAACCTCCTCCGCTTTGCCTTACATTTCAATCCCGCCCTGCATCCACGGCGTCGTCTTTTCAATTCGTCCGGAATATCAAACTTTTCCCTGGGGAGCAGCAGCGCTGTGTGGGCTAAATCCAGGAGCTGGGCTCTGCTGTAAACAATAACAGTTGACGACTCCTGTCGACGTTCAGCTGCGATAAAATCCATCAAATCCATAATCCTGAACTGTTATAGTTCGACTGTAGCAAAATAAAAAATAAAACTAAAGAAAATAGACGAAAGAAAACGAACTAAAACAACAATTAATGCACGGACAACGGGAGCTGCTTAAAAGGCGACCACTCAGGGCGGCGCCAAACCTATTTTGTATAGAACCTATTACATATAGAACTTATAAGTAATAGTAGTACATTGGATCTCCATGGCCACCTCCTACATTATGCAACCATTTCACAACCATCAAAATAAAATAATTCACAACATCATCCATTGGATTCATTCATCACCCAATATCACTGCAGTAGGAAATCCTCACTCAGAAATAGAAAAAGGAGAATCCTACAGTGTGTGTTTTGTTCGTCTGCAGGTTTGAGTTTAGTGTGTCCATGGTGGAGCTACACAGGAGAACTCTGGACATCGCTGTGAAGAACGGAGGGAGTATACTGTCCAAACACAGAGGACTCCTCGGGAAGGTAATGTCTCCTCACAAAAGATAGGATGAGTCCCAAATGGCACCCTATTCCCTATGAAGTGCACTACTATTGACCAGACCCCTATGAGCCCTGGTCAAAAGTAGTGCTCTATATAGGGTGCCATTCGCGACACAGACATAGCCAGTTGCACTTTAAAAAATAAAGGAGGATAAATGTTATCTGATAGTTGTTGACTTTAGCAATGCTACTTTGCTTATTATAGGTGGTGGTGGATTTGAGTGGTGAGGATATATCCAAGGGCTGTACGCAATGGTAAGATGCTCCTTTACCCAATTTGTGTTGTCAGCTCTCTGCTGTATTTGTGTTAACATTTGATACACATTTTATTTGGTTCAATAAACTAGGTTGTTGTTCATTCTATGGTTGCATCTTCAGGTGTGAGAAAATTGCTATAAAAATCCTATGTATGTATTGTATTTGTGAGTCATATTTTAGTTTTAAGCCATTGCTATTTGTTGCCCCGCTGGTGTCTTGTAGGTATGATCTCACTGAAGATGGTGGCCGCAAAATGGTCCAGGCATAGAGAGGTAGAGAGCGACACAGGAAGACCTTACCTCCATCATTATAAACACACATCCTACTGTTTCAACCCTAGTGACATTCAATTCAAAAAAGCTTTATCGGCATGACAAATAGAAACACACATCACTCTGCTTTCATATAGTGTTATCACTTAACAAAGGGCACTTCATTTTCATACTTTTTTTTTTTTTTCATTTGTGTGTTTATCATGTTGACGCATGTAGAGATACAACTTGAAGTTTGCTGTAACATGCTGTTCCTGCACTTTTGAAAGACGTCAAAAAGTTTATCGGAAGATTTAGGTTAATGTGTCAAAAAGCACATTTACTGCCTTGTTTTCTAAGTTGTTCAGTGTTTATATATATGCATAACTGGCCTAAAATGGACTAATTAGGATTTGCAGGGTTGTTATTGTTATTTGTTTCTATTGAAGGAAATTACATTGAAATCATATTTATTTTTTCTTTGACATTGATTGGACTCGATATCTATTGACGATGTGACCGTAATTTTCACCAAAGGGACAGATATGGCTACTATGGTAGTTACAAGCCGTGAACAAAGATGACCAGTTCATTTGTTTTATATATTTTTGTCATGCAGTGTTATTTGGTCTTACTTCCGTGTATTTTCTTCATACTAACGGTAATCAATTACTCCTACAGTGATCAAAAGTCCTACCACTGGATTCACATCTAAAAGGGATGACATTATTGTTCGGTATATTCTATACCGTATATTTTGAAGGATCCAGTGCAATATAGAATTATGTTCAGATGAAGGGGTGTATATGTCTGGGTGGAGAAATATTCTGCTCTGGTGTACAGGAATAGTATATCTAAACAGATAAGAGTTTAAGTTTGGTTATTGTAATAAATAATTTGTAAATTAATAGAGGACAGTATATGAATGGTCTCTTACACCAGCCGTGTTATGCAATTTTTTTTGCAACATTGTGTGAAGTTTTGTTTTAATTTGTCGATGACAGAATGTGCCATAGGCTACTCCTGTACGTAAAGCCATGCAAGGAATACTGTTTTATCTTGAAACACTTTCATATTATGCATTACAAACATCTTAAATACTCTCTGTCAGTTATCTTTCCTGTGCCTTATTAACATTAAACACTTTCACACTAACAGATGTACATGAATCATTTTGGCATCAAGTTCAGTTTTCACATTTGTAATAAGTATATTCATGGTTTGTTTTGAATAAAACCATTTTTTTGCACCTTTATTTAACCAGGTAGGCCAGTTGAGAACAAGTTCTCATTTACAACTGCGACCTGGAGTTGTTTTTCTTTAATTTAAAACAGTATCATGTTTTAAGGTGTTGTTGTTGGTATGTGTGTGATGACTTGACTTCCCTGTGAAAAGTTGCCTTGTCCTAAATTCATTTAGCCTTGTTTCTATTGTTTCTGTCAGAGAGCTTACTGTATGTATCTACTAGCTAGGTCCTTGTTTAGCTGTACATAAGCGCCATCTAGTGGTTTCTCAGGCGCAACTTTAGTTGATGTTCTTTTAATTTATAATTATTTAGTATTGTGTTCCTTTAGCATTTAAAATGAACCAATACAAATGAGACACTAACACTGTGTGTGTGTGTGTGTGTGTGTGTGTGTGTGTGTGTGTGTGTGTGTGTTTACAGATGACTTCAAAGGCCCGCCTCAGTGCAGTCAAACTTTATATTTTATATATGAGATTGAATTAAAACTGTTGAAATTGTCCAATTTTAATTAATTCTCTTATATAAAAAATAAAGTTTGACTGCACTGGGGCGGGTCTTTGAAGTAATCTGTAAACACACACACACTGTGTCTCATTTGTATTGGTTAATTTTAAATGCTAAAGGAACACAATGCCCTTTTAGTGTAAGAGCTGTTTAAAAAAACTGCCTGAAATTTCTGGCTTTGGTGGGATGGAGTTTTGGCCTGCCTGGTGACATCATTATTACTCCCAAATCAATAACATAAGTAGGCTTGCTCTATACAAAAAAAATGATGCTTAAATAAAGTAGGCTATACAGTCAAAGATGATTTAGTATCCAAATGCCTGGCAAGCCAAGCTCAAGCACAGAAACACTTCATCGGCTCATGTCGCGCGGAACTACGCCTGTCCTTGCCGTCCACTTAAAGGCACTGCTTCGAGATAGATAGATATATATATATAGGTACTTTATTGATCCCCGAGGAGAAAATTATTTTAAAAAGTAATTTTTGACGAAAATAAAACGTGTCCGTTTTTCACATTCAGGAGTTTGGAGTTATAACATGTTCAGCTACTTAAGACAAATATAGGTTGTACCTTTATAAATCGAAAAACCAACAACGTTGGCTTCAGATCTCAAGGCAGACGCACCCAGCCATTCAGACTCAACGGCTGGGCTCTTCCTGGCCAGACTGGATGAATGAAGATAATTCACTGAGGCTGTTTCCTATTGAAAAAAAAAATGTTCCGGTCTACTTAAGGGGGTGGCTCTCTCATAGACACCAGATAGAGACCAACGTGATTGTTGCTAGGTGTCGGGTCTACTTAGATCTTTGACCTCTTTTGAAAAAAAATAGGGCGTGGGATGTCTCGCTTCCTCTTCCGTCTCCGGAGTGCTTACAATAAGACGTCATGACGTCATAACAGAGGTTGCTCACGTGGCTCTGGACGTTGTCAAATCAAAAATTGCGCGGGGAAACTGGAAGGCGAATTCCTGGCTACCTCGTTAGCTAAGTTATAATAATAAAAAAGTTGATGATTTATAAGAACGGCATAAGAGATTGGTATGCATTTAACATTAACTTAACTAGTGATATATGATATTCTGATGAACTTTAGTTCATATTTCTATTCATAAAATGGAAAAACCAAGCAAGTTAGGTTAGCTAGCTAACTATTGTTGTTGCTCATGACATGATGTGATGTTTTTATCCAAATCATTCAGATTTAACGAGAGGTTTGACTGCTTTTTTCACGGTACTGGCTAAACATGTCTAAACGAGAGGCATTTTTTGACTCCGTCTGCAAAGACAATGTGGGGGAATTTCTCAATTTCACTAAACTCCATGTAAGTAAAGTTCGTTCAATGTTATTTTTGTTAAACTACCAAAAAAGAATAACCTCAGTCTGGCTGTCAACTTACTCTTAAAAGTTGTAATAGTATAATGCACAAGGTGCCATTTCTAAGTTGGGTACCTAGTGCATCATTCGTTTTCACTTGTCATGTCAGTCATTGCATACCTTAGAGATCTTGTCAGAAACGCTAACGTGTTTTAGCCCATAGATTTTGTTGTAATGTTTGAATCACTCAAATATCACATTAATACACATTAGGCATGGCAAAATATATAGAATTGCAGGAAATAAGCTTTAAAAAATGTTTTCTCTCTGCCAACAAGAAGGGTGTGAACAGTTTGTGTCATAAACAGTGCTGGTGCCCATAGATGCATGCATGCAGGGGGGCCAGTAATGTTCCCAAATACTGAAAGCGGGCCTGAGTGATATTGTTTGGGAACCCCTGTTTTATAGAACCGATATCATGAATCTCAAAATGAGTATTGTCTACCATACTGATTTGTTATGCTCATCTATATATTTGAGAGCCTTGCCTCTGACTGTTGGCTGTAATGTTACCACAGAAGGACACAGCGGAGCCCTTTGACCTGGATGAGGTCCTGCAGGAGCTGTCAAAGGGCCAGAGAGGGGCACTGTGGGCCAAACTAGTCACACTACTTTGTGACCAGCTGGCAGCCTTCGCACCAGAGCACTGGGATGCTGGCTTAGAGGAGGACAAGGAGGACAATGACATGGAGGTGGAGGTGTCCCCAGACCGGGTGAGTACTAGTGAATAGAATTGTCACAATACTAGTATCGTGGCAAGGAAATAAAGCATGAAGCAGATTTAATTTAAGGGATACAGTCCTAATGTAGTAAAGGAAATGCATTATGTTGTTGTCACCAAGAGTCAAATGTGTTTGTTTTCCAAGCTATAGAGCACACTATTTGACCATAAAGCAGGTTCCACCAAAGAGTTTAGTCTGCCTTTGTTTTTTGCCATGAAAAATTGTGAATCGTAGTATCATTATAATTCTACATCCTGACCACTCTCTTCTACATTGTTCCACACTGGGCATGACAAGAACAGTTGTTTTATTCTCCTACATCTGATCTCAGTCTTCAGTTGTCTACTATTGCTTGATTGAGAGGTGGTAATCTTTTCTGTCCTTTAGACACACACCATGTCTTTCTTAGAGGGAGTGACTCTAGTGGTCACAGCTTCTGTGGACGTCATTGAGGATGGAGACACTTACAACTCTCTCTTAGAGTGTGCCAACATATTAAATGGTGAGTGTTTTATTTATTTATTTATTGAGTATTAACTCTGTATCCTTGTTTTATAATAATAATGATCAGAATTTATTCAATTTCAATAGTGCTTTTTTTATTATAGAAAGAATCTCAGTGTTTTAGGTAGCCTGGTTAACACGACTCGCATGGTCAGTGAGGGAGAGCTGACACATTGGTCTGGACAGGAGGCCGTTGTAAATGCAGTATTCGCGCAGAGTTGTACTTATTTCTGGCTGAGCTTTGATTGGTTCTTTCAGATTATTTTTTATCTTGGGGATTGAGACCTTACGATTTGAAAAACAACAGTTGTATTGGAAGGTGGCGGCGCTTAGCGGCTGTGTGTGGCTGTCCATGTGGGTGTTTGAGGGAGAAACACAGAGGAGAACCAATCAGTAAAAAAGCAGAGCCCCCTTCATTATTGACACATCATGCTGACAACATCAAAAGAGCCTTTCCAGACTCTGAAGTCAGGACGACTTTGAGTTAGGTGTCAGCCAGACTGTTTTAAGTACTCCAACCCTTCAGTCTGTCTCTGTCCAACAACCCCAGGTGTCCTTCCCTACCTTCCTGCCTCTGAGATGCCTCTGCGGCAGGGTATCCACGGTCTGTGCGAGGCCTGGTGGAAGAAAGGCCTCCTTGGTAAAGAGGAGCTGGGCCACACAGCCTTCCTTGTATGCCTGGAGAAGACCCTCATACTGAAGAAACCAGTACGTACCCTTTAGCACCAACATGGCCTGTTGTTGCTTTTCTGTTTTGCTCTCTGTCGGTCTTGCTTTTTCTCTAGCAAACTTTATGGGCTTGCTTTTACAAGTTGGAAAATACAGAATGATAGGCTACCAGGGTTTTTTCTGGATCAAAATTAGACTTGGGTGGTGGGTGTGACTATGGGCGTGCCCAATGTTGGGGTCTCCGACCTGACATTTTAGAGGCCCTCTTGTTGGCCCGCAATGACAAAATTGTTTCAAAGCCAATTTCCTGTAATTCTACACATTTTGCCATGTGGTTGAGATAAAATGTTGCAGTTTTAATGCTAATTTCCTGCAGTTCTACACATTTTGCTTATGCCGTCTCAGTGACATTATACCAAAATCTAATTCATTTTGGTGATTTGTTAGTTATCAAAGATGATCTTATCTTAATATATAGGTCCATAATTTTTTCTATGTACACTACATGACCAAAGGTATGTGGACACCTGCTCGTCGACCATCACTTTCCAAAATCATGGGCATTAATATGGAGTTGGTCCCCCTTTGCTGCTATAACAGCATCCACTCTTCTGGGAAGGCTTTCCACTAGATGTTGGAACATTGCTGCAGGGACTTGCTTCCGTTCAGCCACAAGAGCATTAGCGAGATCGTGCACGGATATTAGGCGATTAGGCCTGGCTCGCTGTACCGTTAAGATTTCCCTTCACTGGAACTAAGGGGCCTAGCCCGAACCATGAAAAACAGCCCCTTATTCCTCCACCAAACTTTATAGTTGGCACTATGCAATGGGGCAGCTAGCCAGATGGTGAAGGGTGATTCATCATTCCAGAGAACGCGTTTCTAATGCTCCAGAGTCCAATGGCGGTAAACTTTACACCACTCCAGCCGTCGCTTGGCACTTTGCACAGTGATCTTAGGCTTGTGTGTGGCTGCTTCCAGAGGCAGTTTGGAACTCTGTAGTGAGTGTTGCAACCGAGGACAGACGAATTGTGTGCGCATCAGCACTCGGCGGTCCCGTTCTGTGAGCTTGTGTGGCCTACCATTGTTGCTCCTATACTTTTTCACTTCACAATAACAGCACTTACAATTGACCGGGGCAGCTCTAGCAGGGCAGAAATTTGACGAACTGATTGTTGGAAAGTTGACATCCTATGATGGTGCCACGTTGAAAGTCACTGAGCTCTTCAGTAAGGCCATTCTACTGCCAATGTTTGTCTATGGAGATTGCATCGCTTTGTGCTCGGTTTTATACACCTGTCAGCAACGGGTGTGGCTGAAATAGCTGAATCCACTAATTTGAAGGGGTGTCCATATACTTCTGTTTTTTATAGTGTATTTTATATCTGGATTTAGTCGTTTTAAGTTTACACTGAAAACGTTTTTCCATCCCATAAACTGAAAACTGTTTGGACATAGGCAGCCCTAAAAAAACACTTAGGCAGTCCACCCAAGAGTTTTCTATGCAGAAAAAATCCTGGGTACATGTTTACATATTTCATGTTTTTCTTTTTCTTCCATGTGCTTGCTTTTCATCTTGTGTTGTTCGCCCTATCTGATTGGCTCTCCTCTTCTGTGTTCTATGAAGACCCCTGTATCCCTAATCATCTCCACCAGGAGCCTGAGTCAAAAAGAACATGAATTATTATCATGAAATATTTTTCATCTCCACTCCCTGGTCTCGACAAAAGACGAGAGCGCTCTCTAATCACCCGGTACTCTGATTCAGGGATCACCTGAAGAATTAGATTTGAAAGAGACTATGTGCTCTTCGTTTTATCTCTGTCAGAACTGAAATCTTCTTGTACACTAGTGTATCTGAGAGAGGTGGCTATTTGCATTGGAGTGATATATGATTATGATTTGTCATCCTCTTGTTTCTGCCCTAGTGAGATGGACTCCTTGCATGCAGTATCTGCATTTTAGGCTGTTCTCCCATGTTTGTCTCTGGTTATATGGGGGAAGAATAATATCTCCGTAATTAACCTTTTGTCTCATTTTGGCCGGTTTGCCTTTTGGCGTCTGCATTGACAGTTTTTTATTTATTTGATTTGCTGAATGTTGTCCCTGCGTTGTGTGCACGTTCTCAGGGGGCTGAGATCCAAAGGCTTTGGGGTTTCCATGAGGTGCTGCTCACTGTGGACTTTGCGTCAGAGTGCAGCAAGGAGCTGATCGATCTGCTGCTACAGTGCTTCCTCAGTGTCAATCACATTAGAAACGAAGATGTAAGTGTGTCTTTCTATTGCTGTGTGTGTCAGAACAGTTTTTTTAAATACTTAAAAATGTATTGAATTTCTAATATTTTCTCTGCCCGTTTTAGCATGCCTGGCTTAATAAACCAAAAGAAAAGTCTAAACTGCAAGCCCTGCCCATCTGGAACTCCAGACAACAGCAAACGCTGAATGTTTTTATATAGGTTTTTTTCACGTATTTGAAACCCAGGTCTGGTGTGTGTGTGATGCTATGCTGTCATGCTCACATTGTTCCGATAACATGACTTTCGCTGGCAGGGAAAGCGTCTCATGGTGTTCCTCTTTAGCTGGAATGTCAACTTCATCCGGATGATCCATGGAACCATCAAAAACCAGCTGCCCTACTTTGCAAAGTAAGTGTTTTTTCTAATTTCTAGTTTCTTATTTAGAATGTAACCTTTATTTAACTAGGTAAGTCATTTAAGAACAAATTCTTATTTACAATGACAGCCTACCTACAGGGTCAGCCCCTGGAGCAAATTAGGGTTAAGTGCCTTGCTCACCTTTTCGGCTCGGGTATTCGAACCAGCGACCTTACTGGCCCACCGCTAGGCTACCTGCTGCCCAAAAAATTATTATATTATTAAGGTTCTAAGTGGTCTTGTTATAATGTCTGCCAGGTTGGGGGTTCGATCCCCAGTCGAGTCATACCAAAGACAAAAAAAATGGGACCCCATGCCTTTCTGCTTGGCACTCGGCATTTAGAGTAAGGCCCCCTGACAGACTAACATCCTGTCCAGTGGGTGTACTTGCACATCAAGCTGCCTCCCGCTACGGTAACAGGAGATGGGCCGTTCTAGCTCAGTCAAGGCTTACTTATTCTAAGGTAGCTGTCAGGAGGCAATGGTATTCTCCTTTTCAATTCATGGTGATATACCTGTTTTTTTTGACTGCTTGGTTGAACTCTGTTGATTTCTTTTTTTCTCCTTAGTTCCCTCACTGACCAGATAGCTGAGATCTACTGCCGGGCCTGGAAGAAGGCCTCTGGGGTCTGTCTGGAGCAGATAGAGAGCACCTGCATCCAGGACTTCATGCAGCACGCTGTGCTCCTGCACAGGACCTCACCCGTCCATGCCAAAGTCAGACAGGTGGGCGGCGTGCACATTTGACTGGCACCCTATTCCCTATATAGTTCACTACTTTTGACCCTTAGTAGTGCACCCATAGGGCTGTGGTAAAAAATTATTGTACTTTATAGGGTATGTCTGGGAATTGCCAGGGACCGCACAATACAATATTTTCACGATACTTAGGTGCTGATACGATCTGTATTGCAATTCTCACGATTCTATATGTATTGCGATTTGAGGTTCCAAACATATTTCTGTCTGCTGAAGAGAGAATTATTGTAAATGTTTTAACAATCTATACTTAGATTCAAATATCGACATAATAATATTGCGATATGTAACTATATAGGGAATAGGATACCATTTGGAACGGAGACAGAGTAGTACTTCAACAGCACAACATTACCTGTATTTCTTTTTTTTATATAACAATACTGCTAAGGCTTTAGCATCATATCAGCAAACCTCCAGCTGGCATACTATGCCAAAAGGTCTACATATTCACTGCAATGGTTGACGTTTATTTTATGTGCGTGACTTAACTCTCCTCTGTGTAGATACTGAGCTACTTTCACAAACGGAAGGGCCGCCACGGGTTGGATGAGATGCTCTACAGACTCTACAAGCCCATTCTCTGGAGAGCACTAAGCGTACAGTCACATTTTCCTTCATACACATACTCTCTTCATTTCTGGATAGTGTTTTTTTGTTGTTGTTTGTTTTTTGTTAAATTAATGAGTCTTCTCTCCATCATTGTAGGCTGCCAACTCTGAAGTCCGGGCCAATGCCACTCTGCTCTTCACAGAGGCCTTCCCTATCCACGACCCTAGCCAGAGCAGTGAAAAGATGGACGAGACCATCCAGAAACAACTGGACACGCTGGTCGTAAGTCAATGTATCATGGAATTACATTTTCAAGTGGTCGTTTTATGTTTGTGAATCCCTGAAACGCCATAAGTTGAGCTAATACGCGGTAGGTAGCCTAGCAGTTAAGAGCATTGTGCCAGTAACCGAAAGTTATGAATCCCCGAGCCGACTAGATGTAAAATCTGTCTGTATGGAATTACGAAACATTACAAAATCAGCATAGAATGTTTCTGTGTCGATTTTAAAGGGTTAAATAGTTGAAGTGCAGTGATTCTAATTTATCAGCACTGTGTACAGTGTATTCCTGTTAAATAAATGATGTCTGCTAAGTATTCTAAAGCTCTCACCTGTTTGTTCCTGCGTGTCATTGTGTGTTTGTAATATGTCAGTGCCTGCTGGAGGACCCTCAGCCTCTGGTGCGCTCCACAGCCATCCTGGGGGTCTGTAAGATCCTGGCCAAGTGCTGGGAGGTCATCCCCCCCACTGTCATCACAGACTTCCTCAAGAAGCTGGTGGTAGAGCTGGCCAATGATACCAGTTCCCCCGATGTCCGCTGCTCCGTCTTCAAGGTGAGTGACCACAGTATTGAATACTATAGAACACTACATGTAGTACAAGTCAAAAGTTTGGACACCTACTCATTAAAGGGTTTTTCATCATCCCAAATCATCCCAAACCAGCTCAGTTGGGTTGAGGTCGGGTGATTGTGGAGGCAAATGATAGTCCCACTAAGCACAAACCAGATGGGATGTGTTATTGCTGCATAATGCTGTGGTAGCCATATTGGTTAAGTGTGCCTTTTTGAATTCTAAATAAATCAGTGTCACCAGCAAAGCACCATCACACCTCCTCCTCCATGCTTCACCTACTCTGCATCACACAAAGACACAGCGATTGGAACCAAAAATCACAAATCTAATGCCCATTGCTCATGTTTCTTGGCCCAAGCAAGTCTCTTATTCTTATTGGTGTCCTTTAGTAGGGGTTTCTTTGCAGCAATTTGATCATGAAGGCCTGATTCACACAGTCTCCTCTGAAGAGTTGATGTTGAGATGTCTATTACTGGAACTCTGAATCATTTATTTGGGCTGATATTTCTGAGCCTGGTAACTCTAATAAACAGAGGTAACTCTGGGTCTTCCTTTCCTATGGCGATCCTCATGAGCCAGTTTCATCATAGTGCTTGATGGTTTTTGCGACCAAAATGTTCCGTATTGACTGACCTTCATGTCTTAAAGTAATGATGGACTGTCGGTTGTCTTTGCTTATTTGAAATATTCTTGCCATAATATGGACTTGGTCTTTTACCAAATAGGACTATCTTCTGTATACCACCCCTACCTTGTCACAACACAACTAATTGGCTCAAACGCATTAAGAAGGAAAGAAATTCCACAAATTAACTTTTAACATGGCACACCTATTAATTGAAATGCACTCCAGGTGACTACCTCATGAAACTGGTTGAGAAAATGCCAAGAGTGTGGAAAGCTGTCATCAAGGCAAAGGGTGGCTACTTTGAAGAAACTCAAATATATACAGCGGGTGAAATAAGTATTGAACACGTCACCATTTTTCTCAGTAAATATATTTCCAAAGGTGCTATTGACATGACATTTTCACCAGATGTTGGTAACAACCCAAGTAAGCATACAAAGAAACCAGAACAAATAAGTTCAGAAATTAAGTTATGTGTAATAATGTGAAATGACACAGGGAAAAAGTATTGAACACACTTACTGATATTTATTTAATACTTTGTACAAAAGCCTTTGTTGGTAATGACAGCTTCAAGACGCCTCCTGTATGGAGAAACTAGTCGCATGCATTGCTCTGCTGTGATTCTGGCCCATTCTTCCACAAAAACAGTCTTCAAATCTTGAAGGTTCCGTGGGCCTCTTCTATGAATCTTGATCTTCAGTTCTTTCCATAGATTTTCAATGGGATTTAAGTCAGGTGATTGGCTGGGCCATTCTAGCAGTTTTATTTTCTTTCTTTGAAACCAATTGAGAGTTTCCTTGCTGTGTGTTTGGGATCATTGTCTTGCTGAAATGTCCACCCTCGTTTCATCTTCATCATCCTGGTAGATGGCAGCAGATTTTTGTCAAGAATGTCTCGGTAAATTTGCCCATTCATCCTTCCTTCAATTATGTGAAGTTTGCCAGTACCATTTGCTGAAAAGCAGCCCCACACCATGATGTTCCCACCTCCAAACTTCACTGTTGGTATGGTGTTTTTAGGGTGATGTTCAGTAACATTTCTCCTCCAAACATGGTGTGTATTATGACATCCAAACAGTTCAATTTTGCTCTCATCTGACCACACAATATTCTCCCAGTATTTCACTGGCTTTTCCAAATGTTGTGCAGCGAACTTTAAACGAGCTTCAACAATCTTTCTTTTCAGCAATGGAGTCTTGCGTGGTGAGCGTGCATACAGGCCATGGCGGTGGAGTGCATTACTTACTGTTTTCTTTGAGACAACAGTACCTGCTAATTGAAGGTCTTTTTGAAGCTCTCCCAAGTGGTCCTTGGCTCTTGGACAACTCTTCTGATTATTCTTTTCACTCCTCTGTCAGAAATCTTGCGAGGAGCACCTGGTTGAGGCAAATTTATGGTGAAATTATTGTCTTTCCACTTCCGTATTATGGCCCTAACAGTGCTCTGGAACATTCAGAAGCTTAGAAATGCACCTATAACCAATGCCATCATTATGTTTTGCAACAATTAGATTGCGAAGGTCTTGAGACAGCTCTTTGCTTTTACCCATCATGAGATGTGTCTTGTGTGACACCTTGGCAATGAGACCTTTTTTGTAGGCCATCAGTTGGGACTGAACCAGCTGATATTAATTTGCACTGACAGGGGGCTGGATTGCTTTTTAATTACTGATAGTTTTCAGCTGTTGTCTTGGCTTTCCATGCCTTTTTGCACCTCCCTTCATGTGTTCAATACTTTTTCCCTGTGTCATTTCACATTATTACACAACTTAATTTCTGAACTTATTTGTTTTGGTTTCTTTGTATGTATGGATTACTTGGGTTGTTACCAACATCTGGTGAAAATTTAGTGTCAATAGCACCTTTGGAAATATATTTACTGAGAAAAATGGTGACGTGTTCTATACTTATTTCACCCGCTGTATATAAAAAAAACTTTTGGGGTTAATACATGATTCCATATAGGTTATATATATATGTTATTTCATAGTTTTGATGTCTACTATTATTCTACAATGTAGAAAATAGTCAAAATAAAGAAACTAGATGTCAAAAATGTTGACTGGTACTGTATATTAGAACATAATGGCTACATCCCATAATGGAACCCTATTCCCTATATATTGCACTAATTTGACGGGCCCTTAAGGCTCTGGTCAAAAGCAGTACCCTATATAGGGTGCCATTTGGGATACAGACCTGTATGAAATCTGACCCCCCCCTCTAGTCATGGCTCTGGTTCTGTTTTTAATGATTGTTAAATCTTCTCTCCAGTGTTTGACCATCGTGCTGGACAATGGCCACAGTCACCCGTTGCTGGAGCAGCTGCTGCCAGCTCTGAAGAACAGCCTCCATGACACCTCGGAGAAAGTACGCGTGGCTTTCCTCGACATGCTGCTCAAGATCAAAGCAGTGCGAGCCGCCAAGGTAAAAACACTGCGTCTGTGTATTTCTGTTTTTGTGCAAAACCAGTGTATTGCCTGACAAAAAGACAACAATTAAGACTATACATTTTTCTAACTTATATCTTCATTGTCATTTTGTCAGGCAATACACTGTAGTTATTTCTGTTTGTGAAGTGTTGGGAGAAAGCAGGGGAGTCCAAAAGCTATCTCTGTAATGCTGTCAGATATTATCTGTGATGCTCACCCTGCCGTACCTTTCCTCTCCAGTTCTGGAAGGTGTCCTCCATGGAACACCTGCTAGCCCGTCTGGCCGTCGACTCGCAGCCTGTCTCCAAGCGCATCGTCAACCTCCTCTTTAATTCCTTCTTCCCCGTCAACCAATCAGAGGAGGTGTGGTGCGAGCGCGGTGTCACTCTGATTCAGATGAACCCCAATGCAGCTAGGAAGTTCTACCAGTATGCCCACATCTACACAGCCCCCACTAACATAGGTGAGTGTAGCCTGCGGTTATATAGCTCCTACACAGCCCTTACTAATATAAGTCAGTTTGGCCTGCAGCTATGTAGCTCCTGTCAGCATAGGTGGGATTTAAAGGGATAGTTCGGCATTTTCCGGTCATTGAGCTAACGCTAGTTAGCAATCGCTCCAGAAACTACCTTCAGCTTCTTTCAAACTGCAAGCAGAGACATACAAATGGTATCTATGAATTCATCTGACAAACAAATGGCCCAAAATGACGAACTATCCGTTTAAATCGCTCATTGATCTGTTGAAGTTCACAGTGCTGACCTGTGTCTAAGGTCTTTATTCCCCCTAGATCATATTAAAAATACATGTCTAGCTAGCAGATGTTATGTTAGCCATTTGAAGTTGTTAGAAATCCCGGAATTTAAGTCTGTTTTACTGTACCGCTTGTGTCCCAGTCAAGCTGATGCTGATAATCCGCCGGTGTTTAAACGCCTGCATCCAGACTGAAGACCTGAATGAGACCGACTCAAACAACAAGGAGAACACAAGTGTAAGACAGATTGTAGCACTGAATGTCAGATAATTTACAAGACTAAGGAGATTCTTGTTTGGCAATGGGAATGCATGTACTATAATAAAGTTTGTTTTACACCATTGTAATTGCAATCTGGAATTAGTACATCCAACCCCTTCAGATAATGCCTCAGTTTAGTTCAACTGTCGTACCCCATCCGAACCCAAAATATAATCTTGTTTTACGCCATTGTTAGTAAATAATGCAGTTCTAAACAAACACTTCTTAGCTTTAAGACATGGTAAAAACTATTTTGTTACCATATCTCCAGCTTAGAAAGCTAGTATCAGGGTTTGCGCTCAGTCTAGGATGAATAGTGGCCAGTGCGAGTGAAAAAAAATATCTGTAGAGTTCAGTAGTTCTCGTACTCAAACCATAAAAAGGATAAAACACAAAAACAAGAAGGCTGATGTGCAAAAAAATGTACTTGATTGAATACCATGTTCAAAAGCAGAGGCGCAACTTTGGTTTTGATCCAGTCGAATAAACACTCCAAACAGCCTAACCGACCGCTCGGAGGGTCTTGTATCACATTCCAATGATAAAACTGTGCATAGTGCTAAACCCCCCCCCAAAAAAGGTCAATTTTGTGTTATTTCGAGCATGGTATTAATTTAAGCATATTTTTGCATCTCGGCCTCCTTGGTGTTTTCCTTTTTTATGGTTTGAGTGCGAGTACCTACTGGACTCTATATTTCTCAGCTGTTTACCACAAGTTGCGTGGTTGTTGTATTTCAAATCCCAGATTGCCCCTTTTAAAACAAGCTTCCTTGCAGGTTCTGGAGGATGTCCTGTCGGTCAAGGACACGGCGTCCATGGCCAGTCTGCTGGAGGTTGTGGTGATCTTGTGGAGGAGCATCCGGAAAGCCCTGGAGCTCAACAAGGCCGCCCTCCAGTACACCACAGCCAAGTTTGGCTCGGTCGTGCCCAAGTACTTCAATGTCTTCCAGGTATGAGGTGGACTGGAGTTTATCCTGTGGGAGTCACACTGAGGTTGTGTCCCAATAATCTCTCCTTTCTCCTTAGTGAGCACTTGTTCACTTCCCTTCATGGATTTGAAAGGAAATTACTGGATTATGGAAACCCCCTCTATCCCATGCCTACACCAATCCAATCAAATGCTTTTAAATGTGTGCTGAGTAATGAATGACTTCACACTTTATGAAGACTGGGAGATTATTGGTACGCACCCCAGATATCTTCCCCGTCATTTAAGGTGTCCTCACCTTGTTTCTCTCTTTCAGGAGGAGCGTTGCACAGTTCCCCTCATCCAACTGGCCTCCCTACTGCCCCCAGCTTCTGTCCCCACTTTCAGGTCTGTGGGGGTCCTGCTAACTTGTCATATTTTGGTATCTTCTTCAGACTCTGTCTCTCGGTCTGTGTTAACCCTGTTCCTCTGGTCCCCTGTGTTCCAGCTGTGGGGTGCTGTCCAGGCTGAAGAGGCTGGAGGCGGGGGCCAAGGTGTCCCAGTACAGTCAGATCATCGAGTGCCTGTGTAGCTGGGGCCAGGCTGCACACGTCCTGGAGCTCATCACAGACTGGCTGACTGATGCCTTACCCACCACCGTGGTAAGCAACACGCATAGAGGCTGCGTCACAAATAGCACCCTATTCTCTATATATTGCACAACTTTTGACCAGGGTCCATAGGTTCTCTGGTTAAAAGTAGTTTACTATATATATGGGAAAGGGTGCCATTTGAGATGCAAGCACTGAAAAATAGGGATTCCTCAGTGAGACCCTTGGGATATTTATATTTTAGGCATTGTAATGGAGAAAGGAGTGATTCATCTGCATAGTAATACATCTTACTAAGTTTATTTTATTCTGAGTAAACAATGAGTTTGTCTTCAAAAACATTGCCTTAATGCTCTTATAGTAGTGTACTGAGATGTTATCATGACATCATTTGACATGACCCCTTTCTCCTCAGGGCAAAGGGAACACCAGTCGGAAAGTGCGCATCCAGGAGACGGTGGAGGCCAAGCCAGACCTGGGGCTAGATTACCTGGAGTACCTAATCAGCCATACCTCCACGCGGGACTGCATCCTGCCCTTGAGGCAGGGCCAGCTCAAACAGCTGCACAAAGCTCTCGGGGCCTGGAAGGTAGAGGAGATAATATAATTCCAAAGTTTTATATATTGGTTATACTGTATGTGCGGTGAGAGGCTATGAGTAGAGGTGTGATCCTGTGTCATGTTTGCCTGCAGACAGTGCTGTTATCCCATCTGAGCTCGTCTGAGACCCAGGCCAATGTTCCCAGAGCAGAAACGGCACTGAGGGCGTTTGCCCTTCACGCACGTCTCAGTGCCCATTTACAGCACAAAGTGAGTCCCATCACCTACATGCCTCTGCTTTGTAACAAATCTGTGTTCAGTATTGGTTTACCATGATAAATTGACTGAATTATTATGCTAGCATAATAATAAAACATTAATGTGCATCGGTTTGTCTTTTTTTTTTTTTTTTTGTCTTAAAGCTACTACTACTACTTTGCATGTTGTAGCTATCAATTGTCCCATTAGCAGACACCCATATTAGCAAACTTATTTCATTTCAAACGTCACATATCTCTAGTCAAGTATAGGCTAATTATAGTAATGAACAATATCAGCTAAATGTCCTCTAAGTGTCGGTTTGAGCAGTAGGTAATTTGACCTAGTCCCAGATCTAGTATACAGTATTTGGGATATACAGGCTATAACCACCTTTTATAACCACCTGGGCTTGCTGTAACCACCATTGCTTGCTTTCCTAGTTCTCTGAGGGGAGGGATTTCCTGGTCCCTGTGGAGAACATGGCAACGTGGGTGGCAGAGAGGGTGCTGCCCTTCCTGGTTGGCCCCAGTGAGGGAGGGGTCACTGAGCAGCAGTGTGACCTCGCCAGGCAGGTGGTAGAGGTAAGTGCAACCCTCTGGATAGGGTAGCAGGTATCAATCACAGGACTGGGTTTACACTGTAGTTTTGTACAGGGCACCTAAGCGTTAATTCTGTGTTCAGTACTCAGCGGTACCTCAGGTGTCAAACTAACTAAGACCTAGACAACCAGGTGAGGGGAACTCCTAACTAAGCAATTATCTTAATTGATCATTCAAGGCAGGAGCAGATACTCAGCCCTCCAGGAATTGGGTTCGACACCCCCACTTTACCTGTAGATGGAGGGAAAGTACATCAAATCTTCATATTTAATAATAATTTTTTTTACATCAACAGTTGTCACAAATTGGTTTTCTGAAAACCTTAATACATGAATAATGTAGCATTAGAGACTTTATCAAATATCAGACATACTGTAAATTAATAGCCGTAGAATATAGTTATGTGTATAACACTGTTATAGTATTAGCCGGAACATTAGGTCCTGGTAATGTACGAGCAGCTTTATGGTCAGTAGATCAATTCTTGTCCTGGATCTTTCCTATGCTTTCAGTCTATAAATAGGCTGTGGTTTCATCCTAAATGACACCCTATTCCCTATTTAGTGCACTACTTTTGACCAGAGCCCTATAGGCCTTGGTCAGAAGTAGTGCACTATATAGGGAATAAGTTGCCATTTGGGATGAAGCCTGTTTTATAGATTGTTATTCAGCTCCGATCCACACTGTCACGTATCAACTCTCCGTATATCTCCCACTCCCAGAGAGCAAGATGGACTTGTTTATTCTATGAAATGGTCTTCTATAGTTCTTTATTCCATTAGTCTCTCAAGTCTGTCACCCAGAGGCTGCTGCTCTGATCAGATGTGGAAAATAACTCTAACTCTATAGATCTCCAGCACTAACACTTGAGATTAAGATACTACTTATTCAATGCGTCGTTTTAAGGACAAATTAGCACAAATTGTAATTTTGAATAAATATTTTTTTAAAGAATGATTGTCCCATAATATAGTTTGTTTAGTTGGTCTTTCAGTATTATTCCAGGTTCTTAAGTCGCGTTACAAACTCTGGATTACTATGCAGATACAATAAAAAAAAAAACATCTGTCATTTTTCTGTCCCTCTTTGTGGTGTCAACGTTGCTCTAACGTTGCGGTGATGTTTGGCAGAGTTTACTGACGGTGTGCAGAGATGTGATCCGGGTGGGCCTTGGGGACGAGGAGTTCAAAGGGCAGGTCCTTCACCTGTGCTCCATTGTGGTCCTCTCTGGTGAGTATATCTACACTAAACGGATACAATTACAGAGACATGCAAAATCAAAATGAAGAAACATGCCACTTTAGCGCCATTTTTGATAATCTGTAAATCAACTTTTCTATAAGGCACATTTAGAACCGTAGATTCTCTAGAATAGTTATTGACTGGACTAGGCCACTCATTTCAATGTGTCTGTGGAAATCTGACTGAGGTGTGTGTGTGTGTGTGTTCTCAGAGAAGGGCTACCTGTGTGTTCCTCTGCTGCTCTTTTTGCTGACGGAGGTGGCGGAGAACTACATCCCCGAGAACCAGGCCCAGGACCACCAGTCCTCCATCATCCTCAGCGTGGTCACCAACGTCTTCCAGAAGATCCTGGAAGTCATGGCTCGCCGCCTGAGGAAGGACCCCGAGGAGGGCCAGGAGGTGAGGAGGATGGCTGTGTTCCAAATGCCTTGATGGTTTGAATGTCATTCAAAAGCACACACGTACATAATTTAGAGGTAGTCTCTTAAGTCACACTTTAAATGGTGTGTCTATAAATAATACCTATTTGGCCCAACAACAGAAGTGGCTCTGGGGCCGTATGTATCAAGCTTCTCAGAGCAGGATCTAGAATCTGCTCCTGCCCGTCAATGTAACGCTATTCATTGTGATCTAAGCAGTGTTCCCAACCTTTCATAGATGATTAGATGATTTAAGGTTGTTTCTCTCTACCCTGACCGTTGTAGCTGTGGCTCTCGGCTGTTACCGCTCTAGGAGACTTCCTCCAGGTGGTTCAGGCTTGGACAGGCATCGACTCCAACCCCCTAAACGGGGTATTTTCAACCGTCTGTGCTGCCACCCTCGCAGCGACCCAGCACTCCCTGCAAAAGGTAAAGATGGCCAATACACTATTTTCCTAGATAGAAAATGTGATTCCAAATGTTGGTAGGTTGCAAATAAAGAACATGTACTATATTTCATCTGCGCTGAACTTCAAACTGTTCCGTCTTAGATTTCACATCCTCAGGAGGTCACAACACCAGAGACAGTCCAGGATTTGCCTCCTCTCTCAAGCATCTTGTTGGATGTTCTCCTCAAATCGCCGCCGGTCACCAGGTAATCAACCAACTACACTCCGAGTTTCTGCTTTCTATTACTACGCACACTGACCGGCTCAGTTCAGTTTCTTCTTTTTGTGGTAAATATTTGTATAGATTTTTCCCACGCTAAAAGGATTAACAAGAGGAAGAACAGACAACAAACACAGTCAAAGCCACACAATGTCATACAAAGAGCTCCAGCAATGGAATACATACTTTACTTTTGACCTCATTTGTGTTTCTAATTAAAGGCCTCTTCACTTTTTCAGGGCCTTCCTGGCAGAGATCAACTCAACTGTCGACTCCGAGGTCATTGACGGTCTAACTGGATTAGCTGCAGTTCTTCACATTCTGGCAGTTGTCAGACAGAGTGAGTAACATAAGTTGCAATAACGAGTCTATCTTGGTAAAAAGTAATGTTTTCACATTTATGAATAGTTTCCAACAGGGCGTGGCTAAAAGTTTTTAGCTGCTACACTGGTAGTGTGACTTCTTTTGCCGGTGTGAGCAGAGCTCGTGCCACTATCAACTGTTCACTCAACTGAGCTGTTTGCTTACGCCAAATGCGAGAAATGAATGCGAGAAGTTCCGTATCCAGTGTAGCTTGCCTGTAATGATTGTGCCTGTTTTTGTTCCAGCTGGGAAGTTTAAGGCAGATCTGAAGAGTACAGCCGTGTCTGTCCAGAGGCAGCTTCATAAACATTACGCTGTCACGGCTGAGAACGAAGGACACATCCAGAGGTGACTAGATTAATGAACGTTGTAAGGGTTGTGTCCCAAATGGTATCCTGTAGTGCACTATTTTTGACCAAGGCCCATATGGTTCTGTTTAAAAGGAGTGCACTAATATAGGGAATAGGTTTCCGTTTGGTACATACACAAGTTACCTCTACTAGGGGAAATATGTTGGTACCTTTTTTGTATGTTTTTAAGACAATTAAGTGGATTTGAGTTGTTAAAAGCCGTGATGCTTCTCGGGTAAATAAGCTTATCAGGAAGGCTAGCTCTGTCCTGGGGATGAGCCTTGACACTCTAGAGGAGGTGGCGGAGAGACAGATCCTGGCCAAACTGCTGGCCATCATGGACAACGTCACCCACCCTCTGCATGCCATGGTTATGACGCAGAGGAGCACCTTCAGTCACAGACTGATCCCACCACGGTGTGCCAGAGAGCGCTACAGGAGGTCCTTCCTGCCGACGGCTATTAGACAATATAATGCCTCCACGGGGTGCCGTGCCGTCGGCAACACAGACCTGGAACTGTTGGGGTGTTAGGACCTAGTTTAACTATTATGCATCCATCCGTGAGTAACTGGTCCGTCAGCACTCATTCACTCAGGACCTATTTATTCATACAGGTCTGTATATACATACTCATGTACAGTTGTTATATCATGTGCAATATTGCAAGTAATTCTTGGACTTAACTTACGTAGTCATTCACTCAGGAATGCATATTAGTATCCTGTCAGTTGTATCTTTTTTCATTGCTTTTACTATATCGAATGTGCAATACGTGCAGTTATCTGTAATTAAACCCTGCGCACTAAGGACTGTATTTTAAGGGAATTACTATTATTACCCCAAATTATATCATACACACATTTAGCTATTTAAGTATCTCTTCCTGTCATTTACCTGTACAGTTTATGTAACCATGCAAGTATTCACTTACCTGTAAATATAACTGTATATTTACCTGTACATCTAATTTAACCATGCAAAATATTCACACCTGTTCATTTAACCAGTCTGTCTGTTAAGTAAACTATTATTACCCTCACTCATATCATACGCATTTTTAGCTATTTAAGTATTTCTCTGCCATCGACCTGTATAGTATAGTTAACCATCCAACAATGTATAGTGTACATATTCAGCCAACCACCCATACTATGCAATGTCTTTTTATAGCTTTTTTGCACTCCAGACATCTTATATTTCTATACTTTTTCATACTGCCGCTCTATGTATCGTGTATCTGTCTATTGTGTATTTTCGTTCTGGCATTTAAGGAAATATGCGCTTAAATTGGGAGTAGTAAGATAGCAACCACAAAATGACATTAACATTTTTTTTGTGTCTTTCTCCAGGGTGATCTATGAATCCGCTATCAACACTTTGAATGAGATTCTGATGCCATGCCAATGAGGGGGCAAGAGCGAGAGAACAACATTTACACATTTAACATTTACTCTTACTTTTTGGGTTGCCAGTGTCAGCTATTTTTCTATTATGTTCGATGTTTTCTAAGTTCTTCTATTCTGTGTGATCATGGTGTTTGCAGCATGACTTGTATTTGCGCTTTGGATTTACGTATTGCGTCAGTATATACTGTATGCTACATAAACTGAACTGTGTGTAACATTGCTATGTAACTGCTAAAAATAGATTGAAATGTGAGTTTCAACCGTGTCTTTGTGGATTCTCTCTAAAATGCCTCTGTGCAAATCACCTATACTGTCAAATGTTTATTTTATCTTGTAGTACATTTGCACAATTTATTGAAAGAAAGTGTAGTTTGCATTTAGTTATGTTTGGGCTCCCAAGTGGTGCAGTGGTCTAAGACACTGCATCTCAGTGCTAGAGTGCTAGAGGCGTCACTACAGACAACCTGGTTCGAATCCAGACTGTATCACAAATGGCCGAGTCCCATAGGGGTGCGCACAATTGGCCCAGCGTCGTCCGTGTTTGGCCGGTGTAGGCCTAGTTAAAGGTTAAATAATATATATATATATACAGTGGGGAGAACAAGTATTTGATACACTGCCGATTTTGCAGGTTTTCCTACTTACAAAGCATGTAGAAGTCTGTAATTTTTATCATAGGTACTCTTCAACTGTGAGTGACGGAATCTAAAACAAAAATCCCCAAAATCACATTGTATGATTTTTAAGTAATTAATTTGCATTTTATTGCATGACATAAGTATTTGATACATCAGAAAAGCAGAAGTTAATATTTGGTACAGAAACCTTTGTTTGCAATTACAGAGATCATACGTTTCCTGTAGTTCTTGACCAGGTTTGCACACACTACAGCAGGGATTTTGGCCCACTCCTCCATACAGACCTTATCCAGATCCTTCAGGTTTCGGGGCTGTCGCTGGGCAATACGGACTTTCAGCTCCCACCAAAGATTTTCTATTGGGTTCAGGTCTGGAGACTGGCTAGGCCACTCCAGGACCTTGAGATGCTTCTTACGGAGCCACTCCTTAGTTGCCCTGGCTGTGTGTTTCGGGTCGTTGTCATGCTGGAAGACCCAGCCACGACCCATCTTCAATGCTCTTACTGAGGGAAGGAGGTTGTTGGCCAAGATCTCGCGATACATGGCCCCATCCATCCTCCCCTCAATATGGTGCAGTCGTGATGATGTTTCCACCTCCATGCTTCACGGTTTGGATGGTGTTCTTGGGGTTGTACTCATCCTTCTTCCTCCAAACACGGCGAGTGGAGTTTAGACCAAAAAGCTATATTTTTGTCTCATCAGACCACATGACCTTCTCCCATTCCTCCTCTGGATCATCCAGATGGTCATTGGCAAACTTCAGACGGGCCTGGACATGCGCTGGCTTGAGCAGGGGGACCTTGCGTGCGCTGCAGGATTTTAATCCATGACGACGTAGTGTGTTACTAATGGTTTTCTTTGAGACTGTGGTCCCAGCTCTCTTCAGGTCATTGACCAGGTCCTGCCGTGTAGTTCTGGGCTGATCCCTCACCTTCCTCATGATCATTGATGCCCCACGAGGTGAGATCTTGCATGGTGCCCCAGACCGAGGGAGATTGACCGTCATCTTGAACTTTTTTTTCTAATAATTGCGCCAACAGTTGTTGCCTTCTCACCAAGCTGCTTGCCTATTGTCTTGTAGCCCATCCCAGCCTTGTGCAGGTCTACACTTTTATCCCTGATGTCCTTACACAGCTCTCTGGTCTTGGCCATTGTGGAGAGGTTTGAGTGTGTGGTCAGGTGTCTTTTATACAGGTAACGAGTTCAAACAGGTGCAGTTAATACAGGTAATGAGTGGAGAACAGGAGGGCTTCTTAAAGAAAAACTAACAGGTCTGTGAGAGCCGGAATTCTTACTGGTTGGTAGGTGATCAAATACTTATGTCATGCAATAAAATGCAAATAAATTATTTAAAAATCATACAATGTGATTTTCTGGATTTTTGTTTTAGATTCCGTCTCTCACAGTTGAAGTGTACCTATGATAAAAATTACAGACCTCTACATGCTTTGTAAGTAGGAAAACCTGCAAAATCGGCAGTGTATCAAATACTTGTTCTCCCCACTGTATATAACCTTCTCTACCAAAATGCTCCACCACTGGCAGAGAAAGTTAGTTTCTGTGGCTAAGGAGGAAGGACAGGAGTTGGGGAACTAAGATCTAAAGGAAGGACAGCTGCAGGTGGTGACAGGCAGACATCCTTGCCACTGCTCCGCCACCAGGAGATGTACCGGGATAAGGAGCGTAACATTGAGGAGTGGTGGTCCCTGGGTGATGACCCTCTAGCTGGTTTACAGGCACCGCTGGATGTGTGACAGGCAGAGAAGCCCAGCAGCAGGTTACTACCTATCTACCTGTATAAAGTATGTATATCATATTGTAGAGAATTCGGGGGGTAGCCCTGACTGGGACTCGAACCCAGAGACTGTCAAGCCAACACCTTAACCGCTACACCAAGAGGTCCAAACTGCTTGATAAAGTTGCTAGGTGTTGTGTTAAGGTTGCTACTATATGTACTATGATTGAACAATTTATGGAAATGTTTATGGCAGTTTGTTTGCATTTAGTTATGTTCCACCCAACACAAACAGTCCAGACTTTCCATGCATGTATAAACTCTGCATAAACTTGAGTAGCCATGATATATTGTGGTATGGTATTTTAGATTTATCCTGCTACTGTTTATACAGCCTTAAAATACAAGAAAGATATTAACTTGTTTATTCAGATAATGAGTCCAACTATAAATGTGCTCATTTACATTACTGTTGTTAGTGCACTACTTTTGACCGGGGCCTATAGGGCTCTGGGCCCGTTTTCCCAAAAGCATCATAAGGCATGAGATCATATGGTTCTAATGATGAAGCCTTAATATGCTTTTGGGAAACAGGGCCCAGGTCAAAAGTAATGCACTATATATGGGAAAGGGTGCCATTTGCGATGCAATTTCAATTAATTAATTATCCTTCCAGCTGGTGTTTTATCTTGGTGCCAGTCCCCTCTATGAATATAAATAGTGTAGAGAGTAACTGGCTTTCTGCGATAAAGACTTACCTCATACCCACTTGGACTTATTGGTATTGCATATTTTTTTGTTTTGTCTCTCTATTGCCTACTCTCAGGCTTTATTTCGTAAACTTCTACTAAACTTCTAATATTTTCGTGGTGAAACTGTCCAACCAGACTGGCTAACCATTAATTATTGCGCACTGTATGTGCAAGCTCAGAGACCAGGCACGGGCCCCTCGCCATGTGTGTTTGACGTCAGAACCTAGGAGGGGCGCCTTCTGAAGGTTGCTATCCGCGGTGCTGAATCCTGTCGCGACTGCGGAATAGAAGTGGCGGACCCGAGAAATTGCTCTGCAAATCTTCTCATATTTTATACTTTCACTCGCAGTTATCTCATCCATCATTTTTGGACCATCCTGTATTTAACACTGACACTATTCTATTTTAGCAAAGGTGTGCAATGGATTAGACTAGTAAGAGTAATGGATTCGCCGTGTTCCATCATCTTCGCTGTGTTGGCTCTTTGCCTGTTTCTTCAAACTACCTCCGCTGACAACAAATTTGGTAAGTTGACAGTCGTACACGGTCAATATATAGCCAATTGTATTCAAGTAAAAAAAAAACATACTTACCTGCCCAGGTGTTGCAATGCGAAAGACAGGCTTTTAGACCACCATATGGTCCGTGGTAATGGACTATGGAAAAAAAGCTAGAACATGTTTTTCTAATGTTCTTCGGTAGATTACTCAAAAAAGGAAAATCATAACGAGGTAGGCTCAGGATTAATCTTCAAGACCTAACCTGGATAAGAACGTCTGCTAACTAAAATGTCAATGTTGGTGAGTGAGTCTCCCAGACTTAATTATGAAAATAAGAAACTATAATACCTGTAGTCTCTCGTGACATCCTGATTCTGGGTGTAGAGATTATACAACCCGTAGCTTTAGGTCATTATCTATTATGTTAGACAAGACCCACCACTTTGGTTTTTAGGATTAATATGGTTTTAAAGGGTCAATCCGGGAATCGAAAAACAACAAAGTGGCCACCCTAGCACTTGTTTTGTTAAGCAGCTAAGAGATGGAGCTGGAGAAATGTAACCACTCTCTATCTCATAGCCAGAGCTATGGAACCTAAGATTAACCATCCATGATATCACAACTATAGTTTTAACCATGTATTGAAGCTATACTTTGTTTGCTTACAAATTAAATTGTTCACAAACAATGGGGTAAAACAAACATTTAGGGTCCTGATGGGGTTAGACAGCTTTTTGTATTTATTATGGATCCCCATTAGTTCTACCAATGCAGCAGCTACTCTTGCTGGGGTCCAGCAACATTAAGGCAGTTACAGTATATACAATATTATATAACATTAAATGAAATATTACACATTACATTTCATAACACTTTTCACAACACATTAAGTGTGTGCCCTCAGGCCACTACTCTACTACCACATATCTACAAGAATCCTAGTGTACGTGTGTGTCTAAACTAAGTTGAACTAGCTAATGACATGAGGCATTCATCATTTACATACTTTAATAATCAATGGCTATATCACTAATTTAAACGTCCATAAATATATGTACCAATCCCAGATTGCCCCTTTAAAGTGAAAACTATGTGTGGCCTGGGTGGCACATGAGTTTGATGACATATTCGAAAAACATACTACATGACATCTACTATGTGCATTTTGTTATTTTCCTTTTTCTAAAGATTTTTCCTTAATGGCATGGTAGTAATCTCTAAAGGACAGCACATACACCTTCTTGATTTATTTCAGTCTTGGCAGGGAAATCTGCCTTTCTATTTTGATTGGTTTTCCCTGGCTTGCCCCAGTTTTCACACTCGGTAAATGCCAGAGTGTAACATTTCGAAGCCATTGTGTATAAATGGGCCATTCTGTTGAGGTTGCCTTGCTGTGCAGAGTCTGTAGGGTTATTACCAGATGGGATAGAGCTGAATCAAGGGGTGAGTGTTTCTGGTACCCCTGTCAGAATGAGAAGCAGGGATGCCGCCATCTCACTGATCCTGCATCAGCATGTGTAGTGTCTGTGTGGGACTGGTGACATGAGGTATTATCCTCTCTCTGAAACAGGACCAGTCATGAAGTGGAGTCAGTTGCCAAGGTCCAAGGTTTTTTTTTTTTACCCTTCTCTCTCCCTGTCTTGTACTGTCTGTCTTCCCATTCCGTTCTGTGTAGGCCTCTCGATTAAACTGCAGGCCTATGGGTGTGTCCTGTAGAGATCCCTCTGACTGTTGGTCTCTCACCTTGTCTCTATCTGTGCCAGTCTAACATTATTGTAAGGAACTTACACAATCCCCTCAGTTAAAACTCTTCTGGAGAAAGAATGTTGGTAAAACTTTGTGAAATTAATAGGACTAAGATGGGGAATCGTACAGCATTCAAAAGATGGAATTTTTTTACTTGCTTTGGACCAGTATGGACTCTGTCTACGTCCCAAATGGCATCCTATTCGCTATGTAGTTTGCACTACTTTTGACCAGAGCCCATAGTAGTGCATTACATAGGGAATAGGGTGGCATTTGGACTGCAGGCTCTGTCTCAGTTAATCCTGAATGAGTCGGCTGTGTTCCATCAGAGAATTCTACACAACCATCAGAGAATCCCTCTCATTGTTAAAAGTCATGTTTGTTAAAAAAATAAACATAATGACATCTTTCTGGGGGTGGTCTCCATTGTCAGTATCTGTGGACTGCCTGGGTGTTTGAGACAGTTATTGTTTTTAATGAGTCCCAGTGAGCATTGCACTGCGTCGCTGGAAAGTGCCCTGATTGGTTTCATCATAGCGCATGCCATTCCCTGTCGGGGTTGTGTTGTGTGTACTGTGGATCTGACTGGGTCTACTGGATCATCTGTAGGTGTGCTACGACACCAAAGAGCACAGGGAAACTGGGAAAAAAGGAGTAGGAGTTAGAGGAGTAATATCCGAGCAGCTATAAAATTCAGTTACTTGAAGAGCTAAACAAAGGCTGACAAAAGTGTTGCAACTCACACAAGCATGACTAGAAATAATTAGACAGAGTAGATGCATAAGTAAATAGGTCTAGGTGTGGTTGGGATTTATTTGGCATAGGGGATTGTTCATGCATGGTCTACGTTGGGCCTCTTGATGGTTCAACTGGAGAGCTCATGGCTGAGGTGTGTCAAGTGAGTAATGGCTGCTCTAACACCGTAGCTATCTTCAAAGTCTAATGTCTCTCTGTTCAATGTGCTCTGCTGTCGTCAACCTTATCTCCTAATACACCCAGACAAGTTTTGCTTTGATTCATTGGCTTCACTCTATCTCCACTAGCCATGGGCATCTGTCATCCCACAAATCTATTCAGTCAGGGGTGGGGACGTTATGTTGCAGTACTTATAAATCATCTCATTGGATAGAGATGTGACATGAATGGTTGGATAGAGATGTGAGTAAAATGTGTGTTTATTTTCGGATTTACTCAGATATCCTCCCAAGCTAGGCTACTTCCCATATGAAACCCAATAAAGGCCCCACCTCAACTAGGTTTTGTTTTATTGCTGTTGCTTGTGTGTTTTCAGGTGCAGGGTGAAGTTGCCCCTAGATGCTGATATTGGGTCAGTTTAGCATTTTCCCCACTAATGGTTAAGGTTAGGATTTGGAAAGGGTAACTGATTATAGAGCTGTACATGGGGAAACTTTGCCTCTGTGCTATGTTTTCATTAGTAGTTCCCCTGTTGCTACGGCACCCCAGTCAGTCACAGAGGACAAATCCGGAACTGTGTCTTTGTTGTTATTCCTCTCAGAGGTCACTGAGAAAGCTATAGAAACAGGTGTGTGAAGGAGTGTGTCTCAGGGTCATATATTTTTTAACAAGGTTTAATAATGCTTTATAGAAAGTTACATCGTTTAGCTCATGTAGCTCAGGTCATCTAGCTAACTATGACTTCTAGCTAGCCTAGCAGTCTCAGTCCGGATGTCAACATACAGTTGAAGTCGGAAGTTTACATTTAGGTTGAAGTCATTAAAACTCATTTTTCAACCACTCCACAGATTTCATGTTAAACTATAGTTTTAGCAAGTCGGTTGGGACATCTACTTTGTGCATGACACAAGTAATTCTTCCAACAATTGTTTACAGACAGATTATTTCACTTATAATTCACTATATCATAATACCAGTGGGTCAGAAGTTTACATACACTATGTTGACTGTGCCTTTAAACAGCTTGGAAAATTCCAGAAAATTATGTCATGGCTTTAGAAGCTTCTGATAGGCTAATTGACATAATTTGAGTCAATTGGAGGTGTACCTGTGGATGTATTTCAAGGCCTACCTTCAAACTCAGTGCCTCTGTGCGCGGCATCATGGGATAATCAAAAGAAATCAGACCTCCACAAGTCTGGTACCACGTTCATCTGTATAAACACCATGGGACCACGCAGCTGACATACCGCTCAGGAAGGAGTGCATAAAGTGCAAAACAATCCCAGAACAACAGCAAAAGACCTTGTGACGATGCTGGAGGAAACAGGTACAAAAGTATCTATATCCACAGTAAAAACAAGTCCTATTTCGACATAACCTGAAAGGCTGCTCAGCAAGGAAGAAGCCACTGCTCCAAAACCGCCATAAAAAAGCCAGACTATGGTTTGCAACTGCACATGGGGACAAAGATCGTACTTTTTGGAGAAATGTCCTCTGGTCTGATGAAACAAAAATAGATCTGTTTGGCCATAAAGACCATTGTTATGTTTGGAGGAAAAATGGGGAGGCTTGCAAGCCGAAGAACACCATCCCAACCGTGAAGCACAGGGTTGGCAGCATTATGTTGTGGGGATGCTTTGCTGCAAGTGGGACTGGTGCACTTCACAAAATAGATGGTATCATGGGGAAGGAAAGTTAAAGCTTGGTCACAAATGGGTCTTCCAAATGGACAATGACCCCAAGCATACAATACAAGGTATTGGAGTGGCCATCACAAAGCTCTGACCTCAATCCTATAGAAAATGTGTGGGCAGAACTGAAAAAGCTTGTGCGAGCAAGGAGGCCTAGAATCCCTGACTCAGTCACACCAGTTCTGTCAGGAGGAATGGGCCAAAATTCACCCAACTTATTGTGGGAAGCTTGTGGAATGCTACCCAAAATGTAAAGGCAATGCTACCAAATACTAATTGAGTGTATGTAAACTTCTGACCCACTGGGAATGTGATGAAATAAATAAAAGCTGAAATAAATCATTCTCTCTACTTGTATTCTGACATTTCACATTCTTAAATTAAAGTGGTGATCCTAACTGACCTAAAACAGGGTATTTTTACTAGGATTAAATGTCAGGAATTGTTTCAATGTATTTGGCTAAGGTGTATGTAAACTTCCGACTTCAACTGTAACTTCTGTTAGAATGTGCATTTCTAGTTGTAGTCTTTAAACTACACTGTAAGACCTTTCTGTAATTTCAACAGCAAAACACTGTAGAATGCACAGTAAAATACATGACATGCATTAATACTGTACATTGCACAGCATTATGGGCAAAATGCAGAAAAATACTGTTATTAAATGGAATTGGAAGCACACATGAAGCTCAGACTATTAGTATGTTGAAGCGGCTGTGAAGTGGAAGAATATTTTCAGCAGCTGCTGGGTACGTACCTTGCCTTGTTTATAAATATCTTTATTTCTAGCCAACGTTGATTTAATGGATGTTTTCTTGGCTATATCTAGCTAGTTGACTAACGATTCGGTATGCTCTAAATTGCTCGTAAATATCTTGCTGTGCGACCTAGAAAAAAATCACCCAGATAATAATTGTTGTGATGATAGGCTTCGCTGAACCGCAGCTTCTCAGAGCCATAGAGAATAAACTGAGCGCAGATTCATGACTGTTAAGTTTTCACCATTACTACGGATAAAACGGCGTGTTTCTAGCAGTTCAAAAAATATGACCCATATTATCTGGGTAACATATATTCTTTGGATTGACTGGCCGCAATTTACACATAAACCAGTCGTGGCCGCTAAAGCCGATGCGAATGACCAGGTGCGTGCTGACTGAAGCTGCTTCCCACTGGGCAGCATATCAGTGTAGCCGGTGGTAGCGAGTAACGTGGCCAATGTTTTTCCCTTATATTTCAAGTAGGATAGCAGCCTACACAAGAAATAACTAATATTGGTAGCTATCTAGATGTCCCCGTGATACAGTCTACTTAATGGGGAGAGTTTGAACGGCAACAACACCGGGATACAGTGTCCTCCTTATCTGTCACGACTCTGTCTGATTCTGTTCACTCGGCTCTCATCTGCGCGACATAGGCTACGAAATTGTTCTGCAGGCCAGGAGTGTACTCTCAGCCTCACCCAACGAACCATTTGTTTAATTTAAACAACATTGTTCCATAATGTTACATTATTAGCTCAACCTGTTCACTTTACCAGTAGTATGCCAACATTTGGTGGCACAGAAAGAAGAGTGTCCGGTTAAATAGTCTGGTAAAATAATATGTGGTATTGTGTAGGCTATAGCAATGTTGTATTAGTTAGCTAGGGTTTGAAGTAGGGCTATCTAGCTGTCTTTTTTGTATTTGTTCAATACCTCAATTGATTTCATAAACTATATTGGATATGGCTGTACAGGTTCCTGGTGCGAATCAACCAAGATGATGAACCCTGAAGATGGGACAAAGTGCATGACAAGGTGACCCAGAGGAAGGCAGCTGTTCTCAACCCTACATTGCCCCATTCTTCCAAGAGCTCACTGAGTTTCAGTAGTATGAGTTTGAATGAAGACCTCTAGTCAGGTAAGTACACACACACACACACACACACACACACACAACACCAGCTTGATATGTTCCTTGTCACCTGTCTGAACCCCCTTACCCCAAATAGTTTCCCCTGATCATAGATCCGAATCCCAATTGGAACTCCATCTCCCTCTCTCTCTTTGTCTCTCTCTCTCCCCCACACCCCCCACACAGGCACACAATATAGTTGTTAAATCAGTTCTGTAATTATGCTCTTATTCGGTAACATGTGTTAACTGTTAATGTTGTTACCAATTTTAATAAATATATTTTATGTACAAATGTATTGTTTTTCTTACATTTATATTTCTTGGGAAGCAAACGATATTATACTCTATGGTGAAACGATGATCACTGAGCAGTTTGTCTGTCATTTGCAAATCCTGTTTTCATATATTTAAAATGTCAACAGCTGCCGCGTTCAATTGGAGTGTAATTGATCTAACATCATTTTCAACTCACGTCTGTTCTCCAGTGTAGTAAACGGCTATTGATTTCCGACTAACATGGAACATATTATGATAGACCTTGTTCAGCTGCACCAAACCGAGATACAGCTGTTTTAGCATTCATTTTTCAATGTGAATTACAATGCAGTATAATCCAATATTGGATTTGGAAATGGAACCAATGGAAGCCCTGCTCAATATACTTTTTTATTGTCATGAGTTATAAAAGGGCAGATGGGATTCTGAGTCAGCCTTTGAGGTGTAATAGATGGGATTCTGAGTCAGCCTTTGAGGTGTAATAGATGGGATTCTGAGTCAGCCTTTGAGGTGTAATATATGGGATTCTGAGTCAGCCTTTGAGGTGTAGTACATTAGTATATTTATATTCTCGTTTCTCACACATGCTCACTCTCTATGGATTGTTATATATCGATTTCTTGTTTAGATGTTTTTATTTGTGTATTTGTAATATTGTATTTGCAAGACATTATACTGCACTGTTGGAGCTAGTAACATAAGCATTTTACTGCACCTGCTATAACACCTGCAAATCTGTATACACAACCAATAAACGTTTATTTTGATTAGTATTGAATTGCAGTAAAACCTCTAAAGCAGGCTGTATATTCAGAGCTATGGTACGCTGCCACGGATGGTGTGATGGCAGATGAAGCTATGCCGCTGCATAGTATGGGTGGATGGATGAATATGTACACTATACTGAGCAAATGCTCCGACGACTACAGTGTATATTGACATTGAGTGGTTATTGAGACGGGTAGAGAGAGCAAAGCAGCTGTGAAATGAGGGGAGTCTGAGTTCTTTCAGAGACACTAGTGGGGGAGAGATTCGCCGGCTGCTTTATGGAGAGAGGACGCTCTGTTCTGAGTGTTCTCGGTGAGCTTCCACAACACACTCGAGGTCAGGGCTAAACTCTTCCCGTTAGGAGTAGACAGAGACAGGTGGAGAACAACTGGGTTGTATTCATTAGGGCACACCGCAGCAAAATGCTTTGCAATGGAGAACTAAAACGAGTGTTTGTTATTGAACAAGTTCAGGTACTCCCTCCCTGTTTCAGTCAATTTTCTTCCGTTTGGCACCTAATGAATATCACCCAGATGGCACTCTGGCGCTCTAAAAAACACCAAGCTCAAAACAGATCAGGTGTTCTTGAGGAATGTGCGTGAAATAAGGAATATGTTGCCATTTGGGACGCATACAGGGACATTTTTCAGGTATGTCAGTATCATTCCTCCTGACTATCTTGCCTCAGGGGGACTGTGTCCTGGTATTAAGTGTAAATTAGAGAGAGCTGATAGAGGAGGTCCCTCACAAGGTCAGTCAAGTACGGCGGTGTCACTGTGTATAATGAGGACACTAATGCGCTTAGGAGCATTCAGGACACTGTGATCCCGTCCCGATATGGCGGCCGGACAGAGGAATTCATCTCAGCAATCCCAGGCCTGATTAAATGCATTAATGGATTTGCTAGCGCTATTGATTAAAACTCTAGGCCATTTCAGTATGCTCCGTAGAAACAAAATAACCTTCTGTCAGATAGAGCCAGAGTGTCGGACATGATTCTAACGCCCGGTATTCAGCTTTCAATAAACAACAGTCTTGGTATGTGAGGATTCAATTGTGGTTAGTTCATAAGAACAGGTCATATTCCATGCAAAGCACATTACAGTAGTGCGTGCTTACATTTATATATAGGTGGCCACAGTGGGAATCAAACCTACTATCCTATCCTGGCGTTGAAAGCTCCATGCTCTACCAACTGAGCCACACTACTCTCTTAAAAAATAAAGGTGAAAGTTGAAACCAAATAAGGTTCTTGAGAGCTATGCCATATTTTAGGCTCTCTGAAGAACCGTAAATGGGATGGTTCTTTAAACCACCCAAACCAGAAATGTTTCGACCCTCCAGGACCGTAATTGAATAGACCTGCTGTAGGGTGTTGAACCTTATTTGCATATTTCACAGGGTGCCTTTTGAGTTACCAGTAGTGAATATGTTATAAGAAAAAAAATACAGTACATATTTGATAAGGCCTTATTTTGAGGGCCTAGTTCTACCCTAATAGGGTGGCCTGATCTCATAGCTTACAGTCCATATCACGGCTGAAGTCACATGATGCTGGCTTCCAGCACATGATCCTGGTTTAACAGCGGTTGGCATCCAATATGTTGCATTACCGCCCCGAACTTAATAATATAAATCCATTATACTTTGTGATACAAAAAAACTAAAAATTAAATAAAATAAAAAACACCCTTCCGACTAACCCTACACTTTCCACTTCTTTGACCCTATCTGCTTCTGCACCATACCAACAGCCTGGGAGGATGGGACACCACCACTCAACACATCCTGTACAATGCATTCGGAAAGTAGTCAGATCCCTTGACTTTTTCCACACTTTGTTACGTTACAGCCTTATTCTAAAATTGATTAAATTGTTTGTTTCCCTCATCAATCTACACATAAAACCCCATGATGACAAAGCAAAAACAGTTTTTTAGAATTTTTTGCAAATTGAAATATCAAAACTGAAATATCACATTTACATACATTACCATTCAAAAGTTTGGGGGTCACTTAGAAATGTCCTTGTTTTTGAAAGAAAAGCACATTTTTTTATCAGAAATACAGTGTAGACATTGCAATTATGTTCGCACAGCTGAAAACTGTTGTGCTGATTAAAGAAGCAATAAAACTGGCCTTCTTTAGAGTAGTTGAATATCTGGAGCATCAGTATTTGTGGTTTCGATGGCCAGAAACAAAGAACTTTCTTCTGAAACTCGTCAGTCTATTCTGAAGATCTCGTACAATGCTGTGTACTTCTCCCTTCACAGAACAGCGCAAACTCGCTCTAACCAGAATAGAAAGAGGAGTGGGAGACCATGGTGCACAACTAAGCAAGAGGACAAGTACATTAGAGTGTCTAGTTTGAGAAACAGACGACTCACAAGTCCTCAACTGGCAGGTTCATTAAATAGTACCCGCAAAACACCAGTCTCAACGTGAACAGTGAAGATGCGACTCCGAGTTGCAAGGAAAAATACATATCTTCCTCTGTCCAGTGTCTGTGTTCTCTTGCCCTTAATCTTTCTTTTTATTGGCCAGTCTGAGCCTATGTAGATATTCCATAATAGTCATTTACAACATTAACAATGTCTACACTGTATTTCTGATCAATTTTATGTTATTTTAATGGACCAAAAATGGCTTTTCTTTCAAAAACAAGGACATTTCTAAGTGGCCCCAAACTTTTGAACATTAGTGTAAGTATTCAGACCCTTTACTCAGTACTTTGTTGATGCACATTTGACAGCGATTACAGCCTTGAGTCTTCTTGGGAATGACGCTACAAGCTCGGCACAGCTTTATTTGGAGAGTTTCTCCAATTCTTCTCTGCAGATCCTCTCAAGCTCTGTCAGATTTGATGGGGAGTGTCGCTGCACAGCTATTTTCAGGTCTCTCGGGTTCATGTCCGGGCTCTGGCTGGGCCACAGCATGATGCTGCCAACACCATGAGTCACGTTAGAGATGGTGCCAGGTTTCCTCCAGACGTGGTGCTAGGCATTCAGGCCAATTCAATCTTGGTTTCATCAGACCAGAAAGTCTTGTTTCTCATGTTCTGAAATTCTTTAGGTGCCTTTGGGCAAACTCCAAGCGGGCTATCATGTGCCTTTTACTGAAGAGTGGATTCCATCTGGCCATACCACCATAAGGCCTGATTGGTGCAGTGCTGCAGAGATGGTTGTCCTTCTGGAAGTTTTTCCCATCTCCACAGAGGAACCCTTTACCTCTGTCAGAGTTACCATCAGGTTCTTGGTCACCTCCCTCTCGATTGCTCAGATTGGCCGGACAGCCAGCTCTAGGAAGAGTCTTGGTGGTTCCAAACTTCTTCCATTTAAGAATGATGGAAGCCACTGTGTTCTTGGGGACCTTACAAATCATGTCCAATCAATTTAATTTACCATAGGTGGACTCTAATCAAGTTGTAGAAACATCTCAAGGATGATCAATGGAAACAGGATGCACATGAGCTCAATTTCAAGTCTCATATCAAAGGGTCTGAATACTTATGTAAATAAGGTATTTTTATTTAAAACATTTTTAACCTGTTTTCGCTTTGTCATTATAGGGTATTGTGTGTAGATAGATGAGGAAAAGGTTTTATTTAATCCATTTTAGAATAAGGCTCTAATATAGAAAAAGTGAAGGGGTCTGAATACTTTCTGAATGCACTGTAACTCTTCTGAAGTCTTCTCGCATACCCAAATATTTCTCAGCAGCTGCCACCACAACATCACTCCTTTCAATGGTGCCCTGTTCCTAAGAGCAAAGAAAGATACAGATTTCGACCCAAGTTGCGTGACACAGAGTGCACGCTCCCTCTGGTCAGAAGAAGCACAAACGCATATCAAATGTCCACTACAGGTTACATTCACTGATTCTACTGCACCCAACTCCTTTCCCACCCACTCTGAAACCACAAATGGGATCTGCCAAAAGGCAAAGATCCAATTTCTCAAAGAATGTCACTCTTACTTGACCAGATTCTTCTTTATCATGTCCATCGATGCCAAGCTTCGGCTCTGAGCTCTTCCACCTCACTTAACTTTCCCTCATTCACTTCCATTTCACCTCCAGAAATCCACCTCTCTGTGTCCCTGTCCCAATATTCCTCCCAATATTCCTCTTCTCCCAACTTTGCTTGCGGCCCGGTGGCATCCCGACATAACTCCATATCCAGTCAAAGTTACTGCGGGAAACAAAGAATTCTAAACAATTCTATGATATGATGGGTGTGGTTTTGGTTAAACTCTGGTTATTAACACCAACTCTGGGGTTATTTTACATCACTGAGTGTTAATTTATCTCTTTACAGTGTTCATTTAACTCTTGAATCAACACTTTAAATGTTAGTCTGAAAAATCAACACTAGTTAACACTGGCCACTTGGCTGTGTGCTATGAAAGGGACACATACATTTTAAGAACCTTTTAGAATTCTGAAAAAACATAAATGCAACTTCAAGAAGTCCCCACTTATCTCCAATGTTTTTTATCGGGCAAGACTTCTCCGAGGAACCTTAAGAGCTGAGGAAGAACCATTTAAGAACCTTAATTTTATTCAGTGTAGAGTAAGCACTTGACTAGACTATCCATACTGTAGTACATACTGGCCATTATATTAGTCGTTTTATGTAATGTTTCATCAGTTTTTAGACCTTCCTACTTTTGTTTTGGTATTGTATTGGCTTTCTTTGAATCAGTTGTATCAGATTATCACAGATAATGGGTAAAAAAAAAATCCAATACAATAAAATCCAATATAATATGGCGTCAATGATATTGGGTTACAGTTTTTATATATTATAGGTGCAAAGTCTGTCGTACATTTTCACAACTCTTAGTACAAAACTCAAAACAGATAATGAAAAAGGCAGTTGTTTGAAAACTCTAAGCACATTTTCAATTGACTAGATACAACACACAAAATCATACAGTCACCTTTTCACCAAACTTCAGTGTTTCATCTAGAAATACATGTTTCACATTGCAATCCATGTTCATTTAAGGTAATTGCCTTTCACAATGCAATGCTCACATTACTTTTGATATGATTCTCTTCGGTTTAAAATACATTTTACTATTACTTAATCTGACTCCTCTTACTTGATGATCACTTAAACGTTTGGTAAACCTACACTGCTTTACTTAAATTGCATTGGCCAGTACAGTAATATATGCCATTACGTAGCAGACAACAAAGTGACAAAAGTCCACACATTTTGGTATGTGACCCCAGTGGGAATCAAACCCACAACTCTGGTGTTGCTAGTGCCATGCCACATAAAGGAACATTACAATACATAAGTACAATACAATACTGTAAAATACAATACAGGTAGAAAGTGTATGATTGCCATCCCCATGACCATACCACCCTCCTTCAGTCCATGGATGAGGCATGCAATGACTTAAATCCAGACCTACAGTATGTCAGGCTTGGATTCACCATGCCAAAAGGTTTTTCCCCACGTGCAAGAACAATGAGGATATTTACTGCGATTTCAATGAGAACTTATGGCCAAATTCTCAAGACAGGCTTGATACAAACTAGTGCCTGCTAATCATTGTGTCTTTAATTTCTTTCATTGTGAAAGATTTCTTCAATGATCACACCTTTGATCAGACACGGGATAGAAATTTTGGAAATATGATCTTCAGACATTTTCTATGGGTAGTCCAAGTGTATTGCCTAATGTGAAAACAGTGTAATGTACTGTAATTTACACTACTGTAACATACTAAATACAAATGGCAATTTTTAAACATGTATCTTATATTTTTTCTATTGGATTAAATGGTTCATAAAATAACTAAATTGAGAAGATATCAATATGTTGTGTTTTGGTGATTAAACTAATGGACAGTAAATGTATATTTTGGATCAATGGTTGTGTGGTGAAATCTGTCTACAAACAAAATTAATGCACAGTGAAACTGGCTGTGTTACCAGTTTGGATTTTTGTACTAAGAGTTTAGAAAATTCACCACATACTTGTGAAAATACTACCCAAGCGATAAAAAAACTGTAATTAAACAGGTTTATTGGGCATATTTTGGAAGGTTAGAAAGAGGATCCCTGAGGAGGAATCATGTGATAAGCAAGCCTGGTGGTGAGAGCATTCACAGTGCGAGGTGAGAGAATGTGGAGTCCTTCGAACGCCTCTGAGCTGCTCGCTCTCGACGTAAAAACCCAATCACACCACAGTACGGGGAAGAAAATCATATCATTCAACGGGTCAGGCAAAAGGTCAACCTGCTTGTTTCAGGGGCCTCATTTAACGTGCTCGGTTGCGTGCTGCTGTCTTTAATTTATAGTGACGGTCCTTTTGCCTGGAGTGACAGAGACTCCCTGACCTCCCAAGAATTTCTAGTAAATGTTTGACCACACCGTTACATATGGCCAGTGGTGTAAGGGTGCTAGGGGTCCTATTCAATCAGTGTTTTGACCTCAATGTCATGCATGTCCGTGGGTCATTTCAGCAGGAGGTGATTAATCATGGTGAGTTATGAAGGTGATTTACAGGAGCAAAAAGAAGACTGAGGTATTTGAGTATGGTAATAGAAATCCAAGGTTGGGCATCTTATCATGATTTATTAAAGAGAAACAACCTTTTGACTATAAGCCCTATTACCCAAGGCGTGGAATAGATATGCAAACAAAAAGGAGAGCGTCAATGATTGTGTAATGATAAGATGTGATGATTTGCGTCGTAACACGGCTTGTCATGAGAAGTTCCTTTTAAGAAACAAACCTTTACAGATGAAAATGGTCTTGCCTTAGAAACATTTCCCCAGTTTTAGGTGCAGAGTGTTGCAGTATAATTATAGAAGATGCTCACATCAGTAGAGTGATGCTAATTTGCCTCCTGTTATCCTCACGAAAGCACTGTTCTTTGTCCAACGCCGCCACATGTTATTCCACTTCCTTGCCGTCACCTACCTACTGGACTGTTCAAAAATTGATAACAGCACAGAGAGGACTTGCAGAGGAGTGTCCTTGGAAGAAGCCATAATGATAATAAAAGGTATAGTCACGGCTACAAAAGCTAGATAGACGGTTGTGTCCCAAAAGGCACCCTATTCCCTATATAGGGCACTACTTTTGACTTTAGCCCTTTGGACCCTGGTCAAAAACAGTGCACTATTAAGGTAATAGGGTGCCATTTGGGATGATATGAGATATGCTATGATATGATATGATATGATATGTGATACAGTATGTTGCTAACAGCACTCTGTGGCAGGTGGCTGTACTCACTGCCAGTCTTAAAGCATCCGCTTTGTCCCTGTTGAAATAGGGCATGGCAACTACATGTGATGGAGCATACTAAATGATACATCACTGGAATTAAATACTGTATGTCTCAATGTCTGTAATAATTTTGCAGGTGCACATAATCATAAAGATTAGAACTGCACAGCAAATTATTCATTGTTAAAGGCCCAGTGCAGTCCAAAATACGATATGTATTGCGATTCTCACGGTTCTATAAGTATTGTGATTCGATACTGTGATTTTTATCACAATTTGATATTCCGAACATATTGCTCACGATATGTCTGCTGCAGAGGGAGAAGAGAGAGCATGAGAAAACAAGTTTTCATCAGTCATGGAAATAAAAGTGCTGAAAACAAAATGGCCTCCCTATTTAAAAGAAGATGGAGAACAAATACTGGCATTTTTATTTATTTTCTTACTAGGCATGTCAGTTAAGAACAAATTCTTATTTACAATGACAGCCTAGGAACAGTGGGTTAACTGCCTTGTTCAGGGGCAGAACAACAGATTTATACCTTGTCAGCTCGGGGATTCAATCCAGCAACCTTTCAGTTACAGGCCCAACATTCTAACCGCTAGGCTACCTGCCGCCCCGTTTTGGTTCAGGTACAGCCAAGTATGGCATTAATAATATTGCAATATTGTCAAAACGATACGGTACGATATATTGTAAAAATTAATATCCCGATATGTAACGGTATAGATTTTTTCACCATCATATATATTTTATAAGGCCTTATTTTACCCTAATACAGGGGCCTGAAACTCATACGCATAATTTTGAACCAAAACCACGCCCCTCATTATCATATTTCCCAGTACGCTCTAATGCAGGTTGATTTATTAGAATTGTTTTGTTTCAATATCTGTGTTTGTTTGATTCATAACTTAATCTTAAACTACTCAAATATAAATTATTAAAGGTTTTTAACTAATCCAATGTGTTAGTTGCATTTATTGCACCCATTACTGAAATTGTTGTTCCAGTTGAGATCCTTTAGGTAGTCTCCTAGTTTAATTTCCTAAACCTGGCAGTTGTTTTGAAAATAGGTGATTAATAATTCAAAAAGTTGGATATAGATTCTTATAAGAGTTACATAATGTCTGGTTGTATTACACTCATAAAAAAAGGTCTGGATTTCTCCCTGAAGGGGTACAAACCCTTGTTACTGTAGCGGTACCCTGTAAAGTCATCCTTTGTACCTTTAGTTATAAGTGCATAATTGTACCCCAGTTTATACCTCAGGCCACATCAGGCGTGCAAGTAGTGTTGCAAAATTCCAGTGACTTTCCTCAAAATTCCCAGATTTTCCAAACATCCTGGTTGAAGTCTGCTGTTTTTTCCAAGAACTTCCATGCAGGATTCTGGAAAACCAGGAAAGTTACAAGAATTTTGCAACCCTACACAGCAAATTTGCAATCTGAATTTGAACACCCACAGTGTTAAATTTCACACTTTCCTAGAAATGGTATGTGACCATGTCCAATTGTATTAAACTAATGCATTTCAAAGTGTTGATAAACTGAGAGTGTTGGGTCCGTAACACCATGGGTGTTGCAAATTCCAACTTAAATTAATACTTTATTAGAGTTGATGCGGTAACACTTTCTCAGTCTTAGGGAATGAAAACGTGGTCTTAAAGTAAATGGTTTTGGGGAACTGTTTTAACATGTAGGGTCTAAAGCCTTATTTGCATATTTATTTCCCAGGGTGCCTTTCAAATTAATTTGAGAGATACCAGTACCACTCATGATTGTGTTTGCTAGTGACAGAGACATGATTGTTGTATTCATTGCCGGATGAGTCCTACGATTTTAAACGTGCGGGGAAGTGCGGCCCTTGAGAGGGCAAGAACAAGATGTATGAAGTGCAGTATTAACATAAGGAGATGTATACTTGGATTACGGAGGAGGAATGGAGGCAAAAAGAGAGGTAGGAAGAGGGTGATGGTTTGTTGAAGAAGAATGGTAGAAAATATAAGCACAGTGGGATGTACACCGGATCAAAGACAGGAGGAGAAATGGAAGTGAATGAGTATCGGAGGTGGTAGGTGTGGTGAAGTTCTCGATGCCCGAGGTCTGCACCAATGGTCAGGATAAAAATTTGTCTGTGACAGTAGGAGTGAAGTTTTTGGAAAAAGTGGACCCTTGCCTTTTGGCTGATCCATTTGTGGAGGTAGGTGCTGTGGAATTGGTGCAAACGATGTAAATTGTTTTGCTCTCAAGAAAAGGGTGCCATTGAAAGGTGTGGTTACTGGAGTAGCAGTAAATGTGAAAGCTGACCAACTGAAGGGGAAGATTCCCGGTGTTTGTGATGCTCGTCGTTTGGTGCGACGCAGACAGGGTGGCGTGAGTGGTGAAACAGAGTCATTATCTGTTCTTTTGAGTTTTGATGTTGAGTCTTTGCCCGACAAAGTGATGTTAGGATATATAAGTTATCCGGTACAAGCTTTTGTGCCGAATACATTATGTTGTTACAGGTGTCAAGATTATGGGCATGTGGCAGCAGTGTGTAGGAGGGTGTTAATTGTAGGGGTGCCCATGGGGCTGGGGGTCAGAAATGTCCAGTGAGAGAGAGGCAGGTTGAGGTTTCCAGAGTTAAAGTAGTGCAGAAGTTGTTGTATGCTGAGGCAGTGAAGAAAGTAGAGGGAGATCGGTCAAGGGGGAGGGATCCTGAGAGGACTGGTGTGAGTAGTAAATCTGTTCCAGTACAGAGGGATAGGCCAACAAGTGATATATGCTTTAGTAAAATTTGTTTTTTTGCTTTTATAGCAATGGTTATCAATGGTGTCCTGTCCTTTCAGGTCGTTGTGGAGTAGGGTGGTGGTAGGATATTTGTTGATTTATTTCTTTTGTTTTCAAAATTGGTGGCATTAATGCAACATTTATTGGATGCCAACCTCCATTAAATCTCATCGAAGAAGAAGAGGATGAGTCCTGGAGCCTTCACCAACTGAGTGCCTAAGTTAATATTTTATCGTAAAAATGTATGCTACATTATGCTGGCTTACAAAGTGTTATGTACTGCCTATTGGAATCCAGCCAGATTTAGGATAGCCAACAAATGGACATTTTAATTGTCCCCAGCTACAGTTAGAAAGACTGCCAATGTAGACTACCTTCCTAAAACTATCTAAACTGGAACAACCATCTCAATAACATGTGAAATTAGTTTAGTTTAGATTTTTTAATCTTTGTGTAGATAAATTAATCAATCAATGTTCATGCAGAAATATATACACTATCGTTCAAAAGTTTGGGGTCACTTAGAAATGTCCTTGTTTTTTAAAGAAAAACACATTTTTTGTCCATTAAAATAACATCAAATTGATCATAAATACAGTGTAGACATTGTTAATGTTGTAAATGACTATTGTAGCTGAAAACGACAGATTTTTTATGGAATATCTACATAGGCGTACAGAGGCCCATTATCAGCAACCATCACTCCTGTGTTCTAATGGCACGTTGTGTTAGCTAATCCAAGTTTATCATTTTAAAAGGCTAATTGATCATTAGAAAACCCTTTTGCAATTAAGCACAAATGAAAACTGTTGTGCTGATTAAAGAAGCAATAAAACTGGCCTTCTTTAGACTAGTTGAGTATCTGGAGCATCAGCATTTGTGGGTTCGATTACAGCCTCAAAATAGCCAGAAACAAAGACCTTTCTTCGAAAACTCGTCAGTCTATTCTTGTTCTGAGAAATGAAGGCTATTCCATGCGAGAAATTGCCAAGAAACTGAAGATCTCGTACAGCGCTGTGTACTACTCCCTTCACAGAACACAAACTGGCTCTAACCAGAATCGAAAGAGGAGTGGGAGGCCCTGGTGCACAACTGAGCAAGAGAACAAGTACATTAGAGTGTCTAGTTTGAGAAACAGACGCCTCACAAGTCCTCAACTGGCAGCTTAATTAAATAGTACCCACAATACACCAGTCTCAACGTCAACATTGAAGAGGCGACTCTGGGATGCTGGCCTTCTAGGCAGAGTTGCAAAGAAAAAGCCATATCTCAGACTGGCCAATAAAATGAAAATATTAAGATAGGCAAAAGAACACAGACACTGGACAGAGAAAGATAAGCTCAGTTGTCCTATGTCTTTTCACACTGAGAAAGTTAACGGAAATGAACTCAACACAGTCAAGTAACAACAACTCCACACAGTGCTGATTCCACTGTAATTCAAATAACACTTAATTTATTCACTGCAAGTGGTGTCAATTTCAATCCCACTTGTGTTAACCCCACTAAAATCAACACATAGATATAACACTCATAACACTTTTTACCTCAATACCAAGATTTTAACACCTGCAAATTTGCTGTGTCCTTACACAGAACATGCTGGCAGTGCCCACCACAGCAGGTGGTGGTGATGAAGCAGGCAGGGGGGCATCTTGGGAGAGAGCCTTTCTTTGCCAAACAGCTGCAGAGATTTTGGCGTTCATGGCGTGAGGACTTATCTAGAGCACCAGTTTTTACATACAGGGAATTTAATGGATTTAGAAAACCCCTCTGTGTGCTAATAGGCTGTTTTCCTAAATAACACCTGAGAGTTACCACCTGGAAGTGTTCAGTAAATACATGATGTGTCTGCCATAGCTATTTCCATTCATGTTAGTGCTGTAAGGGATTTATTTAGTAGAGGAATCATAGTTGGTGGATTTTATGACAATATGCCATTATGCTGCCTAAATAAGTAACAATGTGAAGATTTATTATTGATGCGAATGAAATTCTACTGCTCATACACACTAGCAATCAGATTGTAATAAGTCCTGCTGAGACTGAGGCTGTCCTAATATGGACACTGTAGTCTGGTTCAGATCTTTTCTTCTTGATCCTCCACATATCACTGCAAATCAGGTCACCCGGCTCTAGCTATATTTAGCAGCTGCAGCTACATTTAGCCTACCTGTAGTTAAGCACATTCTATTCAGCAAATGAATTTTGCATTACATTATAATAATGTACTTCTGTACTGTCTGGTGTTGGATTATCACAATCTATGTTAGAGCCTGGAAAAAGTGAGGGAGAGAATTCAATATAAGTAGAATGAGTGACTGAATCAATGTTGGCTCATTCATAAAAATACTCAGCAACACAAACCAATCAATGTGGTTTGAACCTATATCCATTTGGTGTAGTGGAGGAACCCCAAAGAGGATGCTCATTATGGCCTAGGGGTGGCCGCACCATGATAACCTGATGGATTGGTCTTTGGTGTGTTAACAGGTGGTGAGTCAAGACATGGGGAATGGAGATGAAACCACTTATTGAGAACCCTGAGAACCCTGATTAGGACTCATACACTCAACTAAATGCTGAGACTACTCCGAAAGACTGATACTCCTAAATGCTGAGACTACTCCTAAAGACGGATACTCCTAAATTATGAGACTACTCCTAAAGACTGATACTCCTAAATGCTGAGACTACTCCTAAATGCCAGTGGTGTAAAGTACTTAAGTAAAAAATACTTTAAAGTACTACTTAAGTCGTTTTGTTTTTTGGTTTCTGTACTTTACTTAACTTTTTATATTTTTGACAACTTATACTTTTACTTCACTACATTCCTAAAGAAAATAATGTATTTTTTACTCCATTCAGTTTCACTGACACCCAAAAGTTACATTGTAAATGCTTCGCAGGACAGGAAAATGGTCCAATTCACACATAAAGAGAAAATCCCTGGTCATCCCTACTACCTGATCTGGTGGATTCACTAAACACAAATGCTTTGTTTGTACATTATGTCTGAGTGTTGGAGTGTGCCACTAGCTATCCGTAAATTAAATTCCTTATATGAAGCACTTCTGGCTTGCTTAATGTAAGGAATTTGAAATGATTTATACTTTTACTTTTGATACTTAAGTACATTTAAAACCAAATACTTTTAGACTTTTACTTATGTAGTATTTTACTGGGTGACGTTCACTTTTACTTGAATCATTTTCTATTAAGGTATCTTTACTTTTACTCAAGTATGACAATTGGGTACTTTTTCACCACTGCTAAGTGTTTAGACTACTCCTAAGTGCTGAGACTACTCCTAAATATTGAGACTACTGCTAAATGCTGAGACTACTTTATTAAGGATCCCCATTAGCTACTGCCAAGGCAGCAGCTACTCTTCCTGGGGTCCAGCAACATCACGGCAGTTATATACAATTACAAATATTACATGACCTCCTGAGTGGCGCAGCTGTCTAAGGCACTGTATCACAGTGCTAGCTGCATTACTACAGATCCTAGTTCAATACTGGGCTGTGTTGCCTTGTTGATAGTGTTGTTAAGAAGGCAGAGCGGCGCTTTATTATGGACAGACTTCTCCCCATTTTAGCTACTATTGTATCAACATGTTTTGACCATGACAGTTTACAATCCGGAGTTACCCCAACTTGCTCAATTTCCACATTATTTATTACAAGATTTAGTTGAGGTTTAGGGTTTAGTGAATATTTTATCCCAAATACAATGCTTTTAGTTTCTTAAATATTTAGAACTAACGTATTCCTTGCTACCCTGAAACTAACTGCTGCTCTTTGTTAAGTGTTGCAGTGATTTCACTTGCTGTTGTAGCTGACGTGTATAGTGTTGAGTCGTCCGCACACATAGACATAAGCATGTCATTAGTAAAGATTGAAAAAGTAAGTGGCCTAGACAACTGTAATTGGCAATATCAGTGTGTTTTGTGATGAATGAGGATTTGGATACTGCTTTAAAGTACATTTATGTAGCATTAGTAAAGATGTGATGAATATTTGTTCATGATTTCATTCCTGTGCTGTATGTAACTATCCTGATAGGTTGACTGAACCAGGCACTGGTTACAGTTTGACGCTTTTTCTTGAGTGGGCAGCTTGATGAAAGCCAGTCAATATTTAAATTACCCAGAAAATATACCTCTCTGTTGATATCACATACATTATCAAGCATTACACACAAGTTATCCAGATACTGACAGTTTGCACTTGGTGGTCAATAGCATCTTCCCACAAGAACGGGCTTTAGGTGAGGCAGATGAACCTGTAGCCATATTACTTCAACAATATTTAACATGAGATCCTCTCCAAGCTTTAAAGGAATGTGGTTCTGAATATAAACAGCAACAACTCCACCTTTGGCATTTCTGTATTTTCTGTAGATGTTATAGCCATGTATTGCTACCACTGTATCATCAAAGGTATTATCTAAGTGAGTTTCAGAAATGGTCAGAATGTAAATGTAATCTGTTACCTGCAAATTTATGATTTCATGAACCTTGTTTCTTAAGCTACATATGATAACTTAGGCTATTTTTAGCACTTTTCTAGGGGTGCTTGATTGTTTTCATTGCTTTGCTGAAGTAGACATGCTCATGTTATTCATGTTAGTGCAGGGTGAGCTGCACACAGTGGACTTCCTACTAGGGCACACCGCCTCAGTGCTAACAGTATAATTCACAGGCACATTATATTGTTGCGTTCAAAATGCATAGCCTACATTTCGGACACATTTCACAGGGATATTGGTCAGTTTTCACAAAACCTCTCAGTGGTTTTGCCTTTTTACTCACCCATAAAATGTGGTGAGTAGTTTTTTTTTAAATTTAACCTTTATTTTACTAGGCAAGTCAGTTAAGAACAAATTCTTATTTACAATGACGGCCTAGGAACAGTGGGTTAACTGCCTTGCTCAGGGGCAGAACGACAGATTTTTACCTTGTCAGCTCAGGGATTCGATCTGGCAACCTTTCAGTTACAGGCCCAACACTATAACCACTAGGCTACCTGCCGCCCCAAAGAGAGCGAAAGACAATAGTTGAACAGTTTTGAACAAGTTCATTTCTTTCAAAATGAAGGAGAAGCAAGAGAGAGATAGAGAGTTTCACCATACTTAGCTACATATGTTAACTTAGGCTATTTTTAGCACTTTTCTAGGGGTGCTTGATTGTTTTCATTGCTTTTCTGGGAAGCTTAGCTGAAGTAGACATGCTCACGTTATTTATGTTAGTGCAGGGTGAGCTGCACACAGTGGACTTCCTACTAGGGCACATCGCCTCAGTGCTAACAGTATAACTCTTGTTCACAGGCACATGATTACAGCACACAATAGCTGTAGGATCAGCAGATGCATTCAGGGCAGTTAAGAGGGACATAAGTTAGGTTATTACATTGTTTCTACCAACGCCCATGGGATAATGTACATTTGCTGAAGCATTGTGACAACTCAGCGACACAATGGTAGCGATTAATTGAGCTGGGCTTGGGTCATTGTCTCAGCACAGCCTTATAATGCTGTGAAATGATCCAGGAACCCAAATGATTTGGGTGGATCCCATCCTCCTTATAAAATGAGCTTTGTTTCCAGAAGGTATCAAAATTGTCAATTAATGTTACACCCACAGAGCTGCAATAGTCACATAGCCATTTATGGAGGGCTGACAGTCTGCTGAAATGTTCAGTGCCACGATTTAGGGAGGGCACAGGGCTAGATATTATTGGGCGTTTGTTGGTGTCAAGCAGAGACCCAATCAGTTCTTTAAAATCCATCTTCAGCTGTTCTGAGCTGCCCTTAATAATGTCATTGAATCCCACATGAACTGTGATAGACTCCATTTCCTGATGCAGGTTTAAAAGGATTTTGGAGCAACTTATTGATGTCCTGTACTCGTGCTCCTGGATAGCACAAAGTTTTTGCTCCAGGGACTGAGACATTCCTCTCCTCACCATTGAACTGCCATAGACAACGGCCGGAGAAGGGGATGTAGAGATCCGCCCATTCCTACCCCTCATGCAATTCTTGGAACCTTTCACGGGCCGACGAGAAGCAGGATAGCTGTGACTACTCCTAAATGTTGAGGCTACTCCTAAATGCTGATACTCCTAAATGTTGAGACTACTCTTAAATGTTGAGACTACTCTTAAATGCTGAGGCTACTCCTAAATGCTAAAACTACTCCTAAATGTTGAGGCTACTCCTAAATGCTGATACTCCTAAATGTTGAGACTACTCTTAAATGTTGAGACTACTCTTAAATGCTGAGGCTACTCCTAAATGCTAAAACTACTCCTAAATGTTGAGGCTACTCCTAAATGCTAAAACTACTCCTAAATGCTGAGGCTACTCCTAAAGTAAAAAAAAAAAAATTAGGCTGTGTTATCTGAGCAAGTACAAATCATTGTTACTGTGTGTGTCCCATGTTTGATATACCCCTATCTGAGATAGTTCTCTTCAGTTAGTGCTCCTTTACAAGATAACACATAGTAATGTGTTGTAATATGGATGTTTAATTTAGATATGAGGTTCTCTCCTCAGATACCTGATATAACCACAGAATCCATTTAGCATTTTTTGTTCCTGAGGTAATCAACATCATCCTCACTGATTGCATTTTAATTAAAAGTTTTTAATAATTGCTGCTGCCGCCTCCGGGATTGGAGACGTGGTGACTGGACGTCGTTATCAATTGGACGTCCTGCACATCTTACATTCACTCAGTACTATCAGACTAAAACACACACACACGCACACACACACGCAGACAGACACACACACCCACCCACACACACACTGCGGACAATTAATTAAATTGAAGGCATTGATTTATATTGTGACCTGACAAGCCCTCACAGACAACATGGTGAATTAAGTAGTTGGTGGATGGATTAGGTGGTAAAGTTGAGGGCACTGACAGTAATTGCCAAGGGGTGAGGAGCATGATGAATATGATTACATACAGGGGGAACCTGATCCCAGATCAGCGCTCCTACTCTGAGACGCTTCATGATGTTGGTTCAGTCTGAAGGGTTTGCAACATTGTGGAAAGTTGGGATGTGGGAGATTGAGTATGGAGTGGCTAAGGGAAGCCTCGGGAGCCATTTCCTAGTCACTTGACAGTTGAGTCATAGTCATTCCTCAGGCTTTTATATATCTGGACAGCAGTGGAGGAGGCTTCAGTGAATTTCATAAAGTAAAAATTGTAAAAGATTTAAAAAGTTATCCTTTTTAGATAAAACTATACTAAATATCTTAATGTCACCAAATAATTGATTAAAACACACTGTTTTGCAATTAAGGTCTACATTATCCTCAACAGCACTCTGTGGGGTAGCACCATGGTTTAGCCAGAGGACAGCTAGCTTCTGTCCTCCTCTGGGTACATTGACTTAAATACAAGTAGGCTCATGGTTCTCACCCCCTTCCATAGACCTCCAACCTATCAGAGCTCTTGCAGCATGAACTGACATGTTGTCCACCCAATCAAAGGATCAGATAATTAATCTAGTTCTGTAAGCAGTGCATAAGATGTGGTGAGTAGTTGACTCAAAGAGAGAGAAAGACAATAGTTTAACAGTTTTGAACAAATTAATTTCTTTCAAAATGAAGGAGAAGCAAGAGAGAGATAGAGAGTTTCACTTACTTAGCTACAAAATGCAGCTAGCTAGTTAAGCTTACTCAAACACCCTGCTCAAACAGTGGGATGCTATGTTAGCATCCCACTGGTAAGCTTTTGGTTTGACTAATTTATTGACACCGGGGCCCGCAGGTGTAAGTTCTAAACTGCTTAATGACTGTACACTGCAACGTTACTGCAGGATTGTAACGGGTTTTCTAACGCGTTATTTCTATTAGCTATGTTCACTATGACATTACTTTAGCTAATATGGTAACAACGATGTAGCCTGTTTGTAGCGGTTATGAAATGGTTTTGCTTGGAAAGTTTATTTTGCTTGGTCACACACAACTGATATTTTGTGCATTGAAGTCCACAAGCAAAGGGAAAAGATGAGAGGAGGAGAGTGCATAGATGCGAGAAGGAATAGAACGTGGCTGCTATGAAAGTGAACTGTGTTTACGTGTGATCAGGGGTGTATTCATTCCACCGATTCTGTTTAAAAACGTTTCTTAAACAGAACGAAATGGTATAAACAAACCTGAATTTGTCCATTAGAAACTCTTGTTTGCAACTGTTAGACTAATGATTACACCCTAGATGCAGGCAAGAGTGTCACCTCAAATTTTTCTCTCGACCTGTGTGCACCTAAGTTGTAAACTTTAATTCATAGGCTAGGTTGTAGCAACCTCATGATAGTTATATGGAACATTAAGAGTATCATGTAGTAGCCTAAACCTATCGCTGTTACATTGATCTGGGTGAATGGAATATGAATGAAAGTCATCCAACATGCTGTAATAGAAAATTGTCCTCCCTCATCTTAAACAACACCGACCGCCACTGCTGAACAGCTGGAGACATTTTGGTGTGAAAGAGAAAAACTGTGTGCGTACGTGTGTGTGTTTGTTCCTGAAAGCAGAGCTACATAATGGTTTTGTGATTATGTCCCTTTGTGGAATGGCACTCCCCTGACCATTAAATAGCTATTAGTGCATTGTGTGACTCTATTCAAATTTGCCAAGAGAACATTATGTTTTTAATGATGAACCTGAAATAAATACAAAAAAATCTCTCTCTCTCTCTCAGTGATTAATAGACTACTCCCATTAGTTTTCTTAAATGATTCTGTCCAAGGCTTCTCCACCTACACCTAGGGCTCCCAAGTGTCGCAGTGCTCTAAGACACTGCATCTCAGTGCTAGATGCGTCACTACAGACAACCTGGTTTGAATCCAGACTGTATCACAACCGGCCGTGATTGGGAGTCTATAGGGTGGCACACAATTGGCCCAGTGTCGTCCGAGTTTGGCTGGTGTAGGCTGTCATTGTAAATAAGAATTTGTTCTTAACTGACTTGCCTAGTTAAATAAAAATAAAATAAAAACCCATTCTGCCATGCACGGAGGCTAATGGTTTTGTCAATGTTACACTATAGTGTCCTTGATATTGCTAAAGTAGGCAAATATTTAGTAGGAAACAACTTTGCCATCGTTATCAAGTCGTCAAATTCTCAAAATTAGCTAACAATGCTAAAGTTAGCTAGTAAGAGAGAGAGATTATTAAAGATCATTCTGATGACCATGACATTGTCCCACATCACATAAGCAGAAACCCTGAGCAGACCACAGTTACACACACAGCAAATTGGCAAGTGTTACCTAGTGTTGATTTGTCAGTGTAACATTTCTAGTGTTGATTAAGGTGTTAAATTAATGCTGTAAATGTTAAATTAACACTTGTTCATGTAAAATAACCCCAATGTTGATGTTAATAATGAGTGTTAAACCAAAACCACTCCCATCATTATCAAATGTCCCAGCATGCTCTATTGCAAGTAGATTTTTAGAATTGTTTGTTTCAATATATATGTTGTTGCATGTACTCATATATAAATAACATATTTTTCTAAATTAATCAAATGTGTTTCTTGGAATTATTGTACCCGTTACTGGTACAATGGTTGTTCCAGTTTAGATGGTCTAAACTGCCTTAAATCTTAATCTTCCCAAATCGGCAGTCATAATGAATGCAGGTTGCTGGTGAAAACTGGCTGGATTCCAGATGGAATTCCACATACATCACTTTGCAAACCAGCATAATGTGATGTACATGGCTTTAAACCAGGCGATTCAGGCCACTGTGTTAAGGTAAACTAGGCTCTCAAAATAAGGCCATATGAATTGTGTGTTGTATTGTTAACTCCTTTCATTGAAATGGTAGTCGCTATGATCTCGTTTGGTCAAGGCCACAGGACTGAAAAAAAATATACAGTATATTTTTATTCTTTGGGATTTGGTTGGCGGATCCAACTTTTAGGTGCATACACTGCCACCTACTGTACTGGAGTGTGAGGCCAGTTACGGACTACCTACGTAAAATCAGGACTGAAACTGCATGAATGCAACAACCATGTCTCTGTCACCAAAATAATACAGTAATGCGTGGTTACGCTAAATTCGCTCGAAAGGCAAGGCACTCTGGGAAATATGCAAACAAGGCTTTACACTAAGCAGTGTGTTAATTTAACACTGAAAAGTGTGGAGCCGTGGCTGGCAGCGGGTGCTCTTGGAACACATTGGCGCAGATCTAATTTTAAAATGGCTCAGGGGTGTATGATGGTGCTGTGTGCCTCTGTACTCCTAAAATCTGGTTATGTGAAGGGACTTGACGTACAATCAGTGTTGTTGTTCATGTTGCTTTTTTTTTACGTTTTATCTCTCACCTCTCATCTCTTAATCCACACATTAGCATTCTGTGTGTGGATTAAATAGGGAAGGGATACCTAGTCAGTTGCACAACTGAATGCATTCAACCAAAATGTGTCTTCTGCATTTAACCCAACCCCTCTGAATCAGAGAGGTCAGGGGGCTGCCTTAATCAAAGTCCACATCATCAGCGCCCAGTGTATTGTCCCTTTATGATTGTGATGTGTTGTAAATGGTGTTTTAAGTTTTAATTTCGCTGTCTGTTTCAGGTTGCCTGTTTGAGGATGAGCTCTGTACACGTTACGAGTTCTGCGCTAACGGTAAGCCAGCCAGCTTCAAAGGGTTCACTTCTAAAAAGTGACTATCAACCAACTGCCCACGACCCTCATTATACAGACAGACAGAATGATGGTGATGGTATCAACTCATATTGACTCACACACACTATTCTAAAACACTCATTGCTTTTCATCATTACCCCATGGGAAACTGAGTCTGCCTCTCAAATGGCACCCTATTCCCTTTATAGTGCACTACTTTTGACCAGGACCCATAGAGCTCAGGAAAATAGTAATGCACTAAATATGGAATAGGGTGCCATTTGGGATGCAACCTGAGAGAAGCACCAGAGAGCTTCTATAAACATTCAGCTCAAACAAAGCTGATAAGTCAAGTGTGAAACAAACACAAAGTCCTTGGGAAAAGAAAGAAATGTAGAACACTTGTAATGTTTTTCCAAGTTCTCATGGTTATTTATAGAGTGTAGAATGAATTGTCTCTTTAGTTTGCCTCTAGCTATGAGTGTTCATAACATTAGACATGAAATTAGTTGTCCTGGGAGTGTAAAAGATGGAGAACATGCAGTATATCTCTGTCAGATGAGTTTTCTTTTGCCAGGGTGGAGACTTCGCAAACTACCGGAACTCTTAATTTCTAACATGTATAGACCCACAAGTTAATCACGCAGCTGACCAAATTACACAAGATTCTACTTCTGGGTTAACAAAGATTACTGTTTCCCAGACAATGTGTCACATCTTGAGTGAGGGGGGAAATGTGGAGGCTTTGTTAATTTGGCCTTTGGGAAGGATTGTGTACAGTTGCATAGGTCAGGGGTACTCAAAGTGGCAGGGGTCCATAGAGGTACTGCAATGGGTCCGTGGCCAGATCTCATAATATAAAAATGTTTTTAAAAAGTGTACATCTCAGAGTAGGAGTGCTGGTCCAGGATCAGCTTAACCCTGTCCAAGCTTATTCATTGTGAGCTACAGTAAAAGGCAAAACTAATCTTAAATCAGCATTTCTACTCTGAGACACTTGACACATATGGCCCGTGTTGTTCTCTGTCAAATGCGTTTAACAGATCCCTGGCCTAACATGGTGTAAATGTGTGCATCTCTAATGTTCATAGAGCAATGCTGAGGGGTGTTATTGAGTAGCAGCTTTAACATGGGCAGCACCCTTATTCATATCTAAGATTATGCTCTGTCACTCTATAGACCCATTCACTCATAATGAAGAACACTGAGAAGAGTGTGTGGTTGTTTAACTAGCTCTGCCACTTAGTTTCTGCTTGCGGTCCCTGAAGAACTAACCTGGTTTATTGGTTCAACCTTACTCTGTTTCTCATTCAGCCTGGCTGCTGGCATGGCGAGTCAGTGACACAGGAGGGAGATTTTTTAGAGGGAAGTAATTTCACACCCTCACCAGGAAATGGCTGAGAATTTTGGGCAAAACTCTTAGCGTCTCCATTAACTCATTGTAACAAATTGCAGTACATTTACAGCAAAATATTTGCAGTACTGTAAAGAGCAATACATTATAGGGGATCAATTATATTTACAGCAGCATACTGTGAGAATTTTTAAATTTTGAGGCGTGCCTTGTAAGAGGCTATATTTGTTGCACCTGTTAGTGGGAATGCTGTACCCCACATAATACAGTACCATATTGTAATTGTAGAATCTAAAACCATAATTCTACAGCAACTTACTGGCTACTGTGCTGTCAGTAATTTACTGTAATTCAGTACCACCCCACAGAATAAAGTACCATACTGTATTTTTGCAGCGCCAAAAACCATTTGAACACTAGTGGGTGCATGGTATTATTTTTTTATGTCTCATTAAAATATGTTGAGGCGTGCCTTGAGGCTATTTGTTGCACCTGTTAGTAAGAGTGCTGTACCAATTTAACTGATTTGAGGTAGAAGTGTCCTAATGGTTTAATGTGTGTAGGCATATTACTGATATTGCAATTACAGTATCATTAACTTTCTCACAGTATAGTACTGTATTGTTACTCAGATATTACATCAACTTACAAGAAGCTGATGACAAGTTACTGTGACTATTACATTAATGTACTTGGCACTAGCCAGAGATGGACAAAAAATATACACAAAAGGTATCTTGTTACAAAAACAAAATATCTTGAAGACCAATGTATCCTTAACGCCATTATGATTTTTGCTCCCAGGTGTCTGTTTCTGGTGAGCACTTTTCAAAGAAAACAAGCTTTATCTTTTACACCATAAACTTGTGTGAGAAGCATAATGTGCATTGGTTAAGGGCTTGTGTTTATATTAAACTCTAAGTGATGTTTTAGTATTGACTGGTGGTCAGCTTGGCTCAATCTAGATCATTGTGTGGTCTGTTAAGAGCTTCCTACTTCCTATAGACCTCACTTCACCTTCATTTTTCTGCTCCAATCTAATCAACCGATATTACTAACAATGTCACTTAATGTAGATTGCTGATAGACCCACTGTGTCGTACTGTGTAGCCCTTAGCTTGTAATTACGAGGTTACAATTGTAAATCAATATGGGTTACCATGTTTATTCAGACTTACGTACAGTGGGGAGAACAAGTATTTGATACACTGCCGATTTTGCAGGTTTTCCCACTTACAAAGCATGTAGAGGTCTGTAATTTTTATCATAGGTACTCTTCAACTGTGAGTGACGGAATCTAAAACAAAAACCAGAAAATCACATTGTATGATTTTTAAGTAATTAATTTGCATTTTATTGCATGACATAAGTATTTGATACATCAGAAAAGCAGAACTTAATATTTGGTACAGGAACCTTTGTTTGCAATTACAGAGATCATACGTTTCCTGTAGTTCTTGACCAGGTTTGCACACACTGCAGCAGGGATTTTGGCCCACTCCTCCATACAGACCTTCTCCAGATCCTTCAGGTTTCGGGGCTGTCGCTGGGCAATACGGACTTTCAGCTCCCTCCAAAGATGTTCTATTGGGTTCAGGTCTGGAGACTGGCTAGGCCACTCCAGGACCTTGAGATGCTTCTTACGGAGCCACTCCTTAGTTGCCCTGGCTGTGTGTTTCGGGTCGTTGTCATGCTGGAAGACCCAGCCACGACCCATCTTCAATGCTCTTACTGAGGGAAGGAGGTTGTTGGCCAAGATCTCGCGATACATGGCCCCATCCATCCTCCCTTCAATACGGTGCAGTCGTCCTGTCCCCTTTGCAGGAAAGCATCCCAAAGAATGATGTTTCCACCTCCATGCTTCACGGTTGGGATGGTGTTCTTGGGGTTGTACTCATCCTTCTTCTTCCTCCAAACACGGCGAGTGGAGTTTAGACCAAAAAGCTCTATTTTTGTCTCATCAGACCACATGACCTTCTCCCATTCCTCCTCTGGATCATCCAGATGGTCATTGGCAAACTTCAGACGGGCCTGGACATGCACTGGCTTGAGCAGGGGAATGGGAGTGCGCTGCAGGATTTTAATCCATGACGGCGTAGTGTGTTACTAATGGTTTTCTTTGAGACTGTGGTCCCAGCTCTCTTCAGGTCATTGACCAGGTCCTGCCGTGTAGTTCTGGGCTGATCCCTCACCTTCCTCATGATCATTGATGCCCCACGAGGTGAGATCTTGCATGGTGCCCCAGACCGAGGGAGATTGACCGTCATCTTGAACTTCTTCCATTTTCTAATAATTGCGCCAACAGTCGTTGCCTTCTCACCAAGCTGCTTGCCTATTGTCCTGTAGCCCATCCCAGCCTTGTGCAGGTCTACAATTTTATCCCTGATGTCCTTACACAGCTCTCTGGTCTTGGCCATTGTGGAGAGGTTGGAGTCTGTTTGATTGAGTGTGTGGACAGGTGTCTTTTATACAGGTAACGAGTTCAAACAGGTGCAGTTAATACAGGTAATGAGTGGAGAACAGGAGGGCTTCTTAAAGAAAAACTAACAGGTCTGTGAGAGCCGGAATTCTTACTGGTTGGTAGGTGATCAAATACTTATGTCATGCAATAAAATGCAAATAAATTATTTAAAAATCATACAATGTGATTTTCTGGATTTTTGTTTTAGATTCTGTCTCTCACCGTTGAAGTGTACCTATGATAAAAATTACAGACCTCTACATGCTTTGTAAGTAGGAAAACCTGCAAAATCGGCAGTATCAAATACTTGTTCTCCCCACTGTATATAGAGACTGCGCCCCAAATGCACCCTGTTTCCCATTCTCAAAACTAGTGCACTATGTAGGGAATATAGTGCCATTTGGGATGCATAGGCCTTGTGTGAAAGCTGTGCACTAAAAGGATGCCACTTTGGACACTCAGAGGAATTTCCATTGGTATTGTCTCCAGAGCCCATTTCTCCCAACTTCAGCTTGGCAGGTCTCCTCCTGAAATGCTTTCTGTCCTTGATTGCTTGTCAGCTTTAGTGATTTGTTGTGTTATCCTTAAGCATTAGTGCTCACAGATAAATGGCTTTACTGGTGGTAGGATTCTGTCTGTCTGTCTGTCACAATGGGGAACGATGGAATGTTTGAATTGAGAATTCTTTACCTGTTCAATCAACATTCTACTAATTTATTTTCCAAGGCCTCACACACAAAACAACTTTATTGATGTGTCCCAAATAGCACCATATTCCTTATATAGTGCATTACCTTTGGTAAACTTTTGGTTAGACTGATTATGCTTACTTTCTGTGCTCTAGTCCTGTAATGTGTGCATAAATGGGGACAGGCAGGTATAATTTTTTTGTCAGCTGAATGTTCCTGTAGCCTTGGCAAAGCAGTACTGGAAAAGCAGTGTGACCTGTTGTCCATCAGTGTTTTACCTCAGACCCCAATGGTTTGTTCAAACACCTCATGTTGTTGTGGCCCTCTTTTGGCATGTTACCTACTCGCCCTACACATTTTTAATGATAAATGTCTCAATATTTGATAACTCTGCAGTTTTGCGTATTGTCTTTTGTTTGTTCAAATCTCCATGTGGCCCACAAAAAAACATGTACTGCTCGTTCAAGCGTGAAATTAAAACACAGTTTGAAATACATGAAAAAAAGACTGTGTTATGTGTCTTTTTCTCGAGCAAAACGCAAAATCAAAGGTACAACACTGTGTACAGATTCCTCTGCACTTTCGATGTACGTACAATACCTAGAGTTTCCCTGTATTTAGGCGGGAAACAGCTGGATAGGAGCTGTAGCCTATTGCGTGTTTGAGTCTGCATTGGGCTAAATCAGGGTCACACAGAGTTTCTTGGCAGTCTTAAACAAATCTACTATGAAACAAAAGTATACACCTCACTCGTGTTTATGGGCTTAAAAAAAGAAGACACCTGTACCATGTCAGATACCAGTCAAATGTTTGCTTGTGTTTCTTGGCCCAAGCAAGTCTCTTCTTCTTATTGGTGTACTTTATTAGTGGTTTCTTTGCAGCAATTCGACCATGAAGGCCTGATTCACACAGTTGTGAGGGTTTGGCTGTGGTTAGACCTTACTCCCAATAAGGGGAGTGGTAGAACCACAGTCGAGCCCTCACACCCTAACTAGGGGAGGTAATAATCCTCAATCAGAGACAGCTGTACAGGGTTGTCTCTGATTGGGGATTGCATTTAGGCACCACTCCCAGCCACCTGTGTGTGGGTCATTATTTCCAAAGTCACGGTCACAGTAAGTGTGTTTTCAGTTTGGTGTACATTCGGGCTTGTTACGTTACTTTTGTATATCGGGTTTTGTTGGTTGGTTTAATCAGTTCGTACCTTTGAGTTTATTTATACAGTGTATAAATAAAATGTTGAACTCCAATCCCTGTGCTGCGTCTTGGTCTCTCTCTACACCCACTCGTGACAGAATGACCCACCACCACGAGACCAAGACGCGCAAGGAAAAACAAAATCGATGGGCAAAACCAACAAAAAAACAGCCTGGAGCCCAGAAGAACCCCCAGACTGTTTTTTGGGGGGGGCTATGGGGGTGGTCGGGGATAGAGGGTGAAGAGCCCCGGCCACTGAACTCGTGGGGGATCCTGGAGGAGCCCCTACATCCATGGGAGCAGAGGTACGGAGAGGAGTCGGAGGAAGACGACGACTATGTGCCTTTGTTCCCTCACTCGTGGGGGCTCCCGGAGGAGTCCTCACAGGAAGGGGATTGGCAATGGAGAGAGGAAGATCAGGGCACTCGCAGCCCTCCAACGCCAGTTCCCAACCCGGTGCCTCCAGCGCCGGCCCAGAGTCAGGTACGGTCCGTGCCTGCTCCGCGCACCACACCATCGGTGCGTTCCAAGAGCTCGGTTCGGTCAGTGCTGACTCCGCACACCACCCCATCGGAGTGCATCAAAGGCACGCAGAGGCGGGAGGAAGAGGATCGCCCACAACTTCGGATGCCAACGGTCCATGATCGAGAAAAACCAGAGGGGTTTTTGGACCACCCGAAGGAGGAACAGACGAGGTGGTGGAGAGCCTGGGTTGCTCTTCCACTAGAGAAGCAGACGGACCCGCTTCTCATAGAGATAGAGGAGGAGGAGGACTTCGGGCGCCGATATGCTCTCGTGAACAGGCTGATGGATATGCGGGAGCGGGCTTCTGAGACAGTGAAGGTCAGCAACACGAGAACCTCCAGCGAAGGTCAGCAACGCGAAACCTCCAACGAAGGTCAGCAACGCGAAACCTCCAACGAAGGTCAGCAACACGGAACCTCCAACGAAGGTCAGCAACCCTGAGCCTCCAGTGAAGGTCCGCAACCCTGAGCCTCCAACGAAGGTCAGCAACCAAGAACCTCCAGCGAAGGTCAGCAACCAAGAACCTCCAGCGAAGGTCAGCAACCCAGAACCTCCAGCGAAGGTCAGCAGCGCGGAGCCTCCAGCGAAGGTCAGCAGCGCGGAGCCTCCAGCGAAGGTCAGCAGCGCGGAGCCTCCAGCGAAGGTCAGCAGCGCGGAGCCTCCAGCGAAGGTCAGCAGCGCGGAGCCTCCAGCGAAGGTCTGCAGCGCGGAGCCTCCAGCGAAGGTCCGCAACCCAGAACCTCCAGCGAAGGTCAGCAGCTCGGAGCCTTCAGCGAAGGTCCGTAGCCCTGAGCCTACAGTGAAGGTCCGCAGCCCGGAAACTCCAGTGAATGTCAGCAAAACGAAACCTCCAGTGAAGGTCAGCAACCCAGAACCTCCAGCGAAGGTCCGTAGCCCTGAGCCTCCAGCGAAGGTCCGTAGCCCTGAGCCTACAGCCAAGGTCCGCAGCCCGGAGCCTCCAGCGAAGGTTCGGAGCCCTGAGTCTACAGTGAAGGTCCGCAGCCCGAAACCGGTGCCCAGTCCGGGGCCGGTCGTCTGCTTCACTCCAGTGCCAGAGCAGTCCGCTCCACCGGTGCCCAGTCCGGGGCCAGTCGTCTGCTTCACTCCAGTGCCAGAGCAGTCCGCTCCACCGGTTCCCAGTCCGGGGCCGGTCGTCTGCTTCACTCCAGTGCCAGAGCAGTCCTCTCCACCGGTGCCCAGTCCGGGGCCGGTCGTCTGCTTCACTCCAGTGCCAGAGCAGTCCGCTCCACCAGGGCCCAGTCCGGTTTTGGCCGTCTGCTCCACTCCCATGCCGGAGCAGTCCGCTCCACCGGTGCCCAGTCGGGGTCCGGACATCTTCCCAGCTCCAGAGCCGGAACCACCTGCCACATCGGTACCCAGTCCGGGTCTGGTCGTTTGTACTGCTCCAGGGTCGGGGCCTCCCACACCAGGGTCCAGACAGGACTTGGTGCTGCGGGGGAGTACTGAGGGGGAAATCACCGCGCTGGGGGCCGGACCGGACCGGGCGTGCAACGCTGAGGTAGGAAGGGAGCAGCCCTCACTGCCTACGTCACGTCCGAGGCCGGGTCCGGAGCCTCCACCAGCAACCGCCCCAGTACTCCGCCCTTTTCCCCCTAGTATGGTTTATAATTCTTTTGAGAGGGGGGATTATTTTGCGGTCGGGAGTCCGCACCTTAGGTACTGTGAGGGTTTGGCTGTGGTTAGACCTTACTCCCAATAAGGGGAGTGGTAGAACCACAGTCGAGCCCTCACACCCTAACTAGGGGAGGTAATAATCCTCAATCAGAGACAGCTGTACAGGGTTGTCTCTGATTGGGGATTGCATTTAGGCACCACTCCCAGCCAACTGTGTGTGGGTCATTATTTCCACAGTCACAGTCACAGTAAGTGTGTATTCAGTTTGATGTACATTCGGGCTTGTTACGTTACTTTTGTATATCAGGTTTTGTTGGTTGGTTTAATCAGTTCGTACCTTTGAGTTTGTGTATAAATAAAATGTCGAACTCCAATCCCTGCACTGCGTCTTGGTCTCTCTCTACACCCACTCGTGACAACAGTCTCCTCTGAACAGTTGATTTTGAGATGTGTCTGTTATTTGAACTCTGTGTAGCATTTATTTGGGCTGCAATCTGAGGCTGGTAACTCTAGTGAACTTCTCCTCTGCAGCAGAGGTAACTATGGGTCTTCCTTTCCTGTGGTGGTCCACATGAGAGCCAGTTTCATCATAGCGCTGGATGGTTTTTGCGACTGCACTTGAAGAAACTTTCAAAGTTCTTGACATTTTCCAGATTGTCTTAAAGTAATGATGGACTGTTTGTTCTTGCCATAATATGGACTTGGTCTTTTACCAAATAGGGTTATCTTCTGTATACCACCCCTACCTTGTCACAACACAACTGATTGGATCAAATGCATTAAGAAGGAAATACATTTTACAAATGAACTTTTAACAAGGCACACCTGTTAATTGAAATGCATTCCAGGTGACTACCTCATGAAGCTGGTTGATAGAATGCCAAGAGTGTGCAAAGCTGTCATCAAGGCAAAGTGTGGCTACTTTGAATAATATTTAGTTTGTTTGACACTTTTTGGGTTACTACATGATTCCATATGTGTTATTCCATAGTTCGATGTCTTTACTATTATTCTACAAAATAGTAAAAATAAAGAAAAACCCTTGAATGAGTAGTTGAACTTTTGACTGCTACTGTATTCATACACTATTTGTCATATGACTATAGAAATGGATACATTGTGATTTTAGGGAAACAAAGTAATAATAGCCTATGATTAAAGGGACTGCAGTCAATATGTTAATGGTATCATAACATCATCATCATTAAGCTATTCACATAATTCAAATTAAATCAAGTCACATTCACAATTCGATTGCCCACCATTCATTCGTTTACATCAGTGAGGAGAGACACAGTGGGTCTAACAACAATAATATAATATTTCTTTTGTCATGAAATTTCATAACATGATTACCAGATCATTTTGTTTATAAGCCCACTAGGCTACATTTGTTGTCATTCTAAATGTGCTGAATAATGGAATGGAAAATACCATTGGTTGTTTCGCAATAGCTTATGCCTACACAATTGCGCACTGTGGACTAGGTGTCCACAGAAACATATAAAAACAGTAATTCATTACCTTGAAGCTTTCTTACCATAAATAAATACATTTTAATCACTTGACTGTCATTCAGAAAATTATTGTCTTGAACATTTGCCCACATAGACCTAACTATATAGCTAATGCGCATCCAACAAGTATTATCTCCAAAATATATTCTTTAAAATGAAAACGCATTATAGAAACTAGATGTAGGCCTAGATATAGTATAGGCTGTTTTTAGCCTTCAGGCTTTTCTTAGGCTACAATATTCTATCCATATGAATTAATGTATTTTAGGCCATAACTGAACCAGTTTCTGTAGGCTTGAACCAATTTCTGTAGGCAATTTCTGTATTTACAATATTCTGCCCATATGAACGAAGGTATATACAATATTTATAGCCATACATTATTGAATTAAAAGCAGTAAAAATACACATTGTTTCACATGATTTAATAACAGACTCATAAACACGATCACGCAATAGGCTACAGCTCACAGCTTCCCCAGAGCTTCACAGCTTCCCCGGGAAACTGACATATTGTAGCCTCACAGGGAGGAAAGAGTAGCAGATGAAGGAGTTTGCTTCTGTTGCAGTGTTCATGGTAAAATAAAACGTGTTGCGGCTGTGCTTCGATCCATACCTGAGTCTCCATAATGCTTTCGTTTGTGTTTTCTGTATTTCTTTAGGGAAATCACATTACATTGACACCCAGGCCTTTTTTCACAAGTGAACCCTGAACAATACACTAAAATAAAAAAGGAAATTAGGAAACAGCCAATCCATCAAAGCATGTGCAGTCCTCCAGGCAATGTTTGATGTGGTCCATCGCATTCACTTTATAGTGGTTAGATAAGCAACACTTTAAAAATAATCTCTGCATTTTGTAATTCTATAGACCTAGGGAGACTTGACTTGACTTATTGCTGGAAAATGTACAGCAATGACGCAGTACAATACATTAAAATGTGCCTACTATACTGTAAGAAAGTTAATGTTACTGTAATCATGTTGGTATTTTACTATAATTACATGGAATTAGAGCAAGCAGGTTGGCTGCTAGGTATTTGTATATTACAGCATATTTATTAGTATTTGGTGTTTTATATCACTTGCACTTCTAGGGGCCTAAACAAAGGTATCCAAACTGACTGTGATTACATGGCAAAACGGATCAAACCAACATGCGCTCTTTTAAGGTCTGTTCTGTCTGTTCTACGTGCGCAGGGGTCAAAATAAGAATACTTCAAGAGATGGAGACCCGCACACTGTCGAAAAAGGAATAAATACAAAACTGAGGCTTGAATGCAAAATAAAGATGTTTATTAAAACATGGTGCCCATAAAAACATGCAAGAAAGTGCATGAGTGAAAGGTGAAAACAAAACATAAAAATGTTGGCCTCAAACCGTCATCAGTGTAAATCGTCGGCAAACACACCTGGCTTCTGTATATTCAACCTTTAAAGTTTTGAAACTTGCTGCCACTCTGATCTGTCACTAACGGGTGCAACAATGATAGCTTCTTCCAAGGCACACCTCAAAATATGTGTTACTGGTGCTGAATTGCTGAATTACTGTAAATCACTGGAAGCACAGGAGCCAGTAAGTTATTGTAGTATTACAGGACAAATATACAAAAATATACATTCTCACTGATGGGTGCAACAAATATACCCTCTTACAAGGTACGCCTCTAAATACACTACATGACCAAAAGTATGTGGACACCTGCTCGTCGACCATCTCATTCCAAAATCATGGGCATTAATATGTAGTTCTATAACAGCATCCACTCTTCTGGGTAGGCTTTACGTTCAGCCACAAGAGCATTAGTGAGGTCAAACACTGATGTTGGGCGATTAGGCCTGGCTCGCAGTCGCCGTTCCAATTCATCCCAAAGGTGTTCGATGGGGTTGAGGTCAGGGCTCTGTGCAGGCCAGTCAAGTTCTTCCACACCGATCTCGTTTTGTGCACGGAGGCATGCTGAAAACAGGAAAGGGCCTTCCCCAAACTGTTGCCACAAAGTTGGAAGCACAGAATCATCTAGAATATCATTGTATGCTGTAGCGTTACAATTTAGCCTGAACCATGAAAAACAGCCCCAGACCAATATTCCTCCTTCACCAAACTTTACAGTTGGCACTATCCATTGGGGCAGGTAGCGTTCTCCTAGCATCCACTAAACCCATATTCGTCTCTCGGACTTCCAGATGGTGAAGAGTGATTCATCATGCCAGAGAACGCGTTTTCACTGCTCCAGAGTCCAATGGCGGCGAGCTTTACACCACTCCAGCCGACGCTTGGCATTGCACATGATGATCTTAGGCTCCCAACGAACAGTTCTTGTGCTGAAATTGCTTCCAGAGGCAGTTTGGAACTCAGTAGTGAGTGTTGCAACCGATAACAGAAGATTGTTATGCACAATGCGCTTCAGCACACGGCGGTCCCATTATGTGAGCTTTTGTGGCCTACCACTTTGTGGCTGAGCCATTGTTGCACCTAGACATTTCCATTTCACAATAACAGCTCTTACAGTTGACCGGGGCAGCTCTAGCAGGGCAGAAATTTGATGAACTGACTTATTGGAAAGGTGGCATCCTATGACGGTGCACTGTTGAAAGTCACTAAGCTCTTCAGTAAAGCCATTCTACTGCCGATGTTTGTCTGTGGAGATTGCATGACTGTGTAGTCCCATGTAGCTCAGATGGTAGCGCATGGCACTTGCAATGCCAGGGTTTTGGGTTCAATTCCCACAAGGGACCAGTACAAAAAAGTATGAAATTGTATGCACTAACTGGATAAGAGTGTCTCTTAAATGTAAATGTAATGCTCAATTTTATACACCTGTCAGCAACGGGTGTGGCTGAAATAGCCAAATCCACTAATTTGAAGGGGTGTCCACATACTTTTGTAGATATAGTGTACAGTGGGGAGAACAAGTATTTGATACACTGCCGATTTTGCAAAAAATCCAGAAAATCCAGAAAATCACATTGTATGATTTTTAAATAATTTATTTGCATTTTATTGCATGACATAAGTATTTGATCACCTACCAACCAGTAAGAATTCTGGCTCTCACAGACCTGTTAGTTTTTCGTTAAGAAGCCCTCCTGTTCTCCACTCATTACCTGTATTAACTGCACCTGTTTGAACTCGTTACCTGTATAAAAGACACCTGTCCACACACTCAATCAAACAGACTCCAACCTCTCCACAAGGGCCAAGACCAGAGAGCTGTGTAAGGACATCAGGGATAAAATTGTAGACCTGCACAAGGCTGGGATGGGCTACAGGACAATAGGCAAGCAGCTTGGTGAGAAGGCAACAACTGTTGGCGCAATTATTAGAAAATGGAAGAAGTTCAAGATGACGGTCAATCTCCCTCGGTCTGGGGCACCACGCAAGATCTCACCTCGTGGGGCATCAATGATCATGAGGAAGGTGAGGGATCAGCCCAGAACTACACGGCAGGACCTGGTCAATGACCTGAAGAGAGCTGGGACCACAGTCTCAAAGAAAACCATTAGTAACACACTACGCCGTCATGGATTAAAATCCTGCAGCGCACGCAAGGTCCCCCTGCTCAAGCCAGCGCATGTCCAGGCCCGTCTGAAGTTTGCCAATGACCATCTGGATGATCCAGAGGAGGAATGGGAGAAGGTCATGTGGTCTGATGAGACAAAAATAGAGCTTTTTGGTCTAAACTCCACTCGCCGTGTTTGGAGGAAGAAGAAGGATGAGTACAACCCCAAGAACACCATCCCAACCGTGAAGCATGGAGGTGGAAACATCATTCTTTGGGGATGCTTTTCTGCAAAGGGGACAGGACGACTGCACCGTATTGAGGGGAGGATGGATGGGGCCATGTATCGCGAGATCTTGGCCAACAACCTCCTTCCCTCAGTAAGAGCATTGAAGATGGGTCGTGGCTGGGTCTTCCAGCATGACAACGAGCCGAAACACACAGCCAGGGCAACTAAGGAGTGGCTCCGTAAGAAGCATCTTACGGTGCTTCTTACGGTGCCTAGCCAGTCTCCAGACCTGAACCCAATAGAAAATCTTTGGAGGGAGCTGAAAGTCCGTATTGCCCAGCGACAGCCCCGAAACCTGAAGGATCTGGAGAAGGTCTGTATGGAGGAGTGGGCCAAAATCCCTGCTGCAGTGTGTGCAAACCTGGTCAAGAACTACAGGAAATGTATGATCTCTGTAATTGCAAACAAAGGTTCTGCTTTTCTGATGTATCGAATACTTATGTCATGCAATAAAATGCAAATTAATTACTTAAAAATCATACAATGTGATTTTCTGGATTTTTGTTTTAGATTCCGTCACTCACAGTTGAAGTAAAAATTACAGACTTCTACATGCTTTGTAAGTGGGAAAACCTGCAAAATCGGCAGTGTATCAAATACTTGTTCTCCCCACTGTATGTTAATGAGCCAGAGATTTTTTCGCCACCCACAACATTTTCCAATGCACCATAACTCACAGCATGCTGCTGTAAATTTTATTTGGCAGTGTAACAGAATGCCATTGAACCCCAATAATGCATTGCTCTTTACAGTACTATACTGTAATATAGAATTACAGTAGCTAATAAAGGTTTTTCCATAGTTTTTGCTGTGTGTGCACCTCTGTGTGTGTGTATGACGTGTGTGTGTGTGTGCCTGTGCTGGCTTATGTGCGATGTCTGCTGGGAATGTCCTGTCAACTGTGGAGAAAACAACCCATTAACATTGGCAGTTGTCATAGAAACTGGTGGAGGAGCACAACATAATATCAGACAGTCGGCTGTCGCTTGTTATGTCCGTGCCGCCTATTCATCTATTTGTATAGTTCCTATTAGATTGTTATAAACTAAAATTCATAATGCCTGTTCACACTGAAATAATGGCTTCTCACCATAAAGATAAAAATGAGTCCCATACATATCTTGAGCATCGTTTGGAAACAGTTGAGATGAGTACTGCACATTATCTATGTCTATTTCTGTTTCTCCCTCTCCTCATCTCACTTCTGTTTATTATATTTCTTTCCTGCTCTGTATAACTACATGGAGATGTGAAGTCATTTGTGAAGTCATCGTCCGCTTGTATACAGTATGTGGAGTGTAGAAATAACATGTACACTCCCCTTTGTATTTATTTATTTGGACAGTGAAGCAATAACTTTTCATTTGGCTCAATAAAGTACCTATCTATCTATCTATCTATCTATGCTCCAGCATTTTGGATTTAAGATCAATCTCCCAGCCATCTCAGAAAATATGTGTTATTTTTTTTAACACATCCGTGTGTCTAGTTACGGACGACACATGGCGTGTTACTGTGTCATGTTGGAACAACATGATTTGTGTAAATCTTTCAACACATTTTGTGTCAATTCCTGCAATTAATGTGTTAAAAGATACAACCATACAACACATCCTAGATGTGTTACTTGCTGACCACACCGCTCGCGTTGCAAAAAAACATTGTACACATACATGTTGTTCAATCATTGTGCCCACACACTTACTAAACTAAACTAAAATAGAACTTGGTTCTATGTGTGACCCTCAACGCGCTGCAAGTTATACCTCTCCCATCTCCTCATTGGTTTTTAGGAGCATATACCAACGTGTGTGATTGAAAGATGAACTGAGGTCCACACTCCAGTCGATTGTGGTAATGCACCTTAAAGTTGGTTGCCAACCACCATATAAAGTCCAAAGAAGAAGAAGAAGCCTGAAGAAAGGAGGAGAGATTACTAGAAACGATTTTGGTAGAGGACCTTGTGCATTTCAGATAAAATAACAACCCACTGTTTATATCCCAGGACAAATTAGCTAGCAACAGCAAGCTAGCTAGCTAAATTGCCATAAATGTTTAATGATTTTCGACCTGCGTGTCCTGATCGCATTGTGTGGTAATCCACTTTAAAAATCTGTAAATGACTGGTGAAGACTTGTAGAAAAAAGTTACCATTTATTTAATTAATACAGTGCTCCATTTTCAAAATCTTACATGAAAAAAATTCTGTACATGCAAAATATCCTTCTTGAAATAATTCAAATGTTTTAGTGCTCGTTAGACATGCAGTACAGGGAAACCGATTCAGACAATGTTGTACCTGAGATACAGTAGAACAGACTGCCAGTCATTTATTTCACATCCCAGTTGGCCAAAAATAACACCAATGCCCCCACTAAGCCACACATCCAGTATAAAGTACCTCTACCATAGACCAGTTAAACTTGTACAACACTCCCACTCACAGGTAGCCAAAAACAACTAACTGAAAGTCACACCCCCCACTAAGCCATGTCTCCAATATAATTTCCCAGTGTGCATTGCCTTTTCGAGTAAATTGTTACAACCCATCACTGTATTTATTAGTGACTGAGATGTGGTTGTTGAATTCATACCAGAATTTTGAACCCTATCAGCAAAACACATTATGCTGGGTTGCAAAGTGATGTGCATACCTTTTAGAATCCATCCAGAGTTAGACTACCCAACAGTTGTCATTTTTATTCACCCACAATTTAAATGTTCACCAGAGTTATGCGACATTGTTAAGGGACTGCCTAAGCCATTTAAACTGGAACTATTTCAGTAATGGGTGCAAAAAAAACTAACTGATTAATTTAGAAAAATGCATGTTATTTATCTTTATGTGGCATAAGATAAATGAATCAATGTACATGCAAAAACACAGCTACCTGCAGTAAAGCATGCTGTGAAATATTATAGTGATAAGAATTATGGTAAACATTTGCTTAAATAGACTAACTTCTTGAAAACTTGTCTGAGACACCTGATATTTTCATACAGTAAATCAAGGCTAAAATGTTGCCGTGTCCACTCCGCATTAGCCTGAAATGGACACCTTATTCAGATAAAGAGTACATTTACCTTGTTTCTTGTTTCATATTCCTTCTGCTGGCTGGCTGAGGCTCACTGCAGGCTGTCAGTTGTCACTTCACTTTTCAGAGCGTGAGAGAGAGAGAGCCAGGGTGTGTGTGGGGCTATGGCATAGATGTACGATGACTTTGGATCCGCAATGTGATTGGCCATTAATCTAACACATCTAGGGTTAGTTGTATGGTTTTCAGCTTTTAACACATTAATTGCAGGAAGTGACACAAATTGTGTTGAAAAAAGTATACAAATCATGTTGTTCCAACACAGTGATTTTGTTAAAAGTAACACAACATGTGTCGTCCTTAACTAGACATGCGGATGTGTTAAAAAATAACACATATTTTCTAGATTGTATCTGTTTTACCATTTATAAATGAATGCACTTTATCTAGCTAGTCCCCCCATTTGAAGGTGTCATAAGTGTTTGGAAAAATGTAGTGTAATACATTTTGTCAAAGGTTTATTAATAGTAGCAATGACTTCATCAAGCTTGTGACTCTATAAACTTGTTGGATGCATTTGCACTTCGTTTTGGTTGTGTTTCGGATCATGTTGTGCCCAATAGAAATGAATGGTAAATAATACCACAGCATTCTCCTACCTCAACCAGCCTAACAGTCCCTACACCACCGCACGTGCAAACACATTGGCGGGGAAAAAGCTGTTGCTAATTTATTGTGGTAGACACACTGAAGGCTACAGTATTAAGGCTATATCTAGTTTCTAAAATGTATTTTTGTTGTATCAACCCAAAATAAATACCGTGTAACAATAACACAATTTAATAAATATAATTTATGAATTAGATTTAGGAACACTGAACACAGACCTGTAATTAAAAAGTTCTCAAATGAGCTGAAGCTGAAAGATAGTGACTAGTGGTGTGTACAGACTATTGATGAATAGTAATACATAGGTTAAACCTATTACATGACTGTGAGAAGACCATGTGTAGCTGGGTCAGGGTAGCCTAGTGGTTACAGTGTTGGGCCTGTAGCCAAACAGTGGCTCGATTGAAAACCCGAGCCAACAAGGTGAAAAGTCTGTTGATGTGCCCTTGAGCAAGGCACTTATTTGCTGCAGCGGTGGGTGCGCTGTATTACTATGGCTCACCCTGTAAAACAACACATTTCACTGCACCTTTTCGTTGTATGTGACAATCAAACATCTTATTTTTATATTCCTAACACCATGTCCTGAAACCCAATCTCCCAGCCATCCCAGCATGCTCCTCCAGTCCAGATAACCATTGAATTATTGGCCAGACAGGAGCGCCGTCATGAGTTGCCTAGCAACCTGCATTGGGAAAAGCGAGTGGCCTGCTGATAGGGACATAACAGGGTCCCTGATAACATCTAAGCTCCAATGATGGCTGGGTGGTTATCGCATTGCTGTCAAAAAATAGTGTCAGCTATTAGCTCCCAAACAGGAACTCGAGCTTACAAGAAACTTCAGGGAACACACAACATTGTTTATTTTTTTTATGAAGGTTGTAAAAGGTTATGTTCCACCCTCAGAGCAGCAATGCTAAAGCACTGTTGTCAATGCTTTCACAAGTTTGGTAACCCATTCCAGTACTCCATTGTCCTAACATGACAGGGATGAGCAAAAAAATACAAAAAAACAATTCTTTGTTTTTACATTTCTATTTCAGTCATTTAGCAGAAGCTATTATCCAGATTGACTTTCCATTAGTGCCTTAATCTTAAGATAGCTAAGTGAGACAGCAATATATCACAATCGTATCAAGTACACTTTCCCTCGACAAAGTATTTATAATTATTTTTACATTTAGTTCATTTAGCAGACGCTCTTATCACATCATAGTGCTACAGACCCGGCACCAGGACAAAGTGACTAAGTGAGAAGTTGAAATCAGAGAGAGGGCACATTTTGTTACATTACAGTTTTTTTGAGGTTTTTGCAAAAAAAAAAAAAGAAATATCACATTTACATAAGTATTCAGACCCTTTACTCAGTACTTTGTTGAAGCACCTTTGGCAGCGATTACAGCCTCGAGTCTTCTTGGGTATGACGCTACAAGCTTGGCACACCTGTATTTGGGGAGTTTCTCTCATTCTTCTCTGCAGATCCTCTCAAGCTCTGTCAGGTTGGATGGGGAGTGTCGCTGCACAGCTATTCTCAGGTCTCTCCAGAGATGTTTGATCGGGTTCAAGTCCAGGCTCTGGCTGCTCCACTCTAGGACATTCAGAGACTTGTCCCGAAGCCACTCCTACGTTGTCTTGGCTGTGTGCTTAGGGTAGTTGTCCTGTTGGAAGGTTAACCTTCGCCCCAGTCTAAGGTCCTGAGAGCTCTGGAGCAGGTTTTCATCAAGGATCTCTCTGTACTTTTCTCCGTTCATCTTTCCCTCGATCCTGACTAGTCTCCCAGTCCCCACAGCATGATGCTGCCACCATCATTCTTCACCGTAGGGATGGTATTGGTCAGGTGATGAGCAGTGTCTGGTTTCCTCCAGACATGGCGCTTGGCATTCAGGCCAAAGAGTACCATTTTGCTTTCAGACCAGAGAATCTTGTTTCTCATGGTCTGAGAGTCCTTTAGTTGCCTGCTGCAGAGATGATTGTCCATCTGGAAGGTTCTCCCATCTCCAGAGAGGAACTCTGGAGCTCTGTAAGAGTGACCATTGGGTTTTTGGTCTAACCTAACCAAGGCCCTTCTCCCCGGATTGCACAGTTTGGTCGGGCTGCCAGCTTTAGGAAGAGTCTTGGTGGTTCCAAACTTCTTTAATTTAAGAATGATGGAGGCCACTCTGTTCTTGGGGACCTTCAATGCTGCAGATCTGTGCCTCGACACAATCCTGTCTCGGAGCTCTACGGATAATTCCTTCGACCTCATTGCTTGGTTTTTGCTCTGACATGCACTGTCAACTGTGAGACCTTATATAGACAGGTGTGTGCCTTTCAAACCATGTCTAATCAATTGAATTTACCACAGGTGGACTCCAATCAAGTTGTAGAAACATCTCAACGATGATTAATGGAAACAGGATGCACCTGAGCTCAATTTCGAGTATCATAGCAAAGGGTCTGAATATTTATGTAAATACTTTATGTTTGTTATTTTTAATAAATGTACAAACACTTCTAAAAACCTGTTTTCACTTTGTCATTATGGCGTATTGTGTGTACATTTATGAAGAAAACAATTAATTGAATCAATTTTAAAATAAGGCTGTAACGTAACAAAATGTGGAAAAGGTGAAGGAGGTCTGATTACTTTCCGAATGCACTGTATATCACGCTTTACCACAATAAATATAACTTTAAATGATGATACTCCGAGAGGGCTTTTGAAGAGACAGGTAGGCTACGATTCTGCACCAATCTCCACTGTTCTGTATCATCAGTTTGGACAGCGCCCTACACACTAAAGCAAGGTCGTTTTGGTAACGAATAGGCTTCAAGAGAGTAATTCACCTATTACAAACAGCCTATGTGAATGCAGCCGTACGCACTATTGTCTTACCAAAATAATGCAAACTAAATGCTGAAAGCTGTAGCCTAGTTATTCATGCATGCAAACAAAAATACTGAATAGCAATTTGGCTTAGAATACTGACACAACTACGAATGCGAACAAATGAATGCGAACAGATAAGAACAAAACAGTAGTACCAAGTAGTCTACACAATCTATATTTAGGCTGGTTACATTAACAGTAAACAAACACAGGCGAAAGGTGGATGGAGATCAAAATAACCAAAACATAGCGTACAGTCTACTACAGTGATATGCAGCTATGCACAGCTGTCTATAGGCTCGCTTCAAACATGGAAAATCATGCTGCTCATGAGTTCAGCAACACGTTGTGATATGGCACAACACACTTCTTTTAATCAAATTTGATCCACGTAATTAATTAAGCAATGCCAGCCTACCATAAACCTGTTTCCAATACGTACAGTTCCATTTACAACAATGAACAATAATAGACTACCAAGAAAACCATAACAGAATGTATCTATTTCTATGATTAAAACATACCGATATGTATCTATACCCAGGGTCGTCATTTGGGTTCATGCATTGGAAATATATTGAATTCTGCTTATATATGTTCAAATGCTTTTGACCCAGAAATGACATGTTGGCGCGAAAGCTCTATCAGCACCATGGACAGCACCCTGCACACTAAAGCAAGATTTCGATAAAAACCAACCAGCTAGATTGTTTCTTACTTTTTCAGAAGAGCCACATTTACGTGTCATTAAAAACAGCCTATAACTAATTACAAAAACACTATACCTTGCTTTTCGATCTTTAGTATATGCAAAACTTCATAGCCTTTTGTTTTATTGTTTTTTACTTTCCTAAAACAATAATTGTCCACCTCACGGTTCAGCTGTCGGAGATTTGAGCAGTAAATGAATCAGGGCATTGGATGCAGACCTACTGGCTTAAATAAATACAAAGGAAGAGAAGGCCCCAGAGAGAGAGAGAGAGATAGAGACATTAATTTCTTTATACTTGTCAGATAGGCGTCTGTTATAAAGATATAGGCCAGTGGCAGTCAGTGCCGTTTAAAATGAAAAAGTACAATTCATTTTTTTATGAACATGGCCTTATTTCATTCACGCAGTTCAATGTAACAGCGATAGGTTTAGGCTACTACACGATACTCAAATTTTCCCTATACCCATCATGAGGTTGCTACAACCTAGCCTATGAATGACAGTTTACAATGTAGGTGCACACAAGTCGAGAGACACATTTGAGGTGAAAAAAACCTTTCCAAGCCAAACCACTACACACAGCCTACATCGTTGTCACTATATTAGCGAAAGTAACGTCATAGATATAACTAATGCTTTAGTAAACCTGCCACAATCATGCAGTAATGTTACAGTGTACAGTCAGTAAGCAGTTACACCGGTGGGTTGTAAAACCAAAAGCTTACCTTGACTTGGAAGAGTTCCAGTGTTGTGTTGGAAAGTCATAGCCACCTAGCTAACATAACATCCCTCTGTTTGAGCAAGGTGGGTGTTTCAGTTGGCTAAACTAGCTAGCTGCATTTGCTAGCTAAGTAAATTAAACTAAAAGTGAAAAAAAAATATACAATCTCTCACTCTTTTTCTCTCTTGCTTCGCCTTCATTTTGGAAGAAATTAATTTGTTAAACTGTTCATCTACTGTCTTTCTCTCTCTTTGAGTCAACTACTCACCACATTTTATGCACTGCAGTGCTAACTAGCTGTAGCTTATGCTTTCAGTACTAGATACATTTTCTGATCCTTTGATTGGGTGGACAACATGTCAGTTCATGCTGCAAGAGCTCTGATAGGTTGGAGAACGTCCTCCGGAAGTTGTCATAATTACTGTGTAAGTCTATGGAAGGGGGTGAGAACCAAGACCCTCCAAGGTTTTGTATTGAAGTTAATGTACTCAGAGGAGGACGTGACGTGATTATATTTAATATAGTTTTATCTAAAAAGGATATATTTTTTAATGTTTTACAATTGTATTTTTATGAAATTCACTGAGTAGAATGGCCCTCCTCTGAGGAGCCTCCACTGATATAGGTGTACATAAATGTTCAATTAGAATATATTTTTTTTTAAAGATAAGGATTATATTGTTAAATTAAAAGGTAGGCCTAAAACATTCTTCCACACCTAGCTAATTTCCGATTCATACAATATTGTTTGACTATAGAGGTAGAATAACTGTACTTTAATGCTATGATACTCCCCCACTTAACATACTGCTTGACTAGTTGGGCCCAAGCTTGCTGTACAACATTAAAACCCATTCAGTCTGCCTACAAACAGTCTGGCTCTCGAGGCACCGGAGCTTCCACCTCTCCCACACCGCCCTTCGACTGTGCAGGCGAGGGATTCTCTACGGCGTCCTCGTCCTCATCCTCTGTTTCCAGAGCCATAACTCCTGCCCTTGACAGACTCAATAAATGGCTTTTGATCACCATTACTAAATTTGCTTTACGAGCCTGTCTATCAACTGTAAGGTTGTAGTATTCCGCTAGCGCTAACAAATCCACCTTACGCAGGTTAACTAATGAACCCAATGAGGGCTCCGCAATAAAGCCTGCCACACCTGAAGTAGCCGCCATGCTCACACCTCATGCACTACAACCTTGAACTATTCAGTACTCAACGAACACTACAAATACTAACAAACTACAGGACAGAACAACAACAACTAGGCAAAAACACAACTAGGCCTTACTCACACCCCAACACCACACCACCGGGTGGTCCGAGCAGCGGGACGCCAAGATCCCGGACGAGCCCCCATTTGTTACGTTCTAGCTCCCAAAGGGAGGGGAGCCTGACAACCCACTGATCGGGCCCACCGATGCCAACAAGGGAGGTACGGAGTCGTGGTGCGATAAAAGGACACAAACACCAAATACCGTACAAAACAGGGTTTATTTAGTCACGGTAATAATAATAACTTTCTGGGGAAAAGGGGAGGGCTGGACGGACCAAAGCAAAGAAATAAACAAAATTCCTCCACCCCTAATCTGTACTAACCCGGCCCCAAATAGAATATACAATCCCTACACTGGCACACAGTCGAGGCGCCCTAACCAAACTTACAGTTGGTGGTCCGCCCAGGTCTAGCTGGTGTTTCTAGACAAGGAAGTATACCTACGGGTGATGTATACCCCGGGGTAGCTCTAAATCTACTCCCCAATTCCCTGTGAACAAAAGAAGGGGAACAAATAATAATTAACCCAACATTATTAAGATCCCAAGGATCCACAAACAAACATTTTGTTACCTAAGTTGCTACCAGTTAAAACCATGGAACACAACTTAGTTTTAACACACACAAAAAGAGTTAACGACTAACAAAACATTTGAATGTAACTGTTATTCATAATCCCCACACAGGGTACAAACCAACCAGCAGCAGCAAAAAAAAAAAAAAACTTCCCAGCTAGTCCAAAAACTGGGCTTTTAAAAGAGCAGCCAGCTGTAGCCACTGACGAGTGGGCGGAGTTCCAATTCCCAATCAGCTGCCGGAACAGTCACAAACAGCCATCTTGCCTGATAGGGAAAAAACACAAACAATACCAGACCAAATATGACTCTAAAACGAACCCAGAATTCTGGGGACGTAACAGTCTGGCTCTCAAAGTGCTAGATAGAAAGCCCAATAGCCATCATCACTGTTACACTGTTACATCCTCACAAGATTTTCTGAGTTGGGAAAATCTTGTGCAATACACCGACGCATGTCTTGTATTCAAGATCCTAAATGGCCTGGCTCCCCCTCCAGTACTTTTGTTAAACAGAAATCTCAAACCGATGGCAGCAGATCCACAAGGACTGCCATGAGAGGTGACTGTATAGTTCCCTTTAGTCAATCTGCTTTCTCTGTGAGACCTTCCGATGTCTGGAACACACTGCCATCAGACACACACAACTGCCCACCTATTGCACCTTCATAAAAAAACATTTGTTGCTTTGATGTATTTGTTTTGTTGCTTTTTGTGCTATCGCTCTGTCTGAGTGCTACGTGTTGCTTGTCCTATGTGGCTCTGCAACCCAGGGACTGTGGTTGAAAATCAGCCGGCTGGCTAAAACCGGCACTTTTAATCTGAAATGTTGATTAATATGCACTGTCCCTGTAAAATTGACTTGGTTGGCTGGGGTCATTGACAATATTTAGGGCCTTCCTCTGACACCGCCTGGTATAGAGGTCCTGGATGGCAGGGAGCTCGGCCCCAGTGATATACTGGGGCGTACCCACTACCCCAAGTAGCGCCTTTCGGTCAGATGCCAAACAGTTACCATACCAAGCTTAGTGATGCAGCCAGTCAAGATGGTCTCAATGGTGCAGCTGTAGAACTTTTTGATGATCTGAGGGCCCATGCTAAATCTTTTCAGCCTTCTGAGGCGGAAGAGGTATTGTCGTGTCCTCTTCACGACTGTGTTGGTGTGTGTAGAGCATGATAATTCCTTAGTAATGTGGACACAGAGGAACTTGAAGCTCTCGACCTGCTCCACTTCAGCCCTGTCGATGTGGATGGGGCGTGCTCTGCTGTCCATTTCCTTTAGTCCATTATCAGCTCCTTTGTCTTGCTGATGTTGAGGGAGAGGTTTTTTTCCTGGTACCACACTGCCAGGTCTCCTTGTCGTTGGTGATTAGGCCTACCACCATCGTGTCGTCTGCAAACTTGCCCAGCCTCGATTATGCTACAGAGCTCCAGCTAGCTCTGTGTGCAGAGCCTACCCACCCTCCCACAAGCACCGCCAGGATAATGGCTCCACAGAAGCCTCCACCTTGGACTGTTCCTGATGATCTTGGAACAGAGGAGCCAGCCCAGGTTAGCCTAGAATCCTACCCTAGTCGCAGGTTTTATTTCCAGAAACATTACTGCAGATGCAGCATTTTGTTTCCCATGTCAAAAGTTATGTGTTGGGTCCAATGCTAATGCAGACAAGGCCTTCACCCAAGTTGGGTAGTCTAACTGGAAGAATACTATTGATAGTACCAAAAGATTTGATGCACCACCACCAGCTCCATGCAAATGACAACGTTATATAAGTACAAATCTCCAGCAATATGTGGTGGATAGTACAGTAGGCCAGCAGGACAGAGGAGAAGAGACTGTGTAAAAGACTGTAATTCAACACATTGGATGCTGTCATTGGTAAAATGTTAGAACGATTCAGCGAACGTAACAGCCAACAGTGTGCCCTTGACCCAGAGAGCCACGACTAGATGTGAAAAAGGTGAAACCACTGCTGGATCTAAGCAAAACAGATTTGGTGGAAGCTGAGTTTAGTGTTGCTCTCCATTATTTGCAGACTGAAATTGCCCGCTCTGGCTCCAATGAGGACAAATTAACCCCACTTGATATCCTGCAACGATTCTCTGGGCTTCTCCCTGCTATGCCGGCGGTGCTGAAATATGAAATAACTTTTGGTGTGTCCACAGCTTCAAATGTGTTCAGTCAGCACAGAAGAAGCATGTTACACCTGAGGAAAGTTGGAAACTAATCCAACTGGCATTTGAGGGGAATCTTACAAGAAGATTTTGGTGAGAATGGAATGATCGATTACTCAGGAAGTTCCACAGGGCATCAAGGAGGCTGCAACTCTTTTGAAAAGGTAAAGGCTTTCCACTGCCCCCCTACACACACCATGGCGTGTTCTGTCCATTGTGCGGAGGTACATATTTTGCACCAACCTGTCACTCAATCATTTCAACTTTTTTAAAACACTCTATATAGAACCTTTTGGATCTTTGGAAGACATTAAAGAACCCTTTACTAAAGGTTATACAGCAGGTGAAATAAGTATTGAACACGTCACCATTTCTCTCAGTAAATATATTTCCAAAGGTGCTATTGACATGACATTTTCACCAGATGTTGGTAACAACCCAAGTAATCCATACATGCAAAGAAACCAAAACAAATAAGTTCAGAAATTAAATTATGTGTAATAATGTGAAATGACACAGGGAAAAAGTATTGAACACATGAAGAAAGGGAGGTGCAAAAAGGCATGGAAAGCCAAGACAACAGCTGAAAACTATCAGTAATTAAAAAGCAATCCAGCCCCCTGTCAGTGCAAATTAAAATCAGCTGGTTCAGTCCCAACTGATGGCCTACAAAAAGGTCTCATTGCCAACGTGTCACACAAGACACATCTCATGATGGGTAAAAACAAAGAGCTGTCTCAAGACCTTCGCAACCTAATTGTTGCAAAACATAATGATGGCATTGGTTATAGGCGCATTTCTAAGCTTCTGAATGTTCCAGTGAGCACTGTTGGGGCCATAATACGGAAGTGGAAAGATAATAATTTCACCATAAATTTGCCTCGACCAGGTGTTCCTCGCAAGATTTCTGACAGAGGAGTGAAAAGAATAATCAGAAGAGTTGTCCAAGAGCCAAGGACCACTTGTGGAGAGCTTCAAAAAGACCTGCAATTAGCAGGTACTGTTGTCTCAAAGAAAACAGTAAGTAATGCACTCCACTCCACTCCCCACTGTAAATTGGGCTACATGTACAGTGTAAAAGACACCTGTCCACACACTCAATCAAACAGACTCCAACTTCTCCACAATAGCCAAGACCAGAGAGCTGTGTAAGGACATCAGGGATAAAACTGTAGACCTGCACAAGGCTGGGATGGGCTACAGGACAATAGGCAAGCAGCTTGGTGAGAAGGCAACAACTGTTGGCGCAATTATTAGAAAATGGAAGAAGTTCAAGATGACGGTCAATCTCCCTCAGTCTGGGGCACAATGCAAGATATCACCTCGTGGGGCATCAATGATCATGAGGAAGGTGAGGGATCAGCCCAGAACTACACGGCAGGACCTGGTCAATGACCTGAAGAGAGCTGGGACCACAGTCTCAAAGAAAACCATTAGTAACACACTACGCCGTCATGGATTAAAATCCTGCAGCGCACGCAAGGTCCCCCTGCTCAAGCCAGCGCATGTCCAGGCCCATCTGAAGTTTGTCAATGACCATCTGGATGATCCACAGGAGGAATGGGAGAAGGTCATGTGGTCTGATGAGACAAAAATAGAGCTTTTTGGTCTAAACTCCACTCGCCATGTTTGGAGGAAGAAGAAGGATGAGTACAACTCCAAGAACACCATCCCAACCGTGAAGCATGGAGGTGGAAACATCATTCTTTGGGGATGCTTTTCTGCAAAGGGGACAGGACGACTGCACCGTATTGAGGGGAGGATGGATGGGGCCATATATCGCGAGATCTTGGCCAACAACCTCCTTCCCTCAGTAAGAGCATTGAAGATGGGTCGTGGCTGGGTCTTCCAGCATGACAACGACCCGAAACACACAGCCAGGGCAACTAAGGAGTGGCTCCGTAAGAAGCATCTCAAGGTCCTGGAGTGGCCTAGCCAGTCTCCAGACCTGAAGCCAATAGAAAATCTTTGGAGGGAGCTGAAAGTCTGTATTGCCCAGCGACAGCCCCGAAACCTGAAGGATCTGGATGGAGGAGTGGGCCAAAATCCCTGCTGCAGTGTGTGCAAACCTAGTCAAGAACTACAGGAAACGTATGATCTCTGTAATTGCAAAAAAAGGTTTCTGTACCAAATATTAAGTTCTGCTTTTCTGATGTATCAAATACTTATGTCATGCAATAAAATGCAAATTAATTACTTAAAAATCATACAATGTGATTTTCTGGATTTTTGTTTTAGATTCCGTCACTCACAGTTGAAGAGTACCTATGATAAAAATTACAGACTTCTACATGCTTTGTAAGTGGGAAAACCTGCAAAATCGGCAGTGTATCAAATACTTGTTCTCCCCACTGTATATGTTTGAATATGAAACTATTTGTGAGAAGATGAACTGTGATTTTAACCTCTTAAATTAGATTGCTGTATAGTAAAACTTAGACCCAGTCAGTGGCCACACCAAGTGAACAAACATTGGTTGAGAACAATGAAACACGCCCTTTTCTCCCCCGTACAAAAGCCAGTTGACGGAAGTCAAAAGTTAGTTACAAGGATGCACAGACTTGGAGGATTGCATGGTGTCCATGTGTTTAAAAAGGGCTAAATTGAACTACAAACACTTCCTAATGAAAGCTACATGCAAAGATAACGTGGAGGTGACAATCGCCATGTTAACATTGTGAATTTCTACTAGACCAGCCAAGAATATAGCATTGGGCTGATTATGGCAAACTGGTATGAACTCTGAACCAGACCACTGAAGAAGAAGTGAACAACCCCCACCAGAAAGACTCTACAAAGGACAATGGGGATCTCCAATTTCTGCTGAACCAGAGTCCTCCAGCTTAGACCCATCTATCGAAGCCGAGCTCAATCGTAAATGTCTATAATTACATTAACTCTTTCCGAATGGGTGGTTGTTAAAGTGCATGTTAAAGCTAGTTAGTAAATAAATGATTAAGACAATTTATGTAAGGCGGATTCAACCTGTTCGCCAGGGTTCGTGCATAATTAGATCTTACGATCATCAGAATGAGACTGATAAGAGGTAATGATTAATTATTGACTGCTATTGATATAAAAGATCATCAGATCTTTATGAGTGGATTCGGGAGATAGCCGCTCTATATAAACCAATTCTTCCGTGGTGCCCCAGGTTATTAATGGGTTAATTTTTGCACGATTTAATTCAATCACGTAATCAATTAAACGTTAGGTAATCAATTTGATAAGATAGCATGTCACCAAATGAATCAGAAGAGGTATGTATAAATTATTTATAATAAATTCTGGTCTTGGTGATTCAATAGCATAGTTAATCATTATAGTTGGGAGTTGGAGTCAATATCATCATAAAAGGTGTCCATGTTGTTAAATACAGTCTGTGAACAAACCTACCATCTGTATGTTGATGGTTTGGATTAGAGGATGCCAATGTCAGACAACGGAAGCATTAAACTACAGAAATTCAGCCGTGGCAATATATTAATTTTGACAAGATATTCTGCCAGTTAAAGCAACTGAGATATTAGTCCATCTACTGAGGTCGAATTGAATTGATTTGAGCATTCTGTTAAAGTTTCTGGCAATGGTTTTATCTAAGGAAGGAAAGACGTATATCTATTCACAAATATTTAAAATGGGAAATTATTGGGATTCCATAAGTAGAGATGGAGTACTCCATTGGGGTCTTGAGAGGCAGTGGGGCAGATTTGGTTGGATATATTTTAAAACTTGAGATAGAGCTGAATTTGTCTATGATCTTAAGAGCTTTTGGGAGGAATTGAGATAAATTGTCTAGATAAAATAAGATATCGTCGGCGTGTAATGAGATGACATGATCCGTAGAATTGAGAGATATTGTCGTTATTGCTTTTGATTGTCGAATTGCCTGAGCCAGCGGCTCCATAGACAATAAACATAGCAGAGGTGAGATGGGATCACCTTGCCTGCTACTTCTAGTTATTCTGAATGGAACAGAGCAGCTATTGCCTGTTATTACTATGGCTGAGGGGTTGGCATATAGTATTTTAATCATATTCATGAAATTGGAGCTAAGATATGACCATTCTAGTCTATCAAAAGCTTTTCCTGCGTCGAGAGATAGGAGCTTTAGTTTCTGATGAAGCATATAAGATATGTCATTTGAGGAAAATCTTTTTTTAACAACCCTGCTTTGGTCCAGATGTACCAATTTGGATAAGTAAGTTGAGACAGGACGACAGAATTTGAGAAAATTCTTTAATGTCTGTGTATATCAAAGATAGAGGGCGATAGTGAGAGCACTGGCTGGCGTCCTTTTTTCAAATAAAAGCGAAATGAGTGCTTTTGAGAACGGAGCAAGTTACACCTTTTTGTTCTTCACTGTAGTTAATGGACATTGTAATGTACTGTATTGTATTGTATAGTAAAGAAGTCAGCCAGAGTTGACGTGGGCCATCATTCAAATAAAGAGATGCCTCCCTGTGTTATATGCAAACATAGACACAAAACCTCTGCTGGTATTTTTGTCCATTATTTAATTGTTTATTAAATTATATTCCTAGCTCAAAATATTACTATTTAATAGTAGTAGCCATCATTCATACATTGCACCAGGAAGGGTTATATATGGAACCATTTCGGTTCAGTGAAGAAGAACCTTAGGGTTCTGATCTATAAAAGGGTTCTATACAGATTTTTGTGCACATATGTGTTTACATCCCTGTTAGTGAGCATTTTCTCCTTTGTCAAGATAATCCATCCACCTGACAGGTGTGGCATATCAAGAAGCTGATTAATTAGCATGATCATTACACAGGTCCACCTTGTGCTGTGGACAATAAAAGGCCAATCTAAAATGTGCAGTTTTGTCACACAACACAATGCCAAAGATGTCTCAAGTTTTGAGGGAGCGTGCAATTGGCATGGCGACTGCAGAGATGTCCACCAGAGCTGTTGCCAGAGAACTGAATGTTAATTTCTCTACCATAAGCCGCCTCCAACTTCATTTTAAAGAATTTGGAAATACATCCAACTGGTCTCACAATCGCAGACCACGTGCAACCACACTAGCCCAGGACCTTCACATCTGGCTTCTTTACCTGCAGGATTGTCTGAGACCAGCCACCAGGACAGCTGATGAAACTGAGAAGTATTTCTGTCTGTAATAATGCCCTCTTTGTGGTGGAAAAACTCATTCTGATTAGCTGGACCTGGCTCCCAAGTGGGTGGGCCTATGCTCTCCCAGGCCCACTCATGGCTGTGCCCCTTCCCAGTCATAGGAAATCCATAGATTAGGGCCTAATTTATTTATTTCAATTGACTGATTTCCTTATAACTCAGTAAAATCGTTGAAATTGTTGCATGTTGCGTTTATATTTTTGTTTAGTGTATTTGTAACCGAAATGCTGACCATCACTTGTATATGATCTGTTTGATGACAGTGTGTATGTGTGTGTTCTCTCATAGACAGAGTGTTTGGAAGGTGCCTGGAGTTACCCAGTGCGGACCTGTACACCTATGATGTGTCAGCCTCTGATCTACAGCGCCTCAGGACTCTCCTCCAGAAGCTGTCCCACAGAGGTACTGTCTGTCAGTCTGTCTGCTTTCTTGATTGTCTTTCTGTCTGTCTCTCTGTCCCTGTACAGATGTGTGTATGTCTGATTGGTCAGTCTGTCCGTCTAGACATTATAAAACAGTTTCAGCTCTCATTATGTGAAAGCAAGCCAAACAATCAGGCTCCACATTTGGCACAGCGATAAAGGACAGGTCATTTGCCTCATACAGGCCATTGTGCCCTGATCATATAATGGCAACAGGAATCTAATTGGCTCGTATGATTGCAGGACATTAGGTGCTTATTTTGTGGATGAGTGACTGTGCTGCATGCGGCGTAATTGCTTTAGACAGCCTCTCCTGCTCCATCAATGAGAGCACAGCAGCTAATGTGCTTGTTAAACAGGGTAGATACAGGAGAACAGGACACAAAACAGGCCCAAGGATGTCCTCAAACAACAGGTGTCAGGCTCTGGCCATAGAGAAGCCTATATTTGCTTCCTTATGTAGCTATGGTCAGAGTCTGACAGTGTCTCTCTTTTCTGTTTCTGCGTGGGGTTGGGTTGGATCCCTAATTAGAGGCAGCTGCACCGCATTGTCTCTAATTAGGGATCCTATATATGTTAAGTCTGTAATTCACTCTGGTGTGGGTCGTTGTCGTTATATGTCGCAGTCACGGTGAAAGTAAGTGTGCTGTTATTACGTCCGTTCATTTCGTGTTTGTGTTGAAACGTGACGTTTGTCTATCGTTTTGTGCTGTATAGTTCGTTCATTTGTAAGATTTATTATACATAGTATAATATACATATAATAAATAAATGTCGAACTACTATCCCTGCGCTGCGCCTTGGTCTGTGTGTGCACCCTTCCGTGACAACAGGAGAGAGAACACAGTTGGAAAATATTGTCTGTGTAGGGGCGCAACTTATGTTCTCCTGTATTTACCCCCCCAAAATGAAATGTTAATTAGCTGCTAATGTGGCTATCATAAAGATCTACAAATGCCTTGATCTGGACGAGACTGCCGTATCGAGGCAAAGGTAAGAATCTCTGGATTAGTTACAGTGGGGAGAACAAGTATTTGATACACTGCCGATTTTGCAGGTTTTCCTACTTACAAAGCATGTAGAGTTCTGTAATTTTTATCATAGGTACACTTCAACTGTGAGAGACGGAGTCTAAAAAAAAAAATCAAACAGACTCCAACCTCTCCACAATGGCCAAGACCAGAGAGCTGTGTAAGGACATCAGGGATAAAATTGTAGACCTGCACAAGGCTGGGATGGGCTACAGGACAATAGGCAAGCAGCTTGGTGAGAAGGCAACAACTGTTGGCGCAATTATTAGAAAATGGAAGAAGTTCAAGATGACGTTCAATCTCCCTCGGTCTGGGGCACCATGCAAGATCTCACCTCGTGGGGCATCAATGATCATGAGGAAGTTGAGGGATCAGCCCAGATCTACATGGCAGGACCTGGTAAATGACCTGAAGAGAGCTGGGACCACAGTCTCAAAGAAAACCATTAGTAATACACTACGCCGTCATGGATTAAAATCCTGCAGCGCACGCAAGGTCCCCCTGCTCAAGCCAGCGCATGTCCAGGCCCGTCTGAAGTTTGCCAATGACCATCTGGATGATCCAGAGGAGGAATGGGAGAAGGTCATGTGGTCTGATGAGACAAAAATAGAGCTTTTTGGTCTAAACTCCACTCACCGTGTTTGGAGGAAGAAGAAGGATGAGTACAACCCCAAGAACACCATCCCAACCGTGAAGCATGGAGGTGGAAACATCATTCTTTGGTGATGCTTTTCTGCAAAGGGAACAGGACGACTGCACCGTATTGAGGGGAGGATGGATGGGGCCATGTATCGCAAGATCTTGGCCAACAACCTCCTTCCCTCAGTAAGAGCATTGAAGATGGGTCGTGGCTGGGTCTTCCAGCATGACAACGACCCGAAACACACAGCCAGGGCAACTAAGGAGTGGCTCCATAAGAAGCATCTCAAGGTCCTGGAGTGGCCTAGCCAGTCTCCAGACCTGAACCCAATAGAAAATCTTTGGAGGGAGCTGAAAGTCTGTATTGGCCAGCGACAGCCCCGAAACCTGAAGGATCTGGAGATGGTCTGTATGGAGGAGTGGGCCAAAATCCCTGCTGCAGTGTGTGCAAACCTGGTCAAGAACTACAGGAAACGTATGATCTCTGTAATTGCAAACAAAGGTTTCTGTACCAAATATTAAGTTCTGCTTTTCTGATGTATCAAATACTTATGTCATGCAATAAAATGCAAATTAATTACTAAAAATCATACAATGTGATTTTCTGGATTTTTGTTTTAGATTCCATCACTCACAGTTGAAGAATACCTATGATAAAAAATTACAGACTTCTACATGCTTTGTAAATGGGAAAACCTGCAAAATCGGCAGTGTATCAAATACTTGTTCTCCCCACTGTATATAATGTTAGCTAAATGTAGTAATGAATTAATTGGCCAAATGTCTTTAAATGGACAATTCTGTGAATAGTCTTGTGCATGTTTTAAATTGACACAATTCCTGTTAGCAAAGGTGTCAACTAGAAATGGTGTGCAGGAGCTTGCATTTTAATTGATAAAAGTCACCTTGTCCGGGAAAGATTTACGCGGTTATCAAAATATCACTTCAAGGTAAGCCTACACAAAATACAGCCCTTATTTTACGTGTTTCTAAAATCCCCTATGGGAAAAATTGAAAAACGATTGGAACCTGTTTTATGGGTATTATAATACCTCTACTGTGGGGCTCTATATTAGAGGACTGCACACACACCCGCAGCTTTTCATACAGCACCCGGTCCGCACCCGCTGGCTTTCTGTCCGACTGCCACCCACTACCACAAGAACTGGTCCCAACCCAATCGTAGTTAATGTTATTTTAGGCAGTTAACTTGCCAGCCATGGTTCCAGCAATTTTGCGCCCTACATCAGTCTCTCCAGGATTTTGGATTTTTTGGGTGATTTCTGCGGCCAAAAATGCTTGATTTTGCGGCCGATTTTCTGAAATTTAGCAATACATTTTGCAATGTTTTTTTTCACGTTAATTTCATATAAAGCAATAAAAAGTAATATGTGCTTTTTATAGTCACTCCACATTGCTGACTGATTCACCTGGACATGGAATTTGAATGTATGACAGACATTGCAGCGCCAGTATTAGCTAGAAAATATATTGCCTCACCTTTGACGAAGAGACAAACCAACGGCTCTGCAATGAAAAAAATTCTTTAAATTCATTCCAAGGGCGTCAACCGTCTCTACCTCGCATCAGTCCATATCTGGGTTGTAAAAGGTTATTTTCGGTGGAGGACCAGTTTTCCAATTTGAATTTACAAATCCCATAAGCGTTAAGTCAATTCCCCATACCTTTACCAAAAGTGTATATACGCCAATCAGTTTTTGATACTATTTCCCAGTCATATAATACTTAACCATATCTTTATCAAATTATCCATAAACAAACCACTCTGAACCTCTTAGAATACTTTGCACACCCCTTACATATGTCAACGTATGGGTTGCGCAAGTTGCATATCATTATTTCTTCCTATTATGACTTGTGATAATAGATTATATACATACAATTTGTCACGTTGTCATATATTCAAAGAATCTATATATAACGTTAGAAATGTAAGGTACTCACATCAACCAATCCATGTTAGTTTCCAACGACACTCCCAACTGAACCCAAAAACTGCCCGGCCGGTCATGGGAATAATGCTCCACATGAAGCCTTAGCGGTTCTCTAGACTTCCAGAAATTATAGATTTGCTGCTACTTTCTAAAATAACATCCTACTCTCAATACCACCCTTGATATTTCTGTTTGGGCAGTGATGGATGTAACCCCAAGATAACGCTTATTATCCAAATTTAAATCAGCTTATTATACACATTTCTATATCTTACAATCCAAACTTCAGATGGACACATTTCCACACTCACACAACTCTCATATCACATTCACAGGAAACACAAACTAAAGACACACAGGGGAATGAGACAGACGAGGAAAACTGTTTGGCGCTGTTTTTAGATTTCAAACCCTGTCAATATGAACAGGGAAACACATACCATTATCAAAATATTGCCTAATTAGTGGTCCAAAAACGGGGTGTTGTATCCTGGGATATCACCTACTGCGATTACTATGGTATAGATTATTTTATGTCTATCAAAATGTGCAAAACTACCTACAGAGTACCCATGTCTCCTATCTAACTACAGTTGAAGTCAGACGTTTACATACACCTTAGTGTCACGGTGCGTCGTATATAAGGGACGATAGACGGAGCGCTGGTGAAGTGTCATCCTTTTTATTTAATGAGGTGTTCTCACGAGGCATTAAATATAAAAAGAGACTATTACACTGGAGCGAAGCAGACGACCGACCCCGGACTGGGAACCGGTGGAGCGGACTGCTCCGGCACTGGAGCGAAGCAGACGACCGGCCCCGGACTGGGCACCGGTGGAGCGGACTGCTCTGGCACTGTAGCGGAGCAGACTGCTGGACCCGGATTGGGCTCCGGTGGAGGTTCCGGGCTGCTGACCTTCACTGGAGGTTCCGGGCTGCTGACCTTCACTGGAGGCTCAGGGTTGCTGACCTTCACTGGAGGCTCAGGGTTGCTGACCTTCACTGGAGGCTCAGGGCTGCTGACCTTCACTGGAGGCTCAGGGCTGCTGACCTTCACTGGAGGCTCAGGGCTGCTGACCTTCACTGGAGGCTCAGGGCTGCTGACCTTCACTGGAGGCTCAGGGTTGCTGACCTTCACTGGAGGCTCAGGGTTGCTGACCTTCACTGGAGGCTCAGGGTTGCTGACCTTCACTGGAGGTCGAGTGCGTGGAGCAGGCACGGGCCGTATCAGGCTGTAGGAACACCCCACTGGTCTGGTGCGAGGAGCTGGGACTGGCTGTCCCTGGCTGGGAAAACGCACCATAGGGCTAGTGCGTGGAGCAGGCGCGTGCCATTCTGGGCTGTTGTTGCGCACCGATGTTTGGGTGCGCTGAGTCGGTCTCCTCCTCCTCCGACTCTGGACCGGTGCTGAAGGCACCGGGCTGGGAACTGGCACTGGAGTAGGACTGTCCATGTCGTTATCTTTCCAGCGCCAATCCCCATCCTGTGAGGGTTCCTCCGGGAACCCCCACGAGTGAGGGAACAGAAGCACGACGTCTTCCTCTGATTCTCCTCTGTACTCCTGCTCCCACGGCTGTAGGGCGGGAGCCCCCACGAGTGCAGTGGTCGGGGCTCTTCTCCCTCGATCCCCGACCACCCCCATAGCCCCCACCCAAATCAGTTTTGGGGTTTTTCTGGGCTCCAGGCTGGTCCCTAACCTTTTTGGACCGCCGACTCCTTCGCCGCCGACGGCTCCGCTGCTCCGGACCCCAGCCTTCCTCCACCGCACAATAATGGGAGTATTCCTCCTCGGTACCGAGGAGGATATCTCCCAATGTCAGGCTCCGTTGCGTCCCGGACGGGTGGTAGATCATTCTGTCACGGTGCGTTGTATATAAGGGACGATAGACGGAGCGCTGGTGAAGTGTCATCCTTTTTATTTAATGAGGTGTTCTCACGAGGCATTAAATATAAAAAGAGACTATTACACGAAAACTAAACAAAACACAGTGACTTACTTCGTGGGCTGCTGGCAGTGCAGACAAACACAAAAGAACAAATAATGATCCACGCACAGGTGGATGTGGAGGACATCTAAATACTCTCCCCAATCAGAGACAACTCTAGACAGCTGTCTCTGATTGGGGATCATTAATCCTCCCTCACTGATGTGAGGACTGGGTTGTGGCTCAACCACTCCCCTTGATGGGAGTATGCGGCTTCACCACTACCCAGCCCTTACACTTGGTCAAATACATTTATACTCAGTTTTTCACAATTCCTAACATTTAATTCTAGTAATAATTCCCTGTCTTAGGTCAGTTAGGATCACCACTTTATTTTAAGAATGTGAACTTGCACCTTCTCTTGAGCAATTTTTATAGCCTACCTTTTATAAGTGGGAAGATTTTCAGACAGAGAAATATGGGTGATCAATATTTATTTCTAGCAATGTAGTAAACTATAGCCTAATCATAGGAAATACAGATAACCGCCTTGTGCTTCTCCGCCCATGCATAGGCTATAGCCTACTCTATTTAATTGAGACCACACGCACACCTGATCTCGCAGGTATTGCTACTGAACTTGAAGCAGCAAGAATGATGACAGCGAAACTTGCTATGTTTTGCATATACTGTATGATATACAGTAGCCTACCTTTTAGGAGGACGATTTGCAGTCAGAGACAAATAAATGGGTAATCAGTACTTATAAAAAATTAAAAGGTGCAACGCTCGCTCACCATAGTAGCCTAACATGCTGACTTTATCGGGCACGCGCATGCGTGCGCCATTGCCCATTGCCCATTGCGCGTGCCATTGCGCGCATGTTGATTTTGTCCATCCACACCATATGCAATCAGGACGCGCAGGTTGAAATTTCAAAACAAACTCTGAACCAACTATATACATTTTTCATGGGCATTTAGCTAGCTAGCTTGCTGTTGCTAGCTGATTTGCTAGCTGATTTGTCCTGGGATATATACATTGGGTTGTTATTTTACCTGAAATGCACAAGGTTCTTTTTTTCTGGATCTTTGTAGAATTTTGACCCATATTGAGTCACGCAAAATCGTGTGCTCTCTACTCCGACAATTAATCCATGGATAAAAGAGGAAACATCTTCTTCTTCTTCTTCTGTAGACTTTATATGGCAGTTGGCATCCAACTGGACTGAAGTGTGGACCTCATCTTTCAATCACCCAAGGGGGTATATGCTCCTAAAAACCAATGAGCGGAACTTGCAGCACATCAAGCATCAAAAACAGAGCTAAGTTCTATTTTAGCGTCTGGCTACGCAGATGCTCTTTGACACGCGTGAGCAGTTTGGATGGAGTTATTGAATAACATGTATGTGTACATTTATTTTGCAACGCTCGCACACGCAACGCGGGCGGTGTGGTCAGCATGTAACCTGTGTGCGCTTTGTGCCTTTTCCTTTTCCTTTTTTGATTGCACTTCACATTGACTCATGTTGGTTGAGCGCCCTTCACTTCTTTACATTCTCAATATTTATTTACAGACTTGTATTAAACTACAGTCTAATCACATTTAATTTCATATTTAACTTAACTGCCACTTGATTCTCTGCTTATGTAGGCAGCCTACTCTATTTCAATGAGACCACACATACTAGGCGCACTTGAACTCGCATGCCCCCAACTAGGAAGGCTACTGAAGTTGAAGCAGCAAATTCTGAGTGTGTAAATAAGGCCAAAATTAGCTTTTAATGCAGTAGGTAGGCAAACGCCTACAAAGCAGAAAGGTGACAGTTTCCAAATAATCTGTGGAACAACAAAAATATTTTCATCACAAAATCCTCTGTCTGACCGCCCGCTCCCGCCTGCAGCAGGAAAAATGCAGACTGCATGTGGTGCAATGATCTCCAGCAGACATACCGGGAAAATGCAACCCTCTACTTTGTATGGAATACTGTACAACAAAAGGAGTCGGTATTGAAAACAACACACCTGAAACCAATAATCTATATTTTACTAAGATCCTGAAGCTGAGTGGGGTGTCTTGGGTTGGGTCGATACAGGGTGCTGGACCACTACGGGATGGACGGGGTGATCCAGCTATATTTTGTGCAAGTAAAATGAGTTCTACAGTACTATTAGGCCTATGATATGAATTACAGTGCCCTCCGTATTTATTGGGACAGTGAGGCATTTTTTCTTCTTTTGGCTCTATACTCCAAAAGTTTGGATTTTAAATCAAACAGTGACTATGAAGTTAAAGTGCAGAACTATCAGCTTTCATTTGAGGGTATTTTCATCCATAATCGTGTGAACTGTTTTAAAATTACAGCACTTTTTGCACATAGTCCCACCCATTTTAGGGGAGAAGAAGTAGTGGGACAAATTGACTTGTATGTATATTAAAGTAGTGAAAAGTAAGTATTTGGTCCAACATTCAACGCATGCAAGGACTGATAACCCTGAATGAATCGTGAATAATGATGAGTGAGAAAGTTACAGATGCACAAATAGCATAGACATGACATGCTAACCTCTCACCATTACAATAACAGGAGAGGTTATTATTTTTTTGGGGGGTATGATATTTGTGCATCCAAAATGGTTTGGGAAACCCTGGTCTAACCAGCATGGTTTAGCTGGTTATGCTGGCAGACCAGCCTTCATTAATAATCTAACTGCAGTGTCCAATTTACAGTAGCGATTACAGCAACAACAAAAAAAGACCATGCCATTGTTTGAGAATAGTGCACAAAAACAAAACACTTTTATCATGGCAACTTGTTTGGTACATTCACCTCTGAAGGTAAATAATTTACTTACATTCAGTAATCTTGCTCCGATTTGTCATCCTGAGGGTCCCAGAGATAAAATGTAGAGTAGTTTTGCTAGACAAATAAATGTGTATATTCAAATGTAGGAACTGGGTTCTACAGTTTGACTCCAATGCTGTCTCTCGTTCCACACCCACCCCACCCAGCCATCTAGATGTGTGAAGGTTAGTGTCTTTTCTGTAGGGAAGCTAATGATCCATCATGGATGACATTCCTGTTAGTGTGTAAACTTAAATTGTTTATTACCATAACATTTTTGTATGTTCTCTATAGTTATGTACTTGAAAATGTATACATTGACCAATTCGGCACATTTCTGAAAACTCCTGATACAAAATATTGTGTAGCGATGTAATTCTTCACTGGATCAGTCTGAAACTTTGCACACACACTTCTGTCATCTGGTGGACAACATCCAAATAACACATAGAATCCTACATCACTGTCTGATCTTTCTAATTTCAAAGATGATGCAACCCAAAACAAATTGAAAACGCATGTTTTTTTGTTTGTATTATCTTTTACCAGATATAATGTGCTTCTCCTACATTCATTTCAGAATTCCACAAAATTAAAAGTGTTTCCTTTTAAATGATATCAAGAATATGCATATCCTTGCTTCAGGTCCTGAGCTATAGGCAGTTAAATTTGGGTATGTCATTTTAGGCGAAAGTTGAAAAAAAAGGATCCTTAAAAAAGAGGAGGATCCCATCCGTTTTCTATAGGCTAGGCCTACTATATGTATTTATCAACTTTCCTAATATTAAGCACATTGCTTTGCTTTACAGTCGTGGCCAAAAGTTTTGAGAATGACATAAGTATTGGTCTCCACAAAGTTTGCTGCTTCAGTGTTCTTAGATCTTTATGTCAGTAGTTACTATGGTACACTGAAGTATAATTACAAGTATTCCATAAGTGTCAAAGGCTTTCATTGACAATGACATTCAGTTTATGCAAAGAGTCAATATTTGCAATGTTGAACCTTCTTTTTCAAGACCTTTGCAATCCGCCCTGGCATGCTGTCAATTAACTTCTGGGCCACATCCTGACTGATGGCAGGCCATTCTTGCATAATCAATGCTTGGAGTTGTCAGAAGTTGTGGGTTTTTGTTTGTCCACCCGCCTCTTGAGGATCGACCACAAGTTCTCAATGGGATTAAGGTCTGGGGAGTTTCCTGGCCATGAACCCAAAATGTCGATGTTTTGTTCCCCGAGCCACTTAGGTATCACTTTTGCCTTATGGCAAGGTGCTCCATCATGCTGGAAAAGGCATTGGTCGTCACCAAACTGTTCTTGGATGGTTGGGAGAAGTTGCTCTCGGAGGATGTGTTGGTACCATTCTTTATTCATGGCTATGTTCTGAGCCCACTCCCTTGGCTGAGAAGCAACCCCACACATGAATGGTCTGAGGATGCTTTACTTTTGGCATGACACAGGACTGATGGTAGCGCTCACCTTGTCTTCTCCGGACAAGGTGTTTTCCAGATGGCCCAAACAATCGGAAAGGGGATTCATCAGAGAAAATGACTCTACCCCAGTCCTCAGCAGTCCAATCCCTGTACCTTTTGCAGAATATCAGTCTGTCCCTGATGTTTTTCCTGGAGAGAAGTGGCTTCTTTGCTGCCCTTCTTGACACCAGGCCATCCTCCAAAAGTCTTCGCCTCACTGTGCGGGCAGATGCACTCACACCTGCCTGCTGCCATTCCTGAGCAAGCTCTGCATTGGTGGTGCCCTGATCCCGCAGCTGAATCAACTTTAGGAGACGGTCCTGGCGCTTGCTGGACTTTCTTGGGTGCCCTGACACCTTCTTCACAACAATTGAACCTCTCTCCTTGAAGTTCTTGATGACCCGATAAATGGTTGATTTAAGTGCAATCTTACCAGCAGCAATATCCTTGCCTGTGAAGCCCTTTTTGTGCAAAGCAATGATGACGGCATGTGTTTCCTTGCAGGTAACCATGGTTGACAGAGGAAGAACAATGATTTCAAGCACCACCCTCCTTTTAAAGCTTCCAGTCTGTTATTCTGACTCAATCAGCATGACAGAGTGATCTCTAGCCTTGTCCTCGTCAACACTCTCACCTGTGTTAACGAGACAATCACTGACATGATGGCAGCTGGTCCTTTTGTGGCAGGGCTGAAATGCAGTGGAAATGTTTTTTGGGGATTACGTTCATTTTCATGGCAAAGAGGGACTTTGCAATTAATTGCAATTCATCTGATCACTCTTCATGACATTCTGGAGTATATGCAAATTGCCATCATCAACACTGAGGCAGCAAACTTTGTGGAGACCAATACTTGTGTCATTCTCAAAACTTTTGGCCACGACTGTACAAGAGGAATATAGCCTACCTGGCTGGCATGAACATTAACCACGGGAAATTTTTACCAAACAGCTTGGCTATAATGAGCTCTTTATAACCATCACAGCAGTGAAGAACCCTTCCTGATATGCAAAAATATCACCCTCACCCCTGACAAAGAACCCCCCAATAACCTTTTTTTTAAGAGTGTATGCTGTGTGTATGGTCTATCTGGTCTGCAAAACCATGCCAATTATTTTGCAGCATGCTCTTTTACAGTTAGATTTAAAAAATTGTTTGTTTCAATATCTGTGTTTCGCATGTACCTACGCTACACATTTTTTTTTTTTTTTTTTAACGAATCCAATCTGAAATGGTTATTCCAGATTAGATGCTTTAGGTCTCATTTAGTCACCATGGCAGTTCTAAATGCAGATTGTGTAAATTCAAATTGTTGGTTTTTCCCCACACCGGCTGGATTCCAATAGGAATTAGACTTTGTAAGCCTGCATAACATGACTGATGCTGTTCTTTTCATTGTCCAAAACACAACGAAGGCTGGTCTATGCTGTTTTTTCAGCAGGGTATCTCTCTATCTCTCTCTCTCTATGTAATATTGTTCTGCTGTCTGTCAAGGGTGGCAGATGAAATCGACCAAGGGTTTGGTGCCTCCAGCCAAGACCAGACATCTGAAGATTTTTAATTGACACAGTGTAATAGCACAAATGGATTCACTGGGCTAATTAGTTCATGCTCTCTAGTGTATCCAATGGAACTAAAAACAAGGAAAGTTTTAGACCACTGATTGTATGGCTCAGTTTAGTTTTAACATTAGGTTTTTGACCAGTGCATGAAATAAGTAAATATATTCTTTAAAAAAATGCATCAAATTAAATAATATATGTAGTTCCAGGTCTCATTCACATTTATGCAATATATATAACATAAAATATAATTATCCTCAGTAGTATTCTATCCGAAGTATCTGCAACTACAAGCTGTCTCAGCCAGAGGGCAGCAGATATCTTTAGCACAAGCCGTGACCACAGAGCACAAACCTCTCCCAGGTAATTGACTTTACAGGCCATTTTAAGCTTAATCTTTTAAAACAGACGTAAACGAGTGTTGAAAACCGTAAAAAAATAAATAAGCTGGCATCCATAGGAAATTATAAGCGGAGTAATGAATACTAGGCACAGCATGAGACCACATCATTTATTCTAATTACTTCTTTGAAATTAACGGATCAGACTGAGGAGTACGAGAGTCGGTGCGTCGGCTCTATTTCCAGGTGTTAATATCTCCGAAATGTCGTCCTCCCTCCATCACACACTTTTGCTGTAGCTGCTCATTCTTGAGCTCTAAAGCTCTAATATCTAAAGACACAGTAGTCTTATCTTCAGAAAAATCAGTACACTGTCTATGCTTCAATACGTTTTATATATCTTATCAGCTTTGTCCGTATTGAAGTGTCTGTCATCTTTGAGATGTCCCCCTGTTGAAGAGCAGACAGGGTGATTGAGACCATTGTAACCTAAATGGAGGAGAAGAAAAGAGGAGAAGGGGGGGACATCAATTGCATCGATTTGCAATTCTCTTTATCTTGCATCTGAGTCGCTGTAGAAAAAAAATCATACAATCTGGGCTCTGCGAACAACATCCAATGTCATTAGATCAATAGAAATTGACCCGACACAAAAAGGGTTTCTCTTGTTTTCGTGTTCCTTGCTTTGTTTGGCCGTATCCCTACTGGGAGGGAGCATTATTGGCTATTACATTTTCCACACACCGCCTCCGAGTGCAAGACAGTGTCATCCACAGCAAATTAGTTTAAATTAGCCTGCACTTTGGGATTCATCGCGTGCAAACACAGTGTGTCCGCACATCACATAGCAACGCTTTCAAGGCTCCCTGTCTTATTTGTTTTAGCATCAGGCTTTTGATAGCATTGTGTAACATTGCGTGCATGCGTGTGTGTGTGACATGCAAATTATGTCTTGATAATTTGGTATTTTCATTGGATTATGTCACGTTTCATGCGGGGAACCTATACCAGATACCAATACATTTCTTCTCCTGATTTCAATAGTGTTTTCTTACGTCAATATCTATCTCTGTCTCGACCTACTCACTGACTACCCTTTCCCCTCACTTTATTTAGACAGTTGTTAAACAATAAGGGGAGATGGGAGAAACAGTGGGAAGAGAAGACATTGCATTGAAGCCTGGTCTTCAGTGGGGAGAAGGATATATTAGGTTAGAGCCAGGGAGTTATCGCTACACCACGGGTTCTGCACTCTCTGTCTACCCAGGCTATCTGTAATAAGGACTTGGCTCTCTGCTCTACAGTAGGTTGACCCTTCGGCATCAAACTTGATCCATGTGCAAAGCAGAATGAATCCTCATTCCTCACTCACTATCAAGACAAGTGAAGTAAGATAATGCATTGTGACATTTGCATCAGTGTTATGGCTATGATCATCTAGCCAGTCAAGCAGGTGCAATGAATACAAACAGACAGTGGGTCATTTCAGCACCATTGATCATCCTCTACACAGGTTCTATATGTGCTCATCGGCGGCAGTGTGTCTTTGCGTTGAGGGGTATCTTCCAGAACATCAAAACATACAATCAGACCTGGTTTTAAACACTATTTTAACTCTTTCAAATACTGTAATAATTTGCTTTAGTCTGCCTGTAGTTCCAGATGGGTGGGTTTCACAGTTTTGTGACTATACTATTGATTCCATTGCGCCAGGCAAGCTCAATTAAACCCAGCTAAATTATTTGAAATGACTTAAAATAGAATTTGAACCCAGGTCTGCATACAATATGTAATTTCTCACCCACATTCTGTTATAATTACATTATATACGGTTTTCTGTCTTAGATGTACATAGTGCATTCTTATACACACATACTCTATTTTGAAGAGATTTCTATAGCTAAGCTAATCGTCCCAGCTGTATTTGGTGTGGAATATATCAGATCTAGTACTACTTTTGGAACATGTAGGCGTTATACTTCCTCTGTGCCACAGTATGTGAAAATGGGACTCTTAGGTAAAAAATTTGTAATGTAACGGTTGGACTTTTCTTAGTCCACAGTTGATTTGAGCACACCGCATGAGTTTCTGTAAATGGCAATGTCAACTGCTGCAACGGTGTTCTGATGAGTGGAATATTTCCCGGAATGTTTATGACTTATAAATTGTATTTCTCTGTATCTAATAATAATAATAATAAATTCAATTTGTATAGCGCTTTTCACGAACTCAAAGTCGCTTTACAGGGGAGGTAAATAAACAAGACAAGACAAACAAGACAGAAAAAAAAAAAAAAGATAAAATGGGAGTGGCATGGGGCTAGGGATAGGCAGAGGTGAAGAGATGGGTCTTGAGGCGGGACTGGAAAATGGTGAGGGACTCAGAGGTGCGGATCTCATGGGGGAGGCGGATCTGAGGGACCGTGAGGGTTGGTAGGCGGAGAGGAGGTCAGTGAGGTATGAGGGGGCCAGGTGATGGATGGCTTTGTAGGTAAGGACCAGGATTTTGTACGTGATCCGGTGGGAAATGGGGAGCCAGTGTAGTTGTTTTAGGACTGGAGTGATGTGGTGCCAGGATTTGGAGCGGGTGATGAGTCGGGCGGCTGCGTTCTGGACCAGTTGGAGTCTTTTTATGTAGGTCGAGCTGATACCAAGGAGTAGTGAGTTGCAGTAGTCCAGTCGTGAGGAGATGAAGGCGTGAATGAGTCTTTCAGCAGCAGGGGGTGTGAGTAAGGGTCTGATTTTGGCGATGTTGCGGAGGTGAAAGAAGGAGGTTTTAATGACATGACGGATGTGGGGCTCAAGGGAGAGGGTTGAATCAAAAATCACGCCGAGGTTGCGGGCCTGGGGAGATGGATAGACAATGGTGACGTCGATGGTGAGAGTGGGGTTATTGGTTTTGCTGAGTGTGGATTTGGAGCCTATGAGGATGAATTCTGTTTTATTGCTGTTGAGTTTGAGGAAGTTGTGTTGCATCCAGGTTTTAATAGCTGACAGACAGGAGTTGATGTGGGAGAGGGGAGGATTGTGGGGGGATTTGGTGCTGAGGTAGATCTGGGTGTCATCGGCGTAACAATGGAAGTTCAGGTTGAAGTGGCGGAGTATCTGACCAAGGGGGAGGATGTAGATGATGAAGAGGAGGGGGCCGAGTACGGAGCCTTGGGGAACACCTTGGGTGACTGTGGCTGTGGCAGAGGTGTGGTTATGAAGAGAGATGAAGTGGGATCTGTTGGAAAGGTAGGAACGGAGCTAACTGAGTGCAGTACCTTCGATACCAAGGTCTTTGAGTCTGGTGAGCAGGATGTTATGGCTAACGGTATCGAAGGCTGCACTCAGGTCGAGAAGAATAAGGATGTTAAGGGAACCAGTGTCAACGGAGGTGAGGAGGTCGTTAAGGACTTTGAGGAGAGCGGTTTCTGTGCTGTGGAGGGGGCGAAAACCAGATTGGAGAGATTCAAATTGGTTATTGGCATGAAGATGGGTTTGTAATTGTGAGGCGACTAAACGTTCCAGGGTTTTAGACAGAAAGGGAAGGTTGGAAATTGGGCGGTAGTTGTTGAGGGAAGAGGGATCCAGACCAGGTTTTTTAAGGATTGGTGTGACAGTGGCAGTTTTGAAAGCAGAGGGGACAGTTCCAAGGGACAGAGAGGAGTTGAAGATGTTAGTGAGGTAGGGGCAAAGGATGGGGAGGCAGGACTTCAGGAGTGGAGTAGGGAGGGAGTCAAGTGAGCAGGTAGTGGGTTTGGAAGAGCTGATGAGTTTAGAGATTTCAGGAGTGGTGACCGAGTCAAACTGGGAGAGGAGGCAGTGTGGAGGTGGGGGAGGGAGGTCAGGAGTGATGGGGGGGAAGAGGGGCCGTGATAGGTGCTGGAGTAGATACTGGGAGGTCGGATGCAGGGGATCCGACCTGCAGATACACAGAACAACTGTGTATCTGCACAGTTGTTATGAATTTCTCAAAACACTGCTTAGTAAAACCTTATTTGAATATTTCCCGGAGTGCCTTGCCTTTTCGAGTGAATTGTAGAGTTACCAAAATGAGTTTTTCAAATGTATTTGTTAGTGACATAATTGGTTGTTGCATTCATCTAAGTGAGATTCTAAGTGAATATATTATTGTATGAAAATATATACACTGGGGGCCAAAAGTTTAGAATATTACTCATTCAAGGGTTTTTCTTTATTTGCAAATTTTTTTACATTGTAGAATAAAAGTGAAGACATCTCGGGGACGACCCGGAGGACAAGGCGCAGGGCGATCCGGCTGGAGGCGATGGAACTCCCTTAGCAACGATGGATCTAGGATGTCCTCCACCGGCACCCAGCATCTCTCCTCCGGTCCGTACCCTCCCACTCCACGAGGTACTGACGTCTTGAGTTCATGATGGCTCGAACCGCATACGCCGGGGCCGCCTCGATGTCCAGCGGGGGCGAAGGGACCTCCAGAACCTCATGTACTTGGAGTGGGCCAGCCACCACCGGCCTGAGGAGAGACACATGGAACGAGGGGTTAATACGGTAGTCTGGGGGAAGTTGTAGCCTGTAACACACCTCGTTCAGTCTCCTCAGGACTTTGAAAGGCCCCACAAACCGCGGCCCCAGCTTCCGGCAGGGCAGGCAGAGGGGCAGGTTTCGGGTCGAGAGCCAGACCCGGTCCACCGGGGCCTCACTGCGGTGTGGTTGGCGCTCGCCTTATGCCGCCTCACGGCCCGTTGCAGGTGCACGTGGGTGGCATCCCATGTCTCCTCCGAGCGCTTAAACCAATCGTCCACTGCAGGGGCCTCGGTCTGGCTCGGATGCCACGGTGCCAGAACCGGCTGATAACCTAACACACATTGGAATGGAGTTAGGTTAGTGGAGGAGTGGCGGAGTGAGTTCTGGGCCATCTCAGCCCAGGGAACGAAAGCCGCCCACTCCCCCGGCCGGTCCTGGCAATAAGACCTCAGAAACCTCCCCACATCTTGGTTCACTCTTTCCACCTGCCCGTTGCTCTCAGGGTGAAAACCTGAGGTAAGGCTGACCGAGAGCCCCAGACGTTCCATGAACGCCTTCCACACCCTCGACGTGAACTGGGAACCCCGATCAGACACTATGTCCTCACGCACCCCGTGGTGCCGGAAGACGTGGGTGAACAGAGCCTCCGCAGTCTGTAGAGCCGTAGGGAGACCGGGCAAAGGCAGGAGGCGACAGGACTTAGAAAACCGATCCACAACAACCAGTATCGTCGTTCTCCCCTGTGAAGGTGGCAGATCTGTCACAAAGTCCACCGACAGGTGTGACCACGGTCGCTGTGGAACGGGTAGGGGTTGCAATTTCCCTCTGGGCAGGTGCCTAGGCGCCTTGTACTGAGCGCACACCGAGCAGGAGGAAACATACGCCCTCATGTCCTTAGCTAAAGTGGGCCACCAGTATTTTTCACTCTGACAGCGCACCATCCGGGCGATCCCTGGATGACCAGAGGAGAGTGATGTGTGGGCCCATACGAGATCAGGCGGTCGCGGACAGCGGACGGAACGTACCTACGCCCAGCTGGACACTGAGTGGGAGTAGGCTCGTTACGCCTCGCCCGTTCGATGTCCGCGTCCAGCTCCCACACCACCGGTGCCACCAGACAGGAGGCAAGGAGGATGGGAGTGGGATCGATGGGCCGCTCCTCTGTGTCATACAACCTGGATAGCGCGTCTGCCTTCATGTTCTGGGAACCTGGCCGGTAGGATAGGGTGAAATCGAACCGGGTGAAAAACATGGCCCACCTTGCCTGGCGAGGGTTCTGTCCCCTCCCTGCCCGGATGTACTCCAGATTGCGGTGGTCAGTCCAGATGAGAAAAGGGTGTTTAGCCCCCACAAGCCAATGCCTCCACGCTTTCAGAGCCCTCACGACAGCCAACAGCTCCCTGTCCCCCATATCATAGTTTCGCTCCGCCGAGCTGAACCAGCTGAAAAAAAAGCACAGGGGCGGAGTTTAGGTGGCGTACCCGACCGCTGGGACAGCACAGCTCCTATCCCAGGCTCGGACGTGTCCACCTCAACTAGGAATGACCGAGAGGGATCCGGATGAGCCAGCACGGGGGCCGAGGTGAACAGAGCCGCAGCTGCACCCGTCCCCCCCCCAGCAGTGAGGTAATGGAGGCCGCTACCTGACCGAAGCCCCGGATAAACCTCCGGTAGTAGTTGGCAAACCCTAAGAACCGCTGCACCCCCTTGACCATGGTGGGAGTCGGCCAATTACGCACAGCTGAAATGCGGTCAATCTCCATCTCCACCCCTTACGTGGAAATGCGATATCCTAGGAAAGAGACGGATTGTTGGGAGAACAGACACTTCTCCGCCTTGACGTACAGGTCATGCTCCAACAGTCGACCAAGCACCCTGCGCACCAGGGACAAATGCTCGGCGCGTGTAGCGGAGTATATCAATATGTCGTCGATATACACCACTACACCCTGCCCGAGCAGGTCCCTGAAAATCTAGTCTACAAAGGTTTGGAAGACTGCTGGAGAATTTTTCAACCCGTATGGCATGACGAGGTACTCATAGTGCCCTGAGGTGGTACTAAATGCTGTCTTCCACTCGTCTCCCTCTCGGATACGCACCAGATTGTAAGCGCTCCTGAGGTCCAATTTTGTGAAAAAGCGCGCCCCGTGTATTGACTCGATCGACACTGGCTATGAGAGGCAGCGGGTAGCTGTACCTCACAGTGATCTGATTGATCCCTCTATAGTCAATACACGGGCGCAGACCTCCCTCCTTTTTCTTCACAAAAAAGAAACTTGAGGACGCAGGTGAAGTGGAGGGCCGAATGTATCCCTGCCCCAGAGATTCAGAGACATATGTCTCCATAGCTTCCGTCTCCTCCTGTGACAGAGGATACATGTGACTCCGAGGAAGTGCTGCGTCTGCCAGGATATTTATCGCACAATCCCCTCGTTGATGGGGTGGTAATAGAGTCGTCCTCTTTTTACAGGCGAGAACCAAATCAGCATATTCTGAGGGGATGTGCACGGTGGATACCTGGTCTGGACTCTCCACCGTAGTTGCACCGATGGAAACACCCACACACCTCCCCAAGCACCCTTGGGACCACCCCTTCAGAGCCCTCTGTTGCCATGAAATGTTGGGGTCATGATAGGCCAACCAGGGTATGCCCAGCACCACGGGAAATGCAGGAGATTCAATGAGGAGAAGACTGAATCCTCTCCTCATGACTCCCCTGCGTTACCATTCTTAGTGGAGCTGTGGCCTCCCTAATCAGCCCTGACCCCAAGGGTCAAATATCTAGGGCATGCACAGGGAAAGGTATATTCAGAGACACAATGGGGATCCCTAACCTACGTGCAAACGCACGGTCTATAAACTTCCCAGCTGCGCCTGAATCTACTAACGCCTTATGATGGGAACACTCAGGAAACACAATTAACAAAAACATGTGAACAACAGGGAGGTCTGGGTGAGTCCGGTGCTGACTCACCTGGGAAGACACAACAGTGCTCTGCCTGTCGCCTCGACTCCATGAAGGGCCTCCCCAACACCGGCCAGCCGTGTGTCCTCAGCGGCCACAGCTGGTGCAGGAAGGGACCCCTCCTCCGGTCCACCTGAGCGCAGCACCTCCCAACTCATAGGGGTCGGAGCGGGGATGCTGGAGGATGAGAATGACGGATCCTGATCCGGACGTCCGCGGGTAGCCAGCAGGTTGTCCAGTCGGATGGACATGTCCACCAGCTGGTCCAAACTGAGGGTGGTGTCCCTGCAGGCTAGCTCCCGACGGATGTCCTTGGGTAGACTACATCGGAAATGGTCGATCGTCCCCTGACGTAGATGGAAAAGGCATTCACCCGCCGCTCTCCCCTCAGGCGGATGGTCGAAAACCGCCCGAAAACGTCTAGTGAACTCCCCGTAGTGGTCCAACACCGCGTCGTCCTCTACCCATATGGCGTTGGCCCACTCCAGGGCTTTCCCAGCTAAGCAGGAGACAAGGGCAGACAGACTCTCGCGTCCCGATGGAGCCGGGTGAACAGTTTCCAGGTAGAGCTCCAACTGGAGTAGGAACCCCTGACACCCGGCAGCCTTCCCATCATACTCCCTCGGGAGCGAGAGTCGAATCCCACTGGGACCAGATGAAGGAGGGGTAACCAGTGGGACAGATGGTGGGGATGGTCGAGGTGCGGGTAGCCCTCCTTGCTCCCATCGCTCCATGGTCAGCAGCACGCAATCCATGGCGGTGCCTAGACGCTGAAGCATCGTTGCGTGCTGCTGGACTCGCTCCTCTACCGGGAGAGGAGGGCTGGTTTCACCTGCTGCTTCCATTTTACGAGGTCCGTGATTCTGTGACAAATATCGATGAGGTCGGGTGGTGGAAGCAGGCGCAGGGAAAACAGTGTCGGAAAAACTGCAAATGTTTAATCTCTCAGTAACAATAAACATAGAACAATCACGGACAAGAACCAGGGGGGAACAGAGGGATAAATAGGAGACATACAATTAGTGGAATGGGAACAAAGTGTGAATGAAACAAGACAGACGTAAAATGTGAAATGGATCGGTGGTGGCTAAAACTCCGGTGACGACGACCGCCTGTGGCCGCCCGAACCAGGAGAGGGGCCAACTTCAGCGGATGTCGTGAATTTTTGGTTCCAACCGCTGTGTCTTTGTGAGACGTAGAGTAGGTGAACGGATGATCTGCGCATGTGTGCAATTCAAGGCAAACTTAACCAACATGGCTACCACATCCCATTTGGTTTGCGCTTAGTGGGACTATAATTAATTTTTCAACAGGACAATGACGCAACACACCTTGAGGCAGTGATGGAGTGCTGCATCAGATGACCTGGCCTCCACAATCACCCGACCTCAACTCAATTTAGATGGTTTGGGATGAGTTAGATCGCAGAGTGAAGGAAAAGCAGCTTGTAAGTAAGCATTTCACTGTGATAAATACAAGTTGATTCAATTTGTATGTGTTGTGATGGGGCTGACGGTCGGGTTAGGTTCCACAACCGCGACACTATACGCTCCACGGTCTAGTCAGAGGTATCATAGGTTACATCAGTGGCAGATCAACATTGCTCCAATACCTCATCTGGTGGTCATGAATAGAGATGAGCATTAAAACATACCAGTTGTGTTATGGATGGATGCCAGGCTAATGAAGTCATACTGTATGTAGACACTTTCGGTTAAACATTCCTGCCCTGGCTGACTGCTAGCCTATTGCTCTCCTCTATCATTCACAAATTCCATTAGTCTATTTGTCTCTCAAAAACACCCATACATTCCAATACTCATTAACTTAAAGGGCAAGTCCACCACCTTTCACCCTCATTTTCATTATCTCCAGCACTGTCTACATACTGTATGTGAAAACAGCGCATTTCTATGTTTTGTAGAAAAACATATAAAGTTAAAAAGTTCTACCTAAAAACAGTGATTTTCAAATACTATGAGATTCGTGGTGATGTAGGGAGCAAGAAAATACCCTCCCTCTGGCTAGAAATGCTTTGCAGGTCTTGAAAATCACTGTTTATTTTAATTTTAATCCTACCCTTGGGATGTCACAGAGAAGCATTTTTTAGGTCCTTTCTTCTGATCTTCTTAACCACAGATCATAGAAACGTGCCGTTTTCACATACGTATACATTGGTATTGTGCTGGAGATAATGAGTATGAGGTTGAAAAGTTGCGTAATTGTCCTTTAACTTTGTCAGTTCTATTAGAATAACAGTAAAACTTTATTCCATGTCTGACCATCTTGGCTTACGCAGATGGATACTGCACTGCATTATTTCATTATCGGTGGTATTTCTGTGTGCTTTTCTGCAGTGGAATGCAGCCGTCCCTGTTGGCTCTTTGGGAATGAGGCCAGGCAGCCATTTTGTTTTGGGTCTCTTCTTGCCCGGGTAGCTCCATCTGGCCTTGGCAGCGCTACGTTGTGCCCCTGCCTGCGAGCCTTGCATTCTGAGTATGTGTTGGCAATTAATGGAGATGTTGGCGTTGCGTTTGGCTGCGGTGTGACATTCTCACAGGGCTTGTTGACTTGCTGCGAGGGTGCCATGTATCGCTTTGCTTCTCCTTAGCTTCACTGCCATCAGAATTCAAGAGAGGCCACCGCCAGATAACTGTCTCAGGTTCTCAATGTTTTCCAATAGAATTATGTTTTATCTGTACAGTGTTTACTTTTATAATGAGGCACACAAGGCCAACCTTGAACATCAAACTCTAAGATGCTAGAGTCTTAAGTTATTTGGGTAGTCCTATATACTGTAGATGATCTACAGATGCTCACACTATCAACAATCTGTTGATAAGCAAATGCTTGCTAATGTTATGGCTAGGTTTAGAATAAGGGTTAAGGTAAGAGTTAAGTTTAGGGTTAGGATAAGGGTTAAGGTTAGGGCTATGGCTAGGGTTAGTGGATAGTTAGTTGAAATGTTGACGTCTACTGAACATCTTTGTCCTACCTTCCTAACCTTACTGCATTTTGCACTACATTTGCACACTCTGTATATAGATTCTCTATTGTGTTATTGAGTGTACATTTGTTTATTCCCATGTGTAACTCGGTGTTGTTGTTTTTGTCGCACTGCTTTGCTTTGTCTTGGCCAGGTCGCAGTTGTAAATGAGAACTTGTTCTCAACTGGCCTACCTGGTTAAATAAAGATAATCTATATATTAATTAATTAATCAATCAATGTACTTGCACAAACATAGATATTGTAACAAACAATTCAAAAAATCAACCTGCAATAGAGCATGCTGGGAAATATGATAATGATTGGTGTGGTTTTAGTTTAAAGTGTATGAGTTTCATGCCCCTGTACTAAGGTAAAACTAGGCCCTAAAAATAAGGCCTTATAAACTACATACAGTATTGTGTTAAAATAAAATACATACATTATGATGACATATTCACTTAGGATCTTACTTTGTGAAGTCCATTGGATTAAAAATATATGAATGTAACAACCATGTCTCTGACAAACAAATACAGTCATGGGTGGTAACTCCACAATTTACTCCAAAGGCAAGGCACTCTGGGAAATATTTGAATAAGGCTTTACACCAAGCAGTGTGTTAATTTAACACTGTTCTGGTGTGTATTTGGGTCCACAGACTCCACACTTTCAGTGTTGATTTAACACTCTTTTAACACCAGAGAATTGCTGTGGATCAACACGGGAGAATGTGTGTTGGTATTCTTGTACAAACAGAGCGGTAACTTGGGTTGTATACACTAGACACCAAATGGAAGAAAACAGACAGAAACAAGGAGGAAATGCTCGTTTTCATTTTACCGTTGCAAAACATTTTGCTATGTGTGCATTAATGAATATGGCCATGGTTTAACTTCGGTTCACTCAACTCCATCTCTCTAGGGTTGACATGGCAGGATGCCACCACACAGCAGGTGATCTCCAGAGAGCTGTCCAAGCTACGCAAGGTTCCTATCCAAAGGCCGGACCACCCTTTTGACTCCCTGACACGCTATGGTGGAGCCAGAAAGCTCAAGACTGGAAACGCAGAACTTAGCATCCAGAAGTACCTGCAAGAGCTTGGTCTCCTTCCCAAGTCTGTTGGCACTGCTGGGCCCCTCACTAAGGTAAGGGCCCGATAGAAAAGCCAGGGGAAGGGGAATGGTTCGGAACCACCTGAATTTGGTAGCTATAGGGGACCATGGAGAAAGAGGCCCCGGCCTTGGTATCTCTCATCACCATATTTAAGGCAGAACCCCGGGGGTTGCCCCGCAACCAAGCCAACCCCAAAGCTGCCTGGATACTTCCTATTCAAGTGTTACCGTAGCAATTATGGCGTCCAGAGTTGAGGAGTTCAGGACCCTCCTTCATAACCAGGCAGGGTTCTTTGATGCATTGTGACAAACATGACAAACATGGTTAGCCTGAACGGCTGAGGCCCATCCTGCTGGGTTAATGCCATTAGGGTCTCCCAATACTACCGAGCTGGGGAGAATCGCATTATCTCTGGGGCACAGAACAACACAAAGTAGGTAGATAGCATACACACTGATTATCAGAACCTAGGGTTCTAACACCTTATCCTTGTGTTAATTGCGTCAATGTATTTACCCATAATATTGTTCATGCTTGTCATTGTCAAATGTTTTATTTTGAATCTACTGCTTTAATTCAGTAGTTTCCAGGTTGGTTTATGTTCTGAAATGGTTTAAATCTGTTCTGAAAATGCACAAAATGGCTATTGAGTGACACTATCGCCTTTAGCAATTTTCAAGGGAAGTTGATAAACATGGTTGTGTTACAGAATGAAGACTTCCAGCCCAAGAAGGGAAAGTCTACGTTCTACAGTCTGCAGTCTGCAGAGCCGCTCCAGAGGGGTAACGTCTTCACACAGGGGGCCGTGGGAAGCTGGAGGCCCCCAGTGGAGACAGCCTACTCCAGCCAGAAGCCAGGGAGTGCCAGGGGTAGTGCCAGAGGGTTGGCTGCCCAGCTGGAGCGTTACCTGGCTGGGGCAGCACACACCCAGAGCCGTCCAGTTCCAGTACCAGGGGCAGTGATGGGACCCAAGGGGAAGCTTCACTATGTTAGCCCTGTAAGCTCTGGTGGTCAGGTGGAACCCCAGACACGACTTGGTGGCAGTGGCTCCAAACCTCCAATGCCCAACATAGACAGGCTTCTTTTCAAGGCTGTTTCCAACCATCAGGTGCCCAAGGAACAGCTCAGTATGGTGGATGGTAAGGTCCTCTTTTTCCCACAATGATTTGTGTTTGCACTATCCTGTGTGATTCTGTGAACTTCAGATTAATTTTTAGTGGATCCACACACAAAGAAAGAGAATTTCTAAGTTAGTTTATGATATTTTATAAATTTAGAGGTAACCGTAGTTCTGTGAATATCAAAGCTACTGGACAGTTATAGTGGATTTCAAATTTCCCTTTCTCTGTGTTCCTCCTTTCTACCCTCTCCCTCAGAACGGTTCATCCAGAACGTGGTCAACCAGCTGGGGAGGCAGAGAGTGAACATGGACGGTTTGATGGGTAAAGACCTGAACCAGCTGGCAGACATCATCTCTGAGGCCCTGCATGTGGTAGATGGGGAGGGGCCCAGAGCCAGAGCTAAGCCCAGGGTCATGGGACCCATACGGGACAGGCAGATGAAGAGAGAGCCCTTACCTTCCAAGGACCAGGATGAGGAGGACCAAGATGACATGTTGGGGCAAGATGCAAGGCTTCAAGGTATGAATTAATTCATAAATACTTTCCTATCCCATGGGGACATTTTCTTGGCAACATTCCTGGGGTACATACATTATAATAATACATCACAAGATATACCACACTTCACTTATATGCAATATACACTGAGTGTACAAAACATTAAGGACACCTTCCTAATATTGCACCGCACCCTTTTGTCCTCAGAATAGCCTAAATTCTTTGTGGCCTGGACTCTAAAAGGTGTCAAAAGCGTTCCACAGGGATGCTGGCCCATGTTGACTCCAATGCTTCCCACTGTTGTGTCAAGTTGTTTGGATGTCCTTTGTGTGGTGGACCATTCTTGACACATGGGAAACTGTTGAGTGTGGAAAAAACCAGCAGCGTTGCAGTTCTTGACACAAACCGGTGCGCTTGGCACCTATTACCATACCCTGTTCAAAGGCTCGTAAATATTTTGTCTCGCCCATTCACCCTCTGAATGGCACTCATACACAATTGTCTCAATTATTCTTTAACCTGTCTCCAATAAGGGATTATAGCTTTCATTTAGATTCCCATGGTCAGCCTATGTCACGGAAAAAGCAGTTGTCCTTAATGTTTTGTACACTCAGTGTATATCACAGCACATATTTCACAAGACATGGTCAGACTAATCTAGGCAACCCAAAATGAAAATCTATTAAATTAGGTTCTGGGGGAGAGACTAGAAGGAGGACCTGAAGCAGGACAGTATCTCCACTCCCCTCTCTCTGTAAGTTCCAGTCAAGTCTATGGGCCAAATGTACCCTCCCCTTCCAAAATTCGAAAGATGTGGACACGTGCTAAATTGTGATTCAACCAAATGACCAGTGGCTAAAGCAAACTGGAAAAACATTTCCATACAGTACCATTTATGTTACGTAGATTGTCCACAAGAGATTATAGTCAGACAGACATAAAGGTACGCTTGCATTTATCACCAGGGTGAAAGTAAAGTAAAACCTGTGTGGAAATGTGTTAGATTGTTTGGTTATTATAATGAAAATGTGGATTTTCTCTTGTTATTGTTTTCCCCTCACACATTCTGTTTTTTACAGGGCAACCAATGGAGGATGCAGACTCTGAGCCAAATGACAAGGTAAGCCTAATTCACATCATGGTTTTTTCAAACTCTCATTGATGAAAGGACTATATAAAACTAGACCTGTAATGAAAGACATTTGAAGGTAAATTACCACTTTTAACTGAAGGAATATCAATCTGTTCACTGTGATTTCAAAGAGATTGTTATAAAAATATAGTTTTCTGTCTTGTCTGTTTCATATTAAATATTTGCTAGCATAACTTTAAAATAACCATGATTTTTTAGCAACAGTAATATACTAATACTGATACAAATCACTGAAGTAAGTGTTTGCGTTGACATTTCAGTCAGAATAAAGCTAAACCTTTGCAGTAAAATAGATAACACACTGTTAAAATGAAGTGCTTTGTAACACCAAAACTAGTGGCAACTGAGCTTTCACCTTCTTGAAGGAGACGAAACCTTAACTTTGCTGGAGTATTGAAACACATCATCCTGAGATGAATTGAAACATTACATGGTGTGTTGTAACACCACTAAATCAAGTGTTGTGCAACACCTTGCCACAGACTGGGAGCACTAAAAGAAAAGGTTGAAAACTATTTTGGTGTTTTAGTGCAGAATTAGATACCTTCTCTAAAGGTGTCGTTCATTTCCTCTCTCTAAAGCAGGGGTGTCAAACTCATTCCATGGAGGGAATGAGTTTGTCTGCAGGTTTTGTGTTTTTCCTTTCAATTAAGACCTAGACAACCAGGTGAGGGGAGTTCTTTACTAATTAGTGACCTTAATTCATTAGTGAAGTACAAGGAGGAGCGAAAACCCACAGACACTCAGCCCTCCATGGAATGAGTTTGACATGTGCTCTAACGCTTCTAAACACCATTATGATATTATGAATCCTGTCTAGTGCAGAAGTACATCCCCGGTCAAAAGTTTGGAATATTACACATTCAAGGGTTTTTCTTTATTTGCACTATTTTTTACATTGTAGAATAAAAGTGAAGACATCAAAGACACATTTTCACCTGTCTAATGTCCGTTGCTCGTGTTTCTTGGCCCAAGCAAGTCTCTTCTTCTTATTGGTGTCCTTTAGTAGTGGTTTCTTTGCAGCAATTCAACCATGAAGGCCTGATTCACACAGTCTCCTCTGAACAGCTAATGTTGAGATGTGTCTGTTACTTGAACTCTGTGAAGCATTTATTTGGGCTGCAATCTGAGGCTGGTAACTCTAATGAACTTCTCCTCTGCATCAGAGGTATTTCTGGGTCTTCCATTCCTGTGGCGGTCCTCATGAAGCTGGTTGAGAGCCATGAGTGCCATGAGTGAGCAAAGCTGTCATCAAGGCAAAGGGTGGCTATTTGAAGAAATTTGTTTAACACTTTTTTTGGTTACTACATTATTCCATATGTGTTATGTCATAGTTTTGATGTCTTCACTTTTATTCTACAATGTAAAACATTTTGAAAATAAAGAAAAACCCTTGAATGAGTAATATTCCAAACTTTTGACCAGGGGTGTATATCCCTTTATCTGAAGTGTCTAAATGTTTTTTTTTTTTTGTGTTTGACATTACAAACCGTTTTGGCAGGCATTGTCAAGCACAGGGTTCAAACCACCAGCAGTAACTGTCAGTTAACCTGCTAGAACTGAGGACTGCACTTTCCACTTACAGTCATGAATGTGGGAATGGGTGCTACCCTCATTGAAGGTCAATTTGACGTTTCTTTTTATATATATATCTGTTCATCATGATTCATTACATCTCATGTCGCAACAAGCTTAATATTAATATAGAAATGTACTTTCTTCAAACATATATACAACATTTGTGAAAGAATCCTAAAGGCAAATATTTTGGAATTACCCACAATCCTCTAAACACAGTCACGTGGCAAGGAAGGAATGCAAGGAGATTACAACCAAAGACTTCCAATGAGTTCAATCACTTTATTGTCTCTCTTTGGTTATCCTAATGAAAGATACTTACATTTTGAGCAACATATTAAGTTGGATTTACATTATTTAGGTAAAATGAAAAGAAAATTATAATATATTTTTACACAGTTATGAAATGACAGAGCGGCTACAGATAGGTGGGAGAAACAGATTGAAGGGTTGGAGCGGGGAATCTAAGACCAGTCTTCGGTGGGGAGAGGGATGACCTGTTTAAGCCGGGTGCGTTACTGTTAGACCACGGGCTCTGAACGACTTGCATTCATTTTTATTAAGTAAATGTTCTTGTTTTTTTGTCAATTTCAATTCAACCTAGAATAATTTCTTAGTATGGCTGTGCGGGTCAAATGTATTCGAAATGTACCCTCTTACTGCCCCTCCTGTTTCTAACCTGTTAAAATAAAGCATAAAGAAGGTGGAATTCCACAAAAAAAGAATCTCCATAGGCCCTTATCATCAATGAATATTTAGGCTATAAACCGTTTGGATTTCTAAACCATTGACTGAATGAGAAATACAGTTTTTGTGTTTTGATGCTGCCTTTTACATGCACTGAACCCCCAAAAAGTGTTTTCACAACGCTCACCTAAAAACACCAATATTCATGTTGAAGAACCACTTTGGGTGTTTCAGAGTACTTCTATTCTATTTTAAAACACATTCTGTGTATTAAAACACTTACTTTGGATTTACATTCAAGCACCCTCCAAACACCAGATTTCAGCTTAGGTGTACTACTTTTTATGATTTCATTACACAATCATGGTGTTTTGAGATTTAACATTTTTACAGAGTAGTGTTAGAGCATCAATGTCTAATCGTTTGGCTATCATAGAAATAGAAAGTTTATTCCCATTCAAGTCCATGTCCAATGGGTGGACCGGCTGCCAATTTAGTGATTCTATGTCTATGGTTGCCATATCCTGCTACAGGACCCAGGCTTCGTCAGTAAGCTGTTGGAGTACCTCAACATGGACCCCTTCAGTGATGCGCCAGATGTCCAGATGAAGGTTGATGGTGCTGGGGCCCCAGTAGCAGCAGGCGGCCCCTCTATTGAGGGCCAGAGAACAGTGGGTCTGGAGAATGTGAGAAGCAGGACCACACAGGGCCAGGTTCCTGCACCACATCCCTGGGTGGAGAGGAACATGGCCATAGGAGGTAAGGATGGATCTCCAGACCAACCGATGGATGTCCAGGGTTCTGAATCCCTGGTAGACTCTGAGGTGGAGAGGTGGATCCACGGTACCAAAGCTCCTCCTCCTCTGGAGGATGAGTCAGACCTCCTGGCAGATAAACCACAGAAGAAGAATCTCCTATCAGAACCACAGAAACAGGACATGCGACTCCAGGAGGAGGAGGAGCTGGTGCATATGGGGGTCAAAGCTTACTCAAAGTCACCGCGAGGGAAAGAGAACCACGGCGACTTTGGCTACATCATTACAGACACAGAGTGAGTATGGTGAAGATTAAACTTGCTGCTATTTACCAAACATTATGTATATATTTATACTCTCACTTAATAATGAGCAGTTATCTCCAACACTATGTGTTTCTTATTTTTTCTATTCACCTCATATAATGTTTTATTGTTGGGCATACTGTGGTTTATATAGACCTGAAGCAATCTTTGTTGCTTTATTCAGTCTACTGTTGAAAAACCATACATCTTTCAAAACATCCCAGACATATACAAATGTTTTATTTTTATAGAGAATGATCGCTTGATATCCTTGTTGGTGCATTTGGGCACAATAGCCGTGATAATAAGTCCCTAGGTGTGTGGGTAGTACCTCACTGTATTACAGCGTTAATGATGATATGGTGTCAGCAAAAGGCACCGGAGTCTCCACTCGGCTCAGCCTCACACCGCAAGATAGGTTTCTATCGACTGTGTTTCGCCCGTAGCACTTTCTCAAATCCCTTTCTGGTGTTATCAGGCAGTGTCAGAACGCTGTCCTTTACCTGTTCAACAGCATGCCTCTCGCTTTCTTGGGGGGCGCCACCGGCCATCCGGGCTTGACGGGCCATATCTCAGACACCCCACTGCGCGCATGCACCCACACACACACACACACACACACACACACACACAGTCAGGGGAGACAAGAGAAACAGTTTACCTTCCAGACAGACTTTTCTCTCTCTCTCTCTTATCCTTCTTCTCCTCCCCCTCCTCCTGCATCCCCAGCCCGATGCTGCTGTAGCTAGCAGGAACCTGCCTTCCGTGGTCTCCAGAGTTTGCTGCAGACCTGATGATTGCACAGTTGTTATCCCCACCTCCTTTCCCACCCGCAGTGGGGCCAGGCTAACTTGCTTATCTGACAGCTCCTGACATTGTGGTGGGAGGATGGGGATGGGGATGGGGGGAAGAGGAGAGAGAGAGAGAACCAAGAGGAAAAGTGCTAGCATCAACAACCAAGTCCCTCCCGGAGCTCTCCAGTTATTAGAATTGCCGCAGAGGGAGCCGAACGTGTCTTGAATCACTTGGTTGAATCTTTCACTTGCAAAAGCTCTCAAAACAGAAAAAAAGAACCTCACTTTCTTAAAGGTAGAGTAAATCAAGCGCGTCATGGTGATAGATAGATGTAATACGATATTACAGGATGTTACATTTATGTGTAAACAGGCCAGTAAACTATCTGAGGATGCACACCAGTTTAGATTGACAATTTTGTGTATTGTTATTAGTTGACACGGTCTCTTTTAGCCCAATATCATCTTAGTCTTACAAGAGTCCTTTAATCTTTTAAAGGCAAAACGTATGACAAAAGACAGAACCCCCAAAAAACTAAAAAATGATAATTGTGTACACAGATTATGCAGCCTACATACTGTACTGTGCCTTCAGAAAGTATTCACACCCCTCACAAATGTGCTTAACAAGTCACATAACAATAAGTTGCATGGACTGTGTGCAATAATAGGGTTTCTAAAAGACTACCTCATCTCACACGTACAATCATCTGTAAGGTCCCTCAGTCGAACAGTGCATTTCAAGCACAGATTCAACCACAAAGAACAGGGAGGTTTTACAATGGTTCACAAATAGGAGCACCTATTGGTAGATAAAAAAATAAAATAATACAGAGTATAATGGCTGTGATAGAAGAAAACTGAGGATGGATCAACAACATTGTAGTTACTCCACAATATTAACATAAATGACAGAGTGAAAAGGAAGCCTGTACAGAATAAAACATATTCCAAAACATTGCATCGTTTTTGCAATAAGGCACTAAAGAAATATTGCAAAAAAAATGCAAAGAAATGTACTTTTTGTCCTGAATACAAAGTGTAATGTTTTTGGGCAAATCCAACACAACCCATTACTGGGTACCACTCTTCATATTTTCAAGCATGGTGGTGGCTGCATCATGTTATGGGTATGTTCGTCATCGGCAAGGACTAGAGAGTTTGTTAGGATAAAAAGAAACGGAATAGAGCTAAGAACAGGCAAAAACCTAGAAGAGAACCTTGTTCATTCTGCTTTCTAACACGACTGAGAGACAAATGTACCTTTCAGCAGGACACAATTAACTAAGACACAAGGCCAAATATACATTGGAGTTGCTTACCAACACTGAATGTTCCTGACTGGCATAGCATAGTAACAGTTTTGACTTAAATCGGCTTGAAAATCTATTGCAAGACTTGAAAATGGCTTGAAAATGTCTAGCAATAAGCAACAACCAACCTTTTTAAAGAATAATGGGCAAATGTTTTACAATCCATGTGTGCAAAGCTTTTAGAGACTTACCCAAAAATAGTCACAGCTGTAATCGCTGCCAAAGGTGATTCTAACATGTATTGACTCAGGTGGTTGAATACTAATCAAGATATACTATATTTGATTTTCCATTAATAAAAACATGTATTTTAGCATTTTTATTATCTATTTGAATACCACTTTGTAACACTACAAAATGTGGAAAAGGTCACGGGGTGTGATCTTTCACTCCAACGATCTGTGTTTAGCCCTGTAATTTCTTGCATACAGAGCATCCGCCTACAAAATGCCTTTGTTTGCTCTGGCTAAGTCCAAAATGACACTCTATTCCCTGTACGGTGCCCACTTTTGACCAGGTCCTATAGGTCTGGTCAAAAGTAGTGCACTATGTAGGGAATTGGGTGCCATTTGGGATTCAGACTGTTTCCTTGGGTGATTTCCTCTCTGAGTGAGAGAGCAGCCACTGGACTGAGCTCAGATGGCGCATGGCTTTATCATAGAGCAATTACACTTTCACACATCCATTCCATTTTCACATTATTATTCATCTCACTCTGTGTTTGTGTGTGTGTGTGTGTGTGTGTGTGAGAGTGTGAGTGAAGCACGCCTATATGATACAGCCATTACACCTCACGCAGGTTCCATTTGCACCTTATTGCTTGTCTCATTGCTGGAAAATGCAGGTTATTTACCAAGCCCGAAGAGGCACCTGGTCCCTGTTCCACTGGTGCAATGCTGTTGGTGTGTGTGCTTGCGTTTGTGTTGCTGCATGCACATCTATAACGTGTATGCGAGCTTGGTTGTGTGTCTCTTAATTGTTCTTTTTTTTCGTACATGTCAGCGAGATGTGGAAACCCAGCCATGCTAATAGTGGACCGACCACATTGATTCGGTCTTATGTAGCAAAATTTGAAATGGTGTTTTTTACATGGGATAAAAGCAGAGACACAGATCTACAAAATGGTATGTCATACACTGCATTTGAGGAACAATGGGAAAGTAATTGTGCTTTGAAAGTTGATTAACTCACTTTTGAGAAAATGGCCTTTGAATGTTTTGGTATCTACTAGAGAGCTCTTCTTTGTCTACACCCATTCAGCATCGTTCACACCCTCTTAAGCTTTAGCCCCACCCATCTTTATAAGGATTGATCCACGTGTTCTGTCCTAACAACAGCAGTCAAGTACCCAAGCTAACTGGCTAACTGACACAAATGAGAGAACAGCTCACTGACCATTACTCGCCCTAGCAGAGCTGGTTAGGCTATTTTTATGTTATCCAGAGCTTTGATGACTGCAACTGTGCTGCTGGCAACAATTTACGATTTTTTGCCAACGTTTACTGTTGAGCGTTTGTAAATTCGGCAGTTATTATAATTTACCAGCTAAGTCTATCAACAGTTGTCGCAGTGACATTCTATTGAAATGGTTACTTGCATAGTGGAGTCTCATATAGCTAGCTAGGTAAACAATGGACCATAATCCCAACTCATGACGTTACTAACCTGCATGAATCTGCAGGTTTCTAACCAACCAGGTTCAATGTTAGCTAGCTAACATTAGGCTATAACTAGCAAAGCAAATGGCTCCAAGATAATAATAAGATCATACACGTAACTTTAGCTAGCGAGCCAGCCAGCTAATGTTAGCTAGCTAGCTAACAGTATGAAAACGACTTTCTGTCAAAATTAGAAACGTGTAATATCTGAAATTCTAGCTAGCTAGACTATCTAACCCGTATACATCATGGATGGACACTTCTAGCTGTCACAAATGCCATGGTTGCCTTTAGTTTGAAGACGTAATCTGGAGACAGGTGTTTTTTCCATCTCTTTAGCTATCATACTCTAATTCCACTGATTTCAAAACTCGGTCCTCCAGAAAGTGGAGAGCAACACTTATGCAGTTCTACTACACAATATATATATTTTTAAAGCTGTGTTAGACAGGATTACCTACACATACTGACCAGTCAGTCTTGAAGCTAGAGGTTCCTATCTCCCTCACTAACTTTAAGCATCAGCTGTCAAAGCTGCTTATCGATCACTGCACCTGTATAGAGCCCTTCTATAAATAGCCCACATTACTACCTCATCTCCATATTTATTTTTTACTTCCTCATTATGCACTCCAGTATCTCTATTTGCACATCATCATTTGCACATCCATCATTCCAGTGTTAATGCTAATCTGTAATTTATTTCCCATGTGTAACTCTGTGTTGTTTTTTGTTGCACTGCTTTGCTTTGTCTTGGCCAGGTCCAAAAAAAGCTCAAATAGACAGAAGCGCACTATATGCCAGACCAGTCCGAACTCATCTTTCAGCATGTCCAGCCCACTCATTATCTCAGCCAGTCATGGCTAGCAGGAAGGTTGCTGTCTTTTTCTGTGGCTAAACCAACTAGGCTGTATTTACAGATGGCATAGAAGTTTGTAATTAAGGCACATGAAAGTCCACATGTTCCAAAAGACATTTCTGCCTTTGATTTTAAAAAAAAAGTTTACGTTCATATGGCTCTCCTGTAAAGTAGTGACCCGCGACAAAGGCCTAGTTTCCTGAAGAGTCACAAGGGCTGGTTGTTGTAATATAAAGGAGCTTCATGTCTGATTCCCTGCTCTCTCTGTATGTCCTACCCCCCAGCTCCCTCACCTCTGACCAGGGCTTGGACCTGATGGAACATGTGGGTCGAAGGATCAACCTCCATGTGGCCGATATTTTCCACTTCTCGTATGTATTACAGGACACACAGTACACATGCAGTAATGCACACACACACCATAGCTGTGTTTGAATACCCATACTAACATACTGTATACTACATACTTAATGAATATATACTACATACTAAATACTATGAGTTAGCACCCAAGCTAACTGTTAGATATTACTGTTAATGAATATATACTACATACTAAATACTATGAGTTAGCACCCAAGCTAACTGTTAGATATTACTGTTAGATATACTGCACTGTCGGAACTAGAAGCACAAGCATTTCGCTACACCCACGTTAACATCTGCTAAACACGTGTATGTGATTTTAGTATACTGTAAACGAACGGTATCATTTCAGTGGAGTGTACTAGAGCTTCGCCTGTCTATCCGGAAGTTGATGCTGTTGCAATGCAACCTATTGCTAGGTTGTTAGCGTAACAAATTACTAGCTAAACATTTTATGATTTCAGTCGTGTTCATGAATTCAATCTGATGTGCCAGAGTGCGCTCTGGGTGTTCGTAAATTCAGAGCACTGTCAGATTTTCCGTTTGTAAATTCAGAGCGTTTCGCTCTCTGAGTGTTCAGAGCGCACACTGACACTCTGGCCGAGAAAAAGTGTTGATCCAAGCGTTCAACCGCTGTCAAGCACCCAAGCTAACTGACTAACATTGGCTAGCTACTTCCAGACATAAATGAGAAAACACCTCACTCACCATTTTACTCGTTATTCTGTGCTCTGAAATTGGAGTAGATTGCCAGAATTAACAATGTCCATTGAAACGCACAACAACTTTACCACTTAGCTAAGAATCATGTGAATAATCAAGTCAATAAACGTTGGGTAGTTAGTTAGATACCAGATAGTTAATATACTGCCTGGCAAGTTCAATGTATTAGTAGCCAACTAACATTAGGTAACTAGCTAACGTACCGGTAAATACTTCTGTAATGCTAAGCAGTTCATAAGGATAGCGTAGCTAACAAATTGTCAGCCAACATAACGTGTAATGTAACTTATTTGAAAAGTCATTACTTACATTGCGCAACATTTTCTTAACATTTGTCATAATTAGTTAAAGCAATGAATTTGTATCTGCTCTCGTTGGGCTTCGTCTGCATATTTACCGCAATTTTCTTCAAATCTTAAAAGTGATGAAGCCACGCCCATTTTCTTAAGAACTGCATTATTAACTATATCCATACTATGACCAATAAGCATACTATATACTCAATTCACGTCACAAATAGTACGGTTAGTGCGATTTGTATGAGTATTCGAACATAGCTCTTGTGTTTTTGTTGTTGTTGATGAGTGGGACTGGAAAGTATTGTCGACATAACATTCTAAACCAGAGGTGTCAAACTCCCTTGTATTTGATTGATCAATGAAGGTAATTGATTAGGTAGAAACTCCCCTCATCTGGTCGTCTAGGTCTTAAAGGGGAAATCTGCAGTTTAAACAATAAGTAAGTGAACACCCAGCCACTGTTTTGATAAACAGCCCAAGGATGGGGCTGGAGAAATATAGCCACTCTGAAATGCATAAACAGAGCTATGGATGAAAGGACTGACCATCCATGAAATCTAAATTATTGTTTAAACAATGTTTTTTAGCTGTGTTTCTTTACAGTTACTTTGATGACATTACAGTACATCAATTGGAGTAAAACAAGCTTATATTTTGGTTTCTGGTGGGGTAAGAGAGATTCACTAAGCTCATGAGGCACTTATAACTTATATTCTTCTAGAATCAATGGCTATATATCATTACTTTAAAGTCCCAACTGCAGATTGTCCCTGTAAATTTATTACACCTATTGAAAGGAAATCACAAAAAGCAGCAGACACCCAGCCCCCTGGGAATTAAGTTTGACACACCTGGTCTAAAATAAAATACCATTTAAAAGAAGAGGAATATGTATTTTTGTGATGTTGAAAATCAAAATCTCCAACGTTAGCTCAGGGAACAAAGGTTGTTCGGGACTCCACTCATGTTTCTTAACAATATGTTTTTTGTTGTGTGTGTGTGCATGCTTGTGAAGTACACAAGCATGCACACACACACGTGCGCACGCATGCACACACGCATAAACACACGCACACACAAACACACACACACACACACACACACACACACACACACACACACACACACACACACACACACACACACACACACATGCGCACGCACACACACACACACTCACACAGAATCCCGCTGGAGAGAGATAGCAGTGTTAATGTATTATTGACTAGGTGAACTATCCTTGAACCCAGCTAGTTCCTCATGGTAGTTCTGTGCTGCTGGAACCAGACCATGTAGGAGGCAGAGGGGACATGTACAAACTAAGTCTGACAAGCCTTTCAAGCCTCTACTCCAGGAGAAGGCAAGTCTGGGTGCTTCTCACAGAACAGTATACTATGCAAGATGCCAGAGGGGCAAACAGTATGCCTTGTTTCTATAGATGCCTACTGCTATTCAGGTGCTTTGTACCAATATTTGGGAGTTAAAGATGACATATTGTCTACATTGTGGTCCTGTGTGGCTCAGTTCAGCATGGCATTTGCATTGCCAAGGACCCGCTGCGGCCACCCATACAAAAATGAAATGTATGCACACAAGTCGCTTTGTATAAAATAGGTTGCTTAATTGCTAATATACAGTATATTATATATACTGAACAAAAATATAAGCGCAAAGTGCAACATTTGCAATTATTTTACTGAGTTACAGTTTGTGTAAGGAAATCAGTCAATTAGTCCCTAATCTATGGATTTCACATGAATGGGCATGGGCGCAGCCATGGGTGGGCCTGGGAGGACGTATGCCCACACACTGGGGGGCCAGGCCCACCCACTGGGGAGCCAGGCCCAGCCAGTCAGAATGAGTTTTTTCCCCACAACAGGGCTTTATTACAGACAGAAATACTCCTCAGTTTCATCAGGTGTCAGGTAGGTAATCCTGCAGGAGAAGAAACCGGATGTGGATGTCCTGGGCTGGCGTGGTTACATGTAGTCTGCGTTTGTAAGGCCGGTTGGACGCACTGCCAAATTCTCTAAAACGACGTTGGCGGCAGCTTATGGTAGAGAAATTAACATTCAGTTCTCTGGCAACAGCTCTGGTGGACATTTCTATGCCAACTGCACACTCCTCAAAACTTGAGACATCTGTGGCATTGTGCACATTTTAGAGAGGCCTTTTATTATCCCCAGCACAAGGTGCACCTGTGTAATAATCATGCTGTTTATCCAGCTTCTTGATATGCCACACCTGTCAGGTGGATGGGTTATCTTAGCAAAGGAGAAATACTCACTAACAGAGATGTAAACAAAAAAGCAAAATAAGCTTATTGTGCGTATGGAACATTTAGCGTCACACAGTTGCTGCAGATTTGTCGGCTGCACATCCATGATGCGAATCTCCCGTTCCACCACATCCCAAATGTGCTCTATTGGATTGAGATCTGGTGACTGTGGAGGCCATTTGAGTACAGTGAACTCATTGTCAGTACTTTTTTGAAGAACCTTTGGCAGCGATTACAGCCTTGCGTCTGCTTCGGTATGAAGCCACAAGCTTTGCTGCACAGCTATTTTCAGGTCTCTCCAGAGATGTTAGATCGGGTTCAAGTCCGGACTCTGGCTGGGCCACTCAAGGACATTCAGAGACTTATCCCGAAGCCACTCCTGCGTTGTCTTGGTTGTGTGCTTAAGGTGAACCTTCGCCCTAGTCTGAGGTCCTGAGCGCTCTGGAGCAAGTTTTCATCAAGGACCTCTCTGTACTTTGCCTCAATTCTGACTAGTCTCCCAGTCCCTGCCACTGAAAAACATCCCCACAGCATGATGCTGCCACCTCCATGCTTCACCATATGGATGGTGCCAGGTTTCTTCCAGACGCGATACTTGGCATTCAGGCCAAAGAATGGTTTAGCTTTGGGGTGCATGTTTTGCATGGATTTAAGTTTCTACATTGGATACTGAATGTGAAAAGTATAAAAACAGCACTTTACTTTGCCTATGGTGATGTTCTTTGCTCTACAGAGATTATGTAAATGTTTTACTGATCATATACACTAGGGGGAGTGGCTTCTATACACACTGAGGTACGCTGAACTAAACTGAACCTGGTGAACTGATGGACACACCCAAACACACACACACGACTAACCTGTACCCCCGCACATTGACTCGGTACCAGTACCCCCTGTATAAAGCCTCGTTATTGTTATTTCGTTGTGTTACTTTTGATTTTTAATTATTATTTATTTTACTTTTAGCTTATTTATTGAATATTTTCTTAACTCTATTTTCTTAAGATTGCATTGTTGGTTAAGGGCTTGTAAGTAAGCATTTCATGGTAAGGTCTACACCTGTTGTATTCGGCGCATGTGACAAATAAAATGTGATTTGGTTTGATTTGACACACACACACACACACACCAATGTATGCACAAGCGTGAACACACATGTACACGCAGACACACGGACGAACATGTGCATAAACAAACAGACACACTTCCCTCAACTAAGCTAATATGACCCCATTCATTTACAAAGAACACCAGCAGAGTTTGGTACGGTGCCTTCGGAAAGTATTCAGACCCCTTGACTTTTCCACATTTTGTTAGGTTACAGCCTTATTCTAAAATGTATTCAATTGTTTTTGTTCCTCATCAATCTACACACAATGTCCCCAAATGACAAAGCAAAAACAGGTTTTATGAATTTTTTGCTAATATATAAAATAAAATGTAATATTACATTTACATAAGTATTTAGACCCTTTACTCAGTACTTTTTTGAAGAACCTTTGGCAGCGATTACAGCCTCGCGTCTGCTTCGGTATGAAGCCACAAGCTTTGCTGCACAGCTATTTTCAGGTCTCTCCAGAGATGTTAGATCGGGTTCAAGTCCGGACTCTGGCTGGGCCAATCATGGACATTCAGAGACTTATCCCGAAGCCACTCCTGCGTTGTCTTGGTTTTGTGCTTAGGGTGAACCTTCGCCCTAGTCTGAGGTCCTGAGCACTCTGGAGCAGGTTTTCATCAAGGACCTCTCTGTACTTTGTTCCGTTCATCTTTGCCTATATTCTGACTAGTCTCCCAGTCCCCGCCACTGAAAAACATCCCCACAGCATGATGCTGCCACCACCATGCGTCATCGTATGGATGGTGTTTCTTCCAGACGTGATACTTGGCATTCAGGCCAAAGAATTTAATCTTGGTTTCAGAAAATCTTGTGTCTCATGGTCTGAGAGTCTTTAGGTGCCTTTTGGAAAACTTAAAGCAGGCAGTCATGTGCCTTTTACTGAGGAGTGGCTTACATCTGGCCACTCTACCATAAAGGCCTGATTGGTGGAGTGCTGCAGAGATGGTTGTCCTTTTGGAAGGTTCTCTCATCTCCACAGAGGAACTCTGGAGCTCTGTCAGAATGACCATCGGGTTCTTGGTCACCTCCCTGACCAAGGCCCTTCTCCCCCGATTGCTCAGTTTGGCCGGGGTGCCAGCTATAGGTAGAGTCTTGGTTGTTCAAAACTTCTTCCATTTAAGAATGATGGAGGCCACTGTGTTCTTGGGGACATTTAAATGTTTTGGTAACCTTCCCCAGATCTGATTGGTCTCCCAAGTGGCGCAGTGGTCTAATACACTGCATCTCAGTGCTAGCGGTGTCACTACAGACAACCTGGTTCAAATCCAGACTGTATCACAACTGCCTGTGGTTGGCAGTCCCATAGGGCAGCGCACAATTGGCCAAGTGTCGACAGAGTTTGGCTGGTGTAGGCTGTCATTGTAAATAAGAATTTGTTCTTAACTGACTTGCCTAGTTAAATCAAAAAATGTATCTGTGCCTTGACACAGTCCTGTCTTGGAGCTCTAAGGACAATTCCTTTGACCTCTTAGCTTGGTTTTTGCTCTGACATGCACTTGTGGGACCTTATATAGACAGGTGTGTGCCTTTCCAAATCATATCCAATCAATTGAATTTACCACAGGTGGATTCTAATCAAGTTGTAGAAACGTCTCAAGGATGATCAATGGAAACAGGATGCACCTGAGCTCAATTTCAAGTCTCATAGCAAAGAGTCTGAATACTTATGTAAATAAGGTATTTCATTTTATTATTTTTTTTTATACATTTGCAAAAATGTCTAAACCTGTCTTCTATGTCATTATGAGGTATTGTGTGTAGATTGCTTTTTTATTTTTTATTATTTAATCAATTCTGAGATTAAGGCTGTAACATAACAAAATGTGGAAAAAGTGAAGGGGTCTGAATACTTTCCCAAGGCACTGTAGATAACTTATCCAACTCAATCACCCTGTATATTTAGACAATTATTTAAGGAAGAAAAAAACGACTGTTTTATTTGAGATGTATCTAGATTCCTGGCAGACCATGGGCACCAGGAAGAATGTGGGAGAGATTGTGAAAATATTTGACAGACCAAACAGAAGTCAGGTGAAGGCAGGGCTTGACACTAACTATTTTAGCCTCTTCCCAGCTAACAATTATATATAGAGAGAACGTTTTTGTAATGTTACCTACCATCAATGTTCAACCTAACATGCACAGAACATGGTTACCTTGTTCTCAGAATATACAGTGGGGAGAACAAGTATTTGATACACTGCCGATTTTGCAGGTTTTCCCACTTACAAAGCATGTAGAGGTCTGTAATTTTTATCATAGGTACTCTTCAACTGTGAGAGACGGAATCTAAAACAAAAATCCAGAAAATCACATTGTATGATTTTTAAATAATTAATTTGCATTTTATTGCATGACATAAGTATTTGATCACCTACCAACCAGTAAGAATTCCGTCTCTCACAGACCTGTTAGTTTTTCTTTAAGAAGCCCTCCTGTTCTCCACTCATTACCTGTATTAACTGCACCTGTTTGAACTCGTTACCTGTATAAAAGACACCTGTCCACACACTCAATCAAACGGACTCCACACACTCAATCAAACAGCTGTGTAAGGACATCAGGGATAAAATTGTAGACTTGCACAAGGCTGGGATGGGCTACAGGACAATAGGCAAGCAGCTTGGTGAGAAGACAACAACTGTTGGCGCAATTATTAGAAAATGGAAGAAGTTCAAGATGACGGTCAATCTCCCTTGGTCTGGGGCATCCATGCAAGATCTCACCTCGTGGGGCATCAATGATCATGAGGAAGGTGAGGGATCAGCCCAGAACTACACGGCAGGACCTGGTCAATGACCTGAAGAGAGCTGGGACCACAGTCTCAAAGAAAACCATTAGTAACACACTGCGCCGTCATGGATTAAAATCCTGCAGCGCACGCAAGGTCCCCCTGCTCAAGCCAGCGCATGTCCAGGCCCGTCTGAAGTTTGCCAATGACCATCTGGATGATCCAGAGGAGGAATGGGAGAAGGTCATGTGGTCTGATGAGACAAAAATAGAGCTTTTTGGTCTAAACTCCACTCGCCGTGTTTGGAGGAAGAAGAAGGATGAGTACAACCCCAAGAACACCATCCCAACCGTGAAGCATGGAGGTGGAAACATCATTCTTTGGGGATGCTTTTCTGCAAAGCGGACAGGACGACTGCACCGTATTGAGGGGAAGATGGATGGGGCCATGTATCGCGAGATCTTGGCCAACAACCTCCTTCCCTCAGTAAGAGCATTGAAGATGGGTCGTGGCTGGGTCTTCCAGCATGACTACGACCCGAAACACACAGCCAGGGCAACTAAGGAGTGGCTCCGTAAGAAGCATCTCAAGGTCCTGGAGTGGCCTAGCCAGTCTCCAGACCTGAACCCAATAGAAAATATTTGGAGGGAGCTGAAAGTCCGTATTGCCCAGCGACAGCCCCGAAACCTGAAGGATCTGGATGGAGGAGTGGGCCAAAATCCCTGCTGCAGTGTGTGCAAACCTGGTCAAGAACTACAGGAAACGTATGATCTCTGTAATTGCAAACGAAGGTTTCTCTACCAAATATTAAGTTCTGCTTTTCTGATGTATCAAATACTTATGTCATGCAATAAAATGCAAATTAATTACTTAAAAATCATACAATGTGATTCACAGTTGAAGAGTACCTATGATAACAATTACAGACCTCTACATGCTTTGTAAGTAGGAAAACCTGCAAAATCGGCAGTGTATCAAATACTTGTTCTCCCCACTGTAAGTTATTAATGTTCTAGACACGTTTCATGAGAATGTTTCAAGAACATTCCTTTGTCCAGTTGTCTGAGGGTTAGCAGAATATGGGAACGCTGCAAGAACATTAATGTGTCCAGTTTTTGGAGTGTTAGGAAAATATTCCATCAACATACCACGAGAGAACACGGCTGCCATGTTCTCAGAACATAAGTTATTGTTTTGGAGACATCTAGAGACGTTTCATAAAGCTCAAGTCACTAGCCCAAAAATATAAAATGCAAAACAGTGACAGATAGTTGTGTAGTATAATGCAAGGAACCACTTCCCAAAATGAAATGCATTATTAGCACTGGTTTTGACAATGGAAGGCTGCTGGTCTCTGAAATATTATATCTCCTGCAGTTTGGCCTTGAGTGTATTCGGACAACTTAAATCTATAATCTGCTTGTCCGACAATTTGTTTTACTTGCAAGCGAACATGCATTAATATTGAACCCTGGAAGGCATTAAAAGGAAGCATGTTTCTCTTTGACAAAAGGAGGTAACAGTGAGGAAAGTTTCTCATTCAATGCTTATTCAAATCTGTGTCCATGAGTGCATCCCAAAGGGCACCAAATTCCCTATATCGTGAAGGTGTGCATTATATAGGGATTAGGGTGCCATTTGAGACACGACCCGTGTCTCCGATGGCTGCTGTGAGGGATGGTTTTCTCTCAGGTTGGGTTATAGTAGGCTGCCAGTGTGATGATGGATCTCCCCCCAGTTTATTCAGAGGCTGGAAGTAACTAGACCTCCAAGGCCAAACACAACGGGTGAAAAATTACTTGAAGTACATCCCAAATTGCACCCTATTCCCTATGTAGTACACTAATTTTGAACAAAGCCCAATAGGATGCCATCCGGGATGCAGACTGAATAAAGATGGTTTATGAGGTCATAGGGGGAGACGGGTTGTCTGAATGGTGACAGGGGGTGAGAGGGGTCACTTTTTATTCAACCTTTATTTATCTAGGCAAGTCAGTTAAGAACAAATTCTTATTTACAATGGAGGCCTACCCTAACCCAGACGATGCTGGGCCAATTGTGCGCCGCCCTATGGGACTCCCGATCACAGCCGGTTGTGATACAGCCTGGAATTGAACCAGGGTCTGTAGTGACACCTCTAGCACTGAGATGCAGTGCCTTATACCGCTGCGCCTCTCGGGAGCCTTCACCTAACTATGCCCCTACACACCTCACGCTTCCTGGGATTCTGACTTTTCCCCTCACTGCTCTACACTCTTAGAAAAAAGGGTTCCAAAAGGGTTCTTCAGCTGTCCCTGTAGGAGAACCCTTTTTTGGTTCCAGGTAGAACTATTTTGAGTTATATGTAGAACCCTCTGTGGAAAGTGTTCTACATGGAACTCAAAATGGTTCTACCTGGAACCAAAAAAGGGTTCTTGAAACGATTGTCCTATGGGGACAGCCAAATAACTTTTTAGGTTCTACATATAATCTTTTTTTCTAAGGGTGTAACACAATATTCGGTCGGTATTATCCACAATTTTTATATAGGGCATTAGGGCTAGGAGAACAAACTGTTTTGTGATTATCGTGATACTTCTTTTTGCAATACTGTTTAGATTCAATGGCTTGTGAATCGTAATATTGTAATCAGGCAACATATTTTATTCCTGGCAACATGTAAAATACCTTAATACCATTGTATTGCAATACCACGACCCCCTGGCTTGTGGCTTAGACCCAAGTTTGTCACACCACCATTAAACCCTAAAGAATATATTTTTTAACCTATTGTTGTTGGCTTTCAGCCTATTGGTCTCTGAGAATGATTTTTCTCTGATGGATTTATTGCTCGAGTTGGGGCTATGCTTCTGTAGATATATTTTGAAAATATATATTATAATTTTTTTACTGGGACTGGAGGGAGTTTCTTCATCATGTCCAGTCTGGTTAGTTTCTATTTTGGCCATAATTACCGTACCGAGCGAGGAGTGTGTTCAGTCCACTAGCTAGACAGTGGGGACTTAGGAGGCAGACAGACGGGTAGCCAGAGGGGTAAAGCGAATAAGGTTTTCAGCTGCAATACGGTGCAACACTTTCATGTTTGATGTTTTGTTCAAATTCAATTCAAATCCACTGGCTCTGTGTCTATGTCTGCTATTACAGATGTGAGGTGATTTGAAGGTTCTGGTCGCTGAAGCTCTCAGGGAGTCACTCTGTCTTTCTCTACTCTTCTTTAGTCCTCTGTCTCTCAGTCTTTTTCTACCTAGGTCTGCAGTTGAATTGAAGAAAACTGATTTTGGGGGTGTAGCTAGCTTTGCTTCTTTTGCTTCTATATTTCAGAGTGCTGGGTCCAGCTGTGACCTTCAGGGTGGGCTCCAACCCTCATAATGTCAGCACTGCAGATCTGGCCCGCGTTGCAGGTACGACCACTCTCTCATTTACCAGTCCATATCCTCTAAGATCCGATATCCTGCTCATCATAATTTACTGGTTTCAACATTGAGGGAAGATACAGTAAAGCCTCTGATAGTCTCAGAAAAGAGTTGATAGTTGATTCACACAAACCCTTCATTTCATTTTCACCACCTAAACCATTTTGTCATCCTCTCTGTTTGATCAAATGAGAGTCTCAGATCCACAGCACCAGATAGTGTGGATATTACAGTGTCCTTCTTGTCCGGACAAGCTCTTCTCTATAAGATTATTAACATGGTGGAATGACAAAACAGGATAACAACCCTGTTCCTACTGAGATACATAGACTGTGCCCCAAATGGCAGCCTATTCCCTATTTAGTGCACTCTTTGGTCAAAGGTAGTGCACTCTATAGGGAATAGGGTGCCATTTGAGATGGAGAGAGTTACCCTGGATGGGCTTCATCTGCTCTCCTCATACATCCACAAGACTGACGGACAGGCTCCGACAAGCTCGTCTTCTTAAGGCCAGGCAGTTTGATGTGATCTGATAGAAAGGTGTCATGATGAGAGCGAAAAAAGAGGATTTGATATTTCAGTATGCACCGCTCCCGCACCGCGCTACACCACACCGCACCGCTGGCATTGTCTGAACTTGGATCAACAAGGGAGTGTGACGCCCTTGCTTCAGTTGGAAATGACTTTGAAAAGCAGTGAGCAACAGTGCAACAGTCAATAACACTAACACAAACCGCATGGAGCCTTTTTATATTGGCTAAAATGTGCTGTTGTTTCATTCAGTGGAATTTGGCACCACTCTCCTCCTGTTGTATTATTGGGTGGTATATAGAGGTTTGTTTCTGTTCTATCCATTTATAGAGATGCTACAACAACAACACTAGGAAATAGGGAGATTGCCCTTATGGAAAAAACACATGATTTCACATAGAAAATCACATGTGAAATCATGTGTTTTTGGAACACTTCACATGTAATGATATTTTACGCGAAGTTTCACAAGTGGATTTACAAATGTGGTCACATAACATTTCAGATGTGGATTCAAATCTACACAAATGTCACAATATTTTTCACGAGATTTCACAGGTAATGCCCTGCAAACTAAAATCAGTATTTAGAATCTTCCCAGAATGTCACGGTGTTTTCAATTTACATATTTCACATTGTGTATGTTTATTTATACACTAAGTATTATTCAACATGTCTTCACCTGGGATTTGAACTCCCAACCTCTTGTTTCACAGCATTCTGATCGTCCTGCTATGCCACTGTGTTTGTGTCAAGAACTGATTTCACCTGTATTCCTACACTTTAGACTTCAAAATCAATCTCATCTTTGTTAAAAATACACTCAAGAAAAACGATAATATTTATCATAGTTTTTGAGGGGTAACACTAAACAGAATAATATGCCGCACCGACAACTATGCAGAAAACCCCTCAAATTGCTAATGAATTCAATGATGAGAGGATAGTCAGACTAAAATAGAAGTGCAGATATCACTCTTTTGCTAAGTGCAGACAATAATTGTCTATAGCATTTCTCTTATGGATGTGTAGAGAAATGCTATAGACTTTGCGGCGCTGCAGAAAGATCACTGTACCTTAAATCCAGAGGTTGTGAGTTCAAATCCCTGGTGGGGTCATAGAAAAGTCAGTACTAAGTGATCATGTCAAATGTAATCATATTCTCGTTGACTAAAGAGTTGTTACGCTATTTTAGCTGAACAGCTTACCACTTACTTCAAAACCCTCATGTCATTTGCTTTCCTTACAACAACAAAAAGCACTAGAAATGTGCAGTTTCACATGTGAAATAACTTTGAGCAGAAAAGTTGAGCAGAAAAAAAAAAAGAAAAGAGGCATATGAAGTCAGCTGTTCACCTGTGAAACCATATGTTGTATTAACATGTTAGTACGCCCTTTTCACATAACAATAACACGTTTTCACCTCACTTGTGAATTGCAGATTCACATGTGAAATTTGCAGTTTTACCTGTGAAAGTAAAAAAACTTTTACATGTGAAAATCTAACTAGTACTCTGTTGAGATACTTCTGGGTGTGTGCGTGTGTGTTTCTGTGTGTGTGCATACGTGCCTGCATGTGTGTTCCTGCGCGCTGGTGCGTGTCAGTCCGTGTCTATCTGGAGTGATTTGACTGTTGATTAGGCATCGTGGAGGGAGAGCTAATGACAGCAGCGAGTTGGGCTGAAATGTCAGACCAAATGTTAAGTCAACATGATCAGCATCCTGACCACTATTGATTAATTATGAATCCAGCCGACCAGAATACCAATGGCTGACTGAGAGCTGCCTGGTGTAACACATGGGATGTGTGAAACCTTACGTGTCCCGCTTGCTTTGCCTCATTAGCTAGCTTTTGAGGTGGCGCCATCGGCTAAGATGCTTGAGGGAGGGCGATCATGTGTATTAGCAAGGCAGAACGAACGTTAGGGCCGGCTCTGACTGCATGTGTGGGTATGGATGTGAGTATGCAGATCCCCAAGCAATTGCGGCCCCTCCCTGGTATAACATATACTGTATGTTATATTTAGCAGAGAATGTATAGATTTAACAGGAATTTATTTATTTAATTTTACCTTTATTTAACTAGGCAAGTCAGTTAAGAACAAATTCTTATTTACAATGACAGCCTATACCGGCCAAACTCAGACAACGCTGGGCTAATTGTGCACTGCCTTACTCCCAATCACGGCCAGTTGTGATACAGTCTGGATTTGAACCAGGTTGTCTGTAGTGATGCCTCTAGCACTGAGATGCAGTGTCTTAGACCACTGCACCACTTGGGAGCCAAATCTAGAGATTAAAATATTTTACAAATGTACATATATACCGTATAGTAGTAGGTATATACTGTAGATTAATATAAAATAATAATTTGTGTGATGACTATTGACTGTTTTCCAGGTTTGTGGAATTTTCATTAGGAACTCTAAGGTGTTTCATTAATTTTTCTTGAAAAAGCATTCTGTTATCAATAAACGCGTTGGCTGACAACGTCACATAAAGTATGCGTGCACATTGATTAGATTTGGCTGGAAGGCATGCGTAGTTATGATTCTGAACGGTCAGCTAGCTAGCAACAATGACAAGAAGCTGCCATGTGGGGAATCATAGGTGGCTTGTTTCAGCTGGTTGTATCATGTTATTGATACCATGTCTTGTTTTGAAGTGTTTTGACTGATGTCAAAATTCGCTAGCTATCTAACCAACAACTGTAACAATGTATTTGAGAGAAGTGCTCATTGTGCAAATACATTTGTTTTCAATAAACATGAGTACAAAATATAGTTTTGATGTTGTCAACAGTCTAAGCCAACCCTGTCTGTTTTGCCCCGTAGTTGCGCACGTGTCAGTTTTTTTGCTAAACAACCAACCGTCTACAGAAACCCCTTTTAGTGGAAAGAATCAAAAGAGAACAAGAACACATTGATTGTGATTGGAGAATAAACCTGTGTCAAAGATAGCACCACCAAATGCATACATTTTTTCCATGTCTTTGTGAAGGTCTTAAAGTTGCAACTGTGGCTCCATTCATTCAAATACATTTCTTCATCTTTACATGTTATGACATTATACATTTACGTTATACATTTACGTTGAATAAGGTTTATTTATTACATTATACATCTATGCGAGTGAGGTGTTTTGATATCTTTCTACTAGATCAGTTTGACATATGTAATTGAAAAGCCATCATATAGGGAGAGAAAGGTCCCACTGAAAATCCTTCTTATAGGTAGAGATCCCATTGAAAAAGCGAAGTATACATCCCAAATGGAACCCTATTTCCTATAAAGTGCATTACTTTTGACCAGAGCCCTATGAGCTTTGGTCAAAAGTGTCATGGTTCTTAGGCAGGAGCGGAGCGCCAGCGTCGGTTCAGGAGGGGGCTCCGTCGTAAAACCCCTTTAGGGGCAGATGATCTTCCCTTGTTGGAAGTCGCAGCACCTCGTCGTCGTCCTCCTCCTCCTCCTCCCATGGCTGTAGGGGCTCCTCCACAAGCCCCCACGAGTGTAGCGGCAGGAGCTCTTCTTCGTGCCCCTCCCACAGTCACCATTGCCCCCCCCCAAAAAAACTGTATGGGGGGTCTTCTTGGCTATCCGCGGGGCCTGCCCACTGGTATGCCGACATGGAGCCCTCCGGCGTCGCCGTTGCCCTGGATCCTGTGGTGGTTCCAGGGCTAGACAATGGAGGTACTCCTCCTCGGAGACAAGCTCCTTACCTCCCTGGAGTTCCTCCACTGTCCAGCTCTGCGCGGTCCTGTGGTGGTGGATTTTTCTGTCATGGTTCTTAGGCAGGACACGAGGCGCTGAGCAGTAGTATATTGACATTCCTTTATTGGAAACAAAACAAAACAACAACGGCGGCGAGGACGCAACCACGAACTGGTGTGCACATAGCACAAACACACAACAATCCACATGCAGGTGGGAAAACCATAAACTTAAATAGAATCCCCAATTAGAGACAACGCAGGGCAGCTGCCTCTAATTGGGGACCAACAAAAAACAAACATAGAAACCTCTCCTCTGTGGCATCACCACAGTCAGGACCTGACAAAAAGTTGTACACTTTATAGGAAATAGGGTGTATACTTTGCTTTTTCAGTGGGACCTTTCTCTCCCTATATAATGGCTTTTTAATTACATATGTCAAACTGATCTAGTAAAAATATATCAAAACAACTCACTCACATAGATGTATAATGTAATAAATAAACCTTATTCAATGTAAATGTATAATGTCATAACATGAAAAGATTAAGAAATGTATTTGAATGAATAGAGCCACAGTTGCAAGTTTAAGACCTTCACAAAGAGGAGGAGATTTGCTACCTCAATGAAAGCATTGCCATCTTTTGGCTGTGGGTTCTTACTGGTAGAATAAGAAGTAATAAGCATAATGGGAGGTCTCACTGTATTAGTGAAGGTAAGAGCTACTACGGGCTCTTCTGTTCTGCTCAACAGGAAAACTGGTGGACAAAGACCTGTGCTCACTAATCCCTGCATGTCTAGAAAACAAAAGATAAGGCGGCTGCTTTATCAAAACTACTAGGCTATTGTGTGCGTGCGTGGTTGCGCGCGTGCATGCGTGTGTTAATCATTTGCGAGTGAAATGATTTATTCAAGTTTTGATGAAGTGCCGACCAAGCTGTAAAAAGAAAAGTGTCATTAAAGACTTTCTTTTTGCTCCTTCATTCGCTCATGCTCTTTCTCTCTCTCGCTCTCTCTTTCCTTCTTATTGTCTCTCTCTCTGATAGAATGAGGTTCTGAATGTGGTGAAAAGCTGTATACTTCAGACTGCTCTGCAAACATGTAAATCGCCTTCACTTGGGAAATTGGTTCTGTCAAAATTGGTTACGCTCACTGCTAACCAACATTTCTTTAGCCACGGGAAATGTAATCCCCCTGTCATTTTCCCTTCTTTGTTTTTTTCTTCTGTGTACAGTAACCGGATAGGTGGAAACATGCATGGTTAGTTTTTTGTTTCCTTAGAGCAATCACTGTATGTGGGCCAAGATCATTCATACAGTGTTAAACACATTTACATGCATTTGTGAAACATCTGAAAAAGAAAATTGCCTGTTTTTTTTTTCAAGGATTTCTTTTGCCAAGAAAATGCCTGTTTTGAGGCAATTTGTAGTATCTTCCATCTTCTTGAACATATTTATTTCAGCATATCATCGGACATGCAATTCATGATGCTTAATTTTTTTTGCTTACTCTGGACAGATTGCTTCACAGCATTCTATTGGCAAATTAACTAACACGCTCTCTTCCTGTCAATGACATCATGTATGAGTGTGGCACACTATTCTATTCTATTCGGTCTACAAGTATATCGTGAAGTAAACCCTACTGCATTCGCACCCCTATGAAGCGCAGGCAGTAATCTGGATGCACAGTCCACACTCGGTGGTCAAGGATGGGCGGCTGTGTGCAGGATGTGTAGGCTGGTGGGCGGTGGGGTGAGGCACCCCTTTGTCTGGACTGTCATAGCTGGTCGACCCCAGGGGCCCAGCAGTGTGCCCTGGGTCCCAGGCCGTGAGAACCACAGCCCTGGTCAAAGAGCTAAACCGATAGGGACAGGCAGATGGGAGCAGGGCCCTGACAAACTGCTAGAGAGAGAGAGAGAGAGAGAGAGAGAGACCTTTGCTATACATACCTCATACCGCATGCAGAATTAGGCAGATACCCGCTAATTATCAAAATCCAGAAAAGAGACGTTAAATTCTATTACCATCTAAATTAAGTGATTCCCAAACCTTCCATAACAAAGCCATCACCTAAAGAGAAATGAACCTTGAGAAGATAAACTCCCATATTTACGGTGTGAAATACCACAGTGTGCCATCACAGCAGCAAGATTTGTGACCTGATGCCACAAGAAAAGAGCAACCAGCGAATAACAAACACCATTGTAAATACAACCCATAATTATGTTATTTATTTGCCCTTTTGTAGTTTAACTATTTGCACATTGTTACCACACTGTATATAGACATAATATGACATTTTAAATGTATTGAGAGAGAGAGAGAGAGAGAGAGAGAGAGAGAGAGATGTATATACAGTGGGGAGAACAAGTATTTGATACACTGCCGATTTTGCAGGTTTTCCCACTTACAAAGCATGTAGAAGTCTGTAATTTTTATCATAGGTACTCTTCAACTGTGAGTGACGGAATCTAAAACAAAAATCCAGAAAATCACATTGTATGATTTTTAAGTAATTAATTTGCATTTTATTGCATGACATAAGTATTTGATACATCAGAAAAGCAGAACTTAATATTTGGTAGAGAAACCTTTGTTTGCAATTACAGAGATCATACGTTTCCTGTAGTTCTTGACCAAGTTTGCACACACTGCAGCAGGGATTTTGGCCCACTCCTCCATCCAGATCCTTCAGGTTTCGGGGCTGTCGCTGGGCAATACGGACTTTCAGCTCCCTCCAAAGATTTTCTATTGGGTTCAGGTCTGGAGACTGGCTAGGCCACTCCAGGACCTTGAGATGCTTCTTACGGAGCCACTCCTTAGTTGCCCTGGCTGTGTGTTTCGGGTCGTTGTCATGCTGGAAGACCCAGCCATGACCCATCTTCAATGCTCTTACTGAGGGAAGGAGGTTGTTGGCCAAGATCTCGCGATACATGGCCCCATCCATCCTCCCCTCAATACGGTGCAGTCGTCCTGTCCCCTTTGCAGAAAAGCATCCCCAAAGAATGATGTTTCCACCTCCATGCTTCACGGTTGGGATGGTGTTCTTGGGGTTGTACTCATCCTTCTTCTTCCTCCAAACACGGCAAGTGGAGTTTAGACCAAAAAGCTCTATTTTTGTCTCATCAGACCACATGACCTTCTCCCATCCCTCCTCTGGATCATCCAGATGGTCATTGGCAAACTTCAGACGGTCCTGGACATGCGCTGGCTTGAGCAGGGGGACCTTGCGTGCGCTGCAGGATTTTAATCCATGACGGCGCAGTGTGTTACTAATGTTTTTCTTTGAGACTGTGGTCCCAGCTCTCTTCAGGTCATTGACCAGGTCCTGCCATGTAGTTCTGGGCTGATCCCTCACCTTCCTCATGATCATTGATGCCCCACGAGGTGAGATCTTGCATGGTGCCCCAGACCGAGGGAGATTGACCGTCATCTTGAACTTCTTCCATTTTCTAATAATTGCGCCAACAGTTGTTGCCTTCTCACCAAGCTGCTTGCCTATTGTCCTGTAGCTCATCCCAGCCTTGTGCAGGTCTACAATTTTATCCCTGATGTCCTTACACAGCTGTTTGATTGAGTGTGTGGAGTCCGTTTGATTGAGTGTGTGGACAGGTGTCTTTTATACAGGTATCAAGTTCAAACAGGTGCAGTTAATACAGGTAATGAGTGGAGAACAGGAGGGCTTCTTAAAGAAAAACTAACAGGTCTGTGAGAGACGGAATTCTTACTGGTTGGTAGGTGATCAAATACTTATGTAATGCAATAAAATGCAAATTAATTATTTAAAAATCATACAATGTGATTTTCTGGATTTTTGTTTTAGATTCCGTCTCTCACAGTTGAAGTGTACCTATGATAAAAATTACAGACCTCTACATGCTTTGTAAGTAGGAAAACCTGCAAAATCGGCAGTGTATCAAATACTTGTTCTCCCCACTGTATGTGTTTCCTTCTTAATGCATTTGAGCCAATCAGTTGTGACAAGGTAGGGGTGGTTACAGAATATAGCCCTATTTGGTAAAAGCAACTCCATATTGTGGCAAGAACAGCTCAAATAAGCAAAGAGAAACGACAGTCCATCATTACTTTAAGACATGAAGGTCAGTCAAAAACTATCAAGCGCTATGATGAAACTGTCTCTCATGAAGACCGCCACAGGAAAGGAAGACACAGATTTAGCTCTGCTGCAGAGGATAACTTCATTAGAGTTGCCAGCCTCAGAAATTGCAGCCCAAATAAATTTAAGTAACAGACATATCTCAACATCAACTGTTCAGAGGAGACTGCGTGAATCAGGCCTTCATGGTAGAATTGCTGCAAAGAAACCACTACTATAGGACACCAATAAGAAGAAGAGACTTGCCTAGGCCAAGAAACATGAGCAATGGACATAAGACCGTTGGAAATCTGTCCTTTGGTCTCATGAGTCCAAATTTGAGATTTTTGGTTCCAACCGCTGTGTCTTTGTGAGACGCAGAGTAGGTGAACGGATGATCATATATCTGTGTTTTATATCTATGGGTTTTATAGAACACTGGTTTCCCTCTTCTCTCCACGCAGAGCTGACCTTCAGTCCGACAAACACTTGTCATAAAAGCCAAACATAATTACCTGGGCTCTTGACACAAAGTCTTGGGGTTTATCTACTTGAGTCCCTCCCACTCACCCAGACATTAACAGTTACAGCTGGAGAAATGGATATGTGTGTGCGTCTTTGTGTCTATGTGTTCATGTTTTAACATCTGTATCAATGAGCACAGAGTTTAGAGATCACTTTAATCTCTCTCTCTCTCTCTCTCTCTCTCTCTCTGTGGTCTTTGTCTGCCCTCTCCGGTTGAGTGGCCTCAGTGCGGTGATCTAAGTCTTCCTCGCTCTCATCTCTGTTGTGTTCTGTCTACCGTGTTACCGTCACCTGTCAGTCCAGGCAGCACTCAAAGGCCTTCTCGCATCACCTATTTAAGGAGACACACACTCACGCACGCACACACACACACACACACCACACACACACACACACACACACACACACACACACACACACACACACACACACACACACACACACACTACACACTGTTGACGGTTACTCGATATGACACGTCTCACTTCTCCATTTCCCATTTGTACATTGTGATCTTCGCAATATCCATCTCATCTATGTTTACGGTCATGGGATTGAGTCACAATATTTTTAGCGTATGGTGCGCACGCTCATGTCCAATCGCTGCAGGCTAACAGATGCGTGGTGTTATGGGTCACAAGAGGAACTTCAGCTAAGAGGATCTCCCATATCAGGGGTGTACTCTGACATGTAAGTTCACCATGACATGTAAGCTCACTCCAGCACACTATCATGAGTACATACGGTAGACTCGCAGGGAGCACTGTTACAGCACCAACTGTAAAGGCTATCGGTTTATAGGCTGTCTAATTTTAGTGAGGGGCCAGTTCACTCTCCCTGGTATCCAGACTGAACTGAGAATCAATCCCTTTGCCTAGAGACTGCAGAGTATGGCCTGTAAAACATTTCCTGTTGTTTTTACAGTAACTAACAGGAAACCAGTTGCCTGTAAGTTACCATAAAAAAGGTACAGTATGTTACCATACCATATTTTATGGATTCCAATAATGTTACTGTAATATTTTTTCCATTGTTTTTATGATAACTTACTGGCTCCCTTAAAACAACAGTACAATACATTACTGTAATGTTATTACGGTAACTGTAAATTAATTAATTAATTCAATTCATTGGGGGGAGATGGGGTTTGTATTCTATTTGACAGTATTTACATGGGATTGGTGCAAGAAGGTTGGCGGCTAGGTAATGAATTTACATATTACGGCATATCAATGAATGCTAGTTTGGAAGCCTTTGTTAAGGCCTCCAGAAGTGCATGTGATATACATTTTATATCACTTGCACTTCTAGATGTCATACAAAGGCTTCCTAACAGTTACCACAGCAAAAAACAGACCAAAGGACATGGCAAAACAACTCAACCATTCAAAGTTTAAAGTAACTGCCCAGTGTTTCCAGATTTCTATGAAATATGACCAATAATTATTTACAATGAGTGAAATAGTTTTCCTTGGAATGAATGGTGTGGGCATATACCGGTCATTCAAAATATTCATGCAAATAGGCCGCTGATTGGCCATCTCATCCACGTCTCAATGTAATCAAGTTATGAAATGATTGTTATTTTCAAATACATTTGAATCCATTTGCCTACCTCCACTTTAACGAATGTGCTTGTCACCTGTGCTCCTTCTCCGGCCTCTTGGTCACCAGACTGCTGATTATCCCGCACGCCTGTCACCATCGTCACGCCCCTCATCACCAGTGACGGAACTAGAGTTTGATACATGAGGTGGCCAGAGGGTGGCCAAGGCTACTTCAGGAGGTCCATAGACAATGACAGAAAATTAGTGTGTAACCCTAACCTGGCATCTAAGAAGCATACATTAATCCTATGACTGATGATTAGAGGTAGAAGTGATAGTGTGGTCCAAAAAGGTTACTTCACTAGAATTCTTTAACATGCTATGAATAGTCAGTGTCTCTACCTCGGAACTGCAGTGTCTCTTTCTCTCTCTTTCTCTGCACTCACATACTGGAGAGACTTGGGTCACTCTGTTTTCATGAATCAAAAAACACAATGCAATTTGACATACCAGGTATCAAGCAGAAATGGACTTGAACAATAAAAATAATTTGCCCATCAATATTACAAATTTACAGTATCATATTTATGCTTATATATATTATGTTAACTAATAGCAAAGAAAGTTTGGGAATTGGCATATCAAGACCAAATTAAATCTGTTTGGCATGATACCCTTTGGATTTATCATTTTAGAATGTCAGTGTACTAGTTAGTACACAATGCAGGTTTTAATCATGACCAGAGGAACCGCCTAAGTGCCAAATTATCCTAGGTAGATTTCACAAACTCATCCATGTTGAGGGAGCGTGCCCTCCTTGACTCAACACTGAGAATTCCGAGGTGACAACCTGTCATCAACCATTGTTGTCCTAAGGTGGGTTTTAATCCGTTTTAAAGCTGAGAAGATTCTCTTGCAAGAAGCACTGCTGACTGGTGAAACAACAGAAATCTTACAAGTCAAAAATAGGTAATGGAAGACCTCTTTATAAGGTTCTAGAAACAACAAAGTCAAGGAGAGTAGACGGTCTGTCCCTTCCACTTTTCACTCTCCTATCAAGAAGCCGCTTCGTTTGATGAACCTCATGTTTGAGGTCCTCTAATCTGACTCAAAGGTCTGAGCAAAGGCAAACAGAGGCTCTTCATTCAAGAATGTTGTACTCTCGCAATTCTTCTTTGAAAAACACCTCTGCAGCTGATAAATGATAGCTCTTTGGAAGATCTCATCATCACTTTGGTCACTATTTTTCTGTCCTACAGTGCTCATTATCAATGAGTCGTGAAATCTTAAACTTGTTATAGGCTGTCTTTTACACACTGCTTGTACACTTATTTTGCAGTGCTCTGCAATCTCTTCAGCCTCTTTCCATAGTTCTCCGAAGTAACTCTCACTTCTGTAGTTCTGTAATGTGTCTGTAGATCCACAGCCCTTGCTAGGTCAAGAGAGCTTGATTGGAGCACTATGAAATGTAAATCTATCAGAGAAAGAAGGCTCCTTGCCTCCACTGATCTATCACCACTATGTTCAAGTGCAATATCCTGTAGCACTCTCAGAACTGCTGGAAGCCTGTCCCTCAGATTACGGCATGCCATGTATCTGCATGCCCACCTTACATCTGTAAGTCTCTAGTTCCCTGGGCTGCTGATGTGGATACAGCTCTTTCTGAACTGCAAGCCACTTGAGATGAATGTACGAGCCAGATACAAAGTTATGAAGCTTCTGCAGGAGAGCAAAAAAGTTAACTGCCTCAGACACTGATTTTACAGCATCGACAAGAACCAAACTCAAACAATGTGCATTACAGTGCACATAAAATACAAATCTTGCACTCTTTTTAATCCGTGCAGACACACCAGAATGCACCGTCATAGCCTTGCCCCACAAGATTATTTCTGTAGTCCAGACCATGTTTTTCAAGGCAATCAATTATAATTTTTGTGATACCTGCTGCATCTAAGTCTTCAGCTGACTGAAGGTGTAAAAAGCTTTCGTGGATGGCCCCGTTGTAATAGTACCTAAAGACATTTCTTATTTTTTCATTAAATCTTTGGTTTCATCTGCAATTACACAAAAAACCTCACTTTCTTTTACCTCTTATTATTTCACTTTGTACCATCTCAGCTAAGCCCTCAATAACTTTGTTCTGGATTTGGTGGCTTGTGTACTTAGCATTGCCACATGCATTCATCCTTTTCTCTATGAGAGGGTCATGCTTAGCTATTTCTTCTAAAATTGTCAAAAAATGACCCTTGTTGTGAAAGTCGATGACCTCTGCGCTATATTTTGAGTGGCAGTTAATAGGACCACATCAGCAATTGTTTTAATGTAAGTACAGTTTTCCTCCACTTTCTTTTTCCGGTCCTCATTTATGACATCTAACATTGACGTGTTGCTGTCAATAGCCCTTTTATGCTGATTCCAAGCATACATAGTGTTGATATGATGCTCTGCCTTCGAATGGAGCTTAAACAGCGCCTTTTTTTCACCTGACTGTGATGTGAAGGCAGATTCAGGTGTTTTGGGCAGAGAAAAATGCCTACAGGCAAAACAATAAGTCGAATCTTGATTTACAGAATATTCAAGCCATGAATTGTCCTTATACCTGGAGCTGTTGAAAGCCCTTTTCCTAGTATCATGCTGAGTTCTGGGAAATGTTTTCAAACACGGCTGTACAGGACCCTCTTCTCTGGATCTTGAAATGTCTGAAATACACTTTAAATAATGTGTCATATCTCTATGGAAATGTATAATTAAGGGATCTACAAGATTAGATACTAGCAGCTGCTAACTAAAATGTGTAGTTTAAAGTATAGGCCTGGCCTACCATTAGTCTTTGAGGTAGAGTCCAAGTCAAGTCTCAAGTCTTTTGGGGCCAAGTCTAAGTCAAGTTTCAAGTCTTTGGGGCCAAGTCTAAGTAAAGTCTCTGAAGTAAATTATTTCCTACATTCCTTTTTAGACAATTTCATAAATGTAAAGTTAATTGCCAAACACTGTCATAATTATATAATTTACAGCATATTATTTAAATATGACATGATTTCACATACTATGATAAACGATTGCTAACGTTTGCTTGTCTTAACAAGCTTAATTTAAGATAATCTTAAAATAAACGATAGCTTAACTTTTGCTTGCGTTTTGATGTTCCGATCTATATATCAACAGCATACACAATGTCCGCTCAATCAAATAAGGACAAAGTGCAAATATGAGTAACCACAGTCCTCCCATTGAAATAGACAAGTGCTTGTCTGCATATTTTTTGCAGAACGCAGAAGTTCTAGAACGCTTCTGAGCCCTCTGTATTAAACTACTTTCTCTGTGTTACAATGCCTCCTGTTCCATGTTATCTGACAGAATGCACAACAAAAACGTATCCCAGTACCGACTTGCGTTGTTCACGAGTCTCTCATCTACAGTCCAAGTCAAGTCTCAAGTCAATCTCAGACTTGAGTTTACATCTCTGCTTTTGGAACAGCATATCTGGTGCTTGATGCAGTTGGGAGGGGCTCGATGACATCTCCTGGCAGCTCTGGCTCACTGTCTTGCTCAGCCAGAGGTCTCTGTGTCATCCCTTGATACATCTATTACATTAAAATAACACAAGAACTATTCGTGTATAATCACAATAAAAATGCCACAGCCATCAAAACAAGAACACACATGAATCAACAACCAACATTTTAAAGTGAGGCTTAATCTGACAAAATCATCTTTTACAAGCTGAAGCTAAACTTTAATTCTGAACTGGGCATGTGACTGACTGCCTGGTAGATGCTCTGACCTGGTGGTGGTAGACTGGGTCCTTGTGAAGTCTGATCACACTGACTCTGACTAGCCTCAGGTAGGGAGTTGCTCTGGGGTCCGGCCGTGATGCAAGGGCTGGGGTCTGTTTGCACCTGATCTGCCTGTTTGTGCTTCTTTAAAAGGAAGACTGATATCTCTCCCTTTCTTTTCATGTTTAATTGACCCTATGCAACAATAAGACTAAGTCTATGGTTACATCTATGCATCCAATTACCCACATTTTAGTCCAATCTCAATCTTAATTACAAATCCCCATTATCATAACTGTACCTTAAAATCAACTACCAGCCTAAGTTACTAGTTAGATCATGGCTAGCCCTACTCTGCAGTAAGTAACTTAGCTAACTATCATTTCTTACACCTTTACGATAGCAAACAGGCTATCTGCAAATTGTGGTAATCTTTTGAGTAACGTTAACAGATTGATAATAACAATTGTTCGTTTTGAGTTCAAGTACGAAAACTGAATTAATGGATTTCAAATTGCTGAATATTAACTTGCTGAACACTGACATCTGTAGCCTACTAGTTACCCCACATTAGCTAAACATTCATATACTCTAATTTAAGACACTGCACTGTATATGCGTGTACTGTATTACTAGCACAGATGTAAACATAATGTTAGGCTAAATTGGGAACCGATCTCTCTTATCTGATTAACTGTCTGTTAATGGAGCCAAAGGTCTAACGTTAATTTACACAGAGACTCAACTTTCGTAAAAATTGTTCAGGAAACCTAAACCCGATGCTAAACCTTTAAACCTACTTCAAATATGATGCTTCCACCAATCGCGAAAAGAGCTGGTGGAGCTGTGGAAATATTCTCTCTTCTTCTTCTGTATGTTCTTCTTATTCTTATGTATCTCGGAACCAATGATAATATTCTCTCTTCCTCGTCCTCGATTTGAAAACTTGCTTCCCAACTCCTCAGCGCTGACGTTACAGTGCTTTGATTTTGTTGACCTTCTGCTCTTTGTGTGGAGTTCTATTTTGAACATTCAAAGTGAACTGTCGCTGTATTTTACATAGCATATTTTATAGAAATGTCCAAAATACATCAAACATTAAGGTAACGTCAAATATTTTCAGTCTGTTTAATATTTTCCCACAATTTACGGTAATCCTCTGTATTCAGTTTATACACTAGGATACTGTTGATTATACAGTTATTTACAGTGAAAATAACAGGATGGTTTTACAGTGTGAAAGTGTCCCAAACTGCACCCTATTCTTCTGACAGTGCACTTCTTTTGACCAGGGCCCAATGGTCTCTGATCAAAAGTTATGCACTTTATCGAGAATGTTCCTGACCCAGACACAGGCTTTTTATTATCCCTTGCCTCCCTCTTTCTGAGTGCTTTATGTAACGAACGAGAAGACCTGGCTCTGCATGTGAGAAGAGAGGGGGAGGAGAGAAGGCAAGACGAAAATAAGTTGTATGTGTAATGTGTGTTTCAGATCATGTACATTACACATAGTGTGCAGTAATATTTTATATGTGACTATACAGTATATTATATACACACATCACCTTTGACTCGTGATAAGACTAAGTAATTAGCCTATTAAATGTGTATCAGACTCCATCAAGATAATTAGCCATATGCAAGAGTCTATAGTTGAGTTACAGTATTTAGACAATGAAGAAGTGTCTGAGAATGGAATTCTAAATACAAGGGTATTTAATTACTTTGTAAAATGAATGGATTCACATACAAGGCATAAAGCTTAAGTTACAAGGCATTAACAAGCATTACAGGTCCTTATTCTAAGCATGGTGAGAGAGAGAGAAATCTTAACCTGAAAGGTCATGCCCCAAAAGTCCATGGGGTGGAGAGAGAAAGAAAGAGAGAAAGAAAGAGAGAGTATCTCACCACAGCAGGTCAGGAACAAATAAGAGAGAGAACAATGAATCTAAGACCCCTTTATAAGCATCTGAGTTGTCTGGATTCCAAAACTCAGTTGATAACCAATGGTATTACTGTAAAGTGAATCTCCAATCAGATAACAGACCTACACTGCTTCTCAGAGGTGTGACAATTGGGGTTGGAGAGATAATACAGAGAATGCTGAATTCCTAAGGCAAAACCGAGGACATTCTTGCATACAGTTGATAGGAAGAGTCACTTCGGGGGCTGCCCTACACAACCTCCCCAGTATTATCCTACTAGAACTACGGCGGTGTGTGTGCCGTCCTGTAAACATGTTTATTGTGTCAACAGCTCTGTTGAAAACAGTAACAGACGCTTGTCAACAGCCGGCCTGAGCTCTAGTGTATTAGAAGATCTCGCTGTAGACAGGGATTAGTGTAACTTGCATTGTTTGTTTGCTAATTCCATCTCCAAGGTATTTGTGGAAAACAGGCATGAATAATTTAAAGTCATTTTGAAGTGGACGAAAAGGAAACAATCAGGGAGATTAATGAAAGTGAAAAATGAAAAGTAAATTGTAAAAAACAGAAACTTTTCTGACACCAAGGGAGAACCTTTGGTAAACAGAAATTGAAGACGTATTGTAATCAAAAACATCTAAACAAGGAGAAATTAGTCGAAAGTTGGAGTATGGTCAAAGCATGTTGTTTTGGAATTAAGATAATGGTTTCTGCACAATCCGCCATTGCTCTGCATATCCCAATTGAATTAATGTATTGTTTGGTTTTGATAAACATCTAGCCAAACAGCCACATGGTCTTGAATACATTTGCAATGCCAAGTGAGTGTCATATCTTGTTTATGTTCAGACTCATGTTGATACCAGTGTAGGCCTATATGTACTCAACACATTTATCAATGCTTTTAGATCCTCCAGAGCTCAGGGCCTGTGAGCGTTCTCCAGGAGAGAGGAGAGGAGTGTATGTGCTTGGACTTCAGGCCACAGAATGGTCCTCTTACTTTACAAAGACCAGTAGTCATTTGCACTCTGATTGTGTGTGGACCAACGTTTGCCATTTGTGCTTGTTTGTGGAGCCTGATACAAAGACTTGTGGTGAACATTTTAACATGAGTTATTGATCAAATGTCCTAAATCAAATAGATGTAAACATGACAACACCACAAAGTCATCTACCTAGCTATAAGGGTTTGGAATGGAAACTGAGCCTTGAGAAATATACCACATACGCTGAGTGCAAAAAACATTAGGAACACCTGCACTTACATGACACAGACTGACCAGGTGAATCCAGGTGAAAGCTATGATCCCTTATTGATGTCACTTGTTAAATCCACTTCAATCAGTGTAGATGAAGAGGAGGAGACAGGTTAAATACGTTTAAATACAAAACTAAATATTAAAGTATTTGATGTCACAGTTTTATTTGGTTGGAGAAAGTGCTTCTGCGAAAGTTGATAGAGTTAGGGTTATAGCAGGTAAAGTTACTTACGCAAAGTGGAAAAAGAGAGTAGCAAGAACAGGCTTGTGTTCGGTTCCTGGCTGGACTTTTATACAGGAAACCAAAGAAAGAAGTAGGCACCAAATTCCACCGTTTTCTGGTAAAAGATACATAGAGATTCAGAAGATGGTTAGTAGCAATTAGAAATAGTAAATATGATGTGCGAACTCCTGCAGCCAACCTTACATCGCTGTGTGTGTGTAGCAAGCAATTCAGCAATGATGCATATGAACGAGATATGCAATCTGAAATTATGGGGACAGAAAACCAAAGGATATTAAAAGATACACCTGTTGCTATTGTATTTCCATGGGCTGGCAACTCTTCTGCCAGTATAGTGCTGTAAATGTACAGGGAAAAGTTTTAATGTGTAGTGTACTAAATAGGGAATAGGGTGCCATTTGCGATGCCACCATTGAATGAGGAGATGCATCCCTTAGTGTGTTTGCCGCAGGCAATCTCAGACAGCGCTCCTCGCAGGGGATCAGGTTACAGGGAATAGCATCGATCCCTTTCAACCACACTGTGAACGTCTGTAGAGCTGCTGCCCAACGTGTTCTGCTGCTAGAAATGTCACAGTTTAGACAGGCAGAACCTTCCTCTGTCCTGGCCTCTTTTCCCCCGTGGCTTCTCCTCCCTTCGTCGTCCTTCTTACCCTCTTCGACCTCCTGTATATCCACCTCCTGCTCTTTACCCACCTCAAGATGAGGTCTGAAATGACCAAGTCCATGATGACGATAGAAGCTCGACAGAACTTTAACCAATCAGCTTTGTGCAGGATTTTCAACATGTTTGCATTGGAAGACACCAATCCCCACAATGCAATTTGTTTTGCCCTCGCTTGTGTCATAAACATTTGTGCATGTGTTTCCCTATATAGGCTACATGTGTTCATTTCAATTACTGTTAATGGTTCCGAGCAGACGCAAACAACCAAATAGTGTTCTCAACTATCAGTAGTGTGTTATCAGGCACAGAGTTTGTCTATACAGAACAAAGGGAGATGGTCAATATGGGTTCAGCCTTGACAGTTGTGTGGGTTTTTGCCTTATTAATGATGGAGCCAACCAGAGTAAAGTGTCCCCTGAAAGCGGTGGCAGGCAGGCAGTCAGTCTGCTTTGCCAGTGTTTTTTTGTGAGCTACAAGTGGAGAAAAACAAGGACAGCCAGTCAGCTTCAAAGCAGCCGGATGACATTCAGGGCTTTCTATGTCCTTTGCTTTTGTAGTTCCACTTTTATCGAAAGGATCATAGTTGGCTTATATCACAGCTTCAGACATCGGTAGTAACTTCACAACATGTTTAGTAAAATAAATACGCCATGTATAATCGGTGTGGTTGTTATTTCTGAGAATTAAACTGCATGACATTTTCAGCTTTATTTTGTAAAAGTATTAAAATATTAAAGTATGAACTTTGAAACGTTTTTTTTTTTGTGTTCTGGCAAACATTTAGGCAAGGTAATTTCTATTAGTGTAGAATGACTCACTAGTAGGTACACTACATCAAGTTGAAATCTATTATGCCATGTATTTTCACCACACTTGCTTTGTGTTCTAACCTTTTACTGCAGTGGGCTAAATCAAGGTCACACCGACATCACATAAGACTGAAATATAACAAAACCATTTGACATAGAAACATAGGATTTTGGGCTTGTTTTTTTAAATTATGTTTATTCATTATGAAAAATAATAATACCATTCCACCCATGAGGCCCCTAGAGGGTCGATTTGGTCATTTAACTGCAGGAACTACGGTGTAGGTCTATTGTCATGAATTTCCTCCTACTCACATCAACTTCATATAAACTGTTATCCATTGGCATCCTTTGAAGCGGAGCTTATATCCTAATAGACACCCCAGTGAGCAGATTGACGGGGAGCTCTGACGTGTGCTTGTGTTCCTGCATTCGTGCCTGTTTGCATGTGTTCCTGTGTGCGTGTGTGTGTGTGTGTGTGAGCCTCATTCACATTCACCAGGTATAAGCCTCCCTCTATAATTCATGGGCTTGTGCCCAACTGTCTTTCCATTGCACCGGGGCTCAATTTTCACCTGTTTCTTTTATTTATGTCAGTTTTTTGTTTGTTTGTTGCTTTCTTACTCACACTTCCATTATTTTAGATTATAGGCTTCAGCATGTGACCGGATGAGGGTATGGTCGTGGTCAATGTCAATGTCATGGTCTCCACCTGCGGATTTTCAAAGTGCTTGGGTGTGACTGGCCTCTATTACAGGTAGACTCTCAGATAGCAGAATAAAATGTCCAGTTCTGTCCTAGGGTCAGGGCGGGTCAAGAGATAATCCTGCACTGGTTGTGGTGTATTAGTGTGACAAGTAAAACTACATAATACCGTCCAGCTTTATAGAAGCATAATGTGAAACATATCAGAATATTTGATCTGTTATCCAAAAATACAGTATCGGTATTATTAGTCTTAAAAATAAGAAAAAAAACTTAAGTACATTTTCTCCTGTAGGAGACATTTCCCATCACATCAATCTCATTCCAGTTCCCTTTCCATGTTTTCTGTGTATAGCACTCTGTGTTCCACAGCGATGCATTACAAATATGTCATTGCTAATCATTCTCAAAATAAGTGTTCCCCGTTCCTCTGACGTGTACCCATCAAAAAGAGTGAAAGAAAAAGAATGATCAATTGTGTAAGTTCTAAGAGGGATATGTGTATTGCTCTCTCTCTCTCTCTCTCTCTCTCTAAATTGATATGGCGCTGGCTGTCAAGGGTCAGTTGCTCGTATGCGTGGGGCTAGGCGGCTTCAGAGGAACGTCACGTCTTCCAGGGTTCTCTTTCCAAGTGATAACTGGGTCCTATCTGAAACTGCTCTTAAAGGACGCTCACTTTCAATTTAACTCCAATATTCGCCCAAGATTGACTGGGGGAGACAAGATGTATATATATTCATATAAACATATATATTCCCATATATATATTCACCAGCCAGTATTCTGGGGCAGTGACAGCTGTCTAAATACATATGGTGGTTTTGCTTTAGTTTTCAGCATTGTGTGGTTTTGGGACTAACTATTACATATTGTAGAGTAGGCCTATTTTATTCCCAATTAAGGTATTCAGTTATTGCTGTGATAGTTAGGCACATGGACAAAGTCGGTGAGAAAAATACATAATATTGCGTTTTGAGAAAAGATAGACAGAACAAAAATAGGAAATAATGAGTAGTTAACTTTCCTTAGATTATGAGAGCAGGAAGTTGTAATATCTATAACAAGACTTGTGATAATGACAAAGCACTGTGCTTCTATGTTTATCTAACTATGACACAGACTCATGTTTTTAGAGGAAGTCCAATTACGTTGGAGATTTGAAGCTTCTGACCATTTTTGGAGTGAATTACAACAGTCTCTCTCCCTGTCAACACACAGAACCTCCCTCCAGGAGGTATAGAAGGTGTTACATTAGCACCTGGAAGTGTTAACAGCAAAACGAGTAACTTTTTAGACTCGCAGTCACAGTACCTGGGAAACTATTTGGCTCTTTCTCTCCAGGGAATTCTCTCTCTCATTCTCTCTCTCTCTGTCCGTTTCTCTCCTCCCTTTTGCTCTCTCTCTCTTTCATGCTCTCTCACTGAACTTTTTCTCTTTTATAACCCTGACAGGTGCCTGTCTAAATTCAGGAACTTGCCATTATTATTGTACAGTGGCCAATCCTACTCACAGCTGGTGTCAGTCAAAATGTCACACCACCTCTGCAGCACCTTTCATAACTTTTATGAAGTTTGCGATCTGTGGAAACTGTATATTTTAAAAAACCCTATAAAATCCCCTCAGGTTTTACTGTAATGTTACCTCAGTGCCCTGGTTCATTTTTAACATACCGCTAAACTCTAAGCCCACTTCACTTGCTGTAAAATTGTCGATAGCTAATCCAGTGTCTTATGCTCTTGTAAGTGAAAATGCATTCTTTGTAGTATTGCAAAATTGGTAACTTTCCCAAAATGTCTACATTTTCCAGAAATCACAGTTCAGAATCAGCAGGGAGTAAGGGAGTGAATATTATTTATAATAAGGTTTACATGGAAAAAAATCTGACCTCTCTGAAATGAAAATGAATGGCCCTCCTTTCAGCAAAATACATTTTACCTAAACCCTCCCTGAACGCTTGGAAAAAAAAAGTCACCCTCCCCTATACCCAAAATAATGATTCAAGCATAAAGCATAAAGCGGATAGCGGATAGCAGAGAACATGCCTACCGTTTGGCCTCACTTTTTGGACAGACCAGAGCTTTAGATATGCCGTTTTAGGAATTGTTCTTCGTCCTGTAGGTTTTACATGGCAACGCAGGAATTTTGATAGCACAGTGGACTGTGGGTTCACAGACCACCGTTGAAAAGAGTAGGGGTGGAAAGATCTCCTTCATTGTAAAAGCATTGCATGAATCTATCATGGTATTTGCAGATCCAAGAAAAAATTGCCTTTTATAAACATTTCATGCAATTATATGTAATTTTACATATTAGAAGATTATTTTATAATACCACACACATTACTGAAATTACAGGCTAAGAATGGACAGAGAAATAGACCTATGTGTTAATCTTATCATCTTTCTCCAATTCCAAATCAGTGTATCCTGTTTGCAACAAAACTGTCCCTGTTTGCAAATAATTAAACTGTCATTAGGAATCTGAGCATGATACTTTCAAAAGTTAGGCCTACCTTTCCACCCCAGACAGAGTAGGCCTACCGATGCAGAAAAATGTAAGCTTTAACTGCTGGCTACTCTTCTTCCGAGGCTTAACCAAACGAGAGAAGGTGAGTGTTTCCCTAAGAGCTAGCTGGGTTTAAACATAAAAAAATGAATAGCCTAATTAATTAATAGTGACAGAATTTGATTTATTTCTAAGCAAAGTAAACATTTTGTCTCCTTGGCTATAAAAGGTTGGAGCTCAGTCTCTGAATGTCAAAGCAATGAAACAATGATATCCCCATATGCATCAGAGTAATGTCTTTCCTCAGCTTGTATGTTGCATAAAGCATTGTGGACCAAAGCGCTATTAAAGATCAGTTTATATGAATCAAATCTGGGTTTTTTTCTCCAAAATCTTAAGCTAACAAGGGGTGCTTTTTGCCATTTTCTTTAATAAAATGTAGGCCTATGGAATACCCTCTCATACCAACTCAATTTGAGTCCTGGTTTTAACTTAACAGCCCTTAACTGACACGGAGGTAAGCTTTTTAAAGAGTGCATGGTGAGTGGAGGAATTGGCTGGCAAATGTATGGATATATCAGCCTATAGTCTAATTTTGTCTGTAAAACAGGTATGCCTACCTCTTATTTCTTAAATAGGAATAAATAGGCTCCAACCCAAAGTCCTCTTGTTGTTAGTAAAGTCTAATTAAAATGAAGACGGTTGAAATGAATTATGCCTACTCGAATTTGCCTACTTTCAACATAATAATTATTTGACTCTCCTCCTGAACTGCCACTGTACACATTGATATACAGTATAGCCTAATAAGCAACTAATTCTGAAACAGCAACTAATTCTGAAATGTAATCAATTACAAATTACACAACCCTCCCAAGGACTAGATAAAAAAAATAATACTAAACCCTCCCCTTGACTGAAATTGAAAAAGCATAACCATCCCCCATTTTTCTCCAGGTACCAATTCTGTACATTTCAATCCATCCCTAAGCAGGAAATGTGAAAATCCTTCAACTGGGATTTCTGGAAAACCTGTGAATTTTGGGAAGGTTACTAAAACGTTTCTTTGTATTGTACAGCAGTTGTTGGCATGGACTCTACATTGACTGTGTCAGTGTGACGGCATGGCTACAGTCCCTGTGTCTGTGTGTGCAGATTCAGATTGGTGAGCCTGAGAACTTAGCAGCAAGACACATGACTTCCTGCTTCTGTGCGTACCAGTCGCCAGCCAGGGGCTCTAATTAGACAGATAAGCAGCGCGACTGGAATCAGCACTTCCTGGTAATCAGCCCACAGAGCCCAGACAGACAGCTAAATGAAGAGGAAATGAGGCATGCAGCCCAACAGGTGTCCTTAAAGAGACAGACAGGGATGCACAGCCATAGGATGTAGCTATCTATATACAGTAGACTCCCTTTGGATGTGCGATGTCATGTACTGAATAAGTCTGTTTAAGAGACAGACAGGGAAGCACAGACATAGAATGTCTATAAATAGGGCTCTATGCTGATTTACAATATCTACTGATGTCTTTTCTTAATTTGATCACTGTTGTCGCTGAGAAATTTCCTGTACAGCAGGAAATGCAAATTGTAGTGTATTCAAGGTTTAAAAAGGATTCTAAAGTTAGTTATTTCCACTTTAAAATGCAGACTTGATTGATCCTAAAAAAAAATGTATCAACCCCTACAAAAATGTCCATTCATTATAATCCTTATAACACAGTATTTCACATTTCCTGTTGCTGCAGTATTATTTTCCTGCTTTGATAAACTGGTCCAATTTGACATCTTTACATGAGTATTTAAAACTGTGAGTATGTTGGAATATGTGTTTCTGTGCACTGTTCCATGGTTCCTGCAGCTTCTTGTTCCTGTCTGTGAAAGTATACACTCCAAGATGTGATCTAGGGAACAAACTAACAGTGACTGAGGAAACCAACTAGCTGCTATTGTGCTTTAAAAAAAATTTAAACATGTAACTAGGCAAGTCAGTTAAGAATAAATTCTTATTTACAATGACGGCATACCCCGGCGACGCTGGGCCAATTGTGCGCCGCCCTATAGGACTCCCAATCACGGCCGGATGTGATACAACCTGGATTCGAACCAGGGACTGTATTGACGACTCTTGTACTGAGATGCGCCATTCGGGAGCCCAGCTACACAGCTGGATGGTAAAAATCTATTTGTTGGTTTCTCTCCAGCAGCCTACCTCATTTATACCTTCTCTCTCTTTATTTCCCTTTCTCCCTTATCCCTTTCCTCCTTTACGCCACTATCGGTCTTTTCAGTAGTCAGACAAGTATAATAATAATCATATTTTGTCCTGAAGCAATATGAAGGAAAAATAACAGCACTTCAGCCAAGAAGAATACAAAAATCGAATATATCAAATCGAATACCAACTCCGGCAGGAAATGCAATATTTCTTTATCTGACAATTGCGTCAGTGTTGGGTTCCACTTTCATTTTACACCCACAACTCCCCTGAATACAGCACAGCAGCTGTGCAAGATTAGTTCTGTGATTTAACTATTTATTGAAGGAGGGTATAAATGAGCTCAAGGTTATTTCCTCCTCTTAGTAGTTACAGACAGAAGCGGACTGGCCATTGGGCAGATGGGCTGGTCCATCTTTACCACAGTGGGCCTGTCAAAAACTAAAAGTGGGGTAATTTGGCTAATAATGCAGGGCCTTGAGGAAAGAATGGGCTGGTGTGTTAGAAATGTATGTTCCCAGTCCGTCCCTGGCCGCAAAGGTGATACAGGGGAGTCTGTAGGGGGGGTCTGTGGTTCGGGGTACAGACACAGGCAGTTGCTTACAAAACTAGGAACCCCCGGCTCTCCAGCAAACACACGTTGAGCACTTTTGACAAAGATGCTACGATTGGGGAAGGGTGGTAATACCCACCAGCCAATAGGCACTGAGAAGGCTTGTCCTGTGTTCCTCTGGCTGGCTGTAGTGATGATGTTGACTTGTGTTTTGTTGTGTTGTGTTTAGCCTATAGGGCTGTCTGTCCATAGCACTGATACCTGTTGTGGACGTGGGAGTGAGACGAGGTGGGGATTTACTAGTAGCCCACGGACACAGATTTGTCTTTTTAGCTACAGCGCCTTTGGAAACTATTCAGACCCCTTGACTTTTTCCACATTTTGTTAGGTTACAGCCTTATCCTAAAATGTATGATTTTTACCCCTTCATCAATCTACACACAATACCCCATAATTAAAAAGCAAAAACAGTTTTTTAGACATTTTTGCAAATTTACACTACCGTTCAAAAGTTTGGGGTCACTTGATCAGAAATACAGTGTAGACATTGTTAATGTTGTAAATGACTATTGTAGCTGGAAACAGCCCATTTTTTTATGGAATATCTACATAGGCATACAGAGGCCCATTATCAGCAACCATCTCCTGTGTTCCAATGGCACGTTGTGTTAGCTAATCCAAGTTGATCTTTTTAAAAGGCTAATTGATCATAAAAAAAAAACTTTTGCAATTATGTTAGCACAGCTGAAAACTGTTGTGCTGATTAAAGAAGCAATAAAACTGGCCTTCTTTAGACTAGTTAAGTATCTGGAGCATCAGCATGTGTGGGTTCGATTACAGGCTCAAAATGGCCAGAAACAAATAACTTTCTTCGGAAACTCGTCAGTCTATTCTTGTTCTGAGAAATGAAGGCTATTCAATGACAGAAATTGCCAAGAAACTGATGATCTCGTACAACGCTGTGTACTACTCCCTTCACAGAACAGCACAAACTGGCTCTAACCAGAATATAAAGAGGTGTGGGATGCCCTGGTGCACAACTGAGCAAGAGGACAAGTACATTAGAGTGTCTATTTTGAGAAACAGACGCCTCACAAGTCCTCAACTGGCAGCTTCATTAAATAGTACCTTACTCAGTACTTTGTTGAAGCACCTTTGGCAGCAATTACAGCCTTGAGTCGTTTTGAGTATGACGCTACAATCTTGGCACATCTGTATTTGGGGAGGTTCTCCCATTCTTCTCAGCAGATCCTCTCAAGCTCTGTCAGGTTGGATGGGGAGCGTTGCTGCACAGCTATTTTCAGGTCTCTCCAGATATCGACAAGTCCAGGCTCTGGCTGGGCCACTCAAGGACATTCAGAGGCTGGGCCACTCCTGTGTTGTCTTGGCTGTGTGCTTAGGGTCGTTGTCCTGTTGGAAGGTGAACCTTTGCCCCAGTCTGAGGTCCTGAGAGCTCTGGAGCAGGTTTTCATCAAGGATCTCTATGTACTTTGCTCCGTTCATCTTTGACTCGATCTTGATTAGTCTCCCAGTCCATGCCGCTGAAAAACATCCCCCACAGCATGATTCTGCCACCACCATGCTTCACCATAGGGATGGTGCCAGGTTTCCTCCAGATGTGACGCTTGGCATTCAGGCCAAAGAGTTCAATATTGGTTTCATCAGACCAGAGAATCTTGTTTCTCATGGCCTGAGAGTCTATAGGTGTATTTTGGCAAACTCCAAGCAGGCTGTCGTGCCTTTCACTGAGGAGTGGATTCCTTCTAGCCACTCTACCATAAAGGCCTGATTGGTGGAGTGCTGCAGAGATGGTTGTCCTTCTCCCATCTCCACAGAGGAACTCTAGAGCTCTGTCAGAGTGACCATGGGGTTCTTGGTCACCTTCCTAACCAAGGCCCTTCTCCCACGATTGCTTAGTTTGACCGGGTGACCAGCTCTAGTAAGAGTCTTGGTGGTTCCAGACTTCTTCCATTTAAGAATGATGGCGACCACTGTGTTCTTGGGGACCTTCGTTGCTGCAGACATTTTTTGGTACCCTTCCCCAGATCTGTGCCTCGACACAATCCTGTCTCGGCACTCTACGTACGGTTTTTGCTCTGACTTACATAGACAGGTGTGTGCCTTTCCAAATAATTTCCAATCAATTTCATTTACCACAGGTGGACTCCAATCAAGTTGTAGAAACATCTCAAGGACGATCAATGGAAAAAGAATGCACCGTAGCTCAATTTCGACTCTCATAACAAATGGTCTGAATACTTATGTAAATAAGGTATTTCTCCTTTTGGATAATGTTGGATATCCCCACTTTGGCTGGATTCCAATAAGAATTACACCTTACGTTGCAAGCCATCGTAATGTGACTTGGGGGCCTATCATAAGTTTCAGGCTGCTGTATTAAGGTAAAACTAGGCCCTCTAAATAAGGCCTTATTAACTACTTGTTGTATTTTGTTAAACAATTGAATTTTAATGATGACACCATATTCACTTAGGATCTCATTTGGTGAAGGCCACTAGACTGAAAATAGATGAATGCAACAACCATGTCTCTGTCACTAACAAATAAAGTCATGGGTGATATTTGGTATTTTATTAGGATTCCCATTAGCGGTTGCGAAAGCAGCAGCTACTCTTCCTGGGGTCCACACAAAACATGAAACATGAACATGACATAATGCAGAACATTGGTAACTATAATTCACTCTTAAGGCACTCTGGGAAATATGCAAATAAGGCTTTACACTAAGCAGTATGTTCATTTAACACTGAAAAGCATGGACCCATATAGACACTGAATCAGTGTTAGATTTAACATTTAAGTGCCTTGTTCAAGGGCACATCAACAGATTTTTCACCTAGTCAGCTCAGGGTTTTGAACCAGTAATCTTTCAGTTACTGGCTCAATGCTCTTAACTGCTAGGCTACCCTGCCACCCCCTATCAGTGTTGACTGGAGAATTTGCTGTGTACCTCTGGCAAAGTGCTTTAACATTTTCAAGTATTTGACAGCTTTTAAAAACAGAAAGTCAGAAATAGTAATGTAGAAGACATTTGTTTGTGGATGATTTGAAGGCTGCATTTTGGTTTGAGGAGAAGATAAACATTACATGAAACACTGAGGGTAATGTGAAGGGCTTAGCAAACACAATACTGTGCAGTACTAGAACTAGAACTATCTCTCTTATGAAATTAAGATGTTTCCCCCCAGAACAGGTTTCAAGATGGAGGCTGCTGCTCTGGATTCAGCATATCACATCTTTCAGACATATCCTTCAGCTTTTTATCTATCCCCTGAAACAAAAGGGGAAATTAAGTAAGGGAATAGTCATTTCAAAAGCCACCCCATTAATGACAATAAATGAAGAGTTATATAACTCTTCACCTCTCTCCACTTTTATCAGCATGCTGGAGATAACACTTTATTAGAATTGGACTAAATCCAATATTACAATTCCTCATGATTAAACAGTATGGCTAATGCATAAGCTGAAAGTTTTAAACACTTTTTTTGTAATTGGAACTAGAATTTTGTTCAAAGTTTTAGGGGTGTTGGATGAGTGGAGTGCAGACACTGTTAGTGGTAGATATGCAAACCGGTTATTCAGGTCTGTATATACATACTCATGTACAGTTGTTATATCATATCATGTGCAATATTGCAAGTAATTCTTGGACTTAACTTACGTAGTCATTCACTCAGGAATGCATATTAGTATCCTGTCAGTTGTATCTTTTCTCATTGCTTTTAGTATATCGAATGTGCAATATGTGCTTTTATCTGTAATTAAACCCTGCGCACTAAGGACTGAATTTTAAGGGAATTACTATTATTACCCCAAATTATATCATACACACATTTAGCTATTTAAGTATCTCTTCCTTTCATTTACCTGTACAGTTTATGTAACCATGCAAGTATTCACTTACCTGTAAATGTAACTGTATATTTACCTGTACAGCTAATTTAACCATGCAAAATATTCACTTACCTGTTCATTTAACCAGTCCGTCTATTAAGTAAACTATTATTACCCTCGCTCATATCATATGCGTTTTAGTATTTCTCTGCCATCGACCTGTATAGTATAGTTAACCATCCAACATCCACCAATGTATAGTGTACATATTCAGCCAACCACCCATACTATGCAATGTCTTTTTATAGCTTTTTTGCACTCCAGATATTTCTATACTTTTTCATACTGCCGCTCTATGTATCATGTACCGTGTATCTGTCTTTTGTGTATTTTCGTTCTGGCATTTTGCACCTGCCCTATGTTTTGTTGTAGCTGCTTGACAAAGAAATGTCCTTTATACCTATCTATCTATCTATCTATCTATCTATCTATCTATCTATCTATCTATCTATCTATCTATCTATCTATCTATCTATCTATCTATCTATCTATCTATCTATCTATCTATCTATCTATCTATCTATCTATAGATGTATAAGTTTGTAAGCAACTTATTAGTACTTTATTATTTTATAAGCTTTCCCATTACTTGCGATTGTTGTTATTTTAGACAATAACAACTTTTTTTGGTATGTCTCTAGGCTAAGACATAATTCTCTCTCCCTCTCTCTCGCTCTCTCTCTCTCCCTCTCTCTCTCTCTCGCTCTCGCTCTCTCTCTCTCCCTCTCTTTCTCTCTCTCTCTCTCTCTCTCTCTCTCGCTCTCTCTCGCTCTCTCTCTCTCTCTCTCTTGCTCTCTCTTTCTCTCTCTCACTCTCTCTCTCTCTCTCGCTCTCTCTCTCTCTCTCTCTCTCTCTCTCTCTCTCTCTCTCTCTCTCTCTCTCTCTCTCTCTCTCTCTCTCTCGCTCTCTCTCTCTCTCTCTCTCTCTCTCTCTCTCTCTCTCTCTCTCGCTCTCTCTCTCTCTCTCTCTCGCTCTCTCTCTCTCTCTCTCGCTCTCTCTCGATCTCTCTCGCTCTCTCTCTCGCGCTCTCTCTCGATCTCGATCTCGAAAGATTTGAGTGGCAGCGTGAATGATTTCTAATGACAGTCGGAACAAATCTGTCATAATGAGGTCACCTTGGGCCTTTTTATTCTCAGATCCCCCCATAGCTCAATGCAATTAACAACTACAGTATCTCTAACACATACAGAGACACTGATATGGCTCTGCACTACTGGATTTTAGCTTCACTGAGCATGTGTGAGAAAGATCAAATCCTTGGGTATGTCCCAATAATCTCTCCTTCTTCCTGAAGTGGGCACTTGTTCACTAGTCTCCACAAATTAAAAAGCATTGGATCGGAGTTGGGATGGGCTAGAGGGAGTTTCTTATACCGGTCCTTCATGTCATATCCATGAAGGGAAGTGAACAAGTACACACTTGGGAGAAAGGAGAGAGTCATTGGGACACAACATAAGTCCTTCTCCTGACTGGCCACTGGCATCTGTAGTGCCAAAATGACCGATTTTCCGCCCTCCCACCATGCACGTGTCCTGTTCACCAGAGTGCAAATCCTGGGTTGTAAATTCATTCTGTTCTGTCTCCAAATGCTCACTGAGATAAATGTCTATGGTTTTATTTCACGCACAACTCAATATATCTTTGCTCATGGCAAGTATGTGGGATAATGTACAGCACTGTGCGTGCGTGCATGCGTGTGTGTGCCGTGCGTATGTGGGAGCGTATGTACTGTATATGTGAATGTGTATATTTGACTACCGGTCATTGCACTGAGCAGGATTTTGACATCACCAGTTCATTAGAATTTATGTGAGCCATTACCTTTTGGACTGTCAACCAGATCTAGGTGTCGTGACTGAGGGGCAGGTTGAAAACAGGGAGAGGTGTGCGTGCGCTAGGGATGTGTCCCTGCTGTTATATCAGTGGGAAAGGCGGGTTAAGGGGCATGAATAGTAAAGACAAAACGATACATAAAGAAATCTTTAGATTATAATTATTGTGGAAACCTAAGCTTTAGGGCCTAACTTCACACTCGCCATATAGCCTACACACCAATTACCAAACGCTTTTGTGAACTGGCAGAAAAGGTTAACGTTTATCCACTGACACAAAAAGGACAATGTCAGAGTTTAATTCAATAAGGGAAAAGCTGCGAAATGGAGAGTTGAAAAAAAGTTATGTGTGATACAAATGCTATCCAAATTCGACAGTCACAAGACAGGGACTTCAAATAGGTCTATGGCACATCAAGGGCTACTGTGCATATTGGTTAAATAGAAACTGAAATTTGGACACTGACTGTACGTAGGTCTATAACCTATCACATAGTCTTAATATTAACTGCTGCAGAATTAAGCATTTATTGCAGTAAAATTATACAGCAAATGTACATTTTGACTCGGGAACAGGAGTGGAGAAGTATTATTTCTTTCTTTCAGCATCTTGAGAGAATGTGAATGCAATTAGGGACCGTTTGTAGAGGTGCTATCTTTATCAGCATCATAAAAGCTGATAGTGTTTCAACCACATTAAATATGCTTCCAAGCTGAACTGAAATCTTATCAGAAACATGTTTGGTCACTTTCACAGCTTTTTATTTTCTTAATCTGGTCAAACTGATGTAATTTGAACATTTTGCACAGAAAATCTTTCCCTTCATTTTTTTGTCAATTTCTTCCCAGTCCCTAAACGTCTTGGCTCCACAAAAGAAGCAGAAACCACAGAGAAAACGTAACCGATGTCAACTAGATTAAAGCATTCATTCTATCATTTATGACATTATTTTGGTGAGCAAGGGTTTATTTTGTCTGCTATGGCAACATATAATGACATAACAGAAGCTCCATGTATCTAATTAGTTGACTAACAAATAGCCTACTAAAATGTTGGAAATGATTAGCAGAAACATACACTACATATACAAAAGTATGTGGACACCCCTTCAAATTAGTGGATTTGGCTATTTCAGCAGCACTCGTTGCTGGCTGGTGTATAAAATCGAGCACACAGCCCTGCAATCTCCATAGACAAACATTGGCAGTAGAATGGCCTTACTGAAGAGCTCAGGGACTTTTAACGTGGTACCGTCATAGGATGCCACCTTTCCAACAAGTCAGTTCGGAAAATTTCTGCCCTGCTAGAGCTGCCCAGTGGAAACGTCAAAATCAAACAAATGTTATTGGTCCCATACACATATTTAGCAGCTGTTATTGCGGGTGTAGCGAAATGATTGTGTTTCTAGCTCCAACAGTGCAGTAGTATCTAACAAGTCACAACAATACACACAAATCTAAAAGTAAAATAATGGAATTAATTAATATATAAATATTAGGACGAGCAATGTCGGAGTGGCATTGACTAAAATACAGTATATACATATGAGATGAGTAAAGCAGTATGATAACATTATTCAAGTGACTAGTGTTCCATTATTAAAGTGACCAGTGATTCCATGTCTATGTACATAGGGCAGCATCCTCTAAGGTGCAGGGTTGAGTAACCAGGCGGTAGCCGGCTAGTGATGCCTATTTAACAGCGGACTTCATATAGAAGCTGTTTTTCAGTCTGTGTCCCAGCTTTGATGCACCTGTACTGACCTAGCCTCCTGGATGATAGCGGGGTAAACAGGCCGTGGCTCGGGTGGTTGATGTCCTTGAAGATCTTTTTGGCCTACCTGTGACAATGGGTGCTGTAGGTGTCCTGGAGGGTAGTATGCCCCCGGTGATGCGTTGGGCAGTTGCGGTTGCAGATGGTGCAGTTGCCGTACCAGGCGGTGATACAGCCCAACAGGAGGCTTTCAATTGTGCATCTGTAAAGGTTTGTGAGGGTCTTAGGGGCCAAGCCGAATTTCTTCAGCCTCCTGACCATTTCAGATTGTCAGTGATGTGTACTCTGAGGAACTTGAAGCTTTTTACCTTCTCCACTGTGGCCCCGTCGATGTGGATGGTGCTATTCTCCCTCTGTTGTCTCCTGAAGTCCACGATCAGCTCCTTCATTTTGTCTAGGAGTAACAACGTCTCAGCTGCTAAGTCGTAGGCCACACAAGCTCACAGAATGGGACCGTTGAAGCGGGTAGCGCATAGAAATTGTCTGTCCTCAGTTGCAACACTCACTACCGAGTTCCAAACTGCCTCTGGAAGCAACATCAGCACAAGAACTGTTCGTCGGGAGCTTCATGAAATGGGATCACCATGTACAAGTGTCGGCTGGAGTGGTATAAAGCTCACCGCCATTGGACTCTGGAGCAGTGGAAACGTGTTCTCTGGAGTGATGAATCACACTTCACCATCTGGCAGTCCGACTGACAAATCTGGGTTTGGCGAAGGCAGGAGAACGCTACCTGCCCCAATGCATAGTGCCAACTCTAAAGTTTGGTGGAGGAGGAATGATGGTCTGGGGCTGTTTTTGATGGTTCGGGCTAGGCTCCTTAGTTCCAGTGAAGGGAAATCTTAACGATACAGCATACAATGACATTCCAGATGATTCTGTGCTTCCAACTTTGTAGCAACAGTTTTGGGAAGGCCCTTTCCTGTTTCATCATGACAATGCCCCTGTGCACAAAGCGATTCCATACAGAAATGGTTTGTCGAGATCGGTGTGGAAGAACAAGACTGGCCTGCACTTAGCCCTGACCTCAACCCCATCTAACACCTTTGGGATGAATTGGAACGCCGAATGCCAGCCAGGCCTAATTGCAAAACATCAGTGCCCAACCTCACTAACGCTCTTGTGGCTGAATGGAAGCATGTCCTCGCAGCAATGTCCCAACATCTAGTCGAAAGCCTTTTCAGAAGAGTGGAGGCTGTTATAGCAGCAAAGGGGGGAACAACTCCATATTAATGCCCAGGATTTTGGAATGAGATGTTCGACGAAAAGGTGTCCACATACTTTTGGTCGTGCAGTGTATCTAAATTAGGCAAAACAAATTCTGCACCCCCTGTCCAAAAATCGGTCCGCCGTCTTACTGTAGCCTACAGAGCATTTTCTATATTTGCGGGTTAGGGGCCGCGGGCAGGCCTCAGATTTTCATTTTATCACATATAGTTGGGTGGTTACAAAGGGATTATTAGCAAATATGGGCGGCTGTGGGTGAACAATCAGCTGACCCACGCACCACTTGCATGCTTGCGTGCGTTTGCGTGCACGTGCGTCCGTCCATGCCTGTGTGTGGTGAGAGCAGAGCAGCAGGTCAGTGATGTGGTTAGTAATGTGGAGCCCTGATGGAGACGGTCCGTAGAGAGAGCCTGCAGGATAATTGCTGGTAGGGCTGTCTCTGTCACTGTTCTCGCTGCAGGGAGGGTATGTCAGAGTGTGTGTGTTATGTGTGTGTTTGCACGTGTATGTGAGCTCCACCATCCCTAAACACTTCAGACGGTGGCAAACTGCCAGATGTTTTCATCTGTGTGATAGATGTGTCACACACACACTCAGGGGAAGTAAATTAAGATCTCTGGTCAGAGAGCAAGACTCTTAAGCATTTGAATATACATTTTACATCAAATTATCCAGTGTTAAATCAAGACTGAGAGTGTTAATTCAAAGAGTGGGACCATATACACTCTGGAACCAGTGTTAAATTAAATCAACACAGAAAGAGTGGGACCATAAACACTCTGGAACCAGTGTTAAATTACATCAACACAGAAAGAGTGGGAACATATACACACTGGAAACAGTGTTACATTAAATCAACACTTGGAGTGGTAAATCAACACTGAAAGAGTGGGACAATATACACCCTGGAACCAGTGTTAAATTAAATCAACACAGAATGAGTGGGAACATATACACAATGGAAATCAGTGTTAAATTAAATCAACACTGAAAGAGTGGGACCATATACACACTGGAGCCAGTGTTAAATTAAGATGCTGCAAAAGCTTACTCAAATATTTCCCGGAGTGCCTTGCTGTTTTGAGTGATTTTTAAAGTTACCATTTGTTAGTATTTATTAGTGACAGAGACATTGTTGTTGCATTCATCCAGGGCTCCTGAGTGGCGCAGTGGTCTAAAGCATTGCATCTCAGTACAAGAGGCATCACTACAGTCCCTGGTTTGAATCCAGGCTGTATCACATCTGGCTGTGATTGGGAGTCCCATAGGGCGGCGCACTATTGGCCCAGTGTCGTCCAGGATTGGCCAGGGTAGGCTAATTAAATACATTTTTGGTCTTATACCATATGTGTTTCATAAGGTCTTATTTTGAGGGCCTAGTTTTACCTTACGCGGACTGAAACTCATACACATCACTGTGAACCACAACCACACCCAAAAGCTAGCTACATTTTCAGATATTATGCGATATTATTTTGGCATAAAGTATGAAATGTACTGTTAGTTAGCTAGCTAACATTAGCTGGCTGGCTCGCTAACTAACATTACGTCATGCTTTGGGATTCATTGTTTACCTAGCTAGCTACAGTGGGGAGAACAAGTATTTGATACACTGCCGATTTTGCAGGTTTTCCCACTTACAAAGCATGTAGAAGTCCAGAAAATCACATTGTATGATTTTTAAGTAATTAATTTGCATTTTATTGCATGACATAAGTATTTGATACATCAGAAAAGCAGAACTTAATATTTGGTACAGAAACCTTTGTTTGCAATTACAGAGATCATACGTTTCCTGTAGTTCTTGACCAGGTTTGCACACACTGCAGCAGGGATTTTGGCCCACTCCTCCATACAGATCCTTCAGGTTTCGGGGCTGTCGCTGGGCAATACGGACTTTCAGCTCCCTCCAAAGATTTTCTATTGGGTTCAGGTCTGGAGACTGGCTAGGCCACTCCAGGACCTTGAGATGCTTCTTACGGAGCCACTCCTTAGTTGCCCTGGCTGTGTGTTTCGGGTCGTTGTCATGCTGGAAGACCCAGCCACGACCCATCTCCAATGCTCTTACTGAGGGAAGGAGGTTGTTGGCCAAGATCTCGCGATACATGGCCCCATCCATCCTCCCCTCAATACGGTGCAGTCGTCCTGTCCCCTTTGCAGAAAAGCATTCCTAAAGAATGATGTTTCCACCTCCATGCTTCACGGTTGGGATGGTGTTCTTGGGGTTGTACTCATCCTTCTTTTTCCTCCAAACACGGCGAGTGGAGTTTAGACCAAAAAACTCAATTTTTGTCTCATCAGACCACATGACCTTCTCCCATTCCTCCTCTGGATCATCCAGATGGTCATTGGCAAACTTCAGACGGGCCTGGACATGCTCTGGCTTGAGCAGGGGGACCTTGCGTGCGCTGCAGGATTTTAATCCATGACGGCGTAGTGTGTTACTAATGGTTTTCTTTGAGACTGTGGTCCCAGCTCTCTTCAGGTCATTGACCAGGTCCTGCCGTGTAATTCTGGGATGATCCCTCACCTTCCTCATGATCATTGATGCCCCACGAGGTGAGATCTTGCATGGTGCCCCAGACCGAGGGAGATTGACCGTCATCTTGAACTTCTTCCATTTTCTAATAATTGCGCCAACAGTTGTTGCCTTCTCACCAAGCTGCTTGCCTATTGTCCTGTAGCCCCTCCCAGCCTTGTGTAGGTCTACAATTTTATCCCTGATGTCCTTACACAGCTCTCTGGCCTTGGCCATTGTGGAGAGGTTGGAGTCTGTTTGATTGAGTGTGTGGAGAGGTGTCTTTTATACAGGTAACGAGTTCAAACAGCTGCAGTTAATACAGGTAATGAGTGGAGAACAGGAGGGCTTCTTAAAGAAAAACTAACAGGTCTGTAAGAGCCGGAATTCTTACTGGTTGGTAGGTGATCAAATACTTATGTCATGCAATAAAATGCAAATTAATTATTTAAAAATCATACAATGTGATTTTCTGGATTTTTGTTTTAGATTCCGTCTCTCACAGTTGAAGTGTACCTATGATAAAAATTACAGACCTCTACATGCTTTGTAAGTAGGAAAACCTGCAAAATCGGCAGTGTATCAAATACTTGTTCTCCCCACTGTATGTATATTTATTAACAAAAGACTCTCGTTTGAGTGTGTCAGAGCGCAGAATAATTGATGAATTTATGAACGCTTGTTGCCAGCAGCACAGTTACGGTCACCAACGCTCTGGATAACATGAAAACAGCCTGAGTAAAATGGTCAGAGTGGGGTGTTCTCTCATTATGTGTCTGTAAGTAGCTAGCCAATGTTACCCAGTTACCTTGGGTGCTTGACTGGTCAGAACTTTCGGATCAACCCTACTTATTGGCCAGAGCGTCCAGTGTGCGCTCTGAACGCCAAACGCTCTGAATTTACAAACTGACAATCTGACAGCACAGTTGCAGTCAAAGCTCTGGATAACATAACAGCCTAACCAGCTCTGCTAGAGCGAGTAATGTTCAGTGAGCTGTGTCTGGAAATAGCTGGCAAGTTAGTACAGGATGCTTGAATCAATTCTTAAAGAGATGGGTGGGGCTAAAGCTTAAGAGGGTGTGAACAATGCTTAATGGGTGTAGACAAAGAAGGGCTTTCCAATAGTAGTACCAAAACATTGAAAGTGAGTTTACAAGTAGATCAACTTTCAAAGCAGAATTACTTTCCCATTGTTTCCTCAAATGCTGTGTATACCATATACCATTTTGTAGCTATGAGTCTCTACTTTTATCCAATGTAAAAAACTTAAATTCGAATTTTGCTACATAAGACCGAATCCAGGTGGTGCGTCACATATTGTCTTATTTCCCACCATGCTCTATTGCAGTTTGATTTTAAAATAGTTTGTTTCAATATCTATGTTTGTGCATTGATTAATGAATCTTATGCTATGCAAATATAAATTACATACATTTTCTAAACTAATCCAATATGTTACTTGGATTTATTGCACCCATTACTGAAATGGTTCCAGTTTAGATGCTTTAGCTAGTCTCACATCTTAGTCTTTCCAACCCTGATTACGGGTGATTATAAATATCAGATATCCCCACTTCTGCTGTATTCCAATGCGAATTACACATACCCTTTACACGCCAGCACAAGGTGACTTGCAGGCCTGATGTGGCCTGTGAACTGTGAGTTTCAGGCCACTGTGTTACACTCTTGCAAAAAAAGGTTTAGTGATGTTCCTAAAGGGGTGTAAACATTTGCTTTGTACCTTTTAGTTTCCAAATTCTGTACATGGTAAAACTTTCAATAAATTACATTACATGGGTGGAGTGGCGTCGTCCTTGTTTTGTCCACCCCAAGCTGCCGGCAGACCTCACCGAAGACCTTGGACTCGAAGTTCCGACCCTGGTCGCTGTGAAGCTCAGCGGGGACCTCTACCAGTCTCTCGGCGGTCGTGATGGCACTCTGATCCGGCACTGTTTTGAAGGCAAAGGGTGTTCACACCAAATATGGATTAGATTGAGATTTTTCTTCTGTTCACTCACTTTGAATTTTGTTAATTGATAAATATTTGAAAGCATTCTTACTTTACAGCATTTTTTCACACCTGCCTAATAGTGATGGGTCGTTCGCGAACGAGTCGGCTCTTGTAGGTGAACGTTGGGAGCCAGCTCGCATATCAGAAGAGCTTAATCTATCTAAAAAATGAAGATATGAATAATCATAAGATTTGAATGAATAGAATTAAATAATTCAAAGATCGAACAAGGCCAAATTGATATTGCATTGGCTAAAATGATTGGCACCGATTTCCAGCCAGCCAGGACAGAGGTTTTAGAAATTATAGCAATAGTCTAAATCCAATGTACACAATTCCAAGCAGGAAAATCAAAATCACTTATTCCACAACGAGAGCACACAGGCTTCAGTGCGGGAAAGAGTCCAAAAATCTACTGCAATTTGCCTTACCACTGACTGCTGGACATCAAGGGTAACCACTTCTTACATGTCGATTACATGTCACTTCATTGAAGAGTTTTCCGATGTCTAGCTGTCTTCTGTACTGCTTTGAGTTCAGCGACAGACACACCTCAGAGAACTTGGCAGAGGAACTGTTGAGAGTGGCCAGAGAATGGCAAGTAGATGGAGGAAAAGTGGTCTGTTGTGTTAGCGACAATGCAGCTAACATAACCAAAGCCATGAAAATGTTTAAATGTACCCATCATCCATGTCTTGCCCACACAATCACCCTGATTGTAAGAGATGCTCTGAAGGTGATGAAGCCCACTGTGGACAAAGTGAAAGCAGATGAGGAATACTTCCACAGGAGCACAGTAGGTGCTGAAAAACGAGTCTACACAACGCCAGATGAGGATGCCTGAGCTGAGGCACAACAATGTGGAATTCAACATTTGATATGTTGAAGCGGTTTCTTGAGTCAAAGGATACCATCATCTCTACCCTGGCCATTGTCAATGCACCTTTTGATGCTCTGACCCAAGAGGGATGGGAGGTGGTGGAGGAGGTGTGCAGAGTCCTAGAACCCTTTGAGCAAGTCACTGTGGAGATCAGTGGATAGAGGATAGAGGTACAGTAAGCAGTTATCACTACATCATTATTTAATCCACTATTATACATGTATATGAGCAGTAGATGAGAATGTAGTATCAGCAGACAAAACATGAACCTGAACTAGTAAGTTACTGTTCTCTCTTTTCATGTGACAGTCTCAAAAATGATACTCCTGTGTAAGGGTCTGCAGCGAATCACAGCCAGCTGCCAGAGAGAAGCAAATGTAACCACAGGACATGTGACAGAGGTGATGGACACCCTATGTTCATCAATGGATAGAAAGTTCCACATAATGGAATATATTCATGTGCTATCAGAAACCGCTGCACTTGACCCCAGGTTTAAGAAGTTAGCCTTCAGTGATGCCAGAGCGATTGATGAGGCTCTTCAAAGAATAACCTCAGCAGCAGGGAGGGACAGCCCCAGCAGTCAGCTGGCTCAGGCACCCGGAAGAAGAGGGATCAGATGGAGCAGAAGAACCAACAGTAGTGCCACAAACGTCTGCTGTTTGGATGCTGTTTGACGAGAGAGCAACTGGGGATGCAACACGAAGGAATCCCTCAGCAGATGCCATAATGGAGGTCCAATCCTATTTGGAGCACCTCCTCCAAAGATCTGCAGATCCTCTGAGCTGGTGGAAGAACAAGCCCTCTGTCTACCCACGGCTTACTAAAGTCATGACAGGGAGACTCTGCATAGTGGCCACATCAGTTCCCTCTGAGAGGGTCTTCTCGAAAACGGGACAAATAATTACTGAGAGAAGAAACCGCATCAGCCCCTAGAAAGTGAGGCAGCTTACATTTCTGAATGCAAATCTATTTTAAAAGCAAAATATGGTCAGCATTGCTGTGTGCTGCTGGTTATAACATGGCAATAAAGAAGAGAGAGAAAAGAGGGACCAGTTTAATGTTTTAAGATATGTTGCAATATTCTATTATTATGTTGTTCAGATTGTATTAGTTTTGAATTGCACTTTGTTTATATACATTAAAAAAGTTATACTTTAAATGCACATGTGTAATAGCATCCTTCTTTTTTACAGTTATTTCAATTTGTGGGATGCTGCAGTTTTGCAAATTGTTATTCATTTTTCTTTGATATGGAGCAATATTATATTATGCTGTTCAGATTGTATTAGTTTTGAATGGTTGATATGCTCTTTGTTTATATACATTAAAAAGTTATACTTTTATACTTATAATGCAAATGTTTAATAGCAACAAACCAATACATTGTTAAATACATTGTGGTTAAGGTATGATTTCATTTAATAATTTAAATATAATTGTTTTAGCACCAGTCATAGTCAAACAATCGCAACTGTTTGACAAGAAAAATAAATATAAAAAATACAAGAGCCGTTTGGAAGCCAAAAGAGCCAGCTAACTAAAAACAGCCAGAATACTTATCACTATTGCCTAAAACTTTTGCACAGTACTCTGCGTGCGTATATACACACACATCTCCCATTAATTAAGTTCACAGCAGCACTGACGGATGTGTTGACTTGACAACTGTATCGTGGTTTTGAACTACCCTCCCCACCCTTTTGGTTCCATGCTGGCTGAAGCCCTAGCTAGCCAGTAACTAGCTATTACCAGACACAGATGAAAGGGGAAACATAGAAGTATCTTTGCCATAGATTCATAGGGTAATCTTTTTATTTATTTAAATAAGGTTTTACACTGAGCAATGTGTTAATTTAACACTGGTTACAGTGTGTATATGATCCTACTCTTTGAGTGCTGATTTAACACTGGAGAATTTGCTGTGCTATAGGCAAAGGCCTCTCTTGTAATTGGTGTACTTGGTGTAGGCTTATATAATGATATGTATAATGATGAATCTACTATAAATGATCAGTGAGTATAACTGGCATCTGGATTCCTGACACTTGGTTTCATTTTTAACCCAATAAAGTTCTAAGGAGTCTGGGTAATGGAGTTTATTTTAATATAGTAATACAAATGTGTGAATGACAGCCAGATAGTCTGGCAAGGGAAGAGACATACATTTTTCACTTTACTCTATTATATTCTATTATATCCACTCTAATCAGAGACGCTGAGGTCAATACACTACCCACACTATGATTGTTTGATATTTGTTTTTTATTTTATTTTATTTCACCTTTATTTAACCAGGTAGGTCAGTTGAGAACAAGTTCTCATTTGCAACTGCGACCTGGCCAAGACAAAGCAAAGCAGTGCGACAAAAAAAACACAACAACACAGAGTTACACATTAAACAAACAGTCAAAAACACAATAGAAAATCTATAAACAGAGTGCAAAATGTAGTGCAAAAATGCAGTAAGGTTGGGAGGTAGGACAATAAATAGACTATAGAGTAGAAATAAATTACAGAATTATCATCATTAACACAGGAATGAAGGATGTGCAAATTATGATGTGCAAATAGAGATACTGGAGTGCAAGATTAGTGAAAAATAAACAAAAATAAATATGGGGATGAGGTAGTAGTGTGGGCTATTTACAGAAGGGCTATATACAGGTGCAGTGATCGATAAGCAGCTTTGACAGCTGATGCTTAAAGTTATTGAGGGAGATAGGAACCTCTAGCTTCAATGATTTTTGCAATTCGTTCCAGTCATTGGCAGCAGCGAACTGGAAGGAATGGCGGCCAAAGGAGGTGTTGGCTTTGGGGGTGACCAGTGAGATATACCTGCTGGAGCGCATGCTACGGGTGGGTGTTGCTATGGTGACCAGTGAGCTGAGATAGGGCGGGGATTTACCTAATAAAGACTTATAGATGACCTGGAGCCCGTGGGTTTGGCGACGAATATATAGTGAAGGCCATCCGTTTTGGTGACAAAACGGATGGCACTATGATAGACTACATCCAATTTGCTAAGTAGAGTGTTGGAGGCTAGTTTGTAAATGACATCGCCGAAATCAAGGATCGGTAGGATAGTCAGTTTTACAAGGGCATGTTTGGCAGCATGAGTGAAGGAGGCTCTGTTGCGAAATAGGAAGCCAATTCTGGATTTAATTTTGGATTGGAGATGGTTGATGTGAGTCTGGAAGTTGAGTTTATAGTCTAACCAGATGCCTAGGTATTTGTAGGTGTCCACGTATTCTAATTCGGATCCGTCGAGAGTAGTGATGATAGTCCGGTGGGCGGGTGCTGGCATCGTTCGATAGAAAAGCATGCACTTAGTTTTACTAGCGTTTAAGAGCAGTTGTAGGCCACGGAAGGAGTGTTGTATGGCATTGAAGCTTGATTGAAGGTTAGTAAACACAGTATCCAAAGAGGGGCCAGATGTATACAGAATGGTGTCATCTGCGTAGAGATGGATCAGAGAGTCACCAGCAGCGAGAGCGACATCGTTGATGTATATAGAGAAAAGGGTTGGCCCAAGAATTGAACCCTGTGGCACCCCCATAGAGACTGCCAGAGGATCGGACAATAGGCCCTCCGATTTGACACACTGAACTCTGTCTGCAAAGTAGTTAGAGAACCAAGCAAGGCAGTCACTTGAGAAACCAAGGCTGTTGAGTCTGCCAATAAGAATGCGGTGATTGACAGAGTCGAAAGCCTTGGCCAGGTCGATGAAAACGGCTGCACAGTACTGTCTTTTATCGATGGCGGTTATGATATCGTTCAGTACCTTGAGCGTAGCTGAGGTGCACCCATGACCAGCTCGGAAACCAGATTGCATAGCAGAGAAGGTACGGTGGGATTCGAAGTGGTCAGTTATCTGTTTGTTAACTTGGCTTTCGAAAACTTTAGAAAGGCAGGGCAGGATGGATATTGGTCTATAACAGTTTGGGTCTAGAGTGTCTCCTCCTTTGAAGAGGGGGATGACCGCGGCAGCTTTCCAATCTCTAGGGATCTTAGACGATACGAAAGAGAGGTTGAACAAGCTAGTGATAGGTGTTGCAACAATTTTGGCTGATAATTTCAGAAAGAGAGGGTCCAGATTATCTAGCCCAGCAGATTTGTAGGGGTCCAGACTTAGCAGCTCTTTCAGAACATCAGCTGTCAGGATTTGGGTGAAGGAGAAGCGGGGGGGGCTTGGGCAAGTAGCTGCCGGGGGTGCAGAGCTGTTGACCGGGGTAGGGGTAGTCAGATGGAAAGCATGGCCAGCCGTAGCAAAATGCTTATTGAAATTTTCAATAATCATGGATTTATCGGTGGTAACAGTGTTTCCGAGCCTCAGTGCAGTGGGCAACTGGGAGGAGGTGCTCTTATTCTCCATGGACTTTACAGTGTCCCAGAACTTTTTGGAGTTAGTACTACAGGAAGCAAATTTCTGTTTGAAAAAGCTGGCCTTTGCTTTTCTAACTGACTGGGTGTACTTGTTCCTGACTTCCCTGAATAGCTGCATATCGCGGGGGCTATTCGATGCTAATGCAGTGCGCCACAGGATGTTTTTGTGTTGGTCTAGTGCAGTCAAGTCTGGGGTGAACCAAGGGCTATATCTGTTCTTAGTTCTACGTTTTTTGAAAGGGGCATGCTTATTTAGGATGGTGAGGAAAGCACTTTTAAAGAACAACCAGGCGTCCTCTACTGACGGGATGAGGTCAATATCCTTCCAGGATACCTGGGCCAGATCGAATAGAAAGGCCTGCTCGCAAAAGTGTTTTAGGGAGCGTTTGACAGTGATAAGGGGTGGTCGTTTGGCCGCTGACCCATTGCGAACACAGGCGATGAGGCAGTGATCGCTGAGATCCTGGTTGAAAACAGAGGAGGTGTATTTGGAGGGCAAGTTAGTCAGGATGATATCAATAATGGTACCCATGTTTACGGATTTTGGGTTGTACCTGGTGGGTTCCTTGATAATTTGTGTGAGATTGAGGGCATCTATCTTAGATTGAAAGACAGCCGGGGTGTTAAGCATATCCCAGTTTAAGTCACCTAACAGTACAAACTCTGAAGATAGATGGGGGGCAATCAATTCACATATGGAGTCCAGGGCACAGCTGGGGGCTGAGGGGGGTCTGTAACAGGCGGCAACAGTGAGAGACTTATATCTGGATAGGTGGATTTTTAAAAGTAGAAGCTCAAACTGTTTGGGCACAGACCTGGACAGTATGACAGAACTCTGCAGGTTATCTCTGCAGTAGATTGCAACTCCACCTCCTTTGGCAGTTCTATCTTGACGGGAAATGTTGTAGTTGGGGATGGAAATTTCCGAATTTTTGGTGGCCTTCCTAAGCCAGGATTCAGACACAGCTAGGACATCCGGGTTGGCGGAGTGTGCTAATGCTGTGAATAAATCAAACTTAGGGAGGAGGCTTCTAATGTTAACATGCATGAAACCAAGGCTTTTACGGTTACAGAAATCAACAAATGAGAGCGCCTGGGGAGTAAGTGTAGTACTGGGGGCTACAGGACCTGGGTTTACCTCTACATCACCAGAGGAACAGAGGAGTAATAGAATTAGTATTCGACTAAGGACTTTAAGAACTGGACGTCTAGTACGTTGGGTACATAGAATAAAAGGAGCAGATTTCTGGGCGTGGTGGAATAGATTCAGGGCATAATTTATAGTCAAGGATATAGAAGGGTGTAAGCCAGATGAGGTCTCCGCATGTGTGGGGGGAGGGACAAAAAAGCTATCAGAGCCCAGTTGAGCAGGACTGGGGGCTCTGCAATGAAGTAAAACAATAATAGCTAACCTAAACAACAACAGACAAGGCATATTGAAATAAGAAAGGGGCAGAACATAAAATAAATAAAATGACAGTTAATTAAGAGGGCTAAGACAACGACGGGTAAAGGCGATGAATGGACAAAGATATTTGTTTGATATTTGTATGGTAAACCTCATCAACCTGTAGCCGCCGCTACAATCTATAAACCTCTCTTTTGAACAATTGTCAAATGTAATTTATGTTGAACATGTCATGCATCTGCAGGTTGTCAACTTCGAAGGGGGAAAAAAAAAACAGCAGAAACAAATCCCTAGGTGGATGTGGAGTGACATCCATGGGGTTTGTCTCACATCTGGAGGTGCCTAAGAATCGAATAATTTGCTGGTACCGCTTCGGTCCCCTCCATCTCTTGCAGTCCGTGAAGAATTGGTGTCATCACCTATCAAACGGAAAATGCCTATTCTACACAGTGTCAGAGGAGCCACAATCTATTAATCAACCGAGTGGAAGAGAAACTGCTAGAGGAGAAAGAAGGACATAGAGAGGAGAGAGAGAAGTGAGGGGTGGTGTACAGTGAGAGAGATCGCGTGCATGTGTATGTGTGTGAATGCATGAGTATGCGCATCTAAGGGTGTTTGTATGTGCATGTTTTCTGTGTGTGTCTCTGTGTCTGTCTCTGGCGGGGACCCACCCAGACTCATCCAGGTGGCCATCTCTGACAACTACCTGTCACAGTCTCACGTCAGAATTAGACGTTCATCCATGTTTCTCAAACGTCAAATTTCGAAGTTGTTGCAAACGTCAAATTTCGAAGTGTTTAAGGTTAAGTTTATGCGTTAACTACACATTTTTAAGTTAGGGTGAAGTTTAGGCATTAACTCCGAAATCTTAACCTTAAACACTTCGAAATCTTAAATCTCGGGGATCAATAAAGTATCTATCTAAGGACTGTATTTTAAGGGAATTACTATTATTACCCCAAATTATATCATATACACATTTAGCTATTTAAGTATCTCTTCCTGTCATTTACCTGTACAGTTAATGTAACCATGCAAGTATTCACTTACCTATCTATCTATCTATCTATCTATCTATCTATCTATCTATCTATCTATCTATCTATCTATCTATCTATCTATCTATCTATCTATCTATCTATCTATCTATCTATCTATCTATCTATCTATCTATCTATCTATCTATCTATCTATCTATCTATCTATCTATCTATCTATCTATCTATCTATCTAAAGGTAAGAGTTAAGGTTTGGGATAGGCTTAAAAAAAAAATCTTGAAAACAACTTTCTGTCGCTGGATTCGAACATGCACTAGAAGCAGATGCTTACGCCCTTACGCCATACCCGTCCACAACGTCCTAGCGAAACCGAAACCTACTTGAAGGTAACAGACCTCACTAGTGGCCAGTTTCCAAATCGTCCCCCAACGTCCTCAGATCTGGCTGGTCTTTGAAAAGCCCTTATTTGAGAGACAACGTTATTAGGGATGTGTCATTCAGAGTTTATTTGAGAGGAGAAGGGGTCTATAGTGATACCTTATACCAGCGGCCATGGCTGGATTTTCAGAGGACATGCAGTGCATGCCAATGGCAGACGACCTGATTACAAGAATCAGACATGATGCGAGACCCTGAAGCCGTGTGGTTCATGGTCAAAAGTAGTGCACTATATAGGGAATATGGTACCATTTGAGTCGCAGTCCCTGTCTCATGGTCTGTTATACCACAGCATTAGGCCAGTCCCTTTCTCATGGTCTGTTATGCCACAGCGTTAGGCCAGTCCCTGTCTCATGGTCTGTTATACCACAGCGTTAGGCCAGTTCCTGTCTCATGGTCTGTTATACCACAGCGTTAGGCCAGTCCCTGTCTCATGGTCTGTTATACCACAGTGTTAGGCCAGTTCCTGTCTCATGGTCTGTTATACCTTTCCTCTTTTCACATTGTGTAAACAGAAAACACATACCTTTGAAACATGTTGGCACCATGAAGAAGTTGTAGTGGAAATTCTTTCACTCAGGGACACTCAAAGTCAATCTCAACATCGGATCATAGTTTATTGTCAGCATGCTGGAGAGCTTCCAACCAACTCAATACACCATAGTGCTGCTGGGGCAGTCCCAACAGTTGACTTATATACGGCTATACACAGACAAGTTATATTTGCATGATTTAGCATAATTATTTCATCATTACCGCTTGCTTCATTCATGTGACCGACCAATTCTGGTTCATAACATGTGACAGACCAATACCTCACGAGTCTTCTTCTCTCTAAGCTGAGACCTTGAAACTGAGATATCTCATTCTCAAAACAAGGTCTGGGCGTACTGCCAAATTGCAGATAGTGAGGATTCGTCTGATCAGTCACTTGCATGAACACAGAAATTGGTATAAGAACAGCACATAAATAGAACACAAAAATGTGTTATAAGAATAGCACAAACATAAAAATGTCCCTTACAGTCCATCCTCTTATCACCAGCATGATAATAATCATCAACCAAGTTGCAAGTGTCCACTCGGGCTGTGGGGAATTGCCCTTATGCACACACATACACAACGGATCTGTATATTCAGAGGTGAATAAATCTCTCAATGTTAACCATTGTTTCTATATTTCTTACCGCGATCGGGTTACATTGACCTATGTTTTTCACTAACTGTCCCTGGGACATCCACCTAGTCAAAATATAAAACCCAGTTGTTTAACAATTCCTCAACTTAGCACACACCGATACTTGCAGAATGTACATTTACATTGACATACAGTTTTCTAGCATTAACCTTTCTCATCAGATTAGTATCTCAATGCATTTTTAGTCTAAATTACTATACATTTTGCAGTGTGCCGACCTCCACAATCAACCTGATACCCCAAGTAACAATTTTGGATGAGCCTAAATCAATTACGGGCACAGTTGACCACCCCCCTCGGTCCCCGGCACTCATCCGTCCTGGCATTTCTTCATGTTCTTCTTCAGATAGTGTTTCAGTTTGTCTTTTTAATGGCACATGTTCAAAGTGGATGGCCCTTGATAATGTCTCTCACCTGAGCCGCCTATGTCCTTTACAGTCCATTATGTCTTTATCCATTTTCCTACCAGTACACCAGCAGCATGAGACAAGTTTGGACTGGATCTCTCTCCATGCTCACTCCACGTGGACCAATGTCGCACTCCTGAGAGAAAAGGCATGAGAGAAAAGGCAGTTGATAGCTTCGACTCTCACGGTAGAAGTGGTGAAGAACCATACTGAATGCCATTTTCGCCATTTTCAGCCGGTTAGAGGGGGGGTGTTGAGGTTCACACTGTTCATTGGCCATATTATCTTCCATGCATCTAGATACCATGTGGTCACCTCGCCATTATCTCAAGAGAGGACAGACCAGAACAACAGTTTAGTTTAGGGCATTTGTAATTCAGACTTCTAAGGCAAATGTCTTAGAGAATAACAACACACAGTTGAAACCATTTCTCCCCCCCAAATTAGCTTATACTCCCCTATCATCTTGGCGATCTCACTGCGGCATTACAGGTCAGGGAGTCAGATCCTTAGGGAGAAATCCCGACCATCCAGCAGGCCCGAACTGGTGAGATTTGTTATTGAAGAAAAACGAACAAACAACACAACAGCAATACTAATTCATATAAAACTAGAGGTGGGGAAAACTTTTATCCATTTGTAATAACTGTCAACCGTTACCAACATCTATATTTTCCTTTTACAGACAAGCATGTGAAGAAAATCAATTTGCTTGAAGAAAATCAATTTGCTTATTTACCAAAGGGCCCCAGGGGACCGGGGCCCTTTGGTCACATGACTCATATCATGATTCATGCATTCAAAAAACACAACACTGCCTGTTAAATAAAAAATAACAAATACGATTAGAATTACAACACTTGATAACTTCAGGTGCAGCGCACTCTCTCTGTCCTTGTCATGGTCCGAATGACATATAGGACTATTGATAATCTTCTTCTTAATTATGTTTTTACGTAGCCCATGAAATAAAAAAACAATGTCTCCTGTATTCCTAGTATGGGTGATCAGGCCTCACCAGGAGGTCAGAACAGAGGTCAGAGGTCAGTCAGCCCTATTAAGTGAGTGTTTTACTGTGCCTCAGACATTATTTAAAGATATTTCAAACAATTTGTGTATCAGGTTTACATTGGGTTTTTCAGTACATTTCTTCTAGAGAATAAACGTGTGCAACCAAAACTCTGACAATAGATAGATAGATAGATAGATAGATAGATAGATAGATAGATAGATAGATAGATAGATAGATAGATAGATAGATAGATAGATAGATAGATAGATAGATAGATAGATAGATAGATAGATAGATAGATAGATAGATAGATAGATAGATAGATAGATAGATAGATAGATAGATAGATAGATAGATAGATAGATAGATAGATAGATAGATAGATAGATAGATAGATAGATAGATAGATAGATATTTCATTGACAAGCAGCTACAACAAAACACAGGGCAGGTGCAAAATGCCACAACGAAAGTACACAAAAGACAGATACACGGTACATGATACATAGAGCGGCAGAATGAAAAAGTATAGAAATACAAGATATCTGGAGTGCAAAAAAATAAAAGCTATAAAAAAGACATAGCATAGTATGGGTGGTTGGCTGAATATGTACACTTGGTGGATGTTGGATGGTTAACTATACTATACAGGTCGATACTTCAGTAGCTAAAAATGCGTATGATATGAGCGAGGGTAATAATAGTTTACTTAATAGACAGACTGGCTAAATGAACAGGTAAGTGAATATTTTGCATGGTTAAATTAGCTGTACAGTTAAGTATACAGTTATATTTACAGATAAGTGAATACTTGCATGGTTACACAAACTGTACAGGTAAATGACAGGAAGCGATACTTTAATAGCTAAATGTGTGTATGATATCATTTGGGGTAATAATAGTAATTCCCTTAAAATACAGTCCTTAGTGCGCAGGGTTTAATTACAGACAACTGCACGTATTGCACATTCGATATACTAAAAGCAATGAGAAAAGGTGCAATTGACAGGATACTAATATGCACTCCTGATTGAATGCCTACGTAAGTTAGGTCCAAGAATTACTAGCAATATTGCACGTGATATGATATAACAACTGTACATGAGTATGTATATACAGACCTGTATGAATAAATACAGTGGGGAGAACAAGTATTTGATACACTGACGATTTTGCAGGTTTTCCTACTTACAAAGCATGTAGAAGTCTGTAATTTTTATCATAGGTACACTTCAACTGTGAGAGACGGAATCTAAAACAAAAATAAAAGAAAATCACATTGTATGATTTTTAAATAATTAATTTGCATTTTATTGCATGACATAAGTATTTGATCACCTACCAACCAGTAAGAATTCCGGCTCTCACAGACCTGTTAGTTTTTCTTTAAGAAGCCCTCCTGTTCTCCACTCATTACCTGTATTAACTGCACCTGTTTGAACTCGTTACCTGTATAAAAGACACCTGTCCACACAGTCAATCAAACAGACTCCAACCTCTCCACAATGGCCAAGACCAGAGAGCTGTGTAAGGACATCAGGGATAAAATTGTAGACCTGCACAAGGCTGGGATGGGCTACAGGACAATAGGCAAGCAGCTTGGTGAGAAGGCAACAACTGTTGGCGCAATTATTAGAAAATGGAAGAAGTTCAAGATGACGGTCAATCTCCCGGTCTGGGGCACCATGCAGGATCTCACCTCGTGGGGCATCAATGATCATGAGGAAGGTGAGGGATCAGCCCAGAACTACACGGCAGGACCTGGTCAATGACCTGAAGAGAGCTGGGACCACAGTCTCAAAGAAAACCATTAGTAACACATTACGCCGTCATGGATTAAAATCCTGCAGCGCACGCAAGGTCCCCCTGCTCAAGCCAGCGCATGTCCAGGCCCGTCTGAAGTTTGCCAATGACCATCTGGATGATCCAGAGGAGGAATGGGAGAAGGTCATGTGGTCTGATGAGACAAAAATAGAGCTTTTTGGTCTAAACTCCACTCGCCGTGTTTGGAGGAAGAAGAAGGATGAGTACAACCCCAAGAACACCATCCCAACCGTGAAGCATGGAGGTGGAAACATCATTCTTTGGGGATGCTTTTCTGCAAAGGGGACAGGACGACTGCACCGTATTGAGGGGAGGATGGATGGGGCCATGTATCGCGAGATCTTGGCCAACAACCTCCTTCCCTCAGTAAGAGCATTGAAGATGGGTCGTGGCTGGGTCTTCCAGCATGACAACGACCCGAAACACACAGCCAGGGCAACTAAGGAGTGGCTCCGTAAGAAGCATCTCAAGGTCCTGGAGTGGCCTAGCCAGTCTCCAGACCTGAACCCAATAGAAAATCTTTGGTGGGAGCTGAAAGTCCGTATTGCCCAGCGACAGCCCCGAAACCTGAAGGATCTGTATGGAGGAGTGGGCCAAAATCCCTGCTGCAGTGTGTGCAAACCTGGTCAAGAACTACAGGAAACGTATGATCTCTGTAATTGCAAACAAAGGTTTCTGTACCAAATATTAAGTTCTGCTTTTCTGATGTATCAAATACTTATGTCATGCAATAAAATGCAAATTAATTACTTAAAAATCATACAATGTGATTTTCTGGATTTTTGTTTTAGATTCCGTCACTCACAGTTGAAGAGTACCTATGATAAAAATTACAGACTTCTACATGCTTTGTAAGTGGGAAAACCTGCAAAATCGGCAGTGTATCAAATACTTGTTCTCCCCACTGTAGGTCCTGAGTGAATGAGTGCTGACGGACCAGAGTTACTCACGGATGGATGCATAATTGTTAAACTAGGTCCTAGCACCCCAACAGTTCCAGATCTATGTTGCCGACGGCACGGCACCCCGGTGAGGCATTATATAGTCTAATAGCCGCCGGCAGGAAGGACCTCCTGTAGCGCTCTCTGGCACACCGTGGTGGGATCAGTCTGTGACTGAAAGTGCTCCTCTGCGTCATAACCATAGCATGCAGAGGGTGGGTGACGTTGTCCATGATGGCCAGCAGTTTGGCCAGGATCCGTCTCTCCGCCACCTCCTCTAGAGTGTCAAGGCTCATCCCCAGGACAGAGCTAGCCTTCCTGATCAGCTTATTTACCCGAGAAGCATCACCGGCTTTGATGTTTGCTCCCCAGCACACCACTGCAAAAAAGATGGCACTGGCCACCACAGACTGGTAGAAGGTATGCAGTAGTTTACTGCACACGTTGAAGGACCTGAGCCTCCTCAGAAAGTAGAGTCGGCTCTGGCCCTTTTTGTACAGGGCCCCGGTGTTACCAGCCCATTCCAGCCTGTTGTCCATATGGACTCCCAGGAACTTGTATGACCCAACCATTTCCACATCCATTCCCTTGTATAGGGACTGCAGTCAGTTGTGCCTTGGTTCTCCTGAAGTCCACCACCATCTCCTTTGTTTTGCTGATGTTGAGCTGAAGGTGTTTCTGCTCACACCACAACACAAAGTCACTGATTGTGCTCCTGTACTCCTCCTCCTGCCCACCCCTGATGCACCCTACAATAGCAGAGTCATCCGAGAACTTCTGTAGGTGGCATGTTTCAGAGTTATATCTGAAGTCTGAGGTGTAGAGGGTGAACAGGAAGGGGGACAGGACCGTTCCCTGGGGGGCCCCTGTGTTGCTAACTGCCCGTTCTGACACACAGCTCTGTAGTCGCACAAATTGTGGCCTACCGGTCAGGTAGTCCGTGACCCAGGAGACTAAGGGTGCTTCCACTTTCATCCTCCTCATCTTCTCACCCAGTAGCAGGGGCTGAATGGTATTGAAGGCACTGGAGAAGTCAAAAACATAACCCTCACAGTGCAACCTGCGTTGTCCAGGTGAGAGTAGGCCCTCTGCAGAAGGTAGATGATTGCATCATCCACCCCGATGTTGCGCTGGTATGCAAACTGCAGGGGGTCCATTGATGTACACACCAGGGGTCTGAGGTGAGCGATCTTCATGATGTGGGATGTTAGCGCCACAGGTCTGAAGTCATTCAGGACAGTGGGGTGTGCCTTCTTGGGCACTGGGACGAGGCAGGATGTTTTCCACAGCACAGGGACCCTTTCTAGGCTCAGGCTAAGGTTGAAAAGACGCTGGAGTATTCGTTCATTTGTGTACATCATAATTTCTAACCTGTGAAAAACCTACTAAAACCAAATAAAAGGGAGGTCCAGGTACTTTTAACTGCTCTCCCAAGGTACCAGGGAGAGATACAAAATCATTGATAAACATGAAAGAAATCTTGGTAGCGGACATTCCATCAGTCCTGGAAGAAAGAAAATAAACATGTGCTTAGTTTTCACTATGCTACATTTGAATCAGTCCTAAAAATTCTTAATCATTAATCGAGTTTACTGCATCTTGGGCAGGAAGTCTCAATAAACCCATGCATATACAGAATTATACTTCAGACACATTTATACTTCAGATACATCAGATGATACGGTGTCCCGTAAAGCTGAATTGGGCACCTTCTAAAGTAAACAACTCTCTTGTAGTCTTAATCTCTTTGACCTGTTGCATTCTGTACAAACTGTCCCTAATTTCCCCACTGTGTCTCTCACAGCCTGTTTGAGTTCAGTGTGTACTGGTGGCTATCTATTGTTCCACAGGAAGGTTATCTCTAACCCAAACAACAGATTACTTAAAAATGAGAGCAGTGGACCAGGCCTTGACGAGTGAGCGGCCTCTAATTTATGTCGCAATGCTCAATCCCTGTCTTACTTCAAATTACTAAAATATTGCATAATTAGATTTCTATCTGAAAGCCAATTACCATTCACTTTGTTACTTTCACTAGTCTTCATATCTGTTTCCTACAATTAGGACTACCTTCTCAATAGGAAAACCTCAATCACTACTGCATGGGTCACTCTCAAACAACATTCTGATTTTCATCCTCTAATGCAAGGTTTAAAACAAAATAAAACAAACATGATAACTGTCTCCATATTGGAAGGCATTGTTTTCATTTCAGTATACCTTCAAAAAGTATATTTTTATTACCAATCTCTGTTGGATATTCACTTTCTGCTTCAATATTTATTAAATGTCTATTATTTTAAGATTCATATGTAATGCTTTGGAGGGATCAATATGTATTAACTGGGTTGCACTGTCTATCAGTCCCAGTAGATGTCGCAAACATATCGAATTGCTTTAGAACGTCATTATTTGGGATATCAACGAAGATTCCATCGGGAGTTCAACAAATTGTAGCCTTTTAAGTTTAGTTAACTGAAAATCATGTTCAACATTCATTGGTTCTATTTAACAGGGTAAAAAGGCATTACCAGTGTGGAGGAAATCTTCTAAGCATTTATTAGTTATATTGGTTAAGGGTAAGGATAAATGCTTTAATTTATAATTTCTCAAACTACACAAAAAGGGACCACTCTGAACATTCCTCAGAATACTTTTTTCACCACTCACGTACGCCTAAGTGTGGGTGTGCTAGTATATTATTATTATTTTTCTATTCTTGCTTCATCAGATGATCATAATAACCCATTATACAAATATTATATCAGTCAAGCACACAATACAGTCAACTTTCACAAGCACACAGCTTTCACACTGGAGCTAATCTCCTGTTCTGTAAATTAGTCAAGCACACAATACTGTCATTGCTCTAACAAATTTCTCTCATACGCTAGTGTTCTATTTAACCGGTATTTAGATAGCTATGCTAGTCTTATTAAACAGCATATTCTGAATAGTATACTTCTTTCATAACTCCATGCACATAATAACATTATACATCAAACTATACTGATGTGACATGTTATCCTCAAATAATCTACAGTCATGTTATACTCAGAGACATGTTATCCTTGTTACCAACGAGACATGTTATCCTCGTTACTAATGAGACATGTTATCCTCTGAGACATGGCACGTATCTGACTACTGAGACATGTTATCCTCACTGTAGATCCAACGGCGCTGTTTGACAGACCCTAGATAATGTTACAGATTGAAAAACTCAGCTCACAGAACTGGTTGGGGCATTCATTCACCTCTTTCACACGCGATCTAGTCCCCTGACAGCTCTCACGCATCCAACAATTCACAGCCTGTTATCATCCACAACTCAATCCAATAGCAACCAAAATCCAATCAGCTCTTGCTAATCAAATATCGACCAATCAGTTTATCCCATATGTCACAATATCACACAACTCTCACATCCACATTCACTTAGTACTATTCCCAAATATGCACGGTAATCTCCTCATTACCACATGCATCGTCAACGATTCTCTCTGTCGTTACCTGCTATGCACAATATGTATCGTCAACGGTGCTCTTGCCATGACCTGCCATACACATAAATAACACCCTGTACTCAAAAAGACCTTGTGATATTTTTTAGTGGCTGCAGACCACATAGACATTTCTTCTAAATGCCTACAGACAGCTGTCAGCGGGGCTTTCCATGGTACTGTTACACCCTTGCACTAGTCTTCTGTTAAAACTAGTGAATAGTCTTCTCTCTATAAGACTATGGGTAGCTTTTTATGCGTTACTCGCCTTGATATATATATTATTTTTCTTGTTATACAGATTCATTTAAATTGACTTACTGAAATCAGTTGCCGTCCCTCAGTTGTTTGTGGATGATGTGTCTCCTCCTGGGCAGCTAAAAGTAAGGGTCAGGTCTGGGTGGGTCCTCGTCCTTTTTTGGGTCAGACGGGAATTTCCCTCACGCTTCATCAAATGCGCCACCGGTTTTCCTCGCAGACCCCCTCTGGAAAGCTCCACAGGCAGAATCAATCATCCTTTTCGTGACGCCAAATGTTGTGGAAATTCTTTTACTCAGGGACACTTGAAGTCAATCTTAAATGAATCATTGTTTATTGTCAGCATGCTGGAGAGCTTCCAACCAACTCAATACACCATAGTACACATGTCTGTCAGAAGCTCTGCTGGGGCAGTCCCAACAGTTGTCTTATATACGGCTATACACAGACAAGTTGTATTTGCATGATTTAGCATAATTAGTTCATCATTAGCGCTTGCTTCATTCATGTGACCGACCAATACTGGTTCATAACATGTGACAGACCAATACCTCACGAGTCTTCTCTCTAAGCTGAGACCTTGAAACTGAGATATCTTGTTCTCAAAACAAGGTCTGGGCGTACTGCTAAATTGCAGATACTGATAAGTGAGGATTCGTCTGATCAGTCACTTGCATGAACACAGAAACTGGATATAAGAACAGCACATGAATAGAAGACAGAAATTAGTCATAAGAATAGCACAAACATAAAAAACCTATATATCAAAGTCATATTCATTATGGCACAATATCAAATTGTAACAAAACGTTCTGCAATGGAAAATTAAAACGGGCATTTCTTTTTGGATGAATTCAGGTGGTCCCTCCCTGTTCAGTCCATTTTCTTCTGCTTCATGCCTAAAAAATGCAACCCAAGTATTTGAGCAATATGGAGTTTTGGCTCAGACTGAATAGTAGTAGTTGGTTGCCAGGCAGTAGTGCTGGTTCAGCCTCTCTTCATACTCCATAGGCCGTTATTGATCAGGGTAAATAAACAGAAACTCAATCAGTTCCGCCCCCTGCTACTAACAGCACGACTACCATGTGACGGACACGGGCAGTATGCTTGGTGTTTCTATTTCTGCATTAGCTTCTAATGATGTCATACACATGGAGACACATGGAGACAGCAAATGCATTACTTTCTCAATTTGATCAGAGCAGGAAGAAAGTATTTTGTTTTTCCGACGACACTCTCCTCCTCTATTTTATCCACCTCTATTCCCCCTCTCCTTATTTTCTCCCCCCTCCCTCTCATCTCCTCTTTCCTCTTTCCCTTTTTATTCGTAGGTTTACTCAGAGGTATAAGGCCTTTGATTTGGTGTCTAGATTTATCAAAGGAAAGGGAAAGAATAACCAGCGATATTCATGAGATGAAAAGACAAGGGAGAGGAGTGTTCCTTGATTATATGGGGATAGATGGCTTTGTGTGTGTGTGTGTGTGTGTGTGTGTGTGTGTGTGTGTGTGTGTGTGTGTGTGTGTGTGTGTGTGTGTGTGTGTGTGTGTGTGTGTGTGTGTGTGTGTGTGTGTGTGCATGTGTGCTTGTGTGTGTGTGCATGCGTGCTTGTGTGTGTGTGTGTGCCTGGCATTTGTGTGTCTTTATGACCGTGGTTACAGCTTTGAATATGGCTACACACTAAAGTAATTGCCTTGTTACTCAACATTGTCTAACCACACCATTGAAACATGGCAGAATACAAATAATATATGATGGCATCTATGTGAAAAGGGAACAATATCTGTCAACTATTGTGGATTTTATTTACAACCCTGAGTCAATATGTTAGAATCACCTTTGGCAGTGATTACAGCTGTGAGTCTCTTGTACAATACTTTCACATTATTCTTTAAAGTTGGTTGTTGATCAAATCAAATCAAATTCAAATCAAATGCTAAGAGTGTACAAAGCTGTCATCAAGGCAAAGGGTGGCTATTTGAAGAATCTCAAATATAAAAGATATTTTGATTTGTTTAACACTTTTTTGGTTACTACATGATTCCATATGTATTATGTCATAGTTTTGATGTCTTCAGTTGTTCTACAATGTAAAAAATAGTGCAAATTAAGAAAAACCCTTGAATGAGTAATATTCCAAACTTTTGGCCCCCAGTGTACACATATGGACGAGCGGCATGGAGTAAGATACAGTAGAATAGTATTGAATACAGTATAGTGCCAGATATGTAAACATTTTTAAAGTGACTAGTGTTCCATTTCTTAAAGTGTCCAGTGATTTCTAGTCTATGCTTATAGGCAGCAGCCACTAATGTGCTAGTGATGGCCTAACTGTCTGATGGCCTTGAGATAGAAGCTATTTTTCAGTCTCTCGGTTCCAGCTTTGATGCACCTGTACTGACCTCGATCATTGCTACACAGCCATTTTAAAGTCTTGCCATAGATTTTCAAGCCGATTTAAGTCAAAACGGTAACTAAGCCACTCAGCAACATTCAATGTCATCTTGGTAAACAACTCCAGTGTACAGTATATTTGGCCTTGTGTTTTAGGTTATTGTCCTGCTGAAAGGTGAATTTGTCTCAGAGTTGCTGTTGGAAAGCAGACTTAACACCAAGTTCTCCTCTAGGACTTTGCCTGTGCTTATCTCTATTCCATTTATTTGTATCCTAAGAAACTCCCTAGTCCTTGCCGATGACAAGCATACCCATAGCATGATGCAGCCACAACCATGCTTGAAAATATGAAGAGTGGTACTCAGTATTATGTTGGATTTGCCCCAAACATAACAATTTGTATTCAGGACATAAAGTTAATTTCTTTGCCACATTTTTTGAAGTTTTACATTAGTGCCTTATGCATGTTTTGGAATATTTGTATTCTGTACAGACTTTCTTCTTTTCACTCATTTAGGTTAGCATTGTGGAGTAACTACAATGTTGTTGATCCATCCTCAGTGTTCTCCTATCACAGCCATTCAACTCTGTAACTGTTTTAAAGTCACCATTGGCCTCATGGTGAAATCCCTAATCGGTTTCCTTCGTTCTCCGGCATCTGAGTTAGGAAGAACGCTCAAAGGGATATTCAATGTCTGCTTATTCATTTTTACCTATCTACCAATAGGTGCCCTTCTTTGCGAGGCATTGAAAAACCTCCCTGGTCTTTGTGGTGGAATCTGTGTTTGAAATGCACTGCTCCAGTGAAGGACCTTACAGATAATTGTATGTGTGGGATACAGAGATGAGGTAGTTATTCAAAGACACTATTATATCACATGCAGTCCATGCAGCTTATTATGTGACTTGTTAAGCAAATGCTGACTCCTGTACTTATTTAGTCTAACATAACAAAGGGGTTGAATAATTATTGACTCAAGACATTTCAACTTTTCATTTTTAATTAATTGGTATAAAAACTAATAACAATAGTAATTCCACTTTGACATTATGGGGTATGTATGTGTTGGACAGTGACACAAAATCTCAATTTAATCCATTTTAAATTCAGGCTGTAACACAACAAAATGTGGAAAAACTCAAGTGGTGTTAATACTTTCTCAAGGCACTGTAAGTAAAATGTGCAATATACAGTAAATATGTAACCTTTCAGAGATGTTTATTTGATGCATCTCTTTTTCATTCCATCCCCCTGATTTCGACTGAAAAATAAACAGTGGGAGATGCATCTCATCTGTCTCGAGGATCAGCTGCATCCATCCCTCCTTCTCTAGATCCTCATCTCCCCTTCTCTAGATCCTCATCTCCCCCTCTCTCTCTCCCCCCTCTCTCACTCTCCTTCTCTTTCTCTTTCGGAGATAGCTTTGTACAGACAGCCTTCATATGTGCAGCAGGGGAAAGTGGCAGCTTTAATAATGGAGTGATTGCCGCTGATAAGGGTAACGGCTGTGGAGAGGCGTTAGTGTCATCCTTCCCTCCTCCGCAATAAACACTTTCATTTTGTTTTGCCGGAGAGACGGATGGAGCGATAGATGTGTTGAATAGACGACCTGAGGAGCAGTGGAGGGAGGGAAGGAAAGATGGATGGAGAAGAAAAATGGGAGGGGTGGGGATGCATATTCAGTATTAAAAGATCAATCAGAGGGTCGTGAAATATGTATTTTGTCATCTACCCCTCCTGTTTCATCGGCACAACAACAACCCTGGCCACTGTGCCGACTCAAAATGGAAACCTAACTAACTGTGATCTGTATAGCATTTTAATAGGAAATGATATACAATTATTAGTAATATGCCATGTGTCTAACAGTAGAATTTCAACATAGTCTCAGAATCAGTGATGAGCAATGTATATAATATTATTGTCCTGAATATTGTCCTGAAAAATCATTAGATCTGTACTGAGGTGTAGGGTCTAGTGTGCACTAAGAAAAAAAGGGTTCCAAAAGGATTCTTCAACTGTCCCCATAGAATAACACTTTTTGGTTCCAGGTAGAACCATTTTGAGTACCATGTAGAACCCTCGGTGGAAAGCACCTTTTTTTCTAATAGTATAAGTGTGCAATTTGGCCAAGGACATTGAGGCCTCAGATTACTGATTTAAATGACCTACTTTTCCAAAACTCTTTCAGACATCTTGACTTCTCAGTACAGGGCTGGAGGCTGGGAGGAAAGGCTACTTGTTATGATGTTATGATATGTGTTGGGTTTGAATTATTCCGCTGTCCTCAACTTAATCAAGGCCTTCACTCCAAGTCAAGTCAGCAGTTCAAAAGATTTTTTCCTGCACTGACTTTTCTATTGTATATGTTTTGTTTTAACACCTTTTAGCGTAATCACATGAAGGGTACATATCTTTAGATGCTAAGCATTAAAGGCTAAAGCTGTTTGATTTTTTGGTGTGTGTGTTTGTGTTTGATTTGACTCAGGGCAATAAAACTGATTACGTGAACAGCTGGCTAGCTGAAATCTGTATATCAGAAATAAAATCAGGGAGACACAGAAAATTGCTCATTAAAATCAGTGGGAAAACAACTTGAAAATGAGACTTGACATCTGTTTTCAGAGTATGTCTTAAATATTTGTGGAACGTTAATAAGAAAAATAAGGTTGCAGTATAACAGCAAGGAATATGCTTGATCTGGGTCTGTGTTTGTTCTGTAAATGAATCTTGCTATAGGAACAGAGAATTTGAAACATCTCAGAAAGCCAAGGCCAAGCATTCATGCTAAATGACTAAAATGTAAATGTAACATCAACAAAGCTGTCCAACCTCTATCTTCTTAAATGTATTCAGGTGTGGCTAGGGCTGTCGCGGTAACTGTATTACTGCCACACCGGCAGTCACGAGTCATGAAGGCAGTCATATTCCACATTACCATTTAGTCACAGTAATTAGGCTTCTCCAAGCTCTGATGCTGCTGCTGGTCATTTGTAGCCTACCAAACTTGCTAACTGTCTTGTACTCAGCACTCTATTGTCCCTCTAATCACTCTGACATCAATGCAAATGTAATTGAAAATCTAATCAAACACTTAATGAAAGCCCATGAGCTCATGTTGCGCAACATTTCTATAGGCTATGCAATTGCGCAAGAAAACAGAGTGATGACCTCTACTAAAAAGATGAGGATCCCATCAGCTTTCTATAGCCTAGACCTACTATATTTAATTCTCATCTTTCCTAATATTAAGCACATTGCTTATATCTACAACAGGAGTATAGCCTACCTGGCTGGCATGAAAATGAACCACTGGAAAAGTGTCCTCCATTCGCTAATTAAGTGCATAGATGACATGTATTTTTTCCCGCTGCCCCTGTTTCGAGACAGGTGCATGATAATGGTCCATTCTAAATCAAAACAAATACACATATATTATTTAGTATATGTAAAGACAAGATTAAATCAAGAATAGTCTGATGGGTGACAATATTAGCCTATCACTTATATATTATCACTTGTGAATGATGCCAAGCATAAGAAACTGCCTTAATTTACAACTTTTTCAAATCATAGTCACACACCTCATGTAGCCTAGCCCGTAGGCATATATGTTTTGATAAGTGGCCAAATTACTTCTTAAAATTAAGCACATTAATCCGCTTTACAGGGGGTGTAGAGCCTAACTGGCATACATAAGCAGAGCATGAGTTTCAAGTTTGGTGAAGATCATTTTCACCATAAAAATGCACCTTTATAATAAAAGCATTACGTTTATAATTGCATTTGCATCACTTTTGATACTGGTGTTTTCCGGTAATGGAACATTCGTGCTTATAGCCTACTACCATGTGCGCATTGCTGCGCTTATAATGTGAAGAAATAGCCTAATAGTTTATCGACATTTTAAGTGTTCTGATCTGTTGCGTCAGCCACATTGTGTAAAAAGTTTTTTTGATGCTAGTGGTTGTTTTAAATTGGGATTTATGGTATCCCACAACTGTCCCAGACTATGTTAGAAATATTTTTTTCTTGCACAGAGTAGAATAGGTGGGGGATAGTAGATTACTATGGGGGATAGTAGATTGACATAGGCTAGTGCTTTTTCTGTTCGTTAGGCCTACTCATCTTGTTGGCTGATGAAAAGTAAATGTGGATAGTTCTTCCAATATGTTCAATATGCACCTCGGAATTGGATAAGGATGCATGCAGTTGCGTCCCCGATGTGTCTGTCTTCACTTGCAGCCTGTGAGAAAGACCCGATCACGTGATGGAGAGCCATGTGAGTGAGAGGTGATTCAGAGCACTCAGCACTCATGGAGAAGGGCACAACTTCCACTGGCTGCAAAAGGCATGTTTTTTTTTTAAGGTGCATTACGGCCACACAAAGGGGATGCCGCCGTGAAATTCTAGGCATTATCAAGCTTGTCAAATTGTGAATGAGTGACTGATGTACAGCCTGTGCAAAAAACAAAGCAGAGCTCATGCCTTTCAAGCAACCTTTTTCAAATAATCATTAGAGTCTCATCATGCAGCCTTACGATGTATTTAAAATCAAAACATATAGCCCAACATTTGTAGAACAACTAAAGTTACATTAATAACTCTAAGGTAAGCACATAGGAGTACCTATTTCTTTGTTAACCGCTCAACAGCCACATGTGCACTTCTTCAAATCGTTTGGAGAAAATATCCTTTCTATTTTAATCAGCTTTGTTCAATTGTATTCTTCATACTATAAAATAATGCCATGAAATTCTAAGCAAATCTTGTCTGCTAAATGAACTAGTGTAGCCCACAGCCATTTGGCATAGCCTGATCAGGACCTAACATAAGGACAACTCAGAGTATGCTATTCTGTTCTTCTGAAATAGACTACATTTTCTTCATATTATGCTTCTTTTGACCTGTCTAAAATAAATAGTGGATTTATTGTGAAGGTGTAGGCTATATTACACTACTCAAAAAAATAAAGGGAACACTTAAACAACACAATGTAACTCCAAGTCAATCACACTTCTGTGAAATCAAACTGTCCACTTAGGAAGCAACACTGATTGACAATAAATTTCACATGCTGTTGTGCAAATGGAATAGACAACAGGTGGAAATTATAGGCAATTAGCAAGACACCCCCAATAAAGGAGTGGTTCTGCAGGTGGTGACCACAGACCACTTCTCAGTTCCTATGCTTCCTGGCTGATGTTTTGGTCACTTTTGAATGCTGGCGGTGCTTTCACTCTAGTGGTAGCATGAGACGGAGTCTACAACCCAGGTAGTGCAGCTCATCCAGGATGGCACATCAATGCAAGCTGTGGCAAGAAGGTTTGCTGTGTCTGTCAGTGTAGTGTCCAGAGCATGGAGGCGCTACCAGGAGACAGGCCAGTACATCAGGAGACGTGGAGGAGGCCGTAGGAGGGCAACAATCCAGCAGCAGGACCGCTACCTCCGCCTTTGTGCAAGGAGGAGCAGGAGGAGCACTGCCAGAGCCCTGCAAAATAACCTCCAGCAGGCCACAAATGTGCATGTGTCTGCTCAAACGGTCAGAAATAGACTCCATGAGGGTGGTATGAGGGCCCGACGTCCACAGGTGGGGGTTCTGCTTACAGCCCAACACCGTGCAGGACGTTTGGCATTTGCCAGAGAACACCAAGATTGGCAAATTCGCCACTGGCGCCGGCAGCAGAACGTTGCAGGCAGCAGAACGTTCTCCACGGCGTCTCCAGACTCTGTCACGTCTGTCACATGTGCTCAGTGTGAACCTGCTTTCATCTGTGAAGAGCACAGGGCGCCAGTCATCACACCACTAGAGTGAAATAAAGTGTTCCCTTTATTTTTTTGAGCAGTGTATATGAATTTATTTGACTTAGGTCTGGAACAGTGTCTTGTAGGCTATGTTTGGAAGCCAGGAGATGCTACAGATAGTTATTTGCTTGACAATCACTGGCTGACGAAATTTTGTGACCTCCACAGCCCTGATCTCAACGAGTGCTTGATTGAATAAACTAAAATTAACGCTTTGTATGAGTAAAAAATATGGCATGCTAGCTCCATCCTGGTGGCGTAGTGGACTAATTCCATGGATAGTGTGATGGCGTGAATATATTATAGAGAGCCAAGCGCAGGAGGTAGCGTGAACTCAAGGATAACTTTAATATCCAAATCACGCATACAAAGTCCGAACAGGAAAATAGTACAACTGTTCTATAAGACACAACGGTGATAACACGTTCACAATAAACAATATCCGACAAGGACATGAGGGAACAGAGGGAACATATATACATGAAGTAATGAGGGGAAATGAGAACCAGGTGTGCGTAATGACAAGACAAGACAAATGGAATAATGAACGATAGAGCGGCAGTGGCTAGAAAGCCGGTGACGACGATCGCCGAAGCATGCCCGAACAAGGAGGTGAGGCAACTTCGGCAGGAGTCGTGACAGTACCCCCCCCTTGACGCGCAGCTCCAGCTGCGTTCCGACACCGGCTTTGGGGACGACCCGGACGGCGAGGCGGCGGGCGCTCTGGGCGGCGACGGTGGAAATCCCGTAATAAGGAATGGTCGAGAACATCCCCCCTCGGCACCCAGCACCTCTCCTCCGGGCCATACCCCTCCCACTCCACGAGGTACTGAAGGCCCCCCGCCCGACGTCTCGAATCCAAGATGGAACGAACGGAGTACGCCGGGACCCCTTCGATGTCCAACGGGGGTTGGGGGTCTTCCCGTACCTCAGACTCCTGGAGCGGACCAGCCACCACCGGCCTGAGGAGAGACACATGAAACGAGGGGTTAATACGGTAATCGGGAGGGAGTTTTAACCTGTAAGTAACCTCGTTGATTCTCCTCAGGACTTTGAATGGCCCTGCAAACCGCGGGCTTAGCTTCCGGCATGGCAGGCGGAGAGGTAGGTTCCGGGTCGAGAGCCAGACCCGATCACCCGGTGTGTATACTGGGGCCTCACTGCGGTGACGGTCCGCGCCGATTTTGTGTCGACATACTGCTCGCTGGAGATGAACATGGGCAGCCTCCCATGTCGCCTCCGCATGACGGAACCACTCATCCACCGCAGGGGCTTCGGTCTGGCTCCGATGCCACGGTGCCAGAACCGGCTGGTAACCTAACACACACTGAAATGGGGTTAGGTTGGTAGAGGAGTGACGGAGGGAATTCTGTGCCATCTCAGCCCATGGCAGGTACGTCGACCACTCCCCCGGCCGGTCCTGGCAGTAGGACCTTAAGAACCTACCTATATCCTGATTTACCCTCTCCACCTGCCCGTTAGATTCGGGGTGAAACCCAGAGGCAAGGCTGACGGAGACCCCCAGGTGTTCCATAAATGCTTTCCACACCCTAGATGTGAATTGGGGGCCCCGATCAGATACTATATCCTCTGGTACCCCGTAGTGCCGGAAGACATGAGTGAATAGGGCCTCCGCAGTCTGCAGGGCCGTGGGGAGACCGGGCAGAGGCAAAAGGCGGCAGGACTTGGAGAATCGGTCCACAACGACCAGGATCGTGGTGTTCCCCTGGGAAGATGGAAGGTCTGTCAGGAAATCTATCGATAAATGTGACCACGGCCGTTGTGGAATGGGTAAAGGAAGTAATTTACCTCTGGGAAGGTGTCTAGGTGCCTTACACTGGGCGCACACCGAGCAGGAGGAGACATACACCCTAACATCCTTAGCCAAGGTGGGCCACCAATATTTCTCAGAAAGGCAGCGCACTGTCCGACCGATACCGGGGTGACCAGAGGAGGGTGACGTGTGGGCCCAATAGATGAGCCGGTCACGGACAGCAGACGGCACGTACAGACGTCCAGCGGGACAGGACGGTGGAGCTGGCTCTGTGTGCAATGCCTGTTCAATGTCCGCGTCCAGCGCCCATACCACCGGCGCTATAATGGGGGTGTCATCCATGGGCCTCTCCTCTTTGTCGTACAGCCGAGACAGTGCGTCTGCCTTAACGTTCTTAGTCCCTGGAATATAGGAGATGGTGAAGTGAAAACGTGTGAAAAACATGGCCCACCTGGCCTGACGAGGATTCAGCCTCCTAGCTGCCCGGATGTACTCCAGGTTACGGTGGTCAGTCCAGATGAGGAAAGGGTGTTTAGCCCCCTCAAGCCAATGTCTCCACACAGTCAAAGCCTTGACTACAGCCAACAACTCCCGATCACCTACATCATAGTTTTGCTCCGCCGGGCTGAGCTTCTTAGAGAAGAAGGCACAGGGACGGAGCTTAGGTGGCGTGCCCGATCGTTGGGATAAGACTGCTCCTACCCCTGATTCGGACGCGTCCACCTCTACTATGAACTGCAAAGAGGGATCCGGATGGGCTAGCACCGGGGCCATGGTGAACAGAGCCTTCAGCTGCCTGAATGCCCTGTCCGCCGCAGCGCACCAGCGGAGACGGGACGGACCCCCCTTTAACAGTGAAGTAATGGGAGTCGCCACCTTGCCAAAGCCCCGGATAAACCTCCGATAGAAATTGGCAAACCCTAAAAACCGCTGTACCTCTTTAACCGTGGTTGGAGTCGGCCAATTACGCACGGCTGAAATGCGGTCACTCTCCATCTCCACCCCGGAGGTGGTAATGTGGTATCCAAGGAAGGAAACGGACTGTTGGAAGAACAGACATTTTTCTGTCTTGACATACAGGTTATGCTCCAGCAGTCGTCCAAGTACTCTACGGACTAGGGAAACATGCTCGGCGCGTGTAGCGGAATACACCAGAATGTCATCGATGTATACTACCACACCGCAACCGAACATGTCCCTGAAAACATTGTCCACAAAAGATTGGAAGACCGATGGTGCATTCATCAACCCGTATGGCATGACTAGATATTCATAGTGACCTGAAGTGGTACTAAATGCCGTTTTCCACTCATCTCCCTCCCGGATACGGACCAAATTGTACGCACTCCTGAGATCTAGTTTAGTGAAGAAGCGCGCCCCATGCATTGATTCAATCACCGATGAAATGAGAGGTAGAGGGTAACTATACCTTTCTGTGATCTGGTTGAGGGCGCGGTAATCAATGCATGGGCGCGGACCACCCTCCTTCTTCTTCACAAAAAAGAAGCTCAAGGAAGCAGGGGAAGTAGAGGACTGTATGAACCCCTGTCGTAGGGACTCAGAGACATATGTTTCCATAGCTTCCATCTCTACCTGCGACAGGGGATACACATGACTCCTGGGAAGTACAGCGTCTACCTTGAGGTTTATCGCACAATCCCCTGGGCGATGAGGTGGTAATTTATTAGCCTTTTTCTTAGAGAAGGCTTGAGCCAAATCTTGGTATTCGGGGGGAATGCGCACGGTGGGGACATTCTCTGGACTCTCCACCGTGGTTGCACCAACGGAAACACCTACACACCTCCCCGGACACTCTGATGACCACCCCGTTAGAGCCCTCTGTTTCCACAAAAAGGTGGGATTGTGAGTACTTAACCAGGGCAGTCCTAGTACCACCGGAAATGCAGGAGAATCAATAATGAAGAAATGTATTTTTTCCTTATGATTCTCCTGGGTGATCATAACAATGTCTCCGGTGGTCTCCTTAACATACCCAGACCCTAATGGTCGACTATCTAATGCGTGAATGGGAATGAGGATGGACATGGGCGTAAGCGAGATCCCTAATCTACTAGCTAGAGTACTATCCATAAAATTTCCAGCTGCGCCTGAATCGACTAGTGCCTTACACTGGGGAATAGCACAAAATTCAGGAAATGACACTGGAATGTAGAGGTGTGTAACAGAGGACTCTGGGTAAGTGTGGTGCGCTGTTACCTGGGGTGATGCCAGAGTGTCCTGCCTGCCGCCTCTATACCCAGTACTCTGGAAACAACGCGCCGCCGAATGTCCATGACGACCACAGGATGAGCACTGGACCCGACTCCCGCGACGATTCCGGACGGCCGTTCCACCCATTTCCATTGGGACGGGATCTGGTGTGGATAAGGGTGGTAAGAGCGGACCCCCCACTGGACGTCCGCGAGATGCCAGCAGATTGTCCAGTCTTATTGCCATATCCACGAGTTGGTCAAAACTAAGCGTGGCGTCCCGGCAGGCTAGCTCTCGACGGACGTCCTCGTGCAAACTGCAACGGAAATGGTCAATGAGAGCCCGCTCATTCCACCCTGACCCGGCCGCTAACGTCCGGAACTCCAGCGCGAAATCCTGCGCACTCCTCGTCCCCTGTCGTAGGTGGAAGAGGCGTTCCCCCGCCTCTCTTCCTTCTGGTGGATGGTCGAAAACGGCTCGGAAGTGGCGGGCGAACTCCCCGAAGTTGTCCAACGCTGTTCCCTCTCTCCAAGTAGCGTTGGCCCACTCCAGGGCTTTCCCAGTTAGACAACAGACGAGGGCAGATACCTTCTCACGGTCCGACGGAGTAGGGGATATAGTGCTGAATGCCAGCTCTAACTGAAGCAGGAACCCCTGGCACTGGGCGGCGGTTCCGTCGTATTCCCGGGGAAGGGAAATGTGTATTCGTCCGGTAGGTTGTGGTGGAGTGTGGATACCTCTGTTAGATTGCACCGTATGCGCTAACGATGAGGCTCCACTGTCTGGTCGGTTGTGCTCCAAACGCTGGACAGCCTGGAGAACCCGATCCATCGCCTCTCCTAGGCTGGTGAGCATGGTGGAGTGCTCCCTCACTCTCTCCACTACCCCGGTCATATTATTCGCTCCTGCTGACTCCATTTGATCGGTCGGATATTCTGTGATGGCGTGAATATATTATAGAGAGCCAGGCGCAGGAGGTAGCGTGAACTCAAGGATAACTTTAATATCCAAATCACGCATACAAAGTCCGAACAGGAAAATAGTACAACTGTTCTATAAGACACAACAGTGATAACACGTTCACAATAAACAATATCCGACAAGGACATGAGGGAACAGAGGGAACATATATACATGAAGTAATGAGGGGAAATGAGAACCAGGTGTGCGTAATGACAAGACAAGACAAATGGAATAATGAACGATAGAGCGGCAGTGGCTAGAAAGCCGGTGACGACGATCGCCGAAGCATGCCCGAACAAGGAGGTGAGGCAACTTCGGCAGGAGTCGTGACAGATAGAGAACAGAAGATTATAGGTTTGAATCTCTTTGATGCTGTGTCACAATAGAAAATAAATGTGTTTGTATGATTAATGCCTAAGGAAATTAATTTCCATGTGTCCTATCTGTGCTCAAAGTTCAACCAAAATAAGCTACCAGTGTTATTAAATGTCTTATTGAAACATTCAGTGAATGTTTTAAGATAGAAAAATAACTCAAAATAACCTATAATTTCAGTTCTCTGAGCATTAATAAAACCTCTCAGGAAAACATTTAAGGAACCAGAGTAAAACGTTCTCAGAACCTCCTTGCAACCCAAAAACAACTTTCCCATAACAGGCAAAATTTCCAAAATGTTGTTTTGTTTCACCATTTATGATTAAAAAAATAAAATAATTAATTTCACCTTTATTTAACCAGGTAGGTCAGTTGAGAACAAGTTCTCATTTGCAACTGCGACCTGGCCAAGACAAAGCAATGCGACAAAAAAACAACACAGAGTTACACATGGGAAATAAACAAACGTACAGTCAATAACAAATCTATATACAGAGTGCAAATGTAGTGCAAAATGCAGTAAGGTTAGGAAGACAATAAATAGGCCATAGTGGCGAAATAAATTACAGATTAGCATAATCACTGGAATGATGGAATGTGCAAATGATAAGTACGGCGAATGTGAAACCAAAAGCATACTTTCCCACAATGTCCAAAGAACCAAATGTGCTTGCTGGGTACATGAGTTTGATTAGTTGCCCTTCAGTCTTCTTTGGTTTTAGCATATACTAGATCCTTTTAACTTGTCAGTCAAACTGCCAGAAGATGGAAGGTAGACTGTGTGTTTATGTCAGGCTCGACTCAGTGATTTGACTGGCTCTCTAATCAGCCTCAGCTCCAAGGGGCAAGGCTTCTGGTCTAGAAGCGTGGTTTCGACTACTCCTACAGTTTTGCTTCGTCACTGCACTTTAACTGATGCCTGGCCCAGAAAGACAATTTCCATAGATGGCCACATAGAGAAGTTAGATTTTAAAATTCCTAATAAGACACTTTAGTCATCACCTTTGTGCACAAAACATCTATTGAATTATTCAAATAATTGTCGCTGAGGCTGTTTTTTTTCTTCATCACACAGCCAAAGATATTAATATTTAATATTAATTTAATGTCTGCCATGTTTTTGGATGACGTGATGAAGTCGTCGCTGCTCGCGCTGCTCCCTGTGTGCACTGAGTGCTAGTGTGCATGTGATGTTGGTCCGTATAAACCGGATGCAACCCGGATATAGACAGTCCATGAATCGGAGTATGTGAACGTGAGTAGCTTACCTTGAAAACAACGGTTGGACATCTTGAGCGCAGTCTCCACTTCTTATTATACCTAAGTGCTCAGCTCCCTGAGGGGTCCACATTAAAACTAAAATCCGAGTGTGACCTTTCCGTTGCCCCGCTTCTCCCACCCAGCTGTCCCTAATTACCTACCCCATCACCCCCTCCGAAATAACACACTGATCCAAGATGGCTACCTCATTACCCCCTTCCTAAATAACACCAGCACCACCAGGTTGAATTATAATAATTTGTGAGGTGTGTATATTTGTCCTGTTACACACTTCTACAAGTGTTCATCGTTCCAAGTGCGTAATGGAAATGTGTTTCTTGAATATCCCAATCCCAACTCCCAAGACAACCGCAGGGAGTGGGGTCATGGACAGGGTCATGAGTGGGGTCATGAGTGCCTTGCTCAAGGGCAGAGCGGATTCAGGATTCAAACCAGTGACCTTTCGGTTACTGGCCCAACCATAGAGAATGATAGAGGCCTTTAGAGGCCAAAAGGCTGTTTTAGCACGGGCAGCGGGCTTCCACCATGCTTCCACCATTTTAAAGTAGTCAAAGTAGTCAACTGGGTGGGGATTCCTATTGGTGTCACGGACGCTATAATGGCACAGATATAAAGATGAGTCCTCTATCTATCTCTATGGGCCCAGTGCTCTCACCTTGAGGCTACCTACCACCCAACCAAGATGGCTTCCTCATTTGCCCCTCCTAAATAACACCAAGTAGATTCACAGATCCAAGATGGCTGCTAGTCCCCTCAACTGATTTTCTATACTCTCTGCAATCTTTGTGTTGACATTTTAATTAACGATACTGTAGCTTGCTTGTTGCATGCTGGCCTAGTGGATATCTGTGCTCTGGATGGATCCCACAAATTATTTTACGCTTTCACTCCCCCTCTTCACGCCAGACTTCAATATATAAGTCCTGACTATATATTTAAGACTTCGCCATTACTATGGTGATCGCTGATGAGACGATAGGGTGATCAGCGCTTGCGGGATGTCGGACAATAAGCTGAGAAGGAGAGGGAGAGAGAGAGAGAGAGGACTGTAAGTAGCCCTTCTAATGACGGCACTAAAGTAACGTGCTTAATTATATGGAATGCTGCATAAATTGCGAAGTGCGTGGAATCATTGGAATTGATTAAAATACTAATTAAACAGGCCCTTGCAGAATTTGGAGAGTGAGGTAAGGTTCAGCTCTTCAGGATCATTTGCATACCCTTAATCTGGGAAAATGGTATTTAAAGGACCCTCTCTCATTCTCTTTCTCTGGCTCTACCTCTTTCTCTTTTCCACCTATTCCCAGGTCACATGCTAACAAACTCAATTGAAATTATACTCTGTTTTCTCTTTTCACCATGTAATTTGGAATAAGACCCCTTTGATTTTCAATATAAATGTATCCATCAAAGCGAGGGTTTCAAAGGCTAAACATGCATAGTTTTAAAACAAGTGAGCCGAGTGTATGATCTTAAATGTTGGATGCCACTTGCTTTGATTTACATGAGAATATCTTTTTTAAATGTTGCATTTAGAACTAGCGTGGGAATACTTGAATTGGGTAATAGATTTATGGATCCAATTCATATTGTGATCCTATTAACTACTGCAAGAACCAAGTCAAATTAATTAAGCAGTACATCAACTAGCACTTTTACATTAACATAAATATGAAACATTCATTGGTACAGATGTACTTTGACCAGTTTCTCACGGCAGAAAAAAATGTCCTGCAGCAACAGGAATTGTGAATAATAGTGTCAGTTATAAATGGATGTTTTGGAGGGGTTGATACATTTAAATCTGACGTTTTAGAGTAGAAATTACAGAAGCCTGACAAGGTAATTTTCTGCAACAACAGGGTGATCCAATTAAGATTCTACATATGTACCTCGGCAGCTGACGGTGTACATAGGTCTGGCTCATAAACCACTTTACAACCATCCTCAGAGCAAAGTAACAAGAACATCTCCATTGTACGATGCCTATGTGCTCTATCTAGACACTGTACTGTATGGTATTCTGTGGTCATGTACAGGTGTAGGATCTTAATTTGATCACCCTGTTGTTGCAGGACATTTCTACATCTGTAGGGTGGATGGGCTAGCTCTTTCATGTGTACCGTAGCCAACAGTAAGTAAGACTTTGACTGGTCACTGATGAGTTTGGAGTTGGAGTTGGAGTCACAGGCTGACAAAGCACTTTGGGTGAAAACTTTACAATAAACTATGATAGAATTAATTCATCAGTGTGCGGGTATCTATCTTTAATTCTTTTCACTGTGTCACACACTCGCTCTCCTGTTCCACGGTCAAACATATTCTTCTGCGTCATTCATTCTCCTCACTAACACATAACTCATTCCACTCACTCATTTCACTTTCCACTTACTCATTCCATTATGTTTTCTGTTTAGAAAAAAACGAATTCTACTCACACACAACTCTGGTCTTGTGCTGGTGTCTTCCCACACAGTTCAGCAGAAGAAGCAGCTGGAGAAGGAAACTGGTGTGAAGATCCTGGAGGCTGGTGTCAGTGATGTAAGTCCTGTTTCATCATCTGTTTCAAGCTGGGAACCATAGAATTATTGACTTGAATGGGGGTGCCATTTCTAGTCATTCTATTTCTGTGCTGGGAACATCCAACACTGACTATTTCAGTGTCGAACGGAATATAGAACCGGCCCAAAAAATTATCTAGATCAACTTGAAGTCATCTTGATGCTGGATTGCTTCAATGTGATGTTATGTGACATTACAATGGTATTCAACTGAGGCTGTATATTGAATACCATTTGTGTAAGATTGTATAGTTAGATCTTACCAAGTAGAGTCCCAAAAGAGAATACTGAGCTCATCGTTCAACACCCCAACATGCTTCATGTTTCATTGTAAAGGGACTTAACCAAACCTGAAAGGTCCCAGATCTTATAAAAACCATAGTCTCTGTATACTGGGCTCTCTCCAGGGATATGGCTCCAGATATGGCAGCTTGGCATTTAATTTCACACTACCTTCTGCTACCATCCATACCGCATGCATCCTTTATGAGGCCTCCATTATGCGACCAGACATTGATCTTGAGCTGAAATGAATGCAAAATGTATTTCCTGTTAAATGTGTCGCTTTGATACACATCCTCTGTATTCATTTCCTGTCCTCCTTAGGGTCGTTGGTTCCCATGGAGAATAAAAAACAACAAGACAAAGCCCAGTGTGTTTTGGCACTTTAAATAGCAGACGATAGTGGCTCAGAGGAGGAACAATAAACAGATTATCTGGAGAGCTGTCACTTTATGGCTAGACATTATGGCTGGCTGTGACATATTCATAAGAAAAATTAAGAGGAGTGCAGAAAGATACTTAAGATGAGTGCCGGGAAGATAGCAGAGGAGATGCGCGTTCATACGATGGCGACCCTGCTAATAAATATTCATAAGTAGCGTGGTGAAGGTGAGGATCTAATCAAGCAGCCACTGATGCGCTGGAGTCCTCCTAGCATTTTTTTTATGGAAATGAGACAGACAGCGGTGGCACTGTGAGCCATGAAGATCATCACGTGGCATGCTGGGAACTAAATGGACGTGGCCTGTGTGTGTGCTGGTGCCGTCGTCAATAGCAACAGGGTTACATAGGCGGGACCGTTTTCCTGGGCCAATCCCTCACACACTCTCTATTCTCTTTTCGATTAATTTATTTTTTCTGTCCATCTCTTGCTTATGCCTACGCATTTACCTCTTTTTTTAAGTCCTTCGCCTCATCTACCCCTTTCTCCCTCTCCCTTTCTCTTGCACTCCATCTCTCTGACTATCTGTTTCTCCTCTTACCTCGTCTTCACTCTTGTTCAACACACAGAAAGCACAAGGCAAACAGTGATGGAGGGCTGTTGTTTGTCATATTGGTCCTATTTGTTGATCATTAGCTGTAATTATAGGGAACCGGAGTGAGGGAGAGATCTAGCCTTTACCTCAGGGTGGGAAATCAGAGGCAGATGCTGTGTGTGTGTGTGTGTGTGTGTGTGTGTGTGTGTGTGTGTGTGTGTGTGTGTGTGTGTGTGTGTGTGTGTGTGTGTGTGTGTGTGTTTGTGTGTGTGTGTGTGTGTGTGTGTGTGTGTGTGTGTGTGTGTGTGTGTGTGTGTGTGTGTGTGTGTGTGTGTGTGTGTGTGTGTGTGTGTGTGTGTGTGTGTGTGTGTGTGTAAAGCCCTGTAATTATTAATATTCTCTATTGGCATTTTCATAGCCCGAACACAAATAAGGCTCAATTCATCCAAGTGGTTTTTAGTCCACGAATGGGGACAGAATTATCATTTTGTGAAAACGGTGGCAGAACATGCTGCTGAGAGTGCCTGTGGAGAGGGCTCTCAGAATGCATTAGTTTAAATGGGATTAAACACAACTATTGGTTGGTGAATATATGGGGTGACCGCTGGTATATTGGTATTAGTGGGTACCTCAGCTAGATGCCACAGCATGGGTCGGTAACTATGCATTAGGGTGCAAAACACAAGTTGTAAATGGTACCCTAGTTTTAAGTAGAATTCTAAATAAATTGACAAAGAAAGTAAATGAAAATAAATTAATAAAGGCACAACCAGTTAGATGTGATGGGGTTTATATCCTGTCACAAGAGATCCAATCAAATTGGAGGATTCCTCCACTGTAGAGCAGGTTTACATAGACTGGTTGGTGTGTGCCTGCTCTTGCATGGAACCAACCAACCTGGTATCTATCGTTAAGAGTATCGAGAGTGGAGCTGACACAGGCTGTGTCCCAAAAGGCACATTATTTATTTTATAGTGCACTAACTTTGACCAGAACTCTAAGCACCTTATCCCCTTTATAGTTTAACTTAGGGAACACAGTGTCATTTGGGACATAGCCATAGCCTCTCCGTCCTCACCCTGTCTGACTTTGTTAAAAAGGGGCCAAATTACAAAACAGCTTAGGGAGGTGTCCAGAAACCACGGACATCGATTGCAGAAGATGTTGATGAAGATAAGCTAATGTCAAAGTGAGGAGATTGGACCCTAATCGATAGACTTCACAATATCTGGTCCTCCTGTAGATTTTCTAGAACCCATGCTACATTTACCACAAACACTCTTTAAGTTATTACAATTTAAAGAGCTACTGAACTCATCGATTCTGCATGTGTTTTTCTGGTGCTCATTAAGATTCAGAAAAACAAGAATTCAGTCTTGGGGGGTGTAGTTCAATGTGGTTGTGTTATCGTACCCTGGCAGTTACTGTTGTTTCCACCTGTTGAGACACTGTAGCTGCTGCGGTGTCACTAACACTTCCTCAAAATATCAGAATTAAATCAAGAAATGTGTAATTATTTTTGCAATTTTTGCTGAGGTTTTAGTCACGCAATTTTACATCTAGCTAAGGTGTTTGGTGCAGTATTTCTCAAGTTAACAAACGTGCATGAAAACTAGTAATGTAGCTAGTGCACTGCCGACAGTATCGAGTCTACTGCTGTGCAGGACTGATTTCTGATCATTCATCAGCAAGCTGTCAAACTATCATAAATAAAGCACAAGATACACACTGTTCATCAGTGCCCAAAATCCCTAGCTAGCTAATTTCCATGTGTTTGTCAATGAAGCTAGCTAGCAGGCGCATTAAGCAGGCAAGCCAGGTTAGCTTATCAAGTCACTGGCGAGTATGACGTGTGTGCTTCAGTGCCGTTATATCTGTCTGGCAGTGTTTCATAGGGAATCCATGCTACAAAACCGGTTGCGGCGTGACAAGACATTTTCTACTGCTTGAGTTCCTGCACCTCTTTTTAGCTAAAAAACTATTATGGTTCCTGCACCTAAATATTAACAGTACCGACACCCAAAATGAGTAGGCTAAGTCAAGCACTGGGCATACTCGAGTTATCACTATCAAACACATCAGCAAGTAGCAACTCCAAAAAGGGCTTAGGGGCCAAGTGTTCTTTCAACATATCATTTGTGAGGTGTTGTCTTATGTAAACAAGTCTGAGGCGTTGTGTAAGTGGCAGGTATGTGTCACTGTGTGGTTCTGGCTGCTATGATTGGATAGAGCTCAATCAGTGCAGCTGATAGAGGGCATTCACCACAGCTGTCTCAGCGCATGACAATTCTCCCTAGGCATTATTTTGTGTTAGTGGGGAAGTGGGCGGGATCTAACCCAACCCTCCTGTGTCTAGTGATGACCTCAGCTACTCAAATCTAAAACTCTGTTTTGGAATATACTAACTGAATGAAATTATCCTACTTAAATATTTTGTGACTGTGCATCCTCTCCTCCTGTCCTGTTCGTGATCAGGAGGGGTTGATGAGTCACTGTGCATCTGGAGAGAGGGAGAGAGAGGGAGAGAGAGAGAGAGAGAGAGAGAGAGAGAGAGAGAGAGAGAGAGAGAGAGAGAGAGAGAGAGAGAGAGAGAGAGAGAGAGAGAGAGAGAGAGAGAGAGAGAGAGAGAGAGAGAGAGAGAGAGAGAGAGAGAGAGAGAATGGTCCACCACCCAAAGGACATTCAGCCAACTTGACACAACTGTGGGAAGCATTGGAGTCAACATGGGCCAGCATCCCTTTGGGCCAGCATTTCCACACCTTGTAGTCCATGCCCCGACAAATTGAGGCTGTTCGGAGGACAAAAGGGGGTGCAACTCAATATTAAGAAACATTGTTCCTAATGTTTTGTACACTCAGTGCATATACAAAGTTCTGACTTCCAAATGTCAGTATTCAAAAGAAAAAACCTCTCATCAGACAAAACCTGTCTTAACCAATAAAGCACAGGTGGGGTCTACCAGGCTCAGATACAGCCTCACCTTGAGTAACCCAAAAGTGAAATGCAGAAATATGCCCAAATGGCAGGACAGGTACATCAGACATAAAACGGATAGAGTTAAATAAACCAAAGCTTCTTTATAACAAGTGTTGCACAGTTTCTGAGCTCTCCAAACAACATTTCCACTTTGAGAATGAGAACGGTAAGAATGTATTTTATATTTCATTACTGGACAGAAGTTACTGTAACCAAACGGCCTATTCCAATGGGGAAATGTGTAGATCAACAGTAACCTCACTGATGAACATACAGTATATTTAAACAGGGAATTGATTAACATTCACAAACAAATGGCAAACAGTGGTTAGAGTGTTGGGCCCATAACCGAAAGGTTGCTGGATCAAATCCCCGAGCTGACAAGGTAAAAATCTGTCGTTCTGCCCCTGAACAAGGCAGTTAACCCACTGTTCCTAGGCTGTCATTGAAAATAAGAATATGTTCTTAACTGACTTGCCTAGTAAAATAAAGGTAAAAAATAAAATAAAATATGCGGTATGACCAACAATAAGGGGCATATAATACACTACCGTTCAAAGTTTTGGGGTCACTTAGAAATGTCATTGTTTTTGAAAGAAAAGCATCAAATTGATCAGAAATACAGTGTAGATATAGTTAGTGTTGTTAATGACTATATCTACATAGGCGTACAGAGGCCCAATCATCACTCCTGTGTTCCAATGGCACGTTGTGTTAGCTAATCCAAGTTTATCATTTTAAAAGGCTAATTGATCATTAGAAAACCCTTTGCAATTATGTTAGCACAGCTGAGAACTGCTGTGCTGATTAAAGAAGAAATACAACTGGCCTTCTTTAGACTAGTTGAGTATCTGGAGCATCAACATTTGTGGGTTCGTTTACAGGCTCAAAATGGCCAGAAACAAATAACTTTCTTCTGAAACTCATCAGTCTATTCTTGTTCTGAGAAATGAAGGCTATTCCATGCTAGAAAGAGGAGTGGTAGGCCCCGATGCACAACTGAGCAAGAGGACAAGTACTCTAGTTTGAGAAACAGACGCCTCACAAGTCCTCGACTGTCAGCTTCATGAAATAGTACCCGCAAAACACCAGTCTCATTGTCAACAGTGAAGAGGCGACTCCGGGATGTTGGCCTTCTAGGCAGAGTTGTACTTGTCCTCTTGCTCAGTTATTTTTTTCTGGCCATTTTGAGACTGTAATTGAACCCACAAATGCTGATGCTCCAGATACTCAACTAGTCTAAAGAAGACTAGTTCTAAAAATTGCTTTTCTTTAAAAAACATTTCTAAGTGACCCCAAACATTTGAACGGTAGTGTAGGTACCCTATTTTCGACATACTGCACTACTCTTGACCAGAGTCCTGTTTTATTTAACCTTTATTGAACTAGGCAAAAGGTGCCATTTGGTATGGTATGTAATTATGTAAATTATTCTTTGTAACTACAGGTAACTGCCTAAATAAAGTACAGGTAACTCCCAAAGTAAATTAGGGATACAAAGTACATTGAAAGCAGGTGCTTCCACAACGGTATGGTTCCTGAGTTAATTAAGCAATTAACATCCCATCATGCTTAGGGTCATGTACAGTATAAAAATTCTCAGTTGCAGGGGTTTTAAAGTGTGTGTGTGTGTGTGTGTGTGTGTGTGTGTGTGTGTGTGTGCGTGTGTGTGTGTGTGTGTGTGTGTGTGTGTGTGTGTGTGTGTGTGTCACAAGCTCTCAACCCAATTGAACACTTATGGGAGATTCTGGAGCAGCACCTGAGAAAGTGTTTTCCACCACTATCAACAAAACACCAAATGAAGAATGATGTCGCATCCCTCCAATAGAGTTTCAGCCACATGTAGAATCTATGCCAAGCCACATTGAAGATGTTCTGGAGTCTTGTTGTGGCTCAATGCCCTATTAAGACACTTTATGTTGGTGTTTCCTTTATTTTGGCAGTTAACTATATTATGTTCAGTGTCTGATAATAATCACTACTTAGATATGTGCTGTATAATTTAAAGGTCCAGTATGTAGCTTTGTTGGCGACCTGACCAAATTCACATAGAAATGTGATTTATAGATCTGTCATTCTCGTTGAAAGCAAGTATGATAAGTAGTCGATCCATTACGTGTGCTATGCATGTTTTGCTTTTGCATTTTTTTACTTTCAGTTTTGTACACCAGCTTCAAACAGCTGAAAATACAATATATTTCGTTATTGAAAAGATATTTCACAGTGGTTTAGATTGTACAATGATTCTACACTTGTCTGCTTGTTTTGTCACAAACTGAAATTAGGCAAATATGACAGAAGTTTTGCAACCAGGTAATGGGGAAGTGATTTCTACATATTGCACCTTTGAATGCTTTGCATTTAGCACATTGTAAATCTAGTTTGAAATATGGGCCCTGTGCACTATAACATGAATAGGGTTCCATTTGGGATGCAAAACAAAAAGCTTTTATCAACCTGTGTAAAGATCATCTCGTCATCGCCACCAGGACACACATATTTATCAATTCCCTCAACAACCAATGTCCTTCACACCTTAACAGCTCCAGAAGAAACACTATCTCTAATGGCTGTTATCGGCTTTCTCTGCCACAGCCAGGTCACAACACTGTAGTATATCACTGGCGGGTTTGATTGAACAATTGTTTGAGGTGTCTACTAAAAGTCTACTAAATGTCTACTAAACAAAACTACTAAATGCTCATTCTAAAGTCTCCTTAGCAACATTTTAAAATCAAAATTCAAGCATAATATTTTTCATTTACCATGACTTTATTGGTGACCCATCTATAGTACAACAATATATTTCATGTATATATAATGTGAAATCCCATGGAGGGAATTCATCTCTGTACTGGAGACATCAAAGTAGACCCGTTCTGACCCCTAGCTAGTGAAGGAAAAAAACAGACATAGGGAAATAAATAAGTAAATACGTACAGAGTGAACATATTGATATTGAAGCAGCATGGCTATATGCTCTGCTACAAAGATTCTCAACTTTATGTTTCTACACTCGTTGCTGGTGCTTTTAAGGTTCCGTATTAGGTAAATAAGGGCCTAGCTTCTCATTTGAATTGATTTCATGTTTGTGTATTAGTGGCAGACATGCACATTCACTTTATAATTTACTAATTTATTTTAGTAGGAGTGCACAAATGTTGTTGTTTTTTAACAAATTGAACAGCTATAATCAAGACTATAATCAACCATAGGGATTGATGTGATTTGCTTACTGTATGTTTGTGCGTTCATGTGTGCGTGCCTTTGTCTCTGTTTGTGTGTGTGTCAGTGCGTTCAAATGAGGTCGCTCGTACGAATACCCCTTTGCCGACAAGGTCAAATAATCTTTCGATGTGTCCCTTGAGCAAGACACTTAACCCTAATTTGCTCTAGGGGCAATCTACTATGGCTGACCCTGTAAAACAACACATTTCACTGCACCTAGACAGTGTATGTGACAATAGAACATCTGTTTTGTATGACAGCCCTTAATTCCCACATTAATGATCCACCAATGATCTTCTAAAGCAGTATAAACCACGAACAAACCTGAAAAACTCCAAACGCTTCCTATAAAAATGTCATCATCTGTGCCGTCCAGGAAGCCATTCAAGCCATTGAGGCTGTTCTAAAAGTGCCTTAAATGCCAAGGCTGTGGCAGATAGATCTGGATGAGAAATGTCATGTGGGAGCAGCCCCACTGTGCCTGCAACCCTGTTCAGATCTCTCTCTTCTCTATGGAGACTCCAGCTGTTGCAGACTGATGAAAGCGAAGCTGCGGTGGGCTCCGTAACTCCGGCAACCTTTAACCATCACCTGACCTTTTGGACTGGAGAAATGCCTTTGATAATGTGCCATGTGGTTTGGTATTTTTTATTCTTTCTCTCTCTCTCTCTTTCTCTCTCTCTCTCTCTCTCTCTCATATGTTGGTGTCCAAAGTAACGGCTGTCTTGTTTTTAATGAGAGCATAACAATGTTAAGTATTCACACGGACACCTTTGAGTTACTCTAACCGCTGTGGTTTTTAGCTAGAGGCATAACTGGAGTTAGGATCTGAAATTAATAGCTAATTTGGAGAACATTCCGTGCTGTGCTGAGAGGAAAGAAAGTGTTTTGTACATTTAATGATTGTTTAATGATTCTGTTTCAAAGAAAAACAATTTACATTTGGCTGGGTTAATAAAATTAATAAAATGCTGTATAATATATTTACAAAATGTATAATCTTCCAATCCATAGATATATACATCCAAATATCCAAGAAAATATCCCAAAATTGTACATTCCGTAACCATTGACTTACAGGAAATGCTGCACCTATGACTGGCCCTTTCTGCTGCATTCTGTGGGAAGAATGAGCATGGTGTGTTCAATCTGAGATGTGTTGCTTGGCATCAGGGAGCGAGGAGTGGGGAGGCTGCAGGCACCCCGTGGGGTCACAGCTGGAGAGGATGCTGGAGTTTAAATGTCATCGTTGAAGGGGCACACACGGGTGCCATTTTGCCTGACACGCTGCATGCTGAGGGACTGCTAGCAGGATTCGGGCAGGTTAGAAACCGATACTGATCCTGGCCCAAATCTTCTGCCATTTATCGTGCGGTTGCCCAGTTAGTACATCTGGCAAGTTAACATGGACAGTAGCAGGAGTATCCTGCAGTATCCTGCAGACTCACAAGCAGATGGTGTGTCTGTATATGAAGCCCTGTAATAGTACAATATAAGCCCTTAATGATGCAATATACTTACTGTAATGTGTTAGCACAAATTAAATCTTACTCTCCTTATAATTTGATATTAAGAGGAGTTAATGAATGAGAGAGAACCAGAGTATTAGTATTGTGGCCAGGGGTGGCATTGAGGAGAGTGGTCATAGTAGACAAGGTGATGGTGATTGTGATGTCTCGGAGTGATGACAAAGTGTTGAGCACAGACGATTGACTCTGAAGAGCAACAACAGATGCCTTCAGAAATCTCACTCTCACTATAAAGCTGTAGGAATTGAACACAAGGACTGGGCCATTTCCCAGGGGTGGACCACAGTACAGTACAGTGCTGTGCTGTGCACACCTCCTCTATGAACAGCATGACTCTTTCCAATTTTGATATTCCTCTGTAAAGGTACAACCTTGCCCAGTGCATCTGCTCATGGTTACAGGTTACACGTGTATACTCTGTGACTCAATGCCACTACGCACTCAAAGTTCTCAATATTTGTGTGGGGGAGTGGCATGGTATTGTAACATTCACTGAGCTCTGACAGACTATACTAGAGGTATTCTGGAGTAACTGAGATATACTGGACTATTGATTTATATTTTAGACTAGAGCAGGGATGGACTGGGACCACAAACTGGCATGGGTATTTCTAACACACTGGCCCATTTTGAGGCCCCCAACAGTTTTACTTAGAGGCCCCCATTATTAGCCAAATAATTATATTTCTGCTCAATACAACAACAACAACAACAACAACATCAACAACAACAACAACAACATTTTGACAGGCCCACTGGGCTAAAGATGGACCAGCCCATCTGGCATTTGCCTGGACTGCGCTATGGCCAGTCCGTTGCTGTACTAGAGGCCAACAAAAAGGCAAAAGAAAATGCAAAGCAATAACATAAAACGTATTCTACAACGGGTTGGTCAAAACAAGCATTGTGATTGGTTGAGATGTGTTCTAAGCCATATTAACAAACCTATGACACAAAAATGGGCATCTTGTTTTCTGTTCCATCTGAGAAATCCCCCGCGCATCCAGTGTCCCATCAGCCCAACGACTGAGTCATGTCTCTGGCAACCAAACCAGAATGAACGGCCAGCTGGCATGGCTAGCAACCATAGATGTGTCGAGACTAGGCCTATATTTTTGTTAAGGGATGAAATAGTAGCCCATGAATGCATTCATCCAAATATTTTATTTATTTAATTGGTAACCCGTTGTAGAAAAGCAATTGTACACTCAAGGTTGTGCAAAACTACTTTTTTAGCACGGCTGTGTTGATCTATGGTACTAGGCTATGCCTCGTACCTATGACCACAGCACAGCCATACTAAAAAATAGTTTAGCACGCCCTCTCGTGTACAATTGCATTATTGAACACAGAGTTAATGCATTTCACATTAATCAGTCCATATATAATATATAAGCATAACGTACAAAGAAGACTGTTACGGTAATGAGTCTTAATCCATTTGATTTAAAGTTTATGGTACACTACCTGCTACTGGTTGCCGTGAAAATATGGTAAATATACAATAAGTGACTGTGTTTTTACTGCTAAATTAGCCCTCCTGTTCTCCACTCATTACCTGTATTAACTGCACCTGTTTGAACTCGTTACCTGTATAAAAGACACCTGTCCACACACTCAATCAAACAGACTCCAACCTCTCCACAATGGCCAAGACCAGAGAGCTGTGTAAGGACATCAGGGATAAAATTGTAGACCTGCACAAGGCTGGGATGGGCTACAGGACAATAGGCAAGCAGCTTGGTGAGAAGGCAACAACTGTTGGCGCAATTATTAGAAAATGGAAGAAGTTCAAGATGACGGTCAATCTCCCTCGGTCTGGGGCACCATGCAAGATCTCACCTCGTGGGGCATCAATGATCATGAGGAAGGTGAGGGATCAGCCCAGAACTACACGGCAGGACCTGGTCAATGACCTGAAGCGAGCTAGGACCACAGTCTCAAAGAAAACCATTAGTAACACACTACGCCGTCATGGATTAAAATCCTGCAGCGCACGCAAGGTCCCTCTGCTCAAGCCAGCGCATGTCCAGGCCCGTCTGAAGTTTGCCAATGACCATCTGGATGATCCAGAGGAGGAATGGGAGAAGGTCATGTGGTCTGATGAGACAAAAATAGAGCTTTTTGGTCTAAACTCGACTCGCCGTGTTTGGAGGAAGAAGAAGGATGAGTACAACCCCAAGAACACCATCCCAACCGTGAAGCATGGAGGTGGAAACATCATTCTTTGGGGATGCTTTTCTGTAAAGGGGACAGGACGACTGCACCGTATTGAGGGGAGGATGGATGGGGCCATGTATCGCGAGATCTTGGCCAACAACCTCCTTCCCTCAGTAAGAGCATTGAAGATGGGTTGTGGCTGGGTCTTCCAGCATGACAACGACCCGAAACACACAGCCAGGGCAACTAAGGAGTGGCTCCGTAAGAAGCATCTCAAGGTCCTGGAGTGGCCTAGCCAGTCTCCAGACCTGAACCCAATAGAAAATCTTTGGAGTGAGCTGAAAGTCTGTATTGCCCAGCGACAGCCCCGAAACCTGAAGGATCTGGAGAAGGTCTGTATGGAGGAGTGGGCCAAAATCCCTGCTGCAGTGTGTGCAAACCTGGTCAAGAACTACAGGAAACGTATGATCTCTGTAATTGCAAACAAAGGTTTCTGTACCAAATATTAAGTTCTGCTTTTCTGATGTATCAAATACTTATGTCATGCAATAAAATGCAAATTAATTACTTAAAAATCATGCAATGTGATTTTCTGGATTTTTGTTTTAGATTCCGTCACTCACAGTTGAAGAGTACCTATGATAAAAATTACAGACTTCTACATGCTTTGTAAGTGGGAAAACCTGCAAAATCGGCAGTGTATCAAATACTTGTTCTCCCCACTGTACGTACAGTGTAGTATCCCGCAAGCCAGTTGCTTTGGGCTGTTACTGTTCTCTATTTTTACAAATGATTTGCCATTTGTCTTACAATTAGCTAAAATTATTATGCATTCTACACATCAGCACCTACAGCTGACTGAGAGTCTTAGCAAGGTGTTACAGTCAGTTTCAGAATGGGTAATTAACAATAAAACAGGTCTTAAATACATCTGAAACCAAAGGCATTGTATTTGGTTCAAAGCATTCTCTTCGACCTAATCCTCAACTGGAGTTGTGCATAAAGGCTGTGGCCAATCTGAACTTCTAGGAGTAACATTGGAAATTCAGTTATCATGTTCAAGTCATATTGACAAAGTTGTTGTGAAGATGGGGAGAGGTATGTCTGTTCTAAAAAGTTATGCATTTTTTACACAAAGATCCACTGTACTAGTTGTTCAGGCTCTGATCTTGTCCCATATTGATTACTGTCCAGTAATATAGTCAGGTGCAGCAAAGAAGCACACCTTGCTCTTAACTGCACACACAGAACTAACATCAACAACATGCATGATTGTCTTTCATGGTTGAGGAGAAATTGATTACTTCACTTCCAGTCTTTTTAAGAAACATTTGTGTGTTGAAAATGCCTAACCACTTATATAATTTACTTGCATACACATCAGACATACACTATATATACAAATGTATGTGGACACCCCTTCAAATGAGTGTATTCGGCTATTTCATCCACACCCATTGCTGACAGGTGTATAAAATCGAGTACACCGCCATGCAATCTCCATAGACAAACATTGGCAGTAGAATGGCCTTACTGAAGAGCTCAGTGACTTTCAACGTGGCGTCATCATTCCAACAAGTCAGTTCATAAAATCTCTGCCCTGCTAGAGCTGCCCCGGTCAACTGTAAGTGCTGTGGAAGCATCTAGGAGCAACAACGGCTCAGCCACGAAGTGATAGGCCACACAAGCTCACAGAACGGGACCGCCGAGTGCTGAAGCGTGTAGCACGTAAAAATCTTCTGTCCTCGGATGCAAAACTCACTACCGATTTCCAAACTGCCTCTGGGAGCAATGTCAGCACAATAACTGTTCATTGGTAGCTTCATGAAATAGGTTTCCACGGCCGAGCAGCCGCACACAAGATTAAGATCACCATGCGCAATGTCAAGCATCAGCTATTGGACTCAGTGGAAACACGTTCTCTGGAGTGATGCTTCACCATCCGGCAGTCCAACGGACAAATCTGAGTTTGGCGGATGCCAGGAGAACGCTACCTGTCTCAATGCATAGTGCCAACTGTAAAGTTTGATGGAGGAGGAATAATGGTCTGGGGCTGTTTTTCATGGTTTGGGCTAGACCCCTTAGTTCCAGTGAAGGGAAATCTTAACGCTACAGCATACAATGACATTCTAGATGATTCTGTGCTTCCAACTTTGTGGCAACAATTTGGGGAAGGCTCTTTCCTGTTTCAGCATGACAATGCCACCGTGCACAAAGCGAGGTCCATACAGAAATGGTTTGTCAGGATCGGTGTGGAAGAACTTGACTGTCCTGCCAGAACCCTGACCGCAACCCCATCGAAAACCTTTGTGATGAATTGGAACGCGACTGCGAGCCAGGCCTAATCGCCCAACATCAGTGCCCGACCTCACTAATGCTCTTGTGGCTGAATGGAAGCAAATCCCTGCAGCAATGTTCCAACATCTAGTGGAAAAGTTTCCCAGAAGAGTGGAGGCTGTTATAGCAGCAAAGGGGGATCAATCAACTCCATATTAATACCCATGATTTTGGAATGAGATGTTCGACGAGCAGTCGAATACTTTTGGTCATATAGTCTACATACCCCACCAGACATGCCACTATGGGATTCTTCACAGTTCCCAAACCAAAAACAGATTTACATTTCTAACAGTCATTCTGAATCCCATGTAAAATAGCCTTTTAAGTGACTAAAACATCACCTAAAACATGTTTTCAAGATAAAAATGCACACAATCTTTGAAAAGGTACATTTTCTCTCATGTCAAACTAGCAGGAAGTCTGAAAAGAAAAAACCTCTAATTATATTTCACATTCTACAGTCACCTAGCTATGGTTACAAGGTGGTACTTATTTCAATTAGGTAAGATAATATGATGTTACCATTGGAGTATTAAAATTTTGTGATGTCTTTTTCTGATCCCACCTCCTGAATCCAAATTTTTGACATGGGGGAGGGGACCAGTAACTTTATGATCAAACTTGGCCAATGAAGAAGCAACAGTCAAAATATCATCCAATTTCATGGACCTTTAATACATTGCTCAGTTATGTATAGAGCCTGGTCATCGTGGAATGCCCAGGCAAAAAGCAAGTTTAGCTTTAAAAAAACTGATTCTTTAATACACATACAGTGAATTTGACTTTTACTGTCATTTCTATTTCTATGAAAATACCCTCAAATTAAAGCTGAAAGTCTGTCAGGCTCTGGCCATAGAGAAGCCCATTTGCTTCTCTATGTAGCCATGGTCAGAATCTGACAGTTCTATTCTTTCAGTTTTCTGGTGGTGGTTTGTGTGGGATCCCTAATTAGAGGCAGCTGTAGAGCATCGTCTCTAATTAGGGATCCTACATAGGTTGGTAGGTTTCCCACTGAGTTTGTGGGTCGTTGTCGTATGTTTCGCAGTCACGGTGACAGTAAGTGTGCTTTGTTGTTACGTCCGTTCATTCGTGTCTGTTTTGGGTAACGTGACGTTTTGTCTTTCGTGTTTGTTTGTATTGTATAGTTCGTTCATTTGTAAATTTATATTACATAGTAAATGCCGTCTGCTCCGCTCTAGTGCCAGAGCAGTCCGCTCAACCGGTACCTAATCCGGGTCCAGCCGTCTGCTCCGCTCCAGTGCCAGAGCAGTCCGCTCCACCGGTGCCCATTCCGGGTCCAGCCGTCTGCTCCGCTCCAGTGCCAGAGCAGTCCGCTCCACCGGTGCCCATTCCGGGTCCAGCCGTCTGCTCCACTCCAGAGCCAGAGCAGTCCGCTCCACCGGTCCCCAATCCGGGTCCAGCCGTCTGCTCTGCTCCAGTGCCAGAGCAGTCCGCTCCACCGGTGCCCATTCCGGGTCCAGCCGTCTGCTCCACTCCAGAGCCAGAGCAGTCCGCTCCACCGGTCCCCAATCCGGGTCCAGCCGTCTGCTCTGCTCCAGTGCCAGAGCAGTCCGCTCCACCGGTGCCCATTCCGGGTCCAGCCGTCTGCTCCACTCCAGAGCCAGAGCAGTCCGCTCCACCGTTCCCCAATCCGGGTCCAGCCGTCTGCTCTGCTCCAGTGCCAGAGCAGTCCGCTCCACCGGTACCCAGTCCGGGTTCAGCCGTCTGCTCCGCTCCAGAGTCTGAGCAGTCCGCCCCACCGGTGCCCGGTTGTTTTCCCAGCTCCATGGCCGGAGCCAGTTGCCCCACCGATGCCCAGTCCAGGCCCGGGTGTTTGCCCCGCTCCATGGCCGGAGCCGTTTGCCACACCGGTGCCCAGTCCTGGCCCGGTTGTTTTCCCCGCTCCATGGCTGCAGTCGTTTACCCCACCAGTGCTCAGTCCGGGTCCGGGTCCGGTTCCTTGCCCAGCTCCATGGCCGGAGCAGTTTACTCCACTGGTGCCCAGTCCGGGCCTGGTTGTTTTCCCCGCTCCTGAGCCGGAGCCGTTTACCCCACAGGTGCCCAGTCTGGGCCCGGTTAATTGCCCAACTCCATGGCCGGAGCCGGTTGCCCCACCGGTGCCCAGTCCGGGCCCGGTTGTTTTCCCCACTCCATGGCCGGAGCCGTTTACCCCACCGGTGCCCAGTCCGGGCCCGGTTAATGGTCCCGCTCCATGGCCGGAGCCGTTGGCCCCACCGGTACCCAGTCCGGGCCCGGTTATAAAGAAGGAGCATGGGAGAATCCTTGGGGGGGGAGGGGGTACTGTCAGGCTCTGGCCATAGAGAAGCCCATTTGCTTCTCTATGTAGCCATGGTCAGAGTCTGACAGTTCTATTCTTTCAGTTTTCTGGTGGTGGTTTGTGTGGGATCCCTAATTAGAGGCAGCTGTAGCGCATCGTCTCTAATTAGGGATCCTACATAGGTTGGTAGGTTTCACACTGGGTTTGTGGGTCGTTGTCGTATGTTTCGCAGTCACGGTGACAGTAAGTGTGCTTTAGTTGTTACGTCCGTTCATTCGTGTCTGTTTTGGGTAACGTGACGTTTTATCTTTCGTGTTTGTTTGTATTGTATAGTTCGTTCATTTGTACATTTATATTACATAGTAAATAAAAAAAGAATGTCAAACTATAATCCCTGCGCTGCGTCTTGGTCGAGGTATGCACCCTCACGTGACAAAGTCTGTACTTAGTCATTGTTTGATTTCAAATCCAAACTTTTGGAGTATAGGGTCAAAAGAAGAAACAATTATCACTTGTCTTATGATGTCTATCCAATATATTTATTTACATTTTTTATTTAGAATTTAAAGTGGTACTCAAGTCTACTTTTGACCTCATTTAAAACATGATTTACTTCACAAAAGGCAAATCTCAATAGGTGGTCCAAACAAGTCAAGACATAGCACAAGTGAGGGGGGGCTTTCCTCTTTTGTCCTCTATTGCTCCTCTGTTCCTTAAGCAAAGGGGAGGCCGGTGACATCAAGGATTCCCATCAGACCATCTCCTTGAAGTTTGCAGTTGTGTCTAAAAAACACTATTTTGCTCAAAACATATACATTTTTACCCTTTAGTGTGTGTATAGTACTTTACTGTATTTATACTTGGGATATCACTTTCAATAGTAAAAGTTTACTAAATTAACTAAAGTAAAAAAATTAAAGAGCAACAATAAAATAACAATAACGAGGCTGTGTACAGGGGGTACCGGTACAAAGTCAATGTGCGGGGGTACAGGTTAGTCGAGGTAATTGAGGTAATATATGTACATGTAGGTAGGGGTAAAGTGACTATGCATAGATAATAACCAGCGAGTAGCAGTCAGCGTACAAACTTCATTATTGTTCTGTACTCTGTCATCTATTTGTATATGTTATGTGGACCCCAGGAAGAGTAGCTGCTGCATGTGCAGTAGCTAATGGAGATCCTAATAAACTAAACTAAACTGTTAAGAGGATACTTTGCATTTCACAGTAACTTAATGGCAGCTGGTCACCAGGAAGATCATGTTTAACTTACTGTCAGATAGTTGCAAGTGAGTTATTGATACATTTGCTGTAACTTACTGTGGCTGATCTTGGTCACGCTCATCGACCTCATGGTGTGGGGTTTGAAATCCCAGATGAGGCTGAGTTCCAAGTGTGCTCACATTATGATTAGAAGAAGTCCCCATGTTCTCATCAGAAAATGTTATTGAAGGTACAGTAAATCACGGCCAGCTAGTTGCAATTGGGTTACTTTGAATATTACAATAACCTAAATTACTGGCAGTTATATGCCAGTGAGTTACTAGCAGTTACTGGGCAGTAAGTTATGGTACAGTTATGTATAGTAATCCTAGGTGTAAAATAACAAATAATGGATACTTTTCAGAAAGTATTAAACTGTCATGAGGAGTAAAACAAGGATGTCTGCTGTCGTCATATCTATACTGAACAAAAATATAAACGCAATATACAACAATTTCAAAGATTATACTGAGTTTCAGTTCATATAAAGAAATCAGTCAGTTGAATTAAATGCGTTAGGCCTTAATCTATGACTGAGAATACAGATATGCATCTGTTGGTCACAGATGCCTTTAAAAAATGTAGGGACGTGGATCAGAAAACCAGTCAGTATCTGGTGTGACACATATCCTTCGCATAGAGTTGATCAGGCTGTTGATTGTGGCCTGTGAAATGTTGTCCCACTTCTTTTCAATGGTTGTGTGAAGTTGCTGGATATTGTTGGGAACTGGAATATGCTGTCATACACGTCAATCCAGAGCATCCCAAACATTATGGGTGACATGTCTGGTGACTTTTCAGGCCATTGAAGAACTGGGACATTTTCGGCTTCCAGGGATTGTGTAAAGATCATTGCGACATGGGGCCGTGCATTATCATGCTGAAATATGAGGTGATGGAGGTGGATGAATGGCACGACAATGGGCCTCAAGATCTCATTACAGTATCTCTGTGCATTCAACTAGTCAACGATAAAATGCAATTGTGTTCGTTGTCCGTAGCTTATGCCTGCCCATACCATAACCCCACCGCCACCATGGGGCACTCTGTTCACAACGTTAGATGTACCGCCAAGTTCTCTAAAACAACATTGCAGGCGGCTTATGGTAGAGAAATTAACATTAAACTATCTGGAAACATTCCTGCAGTCCGCATGACAATTGCATGCTCCTTAAAAACTTGAGACATCTGTGGCATTGTGTTGTGTGACAAAACTGACCATTTTAGTGGCCTTTTATTTTCCCCAACACAAGCTGTTTTCTAGTGACATTTATTTGCATACATCCATAACAATGAGTGAATGAGGCTCAATTTCGTCTGGCATAGAAATTGTGCTCACTCGTCAGGACTGTTATTCAGAGGAGCTAGCCAGCAACACAGATAACACAATCACTTCAAACTGAAGCTGGAAAGACTGCAAACTAGCTGCACTTCTTTTTGTTTGACCTTTTTTCAATTTACATTTCTTTGTATATATCCATAAAAATGATGCCAGCTGATTCATGATTTTGACTGGCTGAGAAACGCTGCCTGCCTGTCTGTCTGCCTCGTCCCGACTCCCAACACGTTCATTACTATGGGACAGCTGGAGATGGAATTTGAATATTGAAACAATGTTGCAAATGTCGGAGAGACAGACAGCAAGGTTTATACAAATCTCGCTGTTGAAAACTAAATGTTAGAGACAGTGGATTGCACAGTCAGATAGAACAGAGTAAACAGGCATTTTGACGTCATAGATTTAACCGGTGGTAACTTGTGGAATAGACACCGGCTGAAATGCGGTTTTAACCTAATCAGCATTCAGGATTAGACCCACCCGTTGGTGGGTCCAGTAGATTACTGGTTGTCCAGTAGATTAGTAAGAAAGTCTCACCCCTTGTTCAAAAATGGTATTTTCCCATTTCTCCAACCTCTCACTTTCGTTTAATAGAAACCATTTTCTAAATATTGGCCTTTCTTAAACAAGCCATACAAAGCTTGTTGCAATTCCAGTTTCATCCCGGAAAAAAACAGACCAAATATTACAACAAATATTATGGTTAAACTCAAAACTTCAATTAGTTATCTTTTTTAATGGTATTATGAATAAAAAAGGTGGAAATATGTCATATGTGTAGTTAAAGGGCAATTTCTAAAATGTTCAACTTCATATTTATCATCTCCAGTACCACCTCGACAACAACATACAGTAAGTGAAAATGGCGCTTTTCTATGTTTTGTATTAAAAAAGATAGAGGAAGATAAGTGTTTCTAATGACATCTTCAACCAATTAGTAGACAATTAGTAGGCAATTGGTAGTCAATGCCTACTCATAATTGATTAAAATCACATGATGCACACTGATGATGTCATTGTAAACACTTATCGTCCTCGATCTTCTTTACTACAAAACATAGAAACGTGCCATTTTCACATATGTTGAAGTTGGGGTGGTGAATATTGCAGCATTGTTGCAAAAATGGAGGAAGCAAGTGGAAGGGGGAGAAGGTATGGAACTTGTTTGTCTGCCCTTTAAAAAAAACAATTGCAAAAATATGAATAGAAAAATTTACATTTTTTTAACAATTGTAATTACTGTGAAGTTAACAATAACTTACTGACAGCTGGTTGCCAGTTAGCAACTTGAAATGGTTGTCTAGCAATAATCAACAACCAATTGACAGAGCTTGAAGAATGTTGAAAATAATAATGGCCAAAGATTGTCCAATCCAGGTGTGCAAAGCTCTTAGAGACTTACCCAGAAAGACTCACAGCTGTTTATTTATTTTCACCTTTATTTAACCAGGTAAGCCAGTTGAGAACTAGTTCTCATTTACAGCTGCAACCTGGCAAAGATAAAGCAAAGTAGTGTGACAATAAATAACAAAAAACAACAGCACAGAGTTACACATGGTATAAACAAACGTACAGACAATGACACTATAGAAAATCAATATACAACGTGTGCAAATGTAGTTAGATTAAGGAGGTAGGACAATAAATAGGCCATAGTGGTGAAATAGTTACAATGTAATTGCTGCCTAAGGTGATTCTAACATGTATTAACTCAGGCATGTGAATACTTTTGTAAATGAGATATTTCTTTATTTCATTTTCACTAAATTTGCAAACATTTCTAAAAACACGTTTAACTTTAGGTTATTGAGTGTAATCTATTTAAACCATTTTGAATTCAGGCTGTAAGACAACACAATGTGGAATAAGTCAAGGGGTATTAATACTTTCTGAAGGCACTGTATGTACCTGGTGGCACTGCAGAAATACTGATGCACTCCCCACCACGAGGTTGCAAGTTCAAATCCCCAGACCATTCATGCACATTTTTCCACCCTGTCAACTTGGCAAGGCGGTGTCCTCTAACGGCACTGAATCGTATATCTGGCAGGGGAAGAGGGAACAAATCCAAGTCATCTGTTCAGTGAGGAATAGGATGGTTCATGATATGGGCACTGATGTATAAACCTATTAGTATTTGCACATTGTGTACAGTATTTTGACAACCTCAAATCAAACCCCTCTAGTCAAAAGGCTATAATGGCATTACCACACCAAAGGATATTCTACAATATCCAAACTAGACCTTGAGTCTAAAGAAATCTCTCATAGCCATGTATTGTGCATTCATACGACCTGTAGCTCATGTCTGTCCGTCCGTCCGTCCGTCCCATATCCCCCCCCCGAAAGAATGCAAACAAAATTAATAATAAGTGTTTGCTTATGTTCTCATGTACCGAATAAAAATATAAAGTTCAATGTGTGTTTCCATCGCATTTTCAACTCTACCGCTAGTTTTGTCACAAAAACTGTTAAATAGCAATTGTGCCTACTCTGGGGTGACTTAGATGGTTTACTTAGATGGTTATTATAGCAATATTTGCGTATTAAGGCATTTCCATCGCCATTTCTTGCATAATTAATTTACCGACACAAAAAGATCCCACCATGTCAAATGAACAAATGAAAATCTTTAATGTAGCAGTAAAAACTCTGTAACTTATTGTATATTTCACAGCAACCAGTATCCCTTAGTGTGGGAGGGAGTTACCTGTAAGTTACCATAAGGAAACAGTACCAAAGATTACAGTAAGAGTATTTGTTAACATAAAATGACTACAGTAGCATTATTGGTAAATCAGTATTGGATACTGTAAAATACCGTAAGGTAACATCCTGTACCTTTTTTTATGGTATCTTTTTGTTCTTTCAGGTAATTGGCTGCCTGTATGTTACCCTAAAAACAACAGGACATTTTTTGTGTAGTGTATTGTTCAGAAACCACGTCCCTCGCAGTAAATGAAATGTAATTATCTGTCCTATCAACTTTAACTTACTTTAATTTACTGTAATTATAAATCTTGCTCTATTTGCTGGTTCTTACCCATGTTAGAATTACTTGCTGTATAAGTTTTAATGTCCTTCCAAGTTATGGCTTTGACTTTGTTCATTATTAGCAACAACAAAAAAATCCTCAATGATTAAGCGGTGTAAGATTACATTGAGTCAACTCTGTGGATGCCAAGAGAGAATGCTCGGTGTACATCAATTACTTATATTACAGGTTGTGTTCATGTTCCAAGTTTGTTCTCTGTCTTTGAAAATCAACGTATGCAACTTAAGAAAACATCACTTTCAGTGAAATTTGGTTTTATTTTATCACATTTTGAAATGCCTTTCAAGTTGCCATCTTTCTCATTGCCTGTGCCTGTTTTTTTTATGCATGTTTCAGTAGACCAACTGTGATTCATTTCTAAATACAGTTGTTATTTATTCAGGCATTATGTTGTTATAACTCCTACGTACACTAGACGTATGTATGTTTGCTGCCTACACATGCCTTAATGGCTTTTCAGTGCTCCATATTTGACATGACATTTTGTATTCAAATGCCAGGTACAATTATCCCTTGAAAAAACAACACTCCGCTTTTAACCCGTCAGACTAAATTTCTCTTTTCCCTTTATTTCCCCCTGATAACCAGACTGATTAAATAGAGGTTGATAAAAGAGACATTTTAATGAATCAGTGAAGTGTTTGTATTTATTGGAGGTTTAGGGGATGTAACTTGCTCTATTTCTGTGAAGGTAAAGAGCAATGGTTGGTTTGAGTAAAAGATGACATGCACGGCTAAAATGATAAAAGGATTCAGTGGCTAAGATGTTGGTGTGTGTAAAGCACATGGCTATGTTCCATATGGCAACATATTCCCTTTATAGTGCCTTACTTTTAACCAGAGCCCTATGGGCCCTTGTCAAAGGTAGTTGAATATATAGGGAATTAGGGATCCATGGCTGGATTTGTGTGCTGTTGATCATGATAAATGACATGGGTGTGAGTCCAGCCCAGAATGCCATGGTGGGCATTATGCAGGACACTGGAGAGGCATATAGAGCAGGGAGGCTGAGATTTCACACATTTAATGGAATGATCCATTCAAAAGCTATCTTTTGGTATTTGTTTCATTAATCCACTGTTGATGCAGTCCAAAAATGTTTTGCAAGTCAGCAATAACATTTTCAAGACATTACTTCAAAAAGCAAATTGTAACTTGAGATATCATCATGATGATGCAACATGCATTGTACGATGCAAAATGCATCCTCATGATGAGCACGTTACAATTTGCTTTCTGAAAGCCCTATATCTTGAAAACTTCATTGCTGACATGCAAAACATTTAGGAACTGTATCAACGGTGGACTAATGAAACAAGTACCTTTAACCCTTACCCCTTTACCTGAACTACAATCCAATGTGTCTTGTAACAAGATACATTAGAGAGCTGTAATTTCTATTTTCAAAATAAAAATGGAATTCTGTGGCCGCCTTTCACCCTGCATTGGTATCAGAAGTCTGATGGCTCCAATGCTGTATATAAACCCTGGATTGCTGATGCTATGTAATTGCCAATGAGAGCCTTTGAAGGATTTATATATATATATACAGCGGGTGAAATAAGTATTGAACACGTCACCATTTTTCTCAGTAAATATATTTCCAAAGGTGCCAAAACCAATACAAATAAGTTCAGAAATTAAGTTATGTGTAATAATGTGAAATGACACTGGGAAAAAGTATTGAACACATGAAGAAAGGGAGGTGCAAAAAGGCATGGAAAGCCAAGACAACAGCTGAAAACTATCAGTAATTAAAAAGCAATCCAGCCCCCTGTCAGTGCAAATTAATATCAGCTGGTTCAGTCCCAACTGATGGCCTACAAAAAGGTCTCATTGCCAATATTATTATTATTATTATTATTATTATTACTATTTTGCTCTCATAATATAATTTAAAAGTATGCATTAAGGTGTATGTGATAGAATTAATGTCCAAAACAATAATGCATTTCTATAGCTTCCAGAATATTTTTACAATGATGGGCGAGTGCCAAGATGGAGATGCGTAGGCTTCAAAACAGCGCCCCCTGTTGTCATCTAGTGTATGTATAAATCGTTGGATGTCAATATTGTGTGATAAGAGCATCTGCTAAATGATCAAAATGTAAATATACATGTAAAAATTAACACAGCATATAGTTTACTATAAATAAAGGCATGTTACAAAAGATGATGAATTAGTCACAAATATTGTATAAAATATGAACATTTGTTTATGCCTACACTAACTGTGCACAGACATGAATATATAAAACACTATTGTGCGCAGACATGTGAACATACAAGCACAACATTTAGAGACAGAAACACACACAATTACATAATCACACATACATACAGCACACACACACACACACACACACACACACACACACACACACACACACACACACACACACACACACACACACACACACACACACACACACACACACACACACACACACACACAGACAGACAATCATTTTTTATCACACATGTACATGCAAGAAAAGTATTATTGATTACAACATACATTCAAAAGGGCCTACAGTGTAATTATCTTTATGGGTTGGGGGGAAATTGCAAGATTGATTATATGCATTTACAATAATGAGCTACTCAGCGTATGATTATGTTACAGTGCCTTAGAAATTCTGACATGAATCATAATACATTTTGCCTTTTGAATTTTTGATACATTGTGTTTGTAAAGGCGGGCACGGAGAAGTGGGGGACAAAACAGCCTTGGTATGCTACAGCTCCACAGACAGACACAGACACACACACACACCATAGAATGAACATCATGACTTGACTTAACTGAGGTTGAGATGAGCAACACCGCTTTGGCTCCAGGGCAGACTAGCCTTTTAAAGCTGTGTGAGACACAGATAGTGCAGCCTGGTGGGCAGGTAGGGAGAGTGTCTGTCTGTCGGCATGGTGGTGGCAGCGATGCAACGCGGCGGTGACGGAGACACGCCATGGCCCCATTTCGGCCAGATTGGTGTTAGTATGGGCAGCGGCTTCTCAGATTAGCAATAATTAAACAGTGAAATCAGAATGATTGCCTTTGAGTCCAGACACACCGCAGCCTCCCTCCCACCTGTCAAGTGAGGTGAGGGGGGATGGAACAAGAGTCCTGGCTGCTCGCCACGCGATCCACCCCTCCATTACAGAGATATGGGGGAACAGGGTGGAGAGAGGGGAGGTATTGAGCCATACGTGTACTTGAGTATTTGTTATTTAAATACTTTTTTCTGCATACATTTGAGTATTTTCAAATACACTGCCCAAAACATGAACTTATATTTAAGTATTTCAATGGTTATTTGTAAAAAAACAAATGATCCACCAAATTATATTTGAAAGTATTTTCAAATATTTATTTAAATACTATTTTCAAATACTGTACCTGCGTTAAATGCATGGGAGTGTTTTTACGTCAGTGTATTTTAGTATTTTAAAAAATGTACTAGCAAAGGTTCCTTATGGAACTCCAGTGGTTCCTTGAAGATCTCCAGTGTTCCTTGAGTGACTACTAATTCTAAGAGTGTACTGCGGACCCTTATCAGGGAGGTGTTGCCATGGAGAAGACAGGGCCAGGGGAAGGTGTCCGCACCCACTAGTTGTGTCTAATGAAGACGCTAATGAGAATTTATGCGACCATTGCTGTGAGCATTTATTTATGTGTAGCTCTATCCCAACACCATCCGCTGCACACGTAGCATATCTGGACACTCACTAATGGAACTAATTGGTTAAATGGTTTGCAAGTAGTCAGGGTCTAGCTGCCTATACAACTGGTTGCATTGAAGCCTGCACATAAAATGCAAAGTATGTATCCTACTGTAATATTAAAACCATATCATGCACCAACAAGTTGTCATTAACCCTTAAGTCTTACACCCAAAGTGCCCAAATGAACCAGTTGAGTTTCTATTCAACTCATGAGTAGAAGACGATATATTTTCTTTCACCCAATAAGTAATTCTCTATACCTCTGAAATTTTTATTTATTCCCCATGCTGTCATATACGCTTAGGGATCAAGTTTCCCTCTCCCAATCCTAACCTTAACCATTAGTGGGGAAAATGCAAAACTGACAATCTTAGGAAGTCTCATGCGACTTGGGTTTCAATTATGAATGCTACTAGTTGCTTTATGCATACCTATATATCACTGGTGTGACCTGATTAGGTGCATTGTTTAATGGTCTCATACCTTCTAAATAATTGCACTGAGATTGGAACAGTATCTTGCATGCAGCAGATCACAATTCCTAAAAAAGTGTGAATGGTGTCTTAAATATTTGGATTGTGGAAATTTGTCTAGCAATTTAGTTTTCAATAGAGCTCTTTTCATTTCATAGTCAAGCATCACTCAAAAAATACACATGCATTTATGGTTGGATAGCCATCCTTTGTGATTTTTGTGAAATTACATTTTGTACTTTTACGTTTGCTTAGAGTGTGTGGGATATTTAATTGGCTCACAATGTCATAAAATGCTCACTCACACAAGCTTCGGTGGAAAACTCATTACATCTTCCGAAAGAAGTCTTCTCCATTTTCCCTGGGAAGAATGCAATCAGAGCTTAATTTGACTTGACACATGGTAACAATCCTAACACCTCTGCTGATGGTTGTTGACTTAATTTGAATTGTTCATTTGTAAGTTAAACTTACAGTAATTGTTTTTCTCTGCGATTTGAACCATAACATAGAAACATTCCTGGTATCAGAAACGTATCTACTTTGATTAAGGTGCACCGCCACACCCCCCCCCGCACTTTGTTTAATCAGGGTTGATGCCAGTGGATTATCAGTGGACTATAAAACCATATGGACTGATGTACTGTAGATATTGGGATTGTATTTTACCTGTTGTGTTAGTTATTCTAACTCTGCATCTCCAACCCAAACTCCAGATAAAAAATGTGTCCATGACACAGCTTTGCAAGTGAGAGGAAAACTGCAACTCATTAGTTAATATCAAGTATTTTCTTCAGACCCTTAGGTCTTTTACCATGCATCCCATCTTTAAACAAGGAAACAAACGTAGTCCATTGAAACCAGTAACTGTAAAACATTTTTGAAGCATGTGTATATAGGTTATACCCTCCACCCGCCATACACACAGACTGAAACATAACAAACCATATCCTGAAATGTTTATTCATGGAGCTCCACTCAAAGCAAAATGTAACGACAGGGGGAAAATGTGCCAAAGACTTAAAACTAAAACATCTGAGACTCCTACCATATACGCCATACACACAGTCTATTCAACTCAACCATAGGCATGTATCCATCTTCCAATGCCAGGATTATCAATCCTGACCCCATTTTCCTCGCCAGATTTAGTACATTTTCACACTGGCAGCAATACCATCACCAAGCGTTTCTCTTTTTTGTTTAGCTGACATTGTTGTGAATGTGTGTGTGTGGGTTGCTACCCTGTCTTTAAATATAGGCAAGATGACAAGCATAGCATTTACCTTGATCAACAACATGTTTACAGCTTTGAACTACTTGGCATGGGTGATGGATGGGCTGAGATTCACACACAATGAGAAGGTTTATTGGAAGCTAATCTGAGAAGAACACTAGAATGACATGGTTGACGAACATTTCGGGGTTGACACACATTTTCGGTTGAACAGGTTCTCCAAGCTAAGGGATGGAAACATAAGACAACTTTTTCTGATTATCAATCAGGAAAGATGCTCGCTCACACATTTACATTCCTTTTATCCGTCAACTCTATTTCTGTTTTGTAAAAATGAGAGGAAGAAGAACATTTTGAGGAAAGGAGGACTCCAGATGTCTTTACATGCTTTCTTTCTCTGTTTTGTTCCACTCTGTCATTCGTCCTAGGATTTTATCAAGATGCAATGGGACTAATGTTATTGCACTCAAACACATTGTAAATCTGCTACTGCTGTAAGAATATATAAAGATAAATACACAACGCAGGGAATTAACGATAAATGGAAATAGTTGTTTTTCAGTTCAACATCTATTTACAATCTCTGTACCGGTTCCAGTTCGGGACTCATAGCTACAGTGGGGAGAACAAGTATTTGATACACTGCTGATTTTGCAGGTTTTCCTACTTACAAAGCATGTAGAAGTCTGTAATTTTTATCATAGGTACTCTTCAACTGTGAGAGACGGAATCTAAAACAAAAATCCAGAAAATCACATTGTATGATTTTTAAATAATTAATTAGCATTTTATTGCATGAAATAAGTATTTGATCACCTACCAACCAGTAAGAATTCCGGCTCTCACAGACCTGTTAGTTTTTCTTTAAGAAGCCCTCCTGTTCTCCACTCATTACCTGTATTAACTTCACCTGTTTGAACTCGTTACCTGTATAAAAGACACCTGTCCACACACTCAATCAAACAGACTCCAACCTCTCCACAATGGCCATGACCAGAGAGCTGTGTAAGGACATCAGGGATAAAATTGTAGACCTGCACAAGGCTGGGATGGGCTACAGGACAATAGGCAAGCAGCTTGGTGAGAAGGCAACAACTGTTGGCGCAATTATTAGAAAATGGAAGAAGTTCAAGATGACGGTCAATCTCCCTCGTCTGGGGCACCATGCAAGATCTCACCTCGTGGGGCATCAATGATCATGAGGAAGGTGAGGGATCAGCCCAGAACTACACGGCAGGACCTGGTCAATGACCTGAAGAGAGCTGGGACCACAGTCTCAAAGAAAACCATTAGTAACACACTACGCCGTCATGGATTAAAATCCTGCAGCGCACGCAAGGTCCCCCTGCTCAAGCCAGCGCATGTCCAGGCCCGTCTGAAGTTTGCCAATGACCATCTGGATGATCCAGAGGAGGAATGGGAGAAGGTCATGTGGTCTGATGAGACAAAAATAGAGCTTTTTGGTCTAAACTCCACTCGCCGTGTTTGGAGGAAGAAGAAGGATGAGTACAACCCCAAGAACACCATCCCAACCGTGAAGCATGGAGGTGGAAACATCATTCTTTGGAGATGCTTTTCTGCAAAGGGGACAGAACGACTGCACTGTGTTGAGGGGAGGATGGATGGGGCCATGTATCGCGAGATCTTGGCCAACAACCTCCTTCCCTCAGTAAGAGCATTGAAGATGGGTCGTGGCTGGGTCTTCCAGCATGACAACGACCTGAAACACACAGCCAGGGCAACTAAGGAGTGGCTCCGTAAGAAGCATCTCAAGGTCCTGGAGTGGCCTAGCCAGTCTCCAGACCTGAACCCAATAGAAAATCTTTGGAGGGAGCTGAAGGTCCGTATTGCCCAGCGACAGCCCCGAAACCTGAAGGATCTGTATGGAGAAGTGGGCCAAAATCCCTGCTGCAGTGTGTGAAAACCTGGTCAAGAACTACAGGAAACGTATGATCTCTGTAATTGCAAACAAAGGTTTCTGTACCAAATATTAAGTTCTGCTTTTCTGATGTATCAAATACTTATGTCATGCAATAAAATGCAAATTAATTACTTAAAAATCATACAATGTGATTTTCTGGATTTTTGTTTTAGATTCCGTCACTCACAGTTGAAGAGTACCTATGATACAAATTACAGACTTCTACATGCTTTGTAAGTGGGAAAACCTGCAAAATCGGCAGTGTATCAAATACTTGTTCTCCCCACTGTACATGTGGCAAGTTCTCATTTGTCCAAATTGTCTATACACCTTGAGCTTGAAACGGGATACTTGGTATTTGGCCATTGGCCCAATTTCACTGCAAGGAATTCTAATTGGTCAACCACAGGCTAGGCTTGGGTATAAACTACACCCTGCCTCTTTGTTCAGTGGAGAAACATTGAGGACAGGGAAGAATAAACATCTACCATCTACTATGATTTGCTCTCTTTGAATAAATAAATTTTTCTCCCCCTGATTTGCTTTGGGGTCTGTGTTATTGAAGAATAACATCAACTGCTAACACTGCGCATTGATATTTTTTTGGTCAAATCACTAGTAAAAGCATATGAATGGATCAATCAAACATCAACAATCAGAAGAAAATCATCAGTTGTAGAGCCCAGACAAGATGTCATGTTTCTTCTCTCACATCTATGGCTGTAGCAACAACAATAACATATGGAGTATAAGGTAATAATGACCGCCTAAGCATATTGCACAACATTTCCTGAGCATTAGAGGAAAAACCGAATCCTCCAACACCTTCCCTAAACGTAGCTACAGCTACAGACGCAACTGTCTTGCTCACATGCTGGATAAATAATTGATTTCCCCACCCATTCCCCCATTTCAAAGACCATTGTTCTGTTTTGGTATTACTACACATGTATTCACATTTTTCTGTGAGAGTGTATAATACATTTGAATGGTTTGTCTCTTGCATGGCCAGGTACCGAGCGAGTAGCAGGCAAGTGCCGAGGCAGTGTGTGATGCATTAGGCTAATCTGATCTCATTATACCAGCGTTTGTGGACCACACTTTCATCAGCCCTCCCTCCTTCTGCTGCTCGGTCAGCTTTATCTCCTGTTTAGTCAAATATATTACAAGACCTGAGGAGTCTCTGCTGTATGGCCTGTGGACGTACACACACACACACACACACACGCACGCACGCACGGATACATGCATGCCCACAAACGTACGCACGCACACATATATTAACACACACAAACACACAGGCTGTCATTACTGTACTGCTATCTGCGATAGTACACTTGATTCTGACATTTATTTAACATTACTTCTCCTCTCTCCCAGACATTGTGAAGTGTATTGTACTTCCTGGCCCTGTGCAAACATTGTCTCTACTGTTTTAGCTTTTTATTAGAAATGTGAAATGTGTCATGAAGGCAAATAGTGGGACAGCTGTAAGGTGTACAGATAGGGGCTGTTAAACTTGCTGCAAGGATTTCATTATGAGATAGTACTACTGTCCCAGAATGACTTTCAGAAAATGGCTTTTGTCATCTACTATTAGATTGATGCTTTTGTTTGATGTGTTATAACATTATCCTATATGACTACTACACATAATTGCACACATTACACCTGGCTGGATTTCAATAGGAATTACAGTGCCTTGCAAAAGTATTGATCCCCCTTGGCGTTTTTCCTATTCTGTTGCATTACAACCTGTAATTTACATAAATAGATTTTTATTTGGATTTCATGTAATGGACATACACAAAATAGTCCAAATTGGTGAAGTGAAATGAAAAAAATAACTTGTTTCCAAAAATTCTAAAAAATTAAAAATGGAAAAGTGATGCGTGCATATGTTTTCACCCCCTTTGCTATGAAGCCCCTAAATAAGATCTGGTGCAACCAATTACCTTCAGAAGTCACATAATTAGTTAAATAAAGTCCACCTGTGTGCAATCTAAGTGTCACATGATCTGTCACATGATCTCAGTATATATACACCTGTTCTGAAAGGCCCCAGAGTCTGCAACACCACTAAGCAAGGGGCACCACCAAGCAAGCAGCACCATGAAGACCAAGGAGATGTCCAAACAGGTCAGGGACAAAGTTGTGGAGAAGTACAGATCAGGGTTGGGTTATAAATATCAGAAACTTTGAACATCCCACAAAGCACCATTGAATCCATTATTAAAACATTTAAAGAATATGGCACCACAACAAACCTGCCAAGAGATGGCCACCCACCAAAACTCACGGACCAGGCAAGGAGGGCATTAATCAGAGAGGCAACAAAGAGACCAAAGATAACCCTGAAGGAGCTGCAAAGCTCCACAGCGGAGATTGGAGTATCTGTCCATTGGATCACTTTAAGCCGTACACTCCACAGAGCTGGGCTTTATAGAAGAGTGGCCAGAAAAAAGCCTTTAACCATTGCTTGAATAAAAAAATAAGCCAACATGTTTGGTGTTCGGCAAAAGGCATGTGGGAGACTCCCCAAACATATGGAAGAAGGTACTCTGGTCAGATGAGACTAAAATTGAGCTTTTTGGCGATCAAGGAAAACGCTATGTCTGGCACAAACCCAACAGCCAGAGAACACCGATTTCTTTCAACTGGTCAGAATTGAAGGAATGATGGATGGCGCTAAATACAGGGAAATTCTTGAGGGAAACCTGTTTCAGTCTTCCAGAGATTTGAGACTGAGCATACTGCTAAAGCAACGCTCGAGTGGTTTAAGGGGGAACATTTAAATGTCTTGGAATGGCCTAGTCAAAGCCCAGACCTCAATCCAATTGAGAATCTGTGGTATGACTTAAAGATTGCTGTACACCAGCGGAACCCATCCAACTAGAAGGAGCTGGAGAAGTTTTGCCTTTTGCCAAGCTTATAGAGAGATGTGCCAAGCTTATAGAGACATACCCCAAGAGACTTGCAGCTGTAATTGCTGCAAAAGGTGGCTCTACAAAGTATTGACTTTGGGGGGGTGAATAGTTATGCACGCTCAAGTTTTCTGTTTTTTTTGTCTTATTTCTTGTTTGCTTCACAATAAAAAATATTTTGCGTCTTCAGAGTGGTAGGCATGTTGTGTAAATCAAATGATACAAACCCCCCCAAAACTTTAATTTCAGGTTGTAAGGCAACAAAATAGGAAAAATACCAAGTGGGGTGAATACTTTCGCAAGCCACTGTACAAATCACTTTGCTAGCAACCATGACTGTGGATGCTTCCAAAATGGCACCCTATTCCCTATGCAGTGCCTGCTTTTGACCTGGGCCCTTGTCAAAAGTAGTGCACTGCATAGGCAATAGGGTGACATTTTGGACGCATTGTGTGACATTAAGGCTTATTTTCTATCTGTGACGAGATCTTCCGGAGTTCTTTAAGGTTGAGTCTGAACCCTAGCTGGCTTACCTTTGGTGAAGGACAGCCTTTTTAATGCCCTGCACAGGATGTGACACGAGTCGTAAAATCTAGTGTGCAGCGTGTAATGGTTGTAATGTGTGAAATGTGGCCATTGTGCTGCTGAAGAACTGTTGGAGTTGGAGTCACTCTCTTCTCTTCTCTTTCTCTTCTCTTGTCCTCTACTCTCTCGTCTAGAAGGTATAGTGGTTGCTTGCTGGTGATCAGAGCTTGTCAACCATTTTCTAGCCATTCCATGGAGTGTCAATTTGGTTCCTGCTGCTTGGTTGGATTGAGAATGGGGTTGGGTTGGGTGTGTGTAGGGTACAGACCTGGGTTCAAATACTATTTGAAATCATTTAAAATACGTTATCGGGAAAGTCTTAGTTTGTTAGTGGACACAGGAAGTCTTTCCAGTTCAGATCAAAATATACATCATGCACTTTCAGAGGAACAAATAAGGATCTCACATGGTACTGTTCGGTACCTTTTAGGGTATACGCTGAGTGTACAAAACATTAAGAACACCTTACAAATATCTGACTCGTTTCAGGAAACAAAGGTTTGGGGTCACTTAGAAAATTCCTTGTTTTTGAATGAAAAGCAACTTTTTGGTCCATTAAAATAACATCAAATTGATCAGAAATACAGTGTAGACATTGTTAATGTTGTAAATGACTATTATACATAGGCGTACAGAGGCCCATTATCAGCATCCATCACTCCTGTGTTCCAATGGCACATTGTTGTAGCTAATCCAAGTTTATCATTTTAAAAGGCTATTTGATCATTAGAAAACCCTTTTGCAATTATGTTAGCACAGGTGAAAACTGTTGTGCTGATTAAAGAAGCAATAAAACTGGCCTTCTTTAGACTAGTTGGGTATCTGGAGCATCAGCATTTGTGGGTTCGATTACAGGCTCAAAATGGCCAGAAACAAAGAACTTTCTTCTGAAACTCGTCTGTCTATTCTTGTTCTGAGAAATGAAGGCTATTCCATGAGATAAATTGCCAAGAATCTGAAGATCTCGTACAACGCTGTGTACTACTCCCTTCACAGAACAGTGCAAACTGTCTTTAACCAGAATAGAAAGAGGAGTGGGAGGCCCCGGTGCACAGCTGAGCATGGTAAGATAGTCTCGCTAGCTACATTTTCACGTTTCTAATTTTGTCTGAAAGTCGTTTTCATTTCAAGTTAAAGCGTACTGTTAGCTATCTAGCTGGCTGGCTCGCTAGCTAACGTTACATAAATGATCCTTGTTATAATATTATTTGTATCTCAGAGCCATTTTCATTGCTAGTTATAGCAATGAAGGTTGGTTAGCTACCAGCAGATTTATGCAGGGTAGTAACGTTATGAGTTGGAATTATGGTTCATTGTTTAGCTAGATAGCTAGCTAACAAAAGACTCCACTATTCAAGTAACATAAACATTTCAATAAAATGTTAATGATGTCACTGCAACAACTGTTCTATAGACGTAGCTCTGGCTATCTAGTTTGATTTCATAGCACTCTTGTTTATCATGGAGAAAGTTGCAAATAAGCATAATTGAATTGTTGCCAGCAGCACAGTTAGTCATCAATGCTCTGGATAACATAGAAACAGCCAAACTAGCTCAGCTAGGGCTATTAAAATGGTCAGAGTGAGATGTTTGTGTCTGGAAGTAGCTAGCAAGCTAGCCAACATTAGACAGTTAGCTTGGATGCTTGACTGCTGTTGTTAGGTCAGAACGCTTGGATCAACCCTACTGCAATGTGTGCTCTAAACACTGAGAGCGAAAAGTACTGAATTTACAAATGGACAATCTGACATTGCTCTGAGTTTATGAACGCCCAGAGAGCACTCTTAGCGCACTCTGGCACTCCAGATTGAATTTACGAACACACCCGTAGTATAAACCAACCTTTAGTCTTGAAATCTTTGGTTGTTTAGTACATGGCCTCACATGTGAATCCTTAAAGAGATGGGTGTAGGCTAAGGCTTAAGAGGGTGTGAACGATGCTGAATGGGTGTAGACAAAGAAGATTCTCCAGTAGGTTTATCAAAACATTCAAGGGCCATTTTCTCAAAAGTGAGGTTAGTTTATCAACTTTCATAGCAGAATTACTTTCCCATTGTTGCTCGACTGTAGTGTATGATATACCATTTTCTAGCTCTGAGTCTCTACTTTTATCCAATGTAAAAAACACCATTACAAATTTTTCTACATAACACCGAATTTAGCCGGTCGGCCACATATGTGTTGTAAACACACACTATATAAAATCAAATCAAAGTCTATTTGTCACATGCACAGGATACAGAAGGTGTAAATGGTACAGTGAAATGGTAACTTGCATAGTGGAGCCTTTTTTTTTTACCCATAAATCCCAACCCATTCTACCATGCAACATGCATGAATCTGCAGGTAGCTAAAGCTTACCAACTAGGTAAAATGTTAGCTAGCTAATGAACATTAGGGTATGACTAGCAATGCAAATAGCTTTCTGAGATACATATAATATTACTACATGGCTCATACACGTAACGTTAGCTAGCGAGCCAGCCAGCTAACGTTAGCTAGCTAGCTAACAGTACGCTTTAACTTGCAATGAAAACGACTTTCTGACAAAATTAGAAATGTTTAATATCTGAAGATGTAGCTAGACTCTTACCCATATACATGGATGAACGCTTCTCCCTCTCTGTCATGGATGCCATGGTTGCCCTTAGTTTGAAGATGTAATCCGGAGACAGGTGTTTTATTCAACAGCCTTCTGTGTTCTCTTTTTTACAACTTTATTTCTGAGAGTGTAGCCAGAGATTAAATCTACAACAAAACATTAGCAGGGTCAAAGTCAATTTGAAGTTATGTTGGTATACATAAAAGCGTTTTTTAATGAGGTCTACAAAATACATTATGCATGATTACTAGATATCTTGCCAATGAGTTATGAATTATATATCATGCATTTGTAAGGCAATCCCAATAGTTACACCCAATATATCGACCATATGAACTAGTATGTTTAAAGTGTTTAAAGGAGAATTTGACATGAGACCATTTTTACAGTAAATTACTGGCATAATAGTATGGCGCCGCCCTGAGTGGTCGCCTGTTAAGCAGCTCCCGTTGTTTGTGCATTAATTGTTGTTTTAGTTCGTTTCTTTCGTCTATTTTCGTCTATTTTCTTTAGTTTTATTTTTTATTTTGCTACAGTCGAACTATAACAGTTCAGGATTATGGATTTTATGGATTTTATCGCAGCTGAACGTCGACAGGAGTCGTCAACTGTTATTGTTTACAACCGAGCCCAGCTCCTGGATTTAGCCCACGCAGCGCTGCTGCTCCCCAGGGAAAAGTTTGATATTCCGGACGAATTGAAAAGACGACGCCGTGGACGCAGGGCGGGATTGAAATGTAAGGCAAAGCGGAGGAGGTTCAAGTACAAGCCGGTTATACCGTCTATTATTATGGGCAATGTGAGGTCTCTACATAACAAGATGGATGAGTTGGCGGGACTTGTTCGTGGACAAAGGATTTATCGGGAAACGAGCCTAATGTGTTTTACTGAGACTTGGCTGAACGATAACATCCCCATACAGAACGTCACTATCGACGGTTTCCAGACCATCAGAGCGGACAGGGATCGCGTCTCTTCCGGTAAGAGTAAGGGTGGTGGGCTGGCTTTATTAGTTAACAACAGATGGTGTCATCCGAACCATATTACTCTTAAGGAACAGTTTTGTAGCCTGGACATTGAACTGCTAGCCGTTAGCCTGAGACCCTACTATTTGCCGAGGGAATTCACGGCGGCCATTGCTGTTATTGTTTACATCCCGCCCTCTGCTGACGCAAACGCAGCGTGTGACGTCATCCACTCTGTTATCGCGAGGTTACAGACAGTGCATCCCAGTGCTTTCTTTGCCATTTCGGGGGATTTTAACCATGCATCTCTCTCTTCAACGCTGCCCACGTTCAAACAGTTCGTGAAGTGCCCAACCAGGAATAATAAAACTCTGGACTTGTTATATGCTAATGTGAAGGATGCATACAACTCCACTGCACTCCCTCCCCTCGGTAGATCGGATCACAACCTTGTCCACCTCACCCCACTCTACAGGCCTATGGTCCAACAGCAGCCTGCAACCACCAGGACTATTAGGAGATGGTCCCGGGAGGCGAATGAGGCCCTACAGGACTGCTTTGAAACAACAGACTGGGATGTGCTCTGTGAGGCTCATGGGGAGGACATCGATGGACTCACTGACTGCATAACAGACTATATTAATTTTTGTGTAGACAACACTGTACCCACCAGGAAGGTACGCTGTTTCCCAAACAATAAACCCTGGGTCACCAGCGACCTGAAGGCCCTGCTGAATGAGAAGAAGAGGGCCTTCAAGGAGAAGGACAAGGACAAATTGAAATGCGTCCAGAGGGAGCTGAAGTTGCGGATTGCTGAGGGGAAGAGAGTGTATAAGGAGAAGATGGAGGACAAGCTGAGGCAGAGCCAGGTGAGAGAGGTGTGGAAGGGTATGAGAAATATCACTGGCTTCAAAAAGTCAAACAGTGGGCAGACGGAGGGGACCCAGGACAAAGCCAATGAGCTGAACCAATTTTTTAACAGGTTCGATACTGGCCCTGTCCACCTCTCCTCCAGCTCCCCAGACCACACACCCTCACGGCTATCCCACCCCCACTTTGCTCACAGCACCTCTGCTGAGACAATCAGTGACCCCACCTCCGCCCCTGCCCCCCCTAGACTGATCCTCAACACCCCCCTTCCCCCCACCTCCCCACCTGGGCTGGCTTTCACCACCAACCAAGTGAAGAGAGAGCTGGAGAGACTACACCAGTGGAAAGCGGCGGGCCCTGATGGCATCAGCCCAAGGGTGCTGAGGGTCTGTGCTGACCAACTGTGTGGAATACTCCAGCGTCTTTTCAACCTTATCCTGAGCCTAGAAAGGGTCCCTGTGCTGTGGAAAACATCCTGCCTCGTCCCAGTGCCCAAGAAGGCACACACCACTGTCCTGAATGACTTCAGACCTGTAGCGCTAACATCCCACATCATGAAGACCCTGGAAAGGTTAGTCCTCGCTCACCTCAGACCCCTGGTGTGTTCATCAATGGACCCCCTGCAGTTTGCATACCAGCGCAACATCGGGGTGGATGATGCAATCATCTACCTTCTGCAGAGGGCCTACTCTCACCTGGACAACGCAGGTTGCACTGTGAGGGTCATGTTTTTTTACTTCTCCAGTGCCTTCAATACCATTCAGCCCCTGCTACTGGGTGAGAAGATGAGGAGGATGAAAGTGGAAGCACCCTTAGTCTCCTGGGTCACGGACTACCTGACCGGTAGGCCACAATTTGTGCGACTACAGAGCTGTGTGTCAGAACGGGCAGTTAGCAACACAGGGGCCCCCCAGGGTACGGTCCTGTCCCCCTTCCTGTTCACCCTCTACACCTCAGACTTCAGATATAACTCTGAGACATGCCACCTACAGAAGTTTTCGGATGACTCTGCTATTGTAGGGTGCATCAGGGGTGGGCAGGAGGAGTACAGGACCACAATCAGTGACTTTGTGTTGTGGTGTGAGCAGAATCACCTTCAGCTCAACATCAGCAAAACTAAGGAGATGGTGGTGGACTTCAGGAGAACCAAGGCACAACTGACTGCAGTCCCTATAAAGGGGATGGATGTGGAAATGGTTGAGTCATACAAGTTCCTGGGTGTCCATATGGACAACAGACTGGAATGGGCTGGTAACACCGGGGCCCTGTACAAAAAGGGCCAGAGCCGACTCTACTTTCTGAGGAGGCTCAGGTCCTTCAACGTGTGCAGTAAACTACTGCATACCTTCTACCAGTCTGTGGTGGCCAGTGCCATCTTTTTTGCAGTGGTGTGCTGGGGAGCAAACATCAAAGCCGGTGATGCTTCTCGGGTAAATAAGCTGATCAGGAAGGCTAGCTCTGTCCTGGGGATGAGCCTTGACACTCTAGAGGAGGTAGCGGAGAGACGGATCCTGGCCAAACTGCTGGCCATCATGGACAACGTCACCCACCCTCTGCACGCTATGGTTATGACGCAGAGGAGCACTTTCAGTCACAGACTGATCCCACCACGGTGTGCCAGAGAGCGCTACAGGAGGTCCTTCCTGCCGGCGGCTATGAGACTATATAATGCCTCACCGGGGTGCCGTGCCGTCGGCAACATAGATCTGGAACTGTTGGGGTGCTAGGACCTAGTTTAACAATTATGCATCCATCCGTGAGTAACTCTGGTCCGTCAGCACTCACCCACTCAGGACCTATTTATTCATACAGGTCTGTATATACATACTCATGTACAGTTGTTATATTATATCACATGCAATATTGTAAGTAATTATTGGACGTAGGCATTCACTCAGGAATGCATATTAGTATCCTGCCAGTTGCACCTTTTCTCATTGCTTTTAGTATATCGAATGTGCAATAAGTGCAGTTGTCTGTAATTAAACCCTGCACACTAAGGACTGTATTTTAAGGGAATTACTATTATTACCCCAAATGATATCATACACACATTTAGCTATTAAAGTATCTCTTCCTGTCATTTACCTGTACAGTTTGTGTAAACATGCAAGTATTCACTTATCTGTAAATATAACTGTATACCTAACTGTACAGCTAATTTAACCATGCAAAATTTTCACTTACCTGTTAATTTACCCAGTCTGTCTATTAAGTAAACTATTAATACCCTCGCTCATATCATACGCATTTTTAGCTACTGAAGTATTTCTCTGCCATCGACCTGTATAGTATAGTTAACCATCCAACATCCACCAATGTATAGTGTACATATTCAGCCAACCACTCATACTATGCAATGTCCTTTTATAGCTTTTTTTTTGCACTCCAGATATCTTGTATTTCTATACTTTTTCATACTGCCGCTATATGTATCATGTACCGTGTATCTGTCTTTTGTGTACTTTCGTTGTGGCATTTTGCACCTGCCCTGTGTTTTTGTTGTAGCTGCTTGACAATGAAATTCCCCCCCCGGGGGAGCAATAAAGTACCTATCTATCTATCTATCTATCTATCTATCTATCTATCTATCTATCTATCTATCTATCTATCTATCTATCTATCTATCTATCTATCTATCTATCTATCTATCTATCTATCTATCTATCTATCTATCTATCTATCTATCTATCTATCTATCTATCTATCTATCTAATAGTAGCCAGTAGGTTACTGTAAATTTGCAATAAATTTCTGGCAACACAGAAGCCCGAAGATTTACAGGACCTTCACTTTAACACAAATTTACAGCATATTATTGGAACACCTGAATATAGTAACATGCTGTATTTCTATAATTTACAGGGCATTACTGGAAGCACAGTGATTACTAAACTCTTTTACAGTGCAGTATTTCTGTTACGTCAATACTGTCAATACCAATTTTTGTATTTGTATTTCACTGGCCTGAACTACAATTCATGTAACCTATTGGTTAACAGTTTAATCAGAATACATGCATTTTGTATTTTCTAATACAAAAATACACAACATCGACTGACCAGGTGAAAGCTATAATCCCTTATTGATGTCAGAAGGATGTTTTAGCCTTGAGATAATTGAGACATGTATTGTGTATGTGTGCCATTCAGAGGGTGAATGGGCAAGACAAAAGATTTATGTGCCTTTGAACGGGGTATGGTAGTAGGTGCCAGGCGCACCGGTTTGTTTCAAGATCTGCAACACGGCTGGGTTAGGTGTTCCTGATGTTTGGGATACTTACAATTAGCCCGCATAACTACAACATTCTCGGTAACGGTAAGATAATCTTTTTACTTGCTATATCTGTGGTATATTCTTGTTTACCTTAGTTTACACAGACTGTAAGTCGCTCTGGACAAAATGTAAATGTAAAAACTGACAATCGCAAAGCACACTGCTGGGTATTATTCTAATGACCTCCGACTCCAAATAAGGCCAAATTTAATCGAAATACAAATAGGTTGAGAGCAGAGCACAATAGAATAATCAGCAGCAGTGTACTTTGCAAATGCTCATTTAAATGTTGGTAATATAGCAGACGCTCTTGTCCAGAGCGACTTACAGTCAGTGCATTAATTTAAGCTTATATCAGTTTCTGTAACCGTTACTGGGAATGTTTGTAACAATAAATATTTTGGAACTTTGCCCATATCTAGCTAGTGCAATATATGTTACTGTAATATTCACAGTAACTTGCCACCAGCTTTCTGTGAGTTACTGTAAAATGCAGAGCAATTGCTGTAAAATTAGCCTACTAAACTGTAAGAAAGTAAATGCTGCTGTAATCATGTTAGTATTTTATTGTATATTACATGGGATTAGTGCAAGCAGGTTGGCTGCTAGGTATTTGTATATTACAGCATATTTATGAATATTTGGGGTTTTATATCCTTTGCACTTCTAGAGGCTTAAAGAAATGCTTCCAAAATGACTTTGATTACAGGGCTAAACAAATCAAAAGGACACTGCCTAATATTCAACCATTAGAGGTTTAAGACCCGCTGTCACTCTGATCTTTTCCCGATATGCAGTACATTAAATTGTTAGAGCACTACTACATATCACTTAAATTGGCACAGCTCTCTCACTAATGGGTGCAACAAGTATAGCCTCTTACAAGGCACCCCACAAGATTTCTTAAAGAGCCACAATAACCATGCACCCACAAAAGGTACCGTATTCTGTGTGATTGGTACTTAATTACAGTAAATAACTGGCAGCCAGTAAATTACTTGAGATTTACAGGACAAATATAAATGCAATTGTATGATACTGTATTCTATGGTGTACAGCATTCACACTACTGGGTGCAACAAATATAGCCTCTTACAAGGCACACCTTAAAATATCTTAATGATCCAGCGATTCTTTCCCCTCCCACAACATTTTTCCACCATGCACCATAGTTTACAGTGTGATGCTGTAAATATATAGCAAAACAGGTAATACAGTACTACAGCAATTCATGTAATTTTACAGTATAGCAGAACGGCATTGAGCTCCCATAATGCATTGCTCTTTACAGTAATGCACTCTAATACAGAATTACAGTAGCTAATTGTGAAAGTTTTGCTATAAATTTACAGCAATTTGTTGACAAGTAGTCTATGAAATATTAGGTTTCCTGTGAATGCACTGGCTGAATTCTGAATATGCAGTCCTGGTGTAGGATAGCATAGTGGAGGACAGCCTGTTTTTTTGTCCCCCTGTTCACACTGACAACTCCAGCTGTCACACACAGGGACAATGGAGAAGAGGGGGTGTGCTCTGAATAGAACAAATAAACTGGAGACCCCCCCCCCCCCCCCCCCCCCCAAAGACTCATCATCTGCATTTGACAGGAGCCCACTTCACCGTCCCCTTCCCTTTCTCCCTCCTTTTCTCTCTCTTCTCTCCATAATCCTCCTCCTCTCCCTGTTGCTCTCCACAGGATAATTTGTCCGCTAAATAACTAATTAGGAGTTTTAGTGGGATTTTTTATTTTTTTCTTCATAGATTAGCATTTACTTATATAGGCTATCAGCTCATATGTTTCGTTCAGATACAGCCTAAATAACCTACCTCATTGTAATTTACTTTTGCGGTAAAATGGTAAAAGCATATAATTACAAATTAAAATACTATAATAGGTATGAACCTTCTTATGATGGTCCAAATGTCAGTCATGTTGGTCAGGGAGTTGGTCAACCATGGTTTGCCAGTGCTGTGATAAGATATTGTATAATTGTTAAGAATTTAGATAGCCATAAAGTTGTAGAGGAATGATTCCACACATTTTTCAAATTAACTGCATATTGCCAACATTTCATTCAAACAATGCAGTCAATCCACAGCCATACATACACTGGCTCAAATCAGTCCATGATAGGTCTTAGACAAGTTGTAAATGCAATAAGGACTGATATTGTATCATATAACAGCACTCACAGCTTTCCAAGAAGGCTATTTGTAAAGAAAATGGGTATATAACCCAAACTGTATAACTAACCTTTATTTAACTAGGCAAGTCAATCAAGAACAAATTATTATTTACAATGACGGCCTACTTGTAAAGCCCCCCGGACAAACCCTCCCCTATCCCAGGCAACGCTGGGCCAATTGTGCGCCACCCCATGGGAATCCCGATCACGACCAGTTGTGATACATCCCAGGATCGAACCAGGGACTGTAGTGACACCTCTAGCACTGCAGTGCCTTAGACCACTGCACCACTCGGGAGGCTAAATGACAATATTTTAGGTTGACTGTAATTGACTATAATTCCATTACACAATTTCTGATAGATCACATACCTTGCTTTTATTTTCCTGCATAGGCATAAGTAATAATAGGAAATGCATCAGTTATGCCTCTACTGTCATTCATTCCAATTAGACTGGTTTTGGAATTCTCCCTGACCAAGATCGCTGCCATTTTCGCACCATTACCATTATGAAACTAGTCCCTCTAGTAATTTAATTGGTTAAAGGTTATACAGTCACTAATGATGAACACCCCACCCCCTCTTTCTGTAGTGCATGCTTTCATTCTGGCTATTAGTCCACTGTATTTAGGAGAGTGGTCGGGGAAAAGGGTGGAGAGCGCGAGAAAACAGCAATTCAAACAGAACAGAGAGACCCCAAGTAGCTTAACAAATGAGTGGCTCACCCAATGTCCATTCATGCCCCCCCTCAGCCCACAAGCCTATTAGCCAAGCATCCCTCCTTGAGCATTCACTGTCGACAACATGTGGAGGCATCTCTATAGCAACCAGTGGATATGACATGTGCAAAAGACAGGGACTCCTAATCGGCTGAATATAAGGAGGGGCTCAACCATATATGATCTCAAAAAACCCAACCCCTCTACCCTTCTTTTCATTGAGCACAGAGGAGCTGAAAGGACCCACTATAGGCATCTGCAGATTCTTGCGATGCTCGGAAAATCAGGCGGGCATATCCTCCTCTTTATTTTATTTTTCTCAATCTTCGTGCGCGAGCATTGGTAGCCGCAGTATTTTGTTGAGGCGCATGGGACACTGGTAACTTTTGGGGAGGAGAGGTTTGAGTGGGAAGCTGGTAAGGAGTGCGCTGGCCACTCTGGAGCTGCGGTAGTTGCACCTGCTCTCTGGAATACAACATATATTTCCTATGTATTGCAAACCATCTGACTTGCCAATCAACATGGATTTGGGTAATTATTTTCCAGCATGTGTTGTATTTTGGCTACTACAACTAGTCTAATGCAGCTGGGAGACCTGCACGTTGCAAACTTGTATGGAAGGCATGTTTAGGCTAGGCTATATCAGTTTTATGAGGAATTAGATTATATATATATTTTTTAAATCAGATTTTGACCACTGCTTTTGTTTCTGTAATTTATTACATTTCAATTGATTTGCAATGCTTGCGTGAGTTGCCTAATTTCGTCCCTCTGTCGATGCTCCAGTTACCGAAAGATGCTATAGTGCCAGGGAAGAAATCTAACAAAACGTGTAGGCTAGGTTATATCCTAAATGTTTAGACGTTTTTAAAAATAGTTCAATGATTAATGCGGTAGTAGGCTAAAGTGTTTTAGGCCTAGCTTAAGTTATAAACTAAACCTAACCGGGGTTGAAAATATATAAATAGATTTGCTGTACAGCAGCACAGCTGCAAGTGTCCAATCGTCACATCTGTATAGGGAAATTTCACCTAAAAGCTCATTCCCCATATACCAATTGAATTAATTGATGAACTAAGCACATTTCAGTTTTTAGAAAATAAATTTCTTCCATTTGCGAGTGGGTACCCTGAACTTAAAACAAATCAATATTTGCATAAAAAGGGTGATATTTCTTTGCAACCTTTGTTATTTCTAAGAATTAATTCAGTCGATTTATTATATACACACAGAAATTGATTTGAGATAGGAATATAGGCTTCTTTTTTAAACATTACAGTTGAATGGCAAAGCAATTATTTATCATTGAGAAATGAAAAGCTGCATGGATTTACTTTGGCAAATGTTCTTATTAAACGCATGAACACTTTTGTAAAACCTTTAATTTAGAAATTCTTGTATATCACAAAATGTGAAATTCGTGTTTGATTTTAATTAATCAGACTGGAAAATGGCTGAATTTGATGGAATAAGAAGTTGCTTCTTCGTTGAAGGCAAATATATTTCTCTCTTGATAAATGTTTATTTTATTACCAGACATTAAAATATATTGGTATTTCAGATTCCAATTAGAGGCATTTGCATGTACTATTCTTATATAAAAAAAGATGGGTTTGTGTCTGATCTTTCAGGTGAAAATGTGTTTTGTTGCTTGAATGAGGGAGGGTGGGTTAACTTCAATTACTTGAAAATATTGTGATCACAGGCCTCTCTCACTGTGACCTTTATCTCAATCATTTGAATAAGCCAGAGCTACCAAAATCCATCTTCCCTTTGTCTTCAGCTAGATCTGCTAATCCTAGAGAGAGAGACAGAGAGAGACAGAGAGGAAGAGAGAGAGAGAGAGAGAGAGAGAGAGAGAGGAAGAGAGAGAGAGAGAGAGAGAGAGAGAGAGAGAGAGAGAGAGGAAGGAGAGAGAGAGAGAGAGAGAGAGAGAGAGAGAGAGAGAGAGAGAGAGAGAGAGAGAGAGAGAGAGAGAGAGAGAGAGAGAGTGGAAAGAGATAGAGAGAGAGAGAGACAGAGTGGAAGAGATAGAGAGAGAGAGAGAGAGAGAGAGAGAGAGAGAGAGAGAGAAACCCTCACTGAGAATCCTGTTCTGATGCAAGAATATTTCAAGAAGCCTGTTTTCATTCAAGGTGATAAGCAAGTCAAGGTGAACAAAAAATGTATAATAATAATACTGATTCTGGCGCAGTATATAAGAATGTTAGAGATTTTCTTAAAAGTGTTGTTCATAATTATATACACACGTTCATCAGTTCATACATCTAAATAAACCTGTCCATAATCATAATGTTTATACACATTAAGATTTTTGACATACATGAAAATTATGATGTGCAAACAAATCAATGTGATAAAAAAATATGTTAAATAGTTGCATCTATGGTTTCTTACTTAGTTGACTACCTCTGTTTATGTCTCTCCATTATCACAAATTAACAAAAACTCCTCTCTGGCATAAAAATGGAGTCCTCTCTCTTTCCCTCAAGAGAATATGCTCTTCGTTTGTTATCTTTAACCTCTTAGATACATCTGGAAAGGACATATTGAGGGGTGTGAAGAGTATTTACATCTGCATTTTTTGCTAGGATTAATTAACAGCTTCCTACAAGATATTTCTTAGTCACTGTATGTTGTCGTTATAGCGGTTTTATATATTTTAAAATTATATATACCAGAATAATTATTTTGACTATAGCATAGTATAATATTGTTGTAATTATGGCATAATATATTTTTTATACCATAAAAGCACAATCTGTGATTTTTCTCCCCAACATTTAGAAGAGCAAACATGAAATAAACACTAGACACAATATATGTCAGGATTTACTGTCATTTAAACTAAGAACATTTATTTTCATGGAGTCCTTTCTCATGTGGCTTGCTTAGAAGTGTTAAGTGTGTGGAGAGAAAGAGAGAGAGAGAGAGAGAGAGAGAAAGAGAGCGAGAGAGAGAGAGAGACGTAGAGAGAGAGAGAGAGAGAGACAAGAGGTGGAAGGGCTGCTATAGTAGACTAAAGCTACCTACCTACAGTTTCATATGCACAGACCAAGCCTCGACAATCCAGCACACATTTATCCTTATCTACCATATTGAATAATTTCCCTCATATTCAATCTGTCAAAGGATAGCATTGATGTAATAGCTCAGAGGTAGCTAAAGCTCTGTTTCGCTCATATACTGTATGTTCTCTGCGAATTATTAAAGGACTTGTTTTAGACCATTCCATTGGTATCAAGACACTTGGCTGTTGATTGAAGCTGTATGTCAGAGCCACATCCTCTGTAATCAACAGAAAAACACACACTCATCAGACCTTCATGGTAATCAGTGTGAGCGTATAAGCAAAGGCATCAGCATCCATAAAGTCACCAAAGGTTAAGGTGGTCATGCGTTATGATTATGAATGCATTTATTTTCTGGTATTTTTTTTTATAGATGCCGCTAAATGTGTACCTTACCCTTTTGCCCCCTAGGACTAAGTACTATGTTTCAGCGGTTGATGATTGTTGTGTGCTTTTGATTTGATTGAAGTTGAAAACCCCTCTTTAATTCTGATTGTAGGAAATGTGAGTGTATTGAATAGATCAAGGTAGATAGGGTACTTGATGGAGTTGGGCTGCTAGTCCAAAGTCTCTGCGGTGCATTTGGGTTCATATTCTATTAAACGGTGCTAAAACCTTCCCAGGGGTCCATGCACTTACTGAGACCCAGTCAGGCAGCCACACAGGGGCCTGTGAAACAATACCATGCCGATACCAAGCTATTCTCTTGGGCTTAGCTCTGACCACCGGGGAGGGGGCTAACAACGTCTCTGAAAGGCCCATTCTGGTGGGTTTATGCTGGGTACACACAATCTAAGATCCCCCTTTCAGGCACTCCTAGTTATTAGCTCAGGGGCCTGGGCCAGGGCCTTAATTCAGCCAAACTCAAGGCTGGAAGCCTAATTGGTGAAAAGATTTTACTGTCCAAACCTCCTGTAGCTGCACAGTGGCAGGTCTCCCCATGCCAGGACAAAATGGGCTCTAAATGTCTATAGAGCAGCCAGTGTGTGGGCTAGACAGGAGAGAGTAATATAGCTTGAGGGAGTTTGAATGCACATTATAAAACTACTATTATTGTAAGGTAATGAGTGGGCTGGGCAGGAAGTGAATCTGGGTGGAGATGAGTGGGCGTAGGTGGGATAGACAGGGAGGGAAATGCTGTGCTAATTTGTTTCCATACTTCTGTAAGACAAATGACAGAAATCCCTATTTTTTGGCTTTTCTAACATGGACATTATGCTTTTCCTTTTGCTGACAGATTGATGTCCATTTCCGTGTTTGTACATTTTGTCACTGGTGTGCACAGATCTTAATTTGATAAAGTTTGCTACAGCAGGAAAATAATTCTGCAACAACAGAAAACGTGAATTGTTATTTGGATTATAATTCATGGGCATATTTGTAGGGGTTGATACATTGTTCATATGGGAAAAATCAAGTTTGGCATTTCTAATTACACATTTCACTTTTTAAACCTCAAATATACTAACAGTTTAATATTCATCATCTGTATGTGTATGCGTGCAGATGTGTAGGGCATTTTCTCATCCCATTTTCTCTCTCTCCTCCCAGAAGGGCAGCTTGAGCCAGATCCCGGTGGTCAAGGAGAGTCATCTGGAGTCTGGTCAGTTCGTGGTCTTGACAATCATCTCCATGGTCCTGATCATGGGGGCGCTGGCAGCGTCTGGCAGGCTCTTCTGTCTGCGTCACCGCTCCCACCTCCAACTGAAGGAGAAACTAGCCAGCCTGGGGACTGACACCAGCGCTGATGCAACCGCAACCTATCAGGTGAGGGGAGCCTCCTCGGCTTCAGCCAATCAAAGTGTAGCCGCTGAGTGCTCTACTGGTAGAGTATGCACTCTGGTTCCAGTCCCTGATACTAGCCTTATTCTGATTAGTCTGCAGTGACACGTAGTCGTTGTGTCTTGAATTACTTGACGGAATATTTGGTTGTTTTTGTCACATATGTAACAGTTGTTTGTAGAATGTCTATTCATAATAGAGCTAGGTTGTGATTTAAGAGTGGTTATCAATAGAATGTAAAGTAGGTGTCGTTTCTGTAAACTAATTTAAAGATTACCCATCATTTGGTTCTGTATTATGGAAAAGTGTAATTTGTGGTTTAGTTGTTATGAAAAAAAATTGAAATAGAATTAACAACAGTCGTGAAACCAGACTGACTACTGCGCTCAGGCTGGTTTAACAAGGCTAGTCAAATGTATCCAGAGGTCTAAACTCCAGACAAAGCCTTGATATTCCAGTGAAGGTTGTATTGGCTATGACCTGTGACTAGGGGAGGGTCTTTTCAGCAGGGGAACGAGTTCATTGTGTGACCTATTCCTTCCATTCCTCAAGGACCAGCGGCTGGCCGGCTGGCTGGGTGGCTGGCTCGTATTGATTTTGTCCTGGGCTCAGCTGTGCTCAGCATGGCCACTCAGTGCACATCCACCCATCACATTCACATTCTCAATATTTAATCAGTCTTTCCAGATTGTACACACTAAAGATGGACAATCATTAAGAAAACAGAGAAATGTTTTGTACTGTAACCGTTCATTCAGGCCCCTGTTTCTTCAATGTTCTTTTATTTTTGTTGGTTTAATGGACTTTTGCAATATTTACAATATAATTATTTCAATAAAATATTTGTTTTTGTAGCCTTTCATGTTTCCCAGATGAATTGTTATATTATGACAATATACTGAATGGAGCATGTGAACTCTTAAGGCAGGTATTGCCAGTTAAGTGGTTTAGCAATCAATCTTAACTCTATACCGTCCTTCTTTTTTGTTATTTGCTTTAACATTGAACTTGGAGCAATGAGACTGTCTGGCATCCATGTGGGTACAACATATTTGATGGTTACAGATATAGCTCTAGGGTAGAGCAAGTATAAGGGTTGCACAATTCTGGTAATTTTCCCCAAATTACCAGGTTTTCCCAGAAATCCCAGTTGGAGGATTCACTAATTTCCTGCTCATTCCCTCCTCCTATTCCAACCGGGAATTTTGGCGAAGTTAACAAAATTATGCATCCTTAGTACAGCAGTACATTGTCAGTGTCTTCTGACTATAGTTTTTGCTGGATTACAATTCGTTTTCCATTGTTGAAAAGAAACAGGGCCTGCGTCCCACCCTATTCTCTATTTAGTGAACTTTGTTTTTTACCAGAACCCTATGGGCCATATAGGGAATAGAGTGCTATTTGAGACGCAACCCTTGACTCTGTAAAGGTGTAGACTAGAGATACTGGATTAATTATTAAGTGGAGGTGGAAAGTGCCCTGAAGCCATGGCCCAGGGCAGATTCTCATGGTTATAATGATTAAGGTTAGACGTAGGGAAAGCTAATCCTAGACCAGGGCGTAGGTGCTGGTCCCTGGAGTGAAATATCATTTACATTTACATTTTAGTCATTTAGCAGACGCTCTTATCCAGAGCGACTTACAAATTGGTGCATTCGACTTAGGATAGCCAGTGGGAAAACCACATCTCGATCACAGTAAGTACATTTCTTTAAACAAGCAGCTGTGAGGAAAGTCAGTGATAGCAGAGAAACAAGTCAGGTGTTAGTTTAGACAAAAGGATTACTGTTATACTATTCTAGGTATTCCTTAAAGAGGTAGGGTTTCAAGTGTCTCCGGAAGGTGGTCAGTGACTCCGCTGTCCTGGCGTCGTGGGGGAGCTTGTTCCACCATTGAGGTGCCAAAGCAGCAAAGAGCTTTGACTGGGATGAGCCCGAACTGTGCTAGGTAGGGGGGCTAGCAGTGTCCTCGTTTGGGTGTAGGGTCTGATCAGAGCCTGGAGGTAAGGAGGTGCCGTTCCCCTCAAAGCTCCGTAGCAAACACCATGGTTTTGTAGTAGATGTGAGCTTCAAATGGAAGCCAGTGGAGTATGCGGAGGAGTGGGGTGATATGAGAGAACTTGGGAAGGTTGAACACCAGACGGGCTGCAGCGTTCTGGATAGGTTGTAGGGGTTTAATGGCGCAGGCAGGGAGCCCAGCCAACAGCAAGTTGCAGTAATCCAGACGGGAGATGACAAGAGATTAGGACCTGTGCTGCTTTCTGTGTAAGGTAGGGTCATACTCTGCGAATGTTGTAGAGCATGAACCTGCAGGATCGGGTCACCGCTTTGATGTTAGCAGAGAACGACAGGGTGTTGTCCAGGGTCACACCAAGGTTCTTTGCACTCTGTGAGGAGGACAAAATGGAGTTGTCAACTGTGATGGCGAGATCATGGAGCGGGCAGTCCTTCACCGTGAGGAAGAGCAGCTCCGTCTTGCCGAGGTTCAGCTTGAGGTGGTGATCCGACATCCAAACTGATATGTCTGCCAGGCATGCAGAGATGTGATTCGCCACCTGGTTATCAGAAGGGGGAAAGGAGAACATTTATTGAGTGTCGTCTGCGTAGCAATGATAGGAGAGACCATGTGAGGATATGACAGAGCCAAGTGACTTGGTGTATAGAGAGAATAGGAGAAGGCCTAGAACTGAGCCCTGGGGGACACCAGTGGTGAGAGCACGTGGTGCGACCTGTCAGGTAGGACGCAATCCAAGAGTGTGCAGCGCCGGAGATGCCCAACTCGGAGAGGGTGGAGAGGAGGATCTGATGGTTCACAGTATCAAAGGCAGCAGATACTGTAGGTCTAGAAGGACAAGAGCAGAAGAGAGAGAGTTAGATTTGGCAGTACACAGAGAAGAGCAGTCTCAGTTGAATGACCAGTCTTGAAACCTGACTGGTTAGGATCAAGAAGGTCATTCTGAGAGAGATAGCAGGAGAGTTGGTTAGAGACGGCACGCTCAAGAGTTTTGGAGAGAAAAGAAAGAAGGGATACTGGCTGTAGTTGTTGACATCGGAGGGATCGAGTGTAGGTTTTTTGAGGAGGGGTGCAACTCTCGCCCTCTTGAAGACGGAAGGGACACAACCAGCAGTCAAGGATGAGTTGATGAGCAAGGTGAGGTGAGGGAGAAGGTCTTCGGCAATGGTCTGGAGAAGAGAGGAGGGGATAGATCGTAAGATGGACTAGTAGCAATGTGCTGCTTTCAGAAGACACTGCCTTCTGCTTTTCTGGCTTACTGCTATGGGCCCTGGTCAAAGGAGTGCACTTCATAGGGAATAGGTTGCCATTCGGGATGCAAATGAGGTTGAAGATCAGTCTGTGGGTTTGACTGGTGCAGGCTAAACACCAAACACGATAGGCTTCACAGATTACTGTGACTATAATGGAGAAATCTCCAGCGCCACAAAAGGCTGACACTATCGGGAGGGGGAAGGAAGAAAGGGGAGAGAGGGGGTTCTGTAAGATTGCACCCTTCAAACAATAAGGTGCTTTTATCTTGTTCTCTTTTCTCTCCTTTTTTGATTTGTGGGAAGATGACTGGTTGGCCAGATAACGCCCAGGCTCTGAATCCCTAATGGGGCATCTGTGAGCACAATGCATGATGGGAGAAAAGCAGAGTCAATATGTAGAGAGGAGTAATCTTCATGGTGGGGTGGCGGCAGTGGGAGAGAGTTTTTATTTATTTAGAAATCTCTTCTGAATCCAATATAATAACACCTTCAGATGTAGGATCTTAATTTTGTCACATACACCGGATAGGTGAAGTGAAATATGTTGTTTTACAGGGTCAGCCAGTAAACGCTCTAACCACTAGGCTACCTGCCGCAAATATACCTTACAAAACTTCAGAAGCTTTTTTAAACCTCAAATGCATTGCAGGAAAGTTATCCTGCAACCGTGTGATCAAATGAAGATCCTACATCTGTAACATCAATCCAAATGCCAAAGTAAAGGCCTACTGTACATGTGAATATGTAGATTGCTCATCTCTGTTGTCGTTTTGTAGTTACGAGAGAGAAAATAAAATCCATTGGGTTTAAAGTATTGATTCCCTGTTATGTTTAATCTCTTTGAGTAATGGAAGCAGATATATTTGTTACCTAAAGATGAATGTGGTTGTTACATTTTGAACGTGGGCAGTATTTTTGTTGCTCATGGGCAGCATCTGATTTTTTAACTATTGTCTTCATAATAACTTGTACCTCCTTATAAGAAAATACATAAATACATAAGTACCTAATGTATTATAAAACAAGTGGCTCATAGAAATTATTACCACATTTATACAAATGCAAATCAATACTTAAAAACAATTAAGGCATCCCCAGCCAGCCACCCAATGTATTCTTACAGTTTATTATTATTTGTTTTGTCAAATGGTGGCAATACACTGGCTTGACCTTGGCAATTCAAGCTTTTTGAAGGTCACTGTATGACCTTTAACTGCATTTCTATTTCCTGACATAATTTATATAGATAGGTTTGCTACAAACCATGCTCCATAGGTCACAGTGATATCCCAGTCTTATACAGTCTGAAAAGATTACCAGGGGTCATGTGAAATCATCTCAACGAATCAAAACAATGTGTGTCTGGCTTTTGTATTGGAGAAATATTGTATGCCTTGACATTACAGCAAAGTCCTAAACAATATAGAAGTCCTTTTTATTTTAATTGAAAATGTGGTAAGAGTCAACCGATGCCTGATCAGGTTCTACACTCTCCTCTCCAGGAGCTGTGTCGCCAGCGGATGGCTGTGAAGACATCGGAACGTCCGGAGCGTACGGAGCGCGCAGAGCGCCCGGAGCCTCTGCGTCGCCACTCGAGGCTGAACAGCTCGTCTTCTCAGTTCAGCGATGGGGCCAGCCCCTCGGCCCGTAGCTCCACTTCCTCCTGGTGCGAAGAGCCTGTCCCCTCCAACATGGACATCTCCACTGGACACATGATACTGGTACAACAACATACATGTTTCTACAGTACCCTATAGTCTGTATGTCTGTCCTTCTGTCTGTCCTTCTGTCTGTCTGTCCTGTCTGAATGTATGTATATATGTACGTATGTCTGTCTGATGCAAGGAGCCTGTACCCTCCAACATATAAAACCTATGTTTGGAGTCAGTATGGAGTATGTCATTTATTAGATGTCCCCCCTCGCTCTCAGCTTCCAGCTTTTATACTGTTTGTCTGTCTGGCTCTGTCTCTCTAACCCTTTCTCCCTCTATCCTCGCTACATCTCTGTGGTTATCTCTTTTTATTTCCAGCTCTCTCTCTCCTTCTGTATCTATCTCTCTTCCTCTATATTCTTTTCCTCTCATCTCTGCCATTCTTTCTCTTGCTCTTATTTTCTCTCTCTCTCTCTGTCCCTCTCTCTCTCTCTCTCTCTCTGTATTTTTTCTCTCCCTTCTCTCTCGCTCTCTCTCTCTTTTTTCTCACTCCCTTCTCTCTCTCCTCTCTCTCTCTCTCTCTCTCTCTCTCTCTCTCTCTCTCTCTCTCTCTCTCTCTCTCTCTCTCTCTCTCTCTCTCTCTCTCTCTCTCTCTCTCTCTCTCTCTCTCCCTCATTGCCCCCCTCTCTCTCTCTCTCTCTCTCTCTCCTCCTTGCCCCTCTCTCTCTGTCTCTGTCTCTCTCTCTCTCTCTCTCTCTCTCTCTCTCTCTCTCTCTCTCTCTCTTCTCTCTCTCTCTCTCTCTCTCTCTCTCCTCTCTCTCTCTACCTCTCTCTCTACCTCTCTCTCTCTCTCTCTCTCTCTCTCTCTCTCTGTCTCTGTCTCTGTCTCTCTCTCACTCTCACTCTCACTCTCACTCTCTCTCCGCTCTCTCTCTCTCGCTCTCTCTCGCTCTCTCTCTCTCTCTCTCTCTCTCTCCCTCCTGCTCTTTCTCTATTAAAGCCAAAGCGAGACGGATATTGTTTGTGTGATGAGAGCTGTTCAAAAGTGAATTATCATTACCCAGATGATTGTCAGTTGAATGTTTCAGAATTATTATTATTGCATCCCGAGTGGCGCAGCGGTGCTTGAGGCGTCACTACAGACCTGGGTTCAATCCCAGGCTATGTCGCTCGCAGCCAGCTGCGACCGGGAGACCCATGAGGCGGCACAATTGGCCCAGCATCATCCGGGTTAGGGGAGGGTTTGCCTGGCCGGGATGTCCTTGTCCCATCGCGCTTTAGCGACTCCTTGCGGCGAGCCGGGCGCATGCATGGTGACTTCGGTTGGCTTCCGGGTTAAGCGAGCAGTGTGGTTTGCGGGATCGTGTTTCGGAGGACGCATGGCTCTCGACCTTCACCTCTCCAGTTGCACACACAAATTTTGCACAACTTTAGTTTTATTCACTGCAGACAAATGCCTGGCTGTGTTTACATTAATGGGATATAATTCCTTTCCTATAAGGAATGAAAACTAATTTGAATAACGTGTTGAAATCATAATAACGGAAGGGCTTTATTGCAAAAGTCAAGGTTGGTTGAGACGCCTCTTTTGAAAACATTTGAATAGAACATATTTTACCTTTACATTACAACAAAGTTCTACACCATATATAGATCACTTTATTTGCTTTGATAACGATACAATAACAATCAACCAGATTCACTGCAGATTCTTCAGAAAAGCTAAGAAAGAAAACCACACAGACCTTGACTCTGTGATTGATTAACCACATGTGAGATTGCCTTGGTATCAGATTTTTTTCATCTATCCTGTCCTGTCCTCTGCGGATCTCATGCAGCGTGGACTGTGGGAGTGATGAGTACCTTGTTCTCATGCTGGGCTGGGCTCTCTTATAGCTCACACCTACATCCATAATAGTTTTTAACGTTGTAGAATAAAAGTGAAGACATCAAAACTATGACATAACACATATGGAATCATGTAGTAACCAAAAAAGTGTTAAACAAATAAAATCAGTGCCTTGATGACAGCTTTGCACACTCTTGGCATTCTCTTGAATGAGTAATATTCCAAACTTTTGATCGTGGTTGTACATCTAACACACTGGAGTAGGAGGCTCATTCTGGCCCAATCTTATCCAAGCTTCACCTGGGTTTCAGCCCCATTGGCACTCTATGCCCTATATACTGTAGTGCACTACTTTTGCCCTGAGCCCTCTGGGCCCTGTTCAAATGTTGTGCACTAAATAGGGAATAGAGGGCCATTTGGGATGTAGACCTGTTAATATTTTATCTGTAGTTCTGGCTCAGATCCATGAACCACATACTGTTAAGTTAGTCCTGGAAATACAGTTACACTTTAGTACAGGTGTTCAGTACTGTAAAGTGAAATATATAGAATATCTTCCTAGGTTCAAAATCAGTTAGTTAATTAGTTAATTTGTTTGTATGATTGCCCCGACTTTATTCTCTCCTATTTTGGTAGGCCTGCTGGTGGTGAGGCATGTTGAAACATGCAGTCTGTGTGTTTTGGTCACCCATACTTATGCACCATAAATTAGAATGGGTAAGGATTATTTCAGTGTCAAAGACAAACAGCCTTTTTAGGAACAGTAACACCATCTATGTTATTCTACTGGCAGGCTTTCAGCACCATGGATAGCTCCGTACAGTAATGCTTCTATTGCTTTTGCCTTGTTGTTCCCCTTTGTGGTACTGTTTTTATGCTGTTGTTACTGTATGTACCCTCTTCAAATGCTTATTTGTTGCCTCAGAAAATCGATAGCAAGCCCTAGGCGACATTTCATTATTTTGATGTCTTACTTCTATGTCTTAAAAAAAAACGAATTGAAAATGAATAATTTGTAAGGCAGGCAATTTATCAACAAGTGATTTGTTCGCTTTTCGATCCGTGATTGATAGGACTGATTGCAATGCCCTTCCTTTCCAGGGTGCATCCAAAATGGCACAGTATTCCCTATGAGAGCCCTATGTGCCCCGGTCAAAAGTAGAGCACTATATACGATAGGGAATAGGGTGTAATTTGGGACCCAGCCTGGAACTTCAGAAGAAAATAAAAACAGCTGTGAAATACGATCTGCTGGTTTTTGACAAAGATATGACTGGAAGTTAATCTTTTCTGGCTATAGTGAATGGCGGATATTAAAGGGGCTAATTTCCCATACTGTGCATGTCCCTGAATATATCTACATGTCAGTTGTATCCATGTTGATATTTAATTGACAGCCTTAACTGTGCTGTAGATAAACATGGTGCGTCACCTCTCTCTCCCAACTCACCTCCACTGTCTTTTTAATGTTTGATAAAAAGCATAGCGCTACTGGGTATAGCTTTCATTGTATTACCCAGCTGATCCCCCACATCAGTTTATGAGTCTGTAATCTCCTGCCTTACACAATGACGGCCTAAACCGTTTAACCCCGCGGGGAGCAGGGAGCGTTGATACAAGCGTCAGGCGAACACTGTCTGAAAAAGAGTCTTCTCCAGAGCCGCCCCAGCTTCTGAGCTCCATAAGACCTGGTTTGTTAGAGGAGCAACGTTTTCTTTTTTTCATCCCCCTGCTTTTCTTTTCTCCTTTGTCTCTCTGGCGAATTAAAATGTGTCTTCTCCGAGCGACAGCTTAAACGCAGACAATCTTATCAGGAGCTGTGCAAGCGGTTCGAAAGACGATGATTGAAGCACCCTGAAGTATTTCCAATGCAGCAAACCTTTCAGGAGTCTTTAATTGCGAGGAGCGGTTTTCGGGGGCCTCTCCCTCCCAGCACCTCCATAACCTACCCCCGCCCCCCTCTAAATCTGTCTGTCTGTCTGTTGGTCTGTCTGTTGACATGGTTTTAGTATTCTGCTCCAGTGTGTAAATAGGAAGTCCTTAGAGATCCACTGAAATAGGGCAGGTCTACAACATAGGCATGAATTGCCTTTCATTTGATCTATTCTAGACAGTGAATGACAATCAACAAATATTATATATTCTGGGGGCACCTTCCCCATCCCTCCAAATGGTGCTATATGTAATTACTTTTCTATTTCCAATTTATTATCTTTTGTTTTCTTATTTAGTTATGGTGGTTGTTTTAAAATGGCCACCTTTTCTCTCTCCTTAGTCGTACATGGAGGACCACTTGAAGAACAAGAACCGTCTGGAGAGGGAGTGGGAGGCGATGTGTGGTTACCTGGCTGAGCCCGGTAACTGTGACGTGGGCCAGAGCGAACACAACACCAAGAGGAACCGCTCTGACGCTGTGGTCGTCTGTAAGTGTTGTTAAATATCTCTGACCGTGTGGTCATGTATGACCACACATCTCTCAGTAGATGATTACTAGGCTATTCCTGTGTTTTTTCTGACCATGTGAACTGAACCTGAAAAACAGTATTTTCAATTCCATAGAATTTATCAACAATTAAATGTTTAAAATCGAGGAAAAATTAAGAATGCGTGGTGAATTATGTATTTCTGTTACAGATGATCATTCCAGAATCACCTTGAAGGCTGAAAATAACCATGGCAACTCTGATTACATCAATGCTAGCCCAATTGTGAGTACCATTCCTCATCCCACACTCCTTCACTTTCTGTTTCTTTTAAGCTTTATTGTTGCAGCTCTACACTGTTGAGGTTGAATTTTATATTGAAATTAAATTAGTTTTTGTGATTTGTCATAAATGTTTCGATTGAAACTTTTGACTTTGTTCCTCACACTTGGCACCTCAATGGATTCATAGTGTCTTGTGAATTAATAGTCACCTTCACTGTTTTGAAATGGCTGCTCTCTTGAGATAGCAGCTCTGCTTTAACGTATTCATTCCAGAAGAATGGTGATGTATTATTATTTGGACTCAGTAATGTTTCTCCTTAACAAATCCAAAACTGCCTGAATATCGGGAAAGTTCAGGGTTATATTCCTGTATTTTTTTTTCTTCTTACATTTCACAATAAAGGCCATTTCTGATTTCCCTGCGGCTGCTTGAGAAGGATTCCATTAAAAAAGAACAGTAAACTATGCATTTCAAATACAGTAGGAAAACTCTTTTGAGAGAGATGGGGATGGGCACAGTTGGACTAAAAGCCTATTACTGCATAGCACAAAACAAAACCAACTGGTAGTTTTCAAACATCTATTTATTTATCTGCATTTTAATGCATACATAATGCATTAAGTAACAATGATACCATGTTTTTTATGATAAAAATCTATACTTATTTCTGCCTCTGAAGCCATAGTATTTTGAGTGATTATTAGACAGAAATTCACTTTTCACTATAAGCCAAGTCATTCTACTTATCTGTATTGTTGTTGAGCTGAATCTGCTCTCTCTCCTCCCTAATTCTCTCTCTGTTTGATGTGAAGAAATGTCCCTATAAATATCTATTATGATCCATTTCTCCATTTGCATCTCTCCAATATTAGAACATGATCTCTTCCCTGTATTGTGCTTTCATTCAAAGAGGAAAACGATGAAATGACAATCTCCACTCTTCCATGTTGCTATTAGTAGTTGGAGTGGGTTATTCTGTGCTTGCCCTTACAAAAAACATAAAACGTGTGAAATTTGTATTTTCACATGTATTACCTTTTTACATGTGAGGAGAATAACATGTTTTCACCTTACATCTGAATTGCAAGTTCAAATTTTTAAAACATTAACATTTCATATTTAAGAAATCTCCACATGTAAAGCTCACTTTTACATGTAGAATTACTATGAGAATATGAGTGAGATGTGTCATTTATGGGATACGACTTAGGGCGGGTCACAAGTTTGAAGAATCTAACAGTGTCTGTCGGAGCCTTTCCTCAATAAAGGGAGCCACTTGGCCGCCAACTGGTCATTCTCAAGCATGCCTCTCTTCCTTGCGCTCTTGCGAGCAGGGAAAAGCAGTGACACATCTCACTCATATTCTCATAGAACCGTGGTTACGCAAGTAACCCAAAGTTCTATTTCTATGTTTCCGAATTCACTTATGGAATATGGCCAACTCCCGTAATACAGACATGCTCTCTGAAGACAGGGTAGTTCCAACAGCATCACCCCTCAGAGGCTCCAACACTGAGGGTAGTATGCGCCAATGAAGGTGCATTCACATCCATTCGGTAAAACCTCATAAAAGTATGTGGGGTCAACTCAAAATTCTATTGTAAAGATATGCCTTTGAACAGTGCCCAAGAGGTAGTCATACCTCTGGTGGAATGAGCCCTCAGGCCCTCCAGGGCTGTTAAACCAATATAATAGCCTCCACTATCCAATGGGTTAGCAGGACAGATCCGAAGATGGGGCTAAAGACTTGGAGAAGGGGCGTAAGCGACACGCTCCCTTCATAAAATGACATAACAGAGGGTGTTTCCCTACTGTGTTGTTGCTGGATCAAATCCCAGAGCTGAAAAGGTAAAAATCTGTTGTTCTGCCCTTGAACATGGCAGTTAACCCACTATTCCTAGTCATTGTAAATAAGAATTTGTTCTTAACTGACTTGCCTGGTTAAATAAATAAAGCCTACAATATATGTCAGGCTGAGATAGTGGCTAGATAGACCTTAATAGTGGAGAATGTGTTCCTTCTGACCAAAAGGTCCTGCAAGAAGCATAAAACCTTGGATACAGGGCATTGGTAAGGAATTTTCTTTTTTCACTCACACCACTTCTCAAATATGCACCACTTGTTTACATAAAGTCAATGTGTAGAAGGGCCTCTTGCACTCTGGATAGTCTCAATGACTCTGAGAGGCAAGTCTGCCACATTAAAATGTATCCTCTCATGGGCCAGGCCCAGAGGGCCATGGTTTCCGGGTGAAGGTGGAAAATCTCTCCATTTGCCTGGGTCAAAAGATCCCTGCGTAATGGTAGTTGCCAGGGCTCGTCGTAAAGCAGGATAATTATCTCTGCTAACCAGAGCCTGCCTCGCCATCGAGGTGCTACCAAGATAAGGAAGAGATCTACGTTGGCTCCCAGATCTGGTTTACCACCCGGGATGGAGTCCCCGTATAGTGGATTCCCTCTGGACAACGAGTCCACTCCCCCATTCAATACGACTGAGACGTGAGTTGCACGTAGTGAAAGTAGGTGTGCCCAGCTCCACAGAATAATCTTGACAGTCTGTGTAGATTCAGAGAGCGAGTGCCACCCTGGTAGTTGATGCATGCCACCAAAGTGGCTGTCCTGACAAGGATGTGACGATTTTAAAGGAAGGGACGAAAGTCTATCAATGCATGAAGCACTGTAAGCCGTTCAAGGTCATTTATTTGAGCGTGGCGGAGCTGTGGGGGCTAAAATCCGTTTATTGCTCTTCCCTCGTGACCTTGTGAGTGAAGCATATGACGTCACCACCTTCCTTGATGATACTACCCCTAGGGGTCCCAGTGACGAGAGACAGTCCTCGATTACCGCTATCTGTCGATTGCGGTGCAGGCAAAGGGCAGCAACCCAATGTTGGAAGTCCCTCATTCTTGGTAGTCCCAGCGGTACTACTGATATGTTGGACACCATCAACCACAACACTCATAGACAGGTTCTGTGTGTTGAACAGGGCGAGGCATTGTCGGAAAGACGTGATGCGGCCGTTCGATAGTGTAGCCCAATAAGAGAGAGAATCCAACTTGACACCTAGGTATTCTATTCTCTGTATGGGCACCAAAAAGCTCTCATGTCTTGTACCGCTTGCTCCTGTGTAGGGGAGCAAATCAGGTAATCGTCTATGTAGGCGGAGACTCCACACACTTGCTGAACAAACAGGGAGCAAGTGCTAGCCCGAAGGAAACAGCAAGGCTATACAGTGGGGCAAAAAAGTATTTAGTCAGCCACCAATTGTGCAAGTTCTCCCACTTAAAAAGATGAGAGAGGCCTTGTCACGTTCGGGTGTGTAGAGAGACCAAGGCGCAGCGTAACGATAGTTCGACATCTTTATTGAATGAACTAGCGAACTATACAAATAACAAATGATATATATAAAGACACACGTATCACGACACGAGACAATATACAACAATGAACCACGCCAACGGAGTGGAACACAGACATATAAGTAAGATCCCTAATTAGAGGTAATGCATAGCAGCTGCCTCTAATTAGGGATCCCACACACACAACACCACACAGACGTAGAAATAATAGATCTGCCAGACTCTGACCATAGAAATATAGAGAAGCAAAGCTTCTCTATGGCCAGAGCCTGACAGTACCCCCCCCCCAAAGGCGCGGACTCCCGACCGCAAGAAAACACATAAACATGAGGGAAGGGTCAGGGAGGGAAAAACATCAACCATAAACCCTCGCCGGTGTCGGTTCCGGCCCTGGCGAAGTGGATGTCCTCCTCCTTACTTCTACTGGGCCCGGACTGGGCCCCAGTGTGGCTGGCGATTCAGGCCATTTAAAGGGGCAACCCACCGGTCCTGGAAATGACCATGGTGGGGCAAAAGGCTCAGGCCATGGAGCGGGGCAAATAACCGGGCCAGGACTGGGCACCGGTGTAACAGGCGACTCCGGCCATATACAGGGGCAACCCACCGGTCCTAGAAATGACCATGGTGGGGCAAAAGGCTCAGGCCATGGAGCGGGGCAAATAACCGGGCCAGGACTGGGCACCGGTGTGGCAGGCGACTCCGGCCATATAAAGGGGCAACCCACCGGTCCTGGAAACAACAATGGTGGGGAAATAAGTTCAGGCCATGGAGCGGGGCAAATAACCGGGCCAGGACTGAGCACCGGTGTGGCAGGCGACTCCGGCCATATAATCGTCACGGGAGGCTCCGGGCTGTCGATCGTCACGGAAGGTTCCGGGCTGTCGATCGTCACGGAAGGTTCCGGGCTGTCGATCGTCACGGAAGGTTCCGGGCTGTCGATCGTCACGGAAGGTTCCGGGCCGTCGATCGTCACGGAAGGTTCCGGGCTGTCGATCGTCACGGAAGGTTCCGGGCTGTCGATCTTCACGGGAGGCTCCGGGCTGTCGAGCATCACGGGAGGCTCCGGGCTGTTGAGCGTCACGGGAGGCTCCGGGCTGTCGACCATCACGGGAGGCTCCGGGCTGTCGACCATCACGGGAGGCTCCGGGCTGTCGACCATCACGGGAGGCTCCGGGCTGTCGACCATCACGAGAGGCTCCGGGCTGTCGACCATCACGGGAGGCTCCGGGCTGTCGACCATCACGGGAGGCTCCGGGCTGTCGACCATCACGGGAGGCTCCGGGCTGTCGACCATCACGGGAGGCTCCGGGCTGTCGACCATCACGGGAGGCTCCGGGCTGTCGACTATCACGGGAGGCTCCGGGCTGTCGATCATCACGAGAGGCTCCGGGATGTCGAGGCGCACCGACGGTCTGATGCGTGGAGCTGGCACTGGAGGCACCTGGCTGGGCACACGCACTGGAGGTCGAGTGCGGGGAGTCGGCACGGGACGTACCGGACTGTAGAGGCGCACTGGAGGCCTGGTGCGTGGAGCTGGCACTGGAGGACCCTGGCTGGGCACACACACTGGAGGTCGAGTGCGGGGAGTCGGCACGGGACGTACCGGACTGTAGAGGCGCACTGGAGGCCTGGTGCGTGGAGCTGGCACTGGAGGAACCTGGCTGGGCACACGCACTGGAGGTCGAGTGCGGGGAGTCGGCACGGGACGTACCGGACTGGAGAGGCGCACTGGAAGCCTGGTGCGTGAAGCCGGAACTGGAGGAACCTGGCTAGGCACACGCACTGGAGGTTGAGTGCGGGGAGTCGGCACGGGACGTACCGGACTGGGGAGGCGCACTGGAAGCCTGGTGCGTGGAGTCGGCACTGGTGGCACATGACTAATAACACGCGCTTCAGGGCGAGTGCGGGGAGCAGGCACCTGACGTACCGGATTGGAGAGGCGCACTGGAGGCTTGGTGCGTGGAGTCGGCACTGATGGCACCGGACTGGTGACACGCACCTCAGGGCGAGTGCGAGGAGCAGGCACCTGACGTACCGGATTGGAGAGGCGCACTGGAGGCTTGGTGCGTGGAGTCGGCACTGATGGCACCGGACTGGTGACACGCACCTCAGGGCGAGTGCGAGGAGCAGGCACATGACGTACCGGACTGGAGAGGCGCACTGGAGTGTAGCAGACGGCCGGACCCAGACTGGGCACCGGTGGAGCGGACTGCTCTGGCATTGGAGTAGAGCAGACGGCCGGACCCCGACTGGGTACCGGTAAAGCGGACTGCTCTTTCATGGGAGTGGAGTAGGCGACTGGACACGGATCATTCCACTCCGACATTTCCCGTTAAACTTCCTCCGCTATCTCCCACATCTCCTCCAAAACGTCTCCAAAATTTCTCTCCAAATAATCCTCCTCTTCAACACTTTGCGCCCCCCATTTATATTTAGGGCACAGCGAATCCCACATGGAGAGTGGTACTGGCGCGTCCTCCTCCTTGCCAGACCATCCCCATAGCCCCCCCCCGAAATTTTCCTGGGGTTGACTACGGGCTCCATTACCTCTAGAACGCCGCTGTCTTCCTTTCTTCCTCTCCGTTGCTCCCGTATAACGCTGCTTGGTCGGGTGGTGGTTCATTCTGTCACGTTCGGGTGTGTAGAGAGACCAAGGCGCAGCGTAACGATAGTTCGACATCTTTATTGAATGAACTAGCGAACTATACAAATAACAAATGATATATATAAAGACACACGTATCACGACACGAGACAATATACAACAATGAACCACGCCAACGGAGTGGAACACAGACATATAAGTAAGATCCCTAATTAGAGGTAATGCATAGCAGCTGCCTCTAATTAGGGATCCCACACACACAACACCACACAGACGTAGAAATAATAGATCTGCCAGACTCTGACCATAGAAATATAGAGAAGCAAAGCTTCTCTATGGCCAGAGCCTGACAGGCCTGTAATTTTCATCATAGGTACATTTCAACTATGAGAGACAAAATGAGAAAAACAAATCCAGAAAATCTCATTGTAGGATTTTTAAAGAATTTATTTGCAAATTATGGTGGAAAATAAGTATTTGGTCAATAACAAAAGTTTATCTCAATACTTTGTTATATACCCTTTGTTGGCAATGACAGAGGTCAAACGTTTTCTATAAGTCTTCACAAGGTTTTCACACACTGTTGCTGGTATTTTGGCCCATTCCTCCATGCAGATCTCCTCTAGAGCGGTGATGTTTCGGGGCTGTCGCTGGGCAACACAGACTTTCAACTCCCTCCAAAGATTTTCTATGGGGTTGAGATCTGGAGACTGGCTAGGCCACTCCAGGACCTTGAAATGCTTCCTACGAAGCCACTCCTTCGTTGCCTGGGCGGTGTGTTTGGGATCATTGTCATGCTGAAAGACCCAGCCACATTTCATCTTCAATGCCCTTGCTGATGGAAGGAGGTTTTCACTCAAAATCTCACGATACATGGACCCAGTCATTTTTTCCTTTACACGGATCAGTCGTCCTGGTCCCTTTGCAGAAAAACAGCCCCAAAGCATGATGTTTCCACCCCCATGCTTCACATTAGGTATGGTGTTCTTTGGATGCAACTCAGCATTCTTTCTCCTCCAAACACGAGTTGAGTTTTTACCAAAAAGTTATATTTTGGTTTCATCTGACCATATGACATTCTCCCAATCCTCTTCTGGATCATCCAAATGCTCTCTAGCAAACTTCAGACGGGCCTGGACATGTACTGGCTTAAGCAGGGGGACACGTCTGGCACTGCAGGATTTGAGTCCCTGGCGGCGTAGTGTGTTACTGATGGTAGCCTTTGTTACTTTGGTCCCAGCTCTCTGCAGGTCATTCACTAGGTCCCCCTGTGTGGTTCTGGGATTTTTGCTCACCGTTCTTGTGATCATTTTGACCCCACGGGGTGAGATCCATTTCCTAATAATTGCTCCCACAGTTGATTTCTTCACACCAAGCTGCTTACCTATTGCAGATTCAGTCTTCCCAGCCTGGTGCAGGTCTACAATTTTGTTTCTGGTGTCCTTTGACAGCTCTTTGGTCTTGGCCATAGTGGAGTTTGGAGTGTGACTGTTTGAGGTTGTGGACAGGTGTCTTTTATACTGATAACAAGTTCAAACAGGTGCCATTAATACAGGTAACGAGTGGAGGACAGAGGAGCCTCTTAAAGAAGAAGTTACAGGTCTGTGAGAGCCAGAAATCTTGCTTGTTTGAAGGTGACCAAATACTTATTTTCTACCATAATTTGCAAATAAATTCATTAAAAATCCTACAATGTGATTTTCTGGATTTTTTTTCTCATTTTGTCTCTCGTAGTTGAAGTGTACATATGATGAAAATTACAGGCCTCTCTCATCTTTTTAAGTGGGAGAACTTAAGTGGGTGGCTGACTAAATACTTTTTTGCCCCACTGTACCTTGAAAGGCAAGCCGTGTACTGGTGGAAGTGAATCAGTCTCCTTGACAAATAGAGCGAGACAGAACATTAAAATCAAATACAATTTTATTGGTCACATACACATATTTAGCAGATGTTATTGCGGGTTTAGCGAAATGCTTCTGTTCCTAGCTCCAACAGTGCAGTAGTATCTAACAATTCACAACAATACACACAAATCTAAAATTGAATAATGTAATTAAGAAATATATAAATATTAAGACAAGCAATGTTGGAGTGGAAGTAGAATAGAATACAGTATATACAGCGGGTGAAATAAGTATTGAACACGTCACCATTTTTCTCAGTAAATATATTTCCAAAGGTGCTATTGACATGAAAGTTTCACCAGATGTTGGTAACAACCCAAGTAATCCATACATACAAAGAAACCAAAACAAATAAGTTCAGAAATTAAGTTATGTGTAATAATGTGAAATGACACAGGGAAAAAGTATTGAACACATGAAGAAAGGGAGGTTCAAAAAGGCATGGAAAGCCAAGACAACAGCTGAAAACTATCAGTAATTAAAAAGCTATCCAGCCAACTGTCAGTGCAAATTAATATCAGCTGGTTCAGTCCCAACTGATGGCCTACAAAAAGGTCTCATTGCCAAGGTGTCACACAAGACACATCTCATGATGGGTAAAAGCAAAGAGCTGTCTCAAGACATTCGCAACCTAATTGTTGCAAAACATAATAATGGCATTGGTTATAGGCGCATTTCTAAGCTTCTGAATGTTCCAGTGAGCACTGTTGGGGCCATAATACGGAAGTGGAAAGACAACCATTTCACCATAAATTTGCCTCGACCAGGTGCTCCTCGCAAGATTTCTGAAAGAGGAGTGAAAAGAATAATCAGAAGAGTTGTCCAAGAGCCAAGGACCACTTGTGGAGAGCTTCAAAAAGACCTGCAATTAGCAGGTACTGTTGTCTCAAAGAAAACAGTAAGTAATGCACTCCACCGCCATGGCCTGTATGCACGCTCACCACGCAAGACTCCATTGCTGTAAAAAAAGCATGTTGAAGCTTCTTTAAAGTTTGCTGCACAACATTTGGAAAAGCCAGTGAAATACTGGGAGAATATAGTGTGGTCAGATGAGAGCAAAATTGAACTGTTTGGATGTCATAATACACACCATGTTTGGAGGAGAAATGGCACTGCACATCACCCTAAAAACACCATACCAACAGTGAAGTTTGGAGGTGGGAACATCATGGTGTGGGGCTGCTTTTCAGCAAATGGTACTGGCAAACTTCACATAATTGAAGGAAGGATGAATGGGCAAATTTACGAGGAGCACCTGGTCGAGGCAAATTTATGGTGAAATGATTGTCTTTCCACTTCAGTGCTCACTGGAACATTCAGAAGCTTAGAAATGCGCCTATAACCAATGCCATCATTATGTTTTGCAACAATTAGGTTGCAAATGTCTTGAGACAGCTCTTTGCTTTTACCCATCATGAGATGTGTCTTGTGTGACACCTTGGCAATGAGACCTTTTTGTAGGCCATCAGTTGGGACTGAACCAGCTGATATTAATTTGCACTGACAGGGGGCTGGATAGCTTTTTAATTACTGATAGTTTTCAGCTGTTGTCTTGGCTTTCCATGCCTTTTTGAACCTCCCTTTCTTCATGTGTTCAATACTTTTTCCCTGTGTCATTTCACATTATTACACATAACTTAATTTCTGAACTTATTTGTTTTGGTTTCTTTGTATGTATGGATTACTTGGGTTGTTATCAACATCTGCTGAAACTTTCATGTCAATAGCACCTTTGGAAATATATTTACTGAGAAAAATGGTGACGTGTTCAATACTTATTTCAACCGCTGTACATATGAAATGAGTAAAGCAGTATGTAAACATTATTAAAGTGACTAGTGTTCCATTATTAAAGTGACCAGTGATTCCATGTCTATGTATATAGGGCAGCAGCCTCTAAGGTGCAGGCTTGAGTAACCGGGTGGTAGCCGGCTAGTGTCCGGTCTGATGGCCTTGAGATAGAAGCTGTTTTTTAGTCTCTGGGTCCCAGCTTTGATGCATCTGTACTGACCTCGCCTTCTGGTTGATAGCAGGGTGAACAGGCCGTGGCTCGGGTGGTTGATGTCCTTGATTATCTTTTTGGCCTTCCTGTGACATCGGGTGCTGTAGGTATCCTGTTGGGCTGACCACACCACCCTCTGGAGAGCCCTGCAGTTGCGGACGGTGCAGTTGCTGTACCAGACAATTATACAGCCCGACAGGATGCTCTCAATTGCGCATCTATAAAAGTTTGTGAGGGCCAAGCCAAATTTCTTCTTCATCGAAGATTGTCAGTGTAAGCTTTTCACTTTCTCCACTGCGGTCCTGACGATGTGGATAGGGGCGTGCTCCCTCTGCTGTTTCCTGAAGTCCACAATCAGCTCCTTCATTTTGTTGACGTTGAGGGAGAGGTTATTTTCCTGGCACCACTCCGCCAGGCCCTCACCTCCTTCCTGTAGGCTGTCATTGTTGGTAATCAGGCCAACTACTGTTGTGTCGTCTGCAAACTTGATGATTTAGTTGGAGGCGTGCGTGGCCACGCAGTCATGGGTGAACAGGGAGTACAGGAGGGGGCTGAGTATGCACCCTTGTGGGGCCCGTGTGTTGAGGAAAAGCGAAGTGGAGGTGTTGTTTGTTTCCTACCTTCACCACCTGGGGGCGGCCCGTCAGGAAGTCCAGGACCCAGTTGCACAGGGAAGGTACTATGTTGTTGAAGGCTGAGCTATGGTCATTGAACAGTATTCTTACATAGACATTCCTCTTGTCCAGATGGGATAGGGCAGTGTGCCGTGCGATGGCGATTGCATCATCTGTGGATCGATTGGGGCGGTAAGCAAATTGAAGTGGGTCTAGGGTTTCAGGTAATGTAGAGATGATATGATCCTTAACTAACCTCTTAAAGCATTTCATGATGACAGAAGTTACCTTTGCTTTCTTGGCTACAGGAACAATGGTGGACATCTTGAAGAAAGTGGGGTCAGCAGACTGGGATAGGGAGAGATTGAATATGTCTGTAAACACCAGCCAGCTGGTCTGCGCATGCTCTGAGGGTCGGCAGCCTTGCAAGGGTTAACATGCTTAAATGTATTACTCACGTCGGTCAGGAGCAAAACGTTGGTGTCAGCGACGTGGCTGGTTTTCCCTTTGTAATCCGTGATTGTCTTAGCCATTGAATTGCGACTCCACTTTGTGTCTGTACTGATGTTTTGCGTGTTTGAATGCCTTACGGAGGGAATAACCACACTGTTTGTATTCAACCATATTCCCAGTCACCTTGCCATGGTCACCTTGCTGTGCTTTCAATTTTGTGCGGATGCTGCCATCCATCCACAATTTCTGGTTTGAGTAGGTTTTAATGGTCACAGTGGGAACAACTTCTCCTATACACTTCCTGATGAACTCAGTCACCATGTCCGTGTATACATCAATGTTATTCTCAGAGGCTACCCGGAACATATCCTAGTCAGCGTAGGCATCCCAGAAGGGGGACTAGCACTGGTCAAGTGTTTTTCCAACACGAGTACTACAGTCAATGTGTTGACTTCGGTAGCGTTTTCCTCAAATTTGCTTTGTTAAGATCCCTATCTACAATAAATGCGGCCTCAGGATATGTGGTTTCCAGTTTGCATAAAGTCCGGTGTACTTCCTTGAGGGCCATGGCGGTATCGGCTTGAGGAGGAATATACGCGGCTGTGACCAAATTTAATTTTATTGGGAGGTAATACTGTCAGCTATTTATTGGGAGCTATTCTAGGTCGGGTGAACAAAAGGATTTGAGTTTCTGTACTTTATCACAATCATACCATGAGTCGTTAATCATGAAACATACACCACCGCCTTTCTTCTTCCCGGAGAGTTCTTTATTCCTGTCTGTGCAATGTACTGAGAACCCAGCTGGCCGTATGAATGGGGACAGTATATCCAGAGAGAGCCATGATTCCGTGAAACAGAGTATGTTACAGTCCCTGATGTCTCTCTGGAAGGAGATCCTCGCCCTGAGCTCATCTACTTTATTGTCCAGAGACTGAACATTAGCAGGTAATATACTCGGAAGCAGTGGATGGTGTGCACGCCTCCTGAGTCAGGCTAGAAGTCCACTCCAAATACCTCTTCTCTGCCGGCGGGATCTTGGAGCAGCCTCTGGGATAAGTTAAATTACCCTGGGCAGTATGAACAAAGGATCCAATTTGGAAAAGTTGTATTCCTGGTCGGATTCCTGTTAAGGATCCGTAGGTCAAGAATGTGGCGTATGTCCAAAATGAGGTACCAGGAGTAAAAACCTTGGTGGATCACTGCCGTAGGTACTGCTCTGGTAGCACATTTGCTTAATAGAGAGGAGATTTCCTACTCTAATTTTCGAACCGAGTCGCCCTTCGCTGTTGAATCTAAATCATATGAGCACCAGTTCCCTGCTCTTGCAGCAAGTCGCCCACAAGTTCATGACTCTCGCTAATCAGTGGTGCCGGAGCACCCTCTGGTGGCATTGGAGCGAGTAACCCCTAACCCCGTATTTTTGTTCTGTGCCCGTGGCAAGACGCCTGGATGTGACAGATACTTTTTTATTACTAAGGACAGTGTTGAAACACTGGAATCTTGGGACCGTGCTTGGTGGTGACTGGTAAATTGTCTTCCTGCCTCAGTTGCTTGTGAAATCTCTGAGGGGAGCACTGGGGATGTACCCCTTGGTCGGTTGCCCTTTCTTCCCCCCGGGGGAATCAGGTGGGCGGGACGCCGGGCACGGTAGCTGCAAAGGGCCGTATCCCCTGCTGTCGGCCTCTGTTAGGAGAGCAAATCGTCCTGGTAAACCAGCAGTAGGGATGTTATGTTCAACGCCGGTACTGAACGTGCCGCAGACACATAGACCCTGTTGAATATGGAGGCAGTGAAGCGCTCTATCTTCCCAGGGAGAGCAGTGTCGGTCATAGACGAGGCACTGGTGTTAAGGTGGCTAGCCAGTGACGGCTCAACCACTGGCCACTTGCCGAGGCCCATCTCCTCCATGCCTTGGATGTCCATGCCAACAAAGTGCCTGGTTTGGGTCTTGCTGGACAGGGGCTTGTCCCAGTTAGATTTTGCTTCAGCTACACATACTGGGACCACTTTCCTCCCGTCAAACCAGTCCCTTTCGGTGCTGCCACCCTCCACCAGGCCAGTCGATACCAAGCCTGGTCCCTGCCCGTTTACAGACATTGATAATCCTGTATTCCATAGCCTCCTCCCAGGAGGGTATAGTTTGTGGGTTAGCCTCATTGCCCGAAGGCTGTGATGGCAACGAGTCTTGTTTGGGGGTTGCTCTGCGCACTTGCTGATGAAGGGAGTTTGCAGGCAGTGCCCTACAATGCACACAGAACTCGGGGTTAGCGAGTGATGCCGTAGCGTGCGCAAAACCCAAGCAGGTGATACACATGAGGTTTATATTCCTGCCTGTTATCATCGCGCCGCAAGAGCACAGGTCTGCCAGTGCTGGTGCGGGGGCAGGAGGCCTGCTAGGTTCTCCCTGTGCAGGCTCCATGGCTCCGAGAAATAGTATTCCTCAAGCAAAGCCTTGCGGCTAATAGCCTAGCTAGTTAACACACTGCTAGCCGAAGAAAATGCTTTCTTTCTTTGTCTCTCGATGAACAAAGTGTGTCTCACGACCTTCGAGCTGTAAAGCTAGGGCGGTCAGTCTTGTCAACACGACCCATGAGCATGTTGTGCCAAACACAAAAGGAGAGCTAGCAATTCTACCCTTTTAGGTAGAAAAGCTAGTTTGGTGTAGCTAGCCATGCGGTGAGTTACACGGGTTAGCTAAGCCTTGCGGCAAGAGCTAACGGTTAGCTAGTCTTGCAGCTAGCTAGCCAAGTTAGCTAAAGCCTTGTGACGAGAGATAAACGGAGACTGATGAGTAGAAAATGAATTCTACCCTAAGCTTTTGGATACCATTTTTCGTGAGCCAATGCTAACTAAATACCCATAGACTTACTTAGCAATTGCGCTAGTGCTAGTTATCAACTTCCTTCAAACTGCACGCAGAGACATAAAATGGTATCCAATATTCTTGTAATGCTTTTTATAAAATAAAAAAAAGTAAATTACAGCTAAATTTGAGCAGATTCTGATTTTGCGATTTATCGTGATTAATTATTATGAGAGAAATGTATAAAAAATGTTAGTTGAAAGACAACCTCAGTGTTGGTCCTCTTGGTCTAATGGTCAAGACATTGGCTTTACCTGGGTTCTAATCCCACCAGTCACAAAAGCACATGTGAAATTTAGAACTTAGAATATCACATGTAAGATTTTGGGAAACCACAAATTAACATGTGAAAAATCCATATAAAACTACACAAGTATATGGAAACCACATGTCTGACTCATGTAATAAAATATATATATGTGTGTCAGAAAATCACACGTTTTTTTTACGTTTTTTTTTGGGGGTGTAAGGGTGGTGCAGAGCAGAGTAGACAGTAATCAGTGATCCAGCACTGTACGGATGAAAGCATGGTAATTACACCACAACGGGACCCCTGACTGAGCCCTGTGAAACTACCATAATTACGTCTGTCAATGCGCCCTCCTCCTCCTCATTAGCCCAAGGGAAAAAGTCTATCAATTGTCAGCTTTTCCTTGGAATGTGGGGTTCTAGTGGGAAGGGGGTGGTAAGAGGGACGTCCTCTCTACCCCCACAGTCAGGGAGGGGTGACACAAAATCACTAGTTCACACTAGTTTTGAGCTATAGATAGAATCAGAGTTCGATTATTTGTTGCATTTAGTCTGGTTGGTTTCACGTTGACAAACAAAAAATCCTATACAAAGCCATGTGTCTATGCAAGTCATTTGTTTATTGGTCTTCTGAACCCAACAGCCAAGTCCAGAGACTTGTAGCTTATTTGTGATGTTGGTGGTATTGCTCTTGCATGTGTGCGTACCAAATGGCACCCTATTTGCCTATATAGGGCTCTGGTCAAAAGTAGTGCACTACAAAGGAATAGGGTGCCATGTTGGGACACAGCCCTTGGTTTCAGTCATGGTTTAAGTCATACTTGGCTTAGATTTTGATATTCTGTTTGATTTTTGCAATCAGATTTACTTTTAAGGAAAGTCAGTAATATTTAAGATGTGTTAGCAAAGCATTAAATGGCAAGATGTTAATTGCAATGATATTTTACTCTACCAAACAGCTTTTATTTGGTAAAGATTCTGGTTTTCCAAGGTCTATCTATCTTTCCCACCCAACAGAGAGAGGAAATACGGAGGCCATCTTTTCATGTCCTACCTTTAGTATTCATACGGTGATGTCAGGCTGCACGTAGCTACTGTATGTCTGTGTCCTTGAGATTGCCTAACAGGGAGCTGGAGCCTCTAGCTTTTAGCATCAAGTCTTTCATTTCTGTCAGGATAAAAAAAAGGCATCTGCAGATTTTCAACTAGGCAGGCGAGAGTGTGGTGCTAACAAAGCGCCGCTACCTAATAGAATGGAAAAGTGCATGTATTTCTTTGTGTAAAGCCAGGCGTATTTTAATGGACCATGTTAGCTTGCTTCATATTATGGAAGTGTATTAAGTTTGGGCAGCTATACGCTTCCATATCTTCTGCTGCACATCTGTACTAAAAGTTATTGGGATTTAGTTCAACCTCTATAATCATCTCCCCTAGTCGGTTCTAATATAACCACTCTGATATCTCATAAAGAAAGAAGTTCATAAAAGGAGAGAAGACGGCCATTAAAGACAAGACAATCTACTGTGTCTCTTAGCACATCCTGGTATTATTATCTGGCTGTATCCCAAAATGACACCCTATTCCCTGTATAGGGCATTACTTTTGGTCAAAAATAGTGCACTATACAGGGAATACGGTCTCCTCTCTGTAATTGCTCCAACCCTAAATTGCTCCCTGTAACAATTACGGTTGTGCTGCACAATTGCACCCATTTCCATAGTAATGGGTGTGGATGTCATCCGGTGGAGATTCAGGACTGATCTCCGGGCAACACAAAGGTTTTATCCCTGTCTTCTTCTCTCTATTAAGAGATACATGCTTATCTCAAAGTGCAATGCAAGACTATTGTATAAATATGTTGTATTATAAAAGCACTGAAGAGAACATAAAAGGGCTATTATTGTTTTCACTGAAAACAGAACTGGTCTGTGCAAAAATACAGTAAAAACATGTTTTTTGGGGGCACATTTCTAAATGGAGCCCATTAAAGTGAAGTGCTAGCGGTAAAACAACATTCAGCTGGTTAGCTCTGGTTAGCTCCAGTGTTTATTTGGCAGGTTAGCGTTTTTCATCATTAATCTTGTTCTGGAAGCAGCTCTGCAGAGTGGTCACTAGCTGGCACAGCCACAAAGTAATACAATCGTATTTTAAACCTAACGTTAACCACACTGCTAACCCGAATACCTAAGCCTTAAATATATTTTTGTTTTCATGAAGTTTTACAATATAGCAAATTTTGACTTTGCAGCTGGCCTATCTAAGGAGAAATGGGTCAGTTCTGCCTCTAGGACAAGACTCATGACAATAAACGTCAACCTGCGTTTATTTGAGGAATACAAATTCTGTTGCACCCCTTCATTACACATATGTACCTCTCTTCTGTAAGGAAAAAATGGCTTTGTCTGAGTGTAAACAAATGGCTGAATTCCAAATGGTTTACTCATGTCTTCTCTATTCTACTTCTCCTTTCAACAATAGCCATGACTAATATTTTATTTGCAATTTGACTTGCAACATCGGATATTTACAAAAAGATCTCACGGTTTCAAATTTCAAAGTTGCTCCAAACGATTAACCGGTTATTATTGCTCAATGCACCGTTTCTCTAGAGACAATTCAAATAATTCACAAGATAAATCAAGTCAAGAACTATGTGGGACGCTGGGCTGAAGGGAGTTGTAGTTTTCATTAAGCAAATATTCAATATAGTTGACCATAATCCTGTTTTTTCTGGCTTGGATAGAGACAGATCAGGGAGGAAGAGGCGAAGCGAGAGGTTTCACTCTCGCCAAAATATTTCCAAAAAAAGCCCAATGTGTTTCTATGGGCTTATTCTGGGATCTAAGCTTGTTGCCTGCCTTCCCGCATTTGGGACAACGACGCCTATTGTTAGGGCGGAGACATGAGCATCTCATAATTATGGACAGACACACTTTTACGCCTGCTACGTTAGGTTAGATACACACAGACCGCATGAGAGAGGAATGTACACAACGACTAGCGTGACAGAGACAGTTCGCCTTATCTATTTTGAAGAGCTAGTCAAATTGTTTAGTCAGACTGCTCTGCAGCATAGTTAGGCAGGTTAGCTAAATAGGATGACTAAAGACAGTACAGTTTGGGGAGCACATAGATAACATTAGATGGTCTGGCTGGCTGACTGCTTCTGCCTGAGCGAGATGAGATCATGACTTTAAGGAATGAAAAAGTAATAAAAAAAAATAAAAAAATGTAATATACCCAACTGAAATATAATATTATTTCATAGTAATTTAATATTTTTCTTTTGATGTCTACCCAATGTGGACCTGAGAGAGACAATGGAATATTTTCAATGTTTCGGCAATTGAATGTTCCCTGTTTTTGGCTTTGGAATTTCCATTAAAAAGCTCTAAAATGATTGTAATGTCATTATTTAAAAAACAGTGATAATTTTTTAAATAATGGAAACAAAACCGAACCAATCTCAAAAAGCAATAATCGCTCAGCATTATGGGATAACGCCCATCCGCCACCCCCATCCACATTGCCCTGGCAAAACTTAAGCCCACTTTATAGTAATAGCGCTCACTATTGCCCCTAATGGCTGGTTTTGAAGGCATTTCCTGACGTCCTCAGGACATGGATAGATGTCCAATTTCGAAGTGAATCTTGAGCGATCTGCATGGATATTTGTTCCCCTTTGTTCATTGCCTTTCTCAGACTAATATGAATAGACAGAGTCTTTTTCCTGTGGAGTTGGATGTAGAGCTGGTATCAAGCCCCTTGTGTTGTATCTTTAATAAAAAAACAGAGCTTCAGGGGCAATTGCAGATCTGCTTTTATCCTTTCCTCCGCCCTCTGTATCGCTTGGTTCTGCATGCCAACACTCCGCACACACGGGTGCACACACACGGACACATACCCACATACCCACACACATACAGAACACACAAACACTGGCTCAAACCCTCAGAGACACCCCTATCCCCTCTTCTAAAGGCCTCAGTGACATTCTCTGACTATCATCAATAATATGTTGGAGAGGCAATGTAATTTCCTTTACACATGGGCTTCCTTTAATCAGAAGCATTAAAGAATAACCATGCCTGGAGAATAAAGAGGGGTGAAGTAACAGAGGGAGGAGAGAGAGAAGTGGATGGCTTCAGTGAAGAAGTAAACATGAAAACCTGGACGCCTTTGAGGAAAAAAGGCGGGAGCACTACCGTTAGATCCTCATAGAGAATTCATGGAACTGCTGTTACTCTGTCTTGATGCTCCAACTGTAGACACGGGTTGCATCCCAATTGGCACCCTATTCGCCCCATATGCTCTGGTCAAAAGTGGTGCACTATATGGGGAATAGGGTGCTATTTCGGTTGGAACCAGGCAGTATGTTCTTGTCCCTGCTTAAAGTAATAAGCGTCCACCCAGTGCTCATAAACAACTCTTCTCTTTCCACTCTTCTTCCAGATGGACCATGACCCGAGGAACCCCATGTACATCGCTTCACAAGGCCCTCTACCCTCCACTGTGGCTGACTTCTGGCAGGTAAAGCACAACCAATCATGCACTAACCGTCAGTATCTGTTTATGACTTTTTGAAAAAAAAAAGCCCAAATCTGTACAAAAAAATACAGTAAACCTCATTGGATCCTGGCAGCATGGTATAATTGGAAACATTTCTTCAACAATGTGTATATTATATGCACATTATTTTTTGCGCAGATCTGTGCTCTTTCCACCACAAAAATGAAACTATGAAATGTAGGATTTCTGCAGGATTGTTTTCTTTTGCTGTTAATTATTTTGATTGCACTTGTGTAACAAAGTTTGTTGCATTATGATACATGACAGGAGCCTTCACCACTGTGAATATGACTACAAGGGCGATTTTCCAGCTTGCCATTTAGACCTGGCAACCTGGGAAAGCTTTGCTGCCTCAGACGTATGCCGGGTTGCCAAATGGTGTTATTATGTATTAGTGTGCAAGCACCCCAGTCATTAGGTAGGACCATTGCTCCCATACAGTCGGGTTAATGTATCAGCTGTGGCATTGCTGTGTCTGTAACATGTTAGCATGGACCAGAGACATCCACAGTGTGCATTCCAAATGGCACCCTATTCCCTTTATAGTACACTACTTTTGACCATTGCCCTATGGTCTATGGCCAAAAGTAATACACTATGTAGGGAATAGGGTGCCATTGGAGATGTAACCACAGACCAGCTGGCTCCTTTACTCCCCATGTTGAGGTGAAGATACACTTACAGTAGGTACATACAGTACATGTCATAATGGAGTCTGTATACCTGTCATGCCACACAGAAGGAACGGTTCTCTTTATTGACAAGTCAGTTTTTAAGGAGTGTTAATGGTGGCTTTCAGATGCAAATGTGGGTGTGTGTGCACGCGTGTGCTGTCAGGTTAGATGGTTAGTTTGTACCACAGCAATTATGATTTTATCAAGCATTACGCCTTCCCTTTGTTTGAAAAGTGCACCTTGATTGAATACACAATCTTTTGTTAATGTGCTGTCACTTCTCTTTAATGGCACATTTGTAAACAACTAATAAAAAAAAGTGTCCTTGCTTGTTTGTTTCTTTGTTGTCTTTTCATGAAGTGAGTAAACAATATATCCAAAATCAAATTAAATAAACCATTTATAGCTGAATATTTGGCTTAGTTGACTCCAAAACTAGTTTATCGCTACTTGCAAATAATTGACAATTAAAACGACAGTATATTCAGAGTGATGGACTTAGGATAGCAATAAGTTATGAGTCTTTCAACTTTAAATATAGTTACATCAGCCTTGAATGCACTTAAAAACTCTCTCACCAAATAAACGAACAGAAAAATATGCAAATTGGTCTGTCTAATCCGCAGTGGGCTCCTGCAGCACTCTGAAAGGCTCTCTCTAATCCTCCTTCCCTCCCTCCGTACCCTCAGCCTTCCACCTTTCTTCCCTCCCTCTGTCCCCAGCCATTACCTCAGCTCCACCAGGGCCTCACCCCCTCTGCTTGCTCTCTCTCTTTAGAGTTCAGGGAATAATCACCATGAGGGTTGGTTCTCTCATTGTATTCTCTGCTTGTGTGCTCAATAATGGAGAGGGGATGTCTAGTGACTAAATGACTTTAGATGTGAATTAAATAAGAAGTATACATTGAGTTCATTTGTTTCTTCTTTCTGACAGTATTTGTAAATTAGTAACTCAAATGAGAACGATAAGACAGAGTCTTTCATTTGACACCTCTTCTTTGGTACGTACTGATAACCAACGTGGTTAGACGTGGGCACAGTTGGTTTGTAATGACACCGCTGGGCTGAATCACAGAAGTATGTCATTAGTTTATAGGCAGGGCCGTTGTGTTTTTTATTGCTCTCATAAAACCAGTGTTTCTTCCTCATTTTCCTAATGGCCGCGCTGGGCCTTTCTATCGTCCAAGGACACATTAGATTTTGATAAGATAATCAGATGAAATGGAGCGGATCAGTTGAGCTAGCTCAGATGGCGGAGAGAGCACACGGGAGTCACTGTGTGACTTCCTCTGATCTACAATACAGTAATACAGCGCAACTGATCACACGTTGGTGCCGGTGCCCACCAATAACGGTCAGTCACACAATCCTGTACGTCCTATAATAATGGTTCTATGTTGCTGAATGGCTAACCTTGACTTTGTTTATTGAAATGAAGTGGAAATAGAGATGTAGGAACATCAATCAATCACGATGCATCATTATACATTTCTTAATGTGCTGCCAAAGTCCTGTGGGACTTTTCTGTGGTGCTGTGGTGCTGTGGTCCTACTCTATTAACTCTAACTGTATTAACTCTTACTGCATTAACTCTTGCTGTATTAATTCTTACTGTATTAATTCATATTGTATTAACTCCTACTGTATGAGTGCCCTGTCTGTGTTAATATGACTAGATTTGAGACCTCCAATGTTCCCTTGTGTCTTTAGATGGTGTGGGAGAGTGGCTGTGTGGTCATCGTCATGCTAACGCCCCTGTCTGAAAATGGAGTCAAACAGTGTCAACAGTACTGGCCAGACGAGGGCTCCAATGTCTACCATGTTTATGAGGTATAGCAATTATCTTTGTTTAGGATGTGTTCTTTATTTGTTTCATATATTACTAATCTTTATTTTGATTAATTTGGTAACTGTATTGTCCTTCTACCTATCTGCTTGTAGTTTAATTAGTCCAGGGGTATAACTCAGAGAGAGTTCATGTACAGTAATTGATATACTGTAAGTGGTAATGCTGGACAGAGGTTCTAAGCCCGTTCTAGTGATTTTATTTATATGATTCTCACTCCCATCCCTTGTCTCTGCAGGTGAACCTGGTGTCAGAACACATCTGGTGTGAGGACTTCCTGGTCAGGAGTTTCTACCTGAAGAACCTGCAGACCAACGAGACACGCACTGTCACGCAGTTCCACTTCCTTTCCTGGGTGGACCACAGCATCCCTGACTCAGCCAGGACCCTGCTGGACTTCCGTAGGTAGGCCATCTTTGTCTCCGTCTGATGGTCTGACCAATGGCTGCTCATTCTGTGTCCTCCTAGGGTTGCAAAAAGTCTGGTAACTTTCCCAAAATTCCCAGGTTTTCCAGAAATCCAGGTTGGAGTATTACGGATTTCCTGCATATTCCCTTGTGATTCTGAGAATTTTCCAACCTAGGAAGTTTGGTAAATTTACCATAATTTTGCAACCTTAAAGGGTTACTTCGGGATTTTGGCAATAGGCAAGTCAGTTAAGAACAAATTCTTAATTACAATGACGGCCTAGGAACAGTGGGTTAACTGCCTCCCAAGTGTCAGATGAACTAATAATTTTTATGTCTGCATCCAGTATGAAGGAAGGTAGTTTCGCGAGCTAACGCAATTGCTAACACTAGTTAGCAGCTTCCTTCAAACTGTGCGCAGAGACATAACATTTTTATCTAAGAGTTCATCTGATTCTGAGGAAGTGGATAAGGGCCTCATAGCCAAAATCCCAAAGTATCCCTTTAAGTATTAGCTTGTGATATGATAACTCTCCTTTTGTTGCTGCCATCCTTTCACCTGTCTACCTGTTCTCTCCACTGCGCTGTTCCCTTTAACTCCTGTAGAGAATGGGTTTGTATAGTTGTTCCAGTTATGCCTCGATCACACCGACAACGTCATTGCTCAAAATGGTACGCAGCATCATCTGGATAGGTGTGCAACAAAAGTTCAACATTCGCCTTCTGCTACCATTTCTGTCAAGCCGTCTATGCATACAGTTTGATGCATACGTTCGATAAATCCAACATATGCACCACACAGAACGCACTGCAACTGCCTCTGCAACGCAATGCTGCAAGGAAAATGCAGCGTTCCACTGGAAATGAATGTACTTCTGGTGTACCAAAATGCAATGACGCTGTTGGAGTGATTGAGCAATACTTCATTGATCGTAGGGCTATTTCTCCCCTGCTCATACAAGGCAGCAAATTAACCGTCCGCATGGCATGGCTTGAAAAAAAACTTAATTCAAACAGCCAATTAAATGGGAAATGTCAAGCTAAAAAACTTGGGTGTATGGAAGGCAAAGCCAATGACTGCCTAACCTCTCCTCCCTGTTCTTCATCTGATGTGCGCTGGCAGAAGAGGCCCCCAGGGAAACAGCCTGAAAGGAATGGGAAATCCCACTCCAAATGAGAATGTCACAATTTAGACCAGTATGTTGCAAGCCCACTAATTGGAGAAGATCTGCAGGTTAGAGAGAGCTCAACATGCTAAAGGGTAATTGCAGTCACACTAGAGGTTATTTGATATCCATCTCTTTCACTACTTGGGGCCTCGTAGCTGAGGTGAGTCGGACTCACGTTCTCAATATGAGTTTTCCCTGTATGCTACTTCAAAATCAGTGTAACCCTCAGCCCAAGAGGGAAGTTCCGCTTCGTCCAATGGTTAAGCTGTTTGTTTCCAGGGCGGGAGACTGGGGTTCAGATCCCACATGTGACACTCAATACACCACTCATGTAGCAGTTTTGGCCAACTATGAAATTAGCGGTTGCCAGTGTCATTTTTGTGATGTTGCAGCTAGTAATATGAGTCCAGTTGCATAGTCACAAAAGTGATCATTGGAAACTGTGTCTCTTCAGCCAGGCCTGTGTACACAATCTCTCTTTCTACTCCTTCCCTCAATTTTCTTCCCATTAGGTTTGCATGATAACTCCCACCTACTCAGATCACTCTCAAACTACTCAAAATGGCTGGTTTATTTGATTAATTACCTGTAAAATGCATTTCATTTTCACCCTACTTTGTTTAACATTTTTCTTTCACAAACAAATTTCTTCATATTATTAAAACGTGTATTCATTTAGATGGTTGTTTTAAAATCTGGAATTATTTGGAATATTGTTTGTTATAAATGTTAGGACATAAAGATGGCATGCTATATGATATACATACAGTGCTAGTATGTCACAAATTACTGTATATAAAATGATATGAGTACAAATAATATTCTTGTGTAGGGTTAAACATTTTTCTGATTTTTATTTTGGAACTTCATTGAAGTTAGAAAAAAGCCAGACTCTTGTGTAAATCACCTCTTATTTAGACCAATGTAGTCAATAGTTTCCATGGCAACATCTTGGTGTAGACGGCTTGTTGGCCCCCACTGTGTGCCTATGGTGTGTAGAATTCATAATTGTGCAAGGTTAATGCATCGCAGATCACGACATCTCGCCACCGCATCCATCATGGCAGTAAATACATGTCACAATATGGTGTTTTAAATGGCTCTTCATTCATTCTCATTGTTCAACATGGACTTCTTTTGTCTTTACATTTCTTTGATTGACAACGGGACTCCAAAGGTTTAAGCATTTTAGACATTTTATTTTAGTTTTTTTTTCCTTCTATATATAGTACAGAATGCATAAGCAAAATGATCTGTGAAAAACAGCTGCCTTTGAAAGTATAAACTGAATTTGTCCAGATCAGTGAAATACAGTTAGCAACCTACATGTGACCCTTTTTTGCGAGTCATCCACACATTTAAATTGATGCTGCATAATATACTATATGACTTTTATCAAATGTTATAGTGTACTCTGTACTGAGCAGATGTTTTGCCCAAATTGCCAAATGTTAAAGTGCTCAATTTTGATTGTTATATTGTTGTGAAGCGTGATATTAATAGCCGACTCTTCTTTCATTACAGAAAGGTTAACAAGTGCTACCGGGGTCGGTCTTGTCCAATAATTGTCCACTGCAGGCAAGTATACTACAATACTTATAACCTTGTAACGATGCACAGACTGTGTGGGTGTCAGTTACATTGCATGACAGACTGAGAAGGAAGACACAGTTAAGGCGTCAGCATGCTTCAGTTGTGCTGGTGGCTAGCCGAAGTCGGCCAGGCGAACCAAACGAGTCTGCTCGCATACTCCCTTAAAAGACCTTCGCTTGTTTTTACAGTTTGTCCATTTTGAGATGCCGTAGCCTTCCTCAAAATAATCTTAGATAACTCAATAAATCTGTCATTCATTTTGAAATGTTTGCAGAGGAGATCTTAGTTGCGCATTTTTACATCTAACTAAGATGTTTGATTTGCATGAAAACGAGTCATCTCTTGTTCAATGACAACAAAGACTTTATTGAAGAATCCCTACTGTTGACCAATGACCGACGAAGAGGCGTAGACTTTGGCTCCAAACTTCGGCTTGCCTCCAGAAAATGTTGTGTGCCCGAACAGTCCACAACTAACATAAACTTCACAAAATGTCGTCATAATATATGCACAAACTCTACCGAACTGTTTAGCCTGGGAAGCATGCGGACGCTTTTTTTGTCACAGTTACAGTACCTAAAGCATGGAGATTTATTTTTCTGATCATAATCACTGACCATACAAATATGTCCTTATGGAAATCATATTGTACAAATATGTTAGTTTTTTTGTTAGTTAGTGAAGCTCCACTCTTTATTTCCTATGGCAGGTATTTGCCTCCATATCATTGATAGCAGTAGAGTTCAGTCATGCATGGAGAGGGTCTGTCAGTCCGTCCGTTCATCTGTCTGGTCATAGAGGTCTCTAGTCTCTAGATGAGAAGCAGTGGATTAATGAAACAGTGGCGCTCCTCACGCCTCACGCTGCTCGCTCTCTCTCCTGTTTTATTGGCTTTGCCTTTATTAGAGAGATGGTGCACGCCTTGTTTGCAATTAACATGCAGACAGATTGAATGCCCGGCGGGCACAAAGAGAGGCTTTTCATGCAGCTATCTCTGGTGGAATGGAAAATCAGGCTCTCCAAAGCTGCTCTGCTAATGGCCTCTGGCCTCTTCACCTCGCCTCTGCTCCTGAGGTTGCCTGCCTGCTGCACACTCACGCTGATGCTTTTAAAAGCGTTTGTCCCTTATAACATCAGTTCCAAATCAGTCCTCTGAAGAATTTGGATCACACATGCATGTGTACACACACACGTTATTTTAAAAACATAAAACATTCAAATTCTAATTTGCACAAATATTTGTGTGTTGGTAACAGTTTGTAGGGTTATTCAAGCTTTTTGTCCTATGATCTTTCATTTAATATCTTATAAATACCCGCTATTATTCATGTGTACTTATACAATAATATCTTTGACTTTTTAAACGCTCGGTTAACGCTCTTCTGTATTTTCCTCAAAGACGTTACAGCAATAATACAAGAAAATCTAAATTAAACTAGGCCTATTTGCTTTCATGTAAGAGGCAAACACTAACTGTGGTATTGAGCAAAGCTGCCTTGTGCTCTTTTTCTGCCTCACTAATGAGTGTCTTCTCCTCTCTGGTTGCTTTTACAGTGACGGGGCTGGTAGAAGCGGAACGTACATTCTGATTGACATGGTCCTCAATAGGATGGCTAAAGGTAGGAGTACCATGGGCCTCTCCGTCTCACACTCTTTTCTGCTTGTGTGGAGACGTTGCCATGGCAACGGCAAAAAGCCCTCCATTTTCAGCCAAAGGTCTTGGGATGCATTAGAGGGTAACTGAGTGAGGCCTCTGCTGAATACTCTGGGAGGGCTCTTCAGAAGGAAGGGGGGGAGAGAGAGAGTGATGTAGAGAGAGGGGGGTTGGGAGAGAGAAGCAGAGAGAGGAAAGGAGAGAGAGAGAGAGAGAGAGAGAGAGAGAGAGAGGATGAGAGGGAGAGAGAAGTAGCATGGATACTAATAACATTCACATATGTATTGCTTTGTAATTTCATTTTAAAAAGGTACATTATTCAACTGTTGGTTTTCAACCATCATCAGTGTCAAATTAATTTCCCTATAAAGGGCAAGTTCATTTATTATAATTATAATGTATATATTCCATCTTAATTTGGTTTCTCACAAGATGCAAATATTTGTATACTAATCGACATGAACTCACACAACCACCTTTGAATTTGTTTTCAGAACAATGCAAATAGTATGCTACATCAGACTGGATAATGCATTATCAGAAATAACTCCAGTAGAGTGTACAATAGATGCCCCCTGCCCTCCCACCCCTATCAGAGCAGATCATCCATACATCTGGCTCTGACTCTGTCCTACCCTTCATCGAAGGGTGGAGTCAGGGTAACATTGTCCTGCTGGATGGAGGTCTTTCTCATGCTGTCAAACACATCCCTGGTCTGGGGCCTGGGCTAGAGGTTTGTGCTAGGGGTTTGGACTGGGACTAGGGGCTACGGGTTTGGCCTGGGACTGGGGCTGTGGCTAGGGGTAGGGACTCGGGCTGCAGTGTTTTCCATTAGTGGAGGCCGTCGGCTAACCAGTCAGTTACCTTTTACTCTTCATATTAACTGGGCTACTTTTCATTTAAAGGTTTAAATTCACTAGTCAGTCAAGCCCTCTCCCGCTACAATGAACGATATGCATCTTCTAGCGATCTATTGATAGTATAGGCAATCTGCAGTTTTTCACTGTGGTTGGTTGCAACAGAGGGAGAGAGCATGATGGTCGTGAATTTGGATGTCCCATGTTATTCAAGTGGTAAAAATGAATCGAAATCCACTTAGGATAATTATTGTTTTCTGGTATATTCATTTATTTTCTTTTGAGTGTTTCACATAGCCAGCCACACGGAGTTGTGCTTTGATTGACAACAGAACAGCAAGTGTAGACTAGTTTATAAAAAGGTGTCAAACTGACTGTCGATCTCCTATATCCCTTAGCCATTCATAAATCATGGAACAATTTCTTAGGTTTCCTTTCCTATGATGTTGGGACTTGCCAGACAGTGACGCTAATTGAGTGACTCTCGTCTCATCAATCAGTGTAGCCTACCGAATCGCATCGGTGAGAGAGCTATTCATTTGGCTCCCTAATTCGCATAGGCTACTGGTAAACATAGGCTTTTTGGCGATTATCTGCAGATAAATTATGAAAACATTAGTTGAAGATGGTGAATCAGCACTGCAGGAACAATACGTAGTGGAGAGCCTCATTCTGGTCCAAATATTATAATTAGGGCTCTCATGGAATCAGTGATTCGTATTTCCGAAGAGTCAATGAGAATGCCCCGTCTGTGTGTGTGTGTGTGTGTGTGTGTGTGTGTGTGTGTGTGTGTGTGTGTGTGTGTGTGTGTGTGTGTGTGTGTGTGTGTGTGTGTGTGTGTGTGTGTGTGTGTGTGTGTGTGTGTGTGTGTGTGTGTGTGTGTGTGTGTGTGTGTGTGTGTGTGTGTGTGTGTGTGTGTGTGTGTGTGCGGTGTGTGCGTCTACCAGTTTGTGTAGCCGTTAGCGATGATGCTAATGAAATCAGTATTCTGGTAGATTGATAGGCTTTACCAAAACTTGTATCAATTAAATGTACCTGGCAGAATTACACTACCGTTCAAAAGTTTGGGGTCACTTAGAAATGCCCTTGTTTTGGAAAGAAAAGCAATTTTTTTGTCCATTGAATGACTGTAGACATTGTTAATGTTGTAAATGACTATTATAGCTGGAAACGGCAGATTTCTTTATGGAATATCTAGATAGGCGTACAGAGGCCCATTACCAGCAACCATCACTCCTGTGTTCCAATGGCACGTTGGCACAGCTGAAAACTGTTGTGCTGATTAAAGAAGCAATAAAACTGGCCTTCTTTAGACTAGTTGAGTATCTGGAGCATCAGCATTTGTGGGTTCGATTACAGGATCAAAATGGCCAGAAAAAAATAACTTTCTGCTGAAACTATTCTTGTTCTGAGAAATGAAGGCTATTCAATGCTAGAAATTGCCAAGAAACTGAAGATCTCGTACAACGCTGTGTACTACTCCCTTCACAGAACAGCACAAACTGTCTCTAACCAGAATAGAAAGAAGAGTGGGAGGCCCCGGTGCACAACTGAGCAAGAGGACAAGTACATTAGAGTCTCTAGTTTGAAAAATAGACGCCTCACAAATTGTGCAGAAGAAAGTTTCGGAAGAAACTTCTTTGTTTCTGGCCATTTTGATCCTGTAATCGAACCCACAAATGCTGATGCTCCAGATACTCAACAATGTCTACACTGTATTTCTGATAAATGTTATGTTATTTGAATGGACAAAAAATAGCTTTTCTTTAAAAAACAAGGACATTTCTAAGTGACCCCAAACTTTTGAACGGTAGTGTATATCATAATTATTTTCATCAATCCAGTGGGTATTTGTTTTGCAAACTCTACTATCACATGTGCGCTACAGAAAAACCCTGCTAAACAACAGTCTCTTGCTAGGTGGACACTGGAATTAAAGGGTTTAAATTAAACTACACCCCAAAACATTATCATGTTTTCCAAGAGGTCAAAAGTGGTCTGCTGATGACGTTTAAGCATTGCTGTGGACTTAGAACATCACATGTTGTGTTTTTTCTATTTAAAAAGTGTGATTTTGAGAGCGAAAACCTGAAAAAACTGAGAAAAACAGAAACCACGAAACCTGGAAAAACTAAACAGAGAAAAGAAAGAACAAAGCATAATCATGCAAAAAATAAAACATTGTAAATAAATGTAGGCTATGTAAAATCTGAAAGTTATAATACTTAAGACTAATATTACTTTTATTTTTATTTTTTCAAATTAACCTTTTTTCAATATAATGTGGGCTATTTACAAAAAACTTTGGTTAAAATAAAATGCATAATTTGAAGAACCAACATCATTGTGACAATTCATATCTTGCAGTAAAACTGTACAGGTTTAAAAACGGTTTAATGTTCTCTTACTTAGAAAATTGTTCAGATCATATAGGCCTGGATCTAGATGGTATTCATACATGTTCAGTAATTTAAATTGTAAAGTAATGTCTTTCTACACAATTCAACAACACATTTTTCCAATCTGGGAGGTAAACACAATAAAGTATTCAATCATTTTGCTTTGTATTTTGGATAGAATCAAGGCATTAGAATGTACCAGAGGCCACCAAAATTGAGCTACTTTTGAAAAAAATAAAACCTGTCGGACCCTCCCTGGTTGGCTACTTTTTCTATTTGGCTGGCTACGTGTGGAAAACACTGGGGCTGGGGCCAGACACACAGGTTTTTGTTATGTTGAGCAATCAGCAACCCAGAGTATGAGCGGCCTTTCCATCTTTGTCTGGTGTGAGGCTCATCTGGTCTTGAGGAGTGTGAGGCCTTGTGTTTCCAAACAAAATGAAAAGCCCAGCGGCCCAGAAATAAAATCCCTAGTTCTCCTTCTTCTTCCTCCCCCTCTTCTTCATCTTCTTCTCTCCTCCAGAGTGTGAATTGTACACAAGAATGAGAATTTCACTCCAAAGCCTTTTCTTTTTTGAGGAGTTTCTCCCCTCCTAAACTTGAGAATCCAACACTTCTGAAACATGAAAGTATTGGAGCACTTTGAGCTGGGGGTCCAGCTGCATTCACGGCCCCTTTCCTCCCTCCCCCTCTCCCCCTTTTCGAAAAGTCTTTAAGGGCTTGAGAATTTCTCTCCCTCTCTCTATTTATTTTTGGGGGGATTAAATCTCAAATGAACCCCTCCAACTCACCATTTATTAGAAACTCCAACAATAGTCTGGTTGTTGAAGTCATTCAAGCTAAAGGTGAAAGGAGATTTCAAATCAGTGTTCATTGCTAGTTGGCATCATTTTATTTGTTACTCAGACAGAACATACTGTAGCTCACATAACTTGCTGAGTTTAAAAATGACACAACAAATTTAATAGTATGGGGAAGGTGAACTACATCACATCCAGCATATTTATTTATTTTTCAAAATCATACAAAGTATAGCAAATTGCCTTGATTTCACATGGTTCTAATTTTAGCGGTGCACAGTTTCTTTGATTGCATCATTCATTGTACAATATTCCCTGCTCCAGAAATATCTCCATGCATATATTATTCTAGTGAAAACAGTCAGTGGCTCCTGGCCAAGTCTTTCGAGGGATGAATATAATAATTTTCAATCACTGTGCCATTCCAAAGGGAGCCTGTAGAAAGGGGATTGACAGATGTGAGCTGGATTAATCTGCTGCTTTGAACTCAGTCCAATTTGCGGTCTGTTGCAGGTGCTAAAGAGATTGATATTGCAGCTACCCTGGAGCACTTGAGGGACCAAAGAGCCGGCATGGTCCAGACAAAGGTAAGGTCCCTCGCTCTGAGCGGGAGAAGGAGGGAGGGTGGGGTGGGGTGGACTGGAGAGGTGGGTGGGTTCATGTCATTCACACAGAGGTGCATCTAGTTCACGGATAAGCGCATAATGACGTGAGCCTTACAGGAGATGAAATTACCAAGCGATTCATAGGTGTTTGAAATGATCAAGACAATTTATTGGAGCTATTTTGAATTATACTCAGTCAGTTCATATTCCAAATCACAAATGAGGAAGTTTATGTCCACAGACACTGAGGGTCGGTTTCCCTGACATATATTTAGCCTAGTTCTGGATTAAAAAGCATGCTCGATGGAGAATCTCCATTGAAAGAGCGATTTAGTCCAGGGCTAGGCTTAATCTTTGTCTGGGAAACCTCAGAGTTTAAGTTAAGTGGTTGGCCTTTTCCAACTTCGAAAACTCATGTAATTCTTGTTTGCCTCTATATTTTTAACTCCAATGCCCCTGTTCTTAAATAAACTCATTTTAGTGAGGAAGGTTTGAAACATCTCATTACAATCAAGTGGGTTCCCTGGAGAATTTCTGTATTTAAACAGACCATGCTCTCTCATTTATGAATACTGAATTATTATGATGGCAGCGAAAGCTTTTTGTGTCTTTTAAGACGGATGCATTTATCTCCGGAAATATCAATTAAGGCAAACTCAGGGCAAAATTAGGCTGAATGACATTTGTGGAAGTTGTTTACTAAAAGACTGGAGACTTCCTGAATGTTTTATTTATGTAAATTATATTTCTTTAATCCAGCTTACTCTGAATCCCATTTACCAGTGACTCAGGTCTCACTTGTTAGGGAAGTTTTCATTTTGGCAAAAATAAATGTTTAAAGCCTTTCACTAAAACATCTAAGGGCAAATTAAATTACATCAGAGAACTAGGAATATTATTGATGTGGTGACTTGCTGTTTCATGAAGAGCATAAATTGTAGATTTTAGTTTTTAGGACAGCTTTTAGCTGTAAAATATATAAAACATTAGCTGTTCTGGTCTTACATGTAGATAGAAGTATTAGATTTTGCAGCGTTGAAATATCACAAATAATGTTTACACTTTTTTCATACCATTAGACAATACTTACTTCATGCTCAAGCAAGTATCCTGTAACTTTGTGATGAAGACAGAGGTTTGACTCCCTCCAGTGGTGGAAATGTAAAACCCTCTTCCTAGTCCACCATTATGCTCCTTAAAGCTGAGATCTGCGATAGGCGAAATAGCGTCTATCTATTTTTTATTTATTAACTACAGGTATTAAAAGGTCCTGTATGAAGACCTATAAAAATAGCAACAACCTAAGCAAAAAAACGATTGACATTACTTGTTGTAAAGAACTCCTCCGTATATATTTTATTTTACCCTCGGCAAAAATGTGGCATGTTTTGTGTTGACATATCTGAAGCTTGATTCTCGCAAAAGCCTACCTCTCCTCAGTGAGTTTATTTTAGTGCCTGCAGCCTGAATGAGAGTTGAGGAGTGGAATGTGAAACAGTGGGTCTCCAGGGTGAAAATCGATCGGCCCTGTTGTGCTCTTCAGGGAGCACAGTGAGTCACACACACACACACACACACACACACACACACACACACACACACACACACACACATACACTTGAGAGAAGAGTTGATTTAGGCCTAGATTCAATCAGTTCAAGCGTTAACCCTGCACTCGCCAAAACCCGCGTAGCTGGTGTTTTGGAGGTGTCGGCGGTGTAACTCCCTTGAAGCTGTCAAATCGGTGAGCAGCTGCTTTTATGGTCATTGTCAAGAAGCCACACCCGTTCCACCTGCGTAAGTTCAAAACGAGAATATGTAGGCTATATAGATATAATGATACTCAAATTTAAAAAAGCATTTCTATCAGCCTAATCGAGGTTACACATGCCAGTGTTCAAACTTGTAACATAGCTACATGTGATTTTGACTAATGTGACTCGGTGCATCCAATGGCAACGTCCAGTGATAGGCCTTAGAAGCTTATTTAAAGACATCCCTGGCTGGGTCTACAGTAGCACTGACTTCACTCACACACTCAGAGAGGAAGCTCGGAGAAGGGCACAACTGCTCCCTCCATTGTCTCTGTAGCCATGACACAACAAGGAGGCATTAGACAAAGTGTCACTCCGAAATGATAAACCAGTCTCTGAACAACTCTCTCTCTCTCTCTCTCTCTCCCCCCCCCCCCCCCACAGGAGCAGTTTGAACTTGCGCTGACAGCCGTGGCGGAGGAGGTGAATGCTATCCTTAAAGCACTTCCACAGTGAAACTCGATGCCACACCGCATCGCACCACGTCTCGCTGTCTAAACACACGTTCCTCTGCCCACTCAAGTCTGACATCTCGTCTATGTCCCAAATGGCACCCTATTACCTATGTAGTGCACTACTTTTGACCAGGGCCCATAAGGCTCTGGTCAAAAGTGGTGCACTATGTAGGTAATAGGGTGTCATTAGGGGCATACATACATATCTTCTTCTGTTTCTCTCTCTGATTCTCTCTCTTTCTCTCAATCTCTCTCTTGGTATACTTATGAATGTTGTGCCAGATTCTTAAGTGTGATGTATTCTGTTTGCAGTTGTTATCGAACATATGTTCCAGTACCACTTACAGATAGCTAGACAAGGTCACGTGTTCTCTCTCTCTCTCTCTCTCTCTCTCTCTCTCTCTCTCTCTCTCTCTCTCTCTCTCTCTCTCTCTCTCTCTCTCTCTCTCTCTCTCTCTCTCTCTCTCTCTCTCTTTGTGATCTAAATAATCTATTATACTAAGAATCAGATAATTGGTTATGATGTGTGATGAATATGGTATTGTATTCAAGGCCCGAACATCTGTGTCCTGTACATAGAGAAGATGCTTCAAAGCACGATGTCGAAGTGATCTTTACTAATAAAGTTCTGAACCATATTCTATGGCCCTGTTCAAATACTTTCGAAATGCTTCCTTCCTTCCTTCCTTGAGGATCTGTAAGTGATATACAGAGACCTAAAACCCCAAATAGCAAGCAATGCAGATGCAGAAGCACGGTGCCTAGGAAAAACTGCCTAGAAAGCAAGGAACATAGGAAGAAACCTAAAGGAACCAGGCTCTGAGGGTTGGCCAGTCCACTTCTGGCGGTGACACCACCCTATTACTTTCCCTAATCCAACCAATTCATATCTGTGATAACTTTAAGTAGTAAGGAAGTATTTAAACAGGGCCAGTATGTGAGGCTCGATTCAGTCACATACGCTATAGCCAATATCCGAATACCAGTTGTTTTGACGGTGTCGGAGGTAGAACTGCGTTATACTGTAGCTGTCAAATCCACAAGCAGCTCCGGCATTGTACCAATGAACAGAAATCCCATGCAGCCTTGTTCGAACCCTGGAATGTGAGAATGTTATTTTGTTTAATGATTTTTCAATTTGATCATAGTTATTTCTATATAGCCTACAATTTTGCGTTGTGAACTTCTAACGCGATTGGTGCGGGTGTGGCTTCATGACAATGACAAAGAGCAGCTGCTCACCGATTGGACGGCTCCAAGGCAGTTCAACCTCCGACACCGCCAAAACAACCACTATGTGGATGTCTGCTAACGCTGGTTAATGCTTGATCTGATTGAATCTAGGCCTTAGTTGTTTTTCTTGTGCAGACTGCAATTGTTTGTTATATACATTGTTTTGTATATGAATTTAATACAGTTAATATTTAAAAACACCAAAATTAAATGATTACAAATACACTGAGTGTACAAAACATTAAGAAGGCCTTCCTAATATTGAGTTGTCTTGCCCAGTCACCCTCTGAATGGCAAATATACACAATCCATGTCCCAATTGTCACAAAGCATAAAAATCCCTCTTTAACTAACCTGTCTCATCCCCTTCATCTATGCTGATTAAAGTGGATTCAACAAGTGACATCAATAAGCTTTCACCTGGAATCACCTGGTCAGTCTATGTCATGTTCTTAATGTTTTGTACACTCAGTGTAGAGTGAGCAATATAGGTATTACCAATATGATATGATATGATTAAGCTGAATTATATTGGCATTGTTAATATGTTTGTTTTGTCCTCTTAGTTGAAAGAATATTGTGACTCATGTGTACAGGTAAAGTCCATGTATAGAACATCAATTATTGGAAGCTTGTTGTGCTATTGAAATGTTTACTGAACTTGTCAATGAAAACCATATATTTAGTGTGGAAACAAAATTCTATCAGATTGATAATAAACCAGAGAACGGCTGACCAGACATTTGGCTGTCATTTTTTCCAATAGCTCTTTAGAAAACATTCAGAGGAAGAAGTACCTATGGCATTTGATCAGTTGAATAAAAGCCGACTTATTTTACCAGAGGGTGAGTGCATTGACTGAATACCATGCCTGAAATAAAGATAGATACCCGCACACTTGTGAATGCTCCTGGAGTTTATTGAGCAACGTTTCCACCCGAAGGTCTTCATCAGGCTTAGCCCACGTGAAGAAAGCAGTGATATTTACAGAACTCCATGCCTGGAGAGATGAAATGCTTGGCTCACCGCCAGTTGTCAGTTGAGAGACAGGACAGGCAATGAAACAGATAATCAGCCCAGTGTTTTACCAACTGAGATCCATTAGTGGGGTAATACCAGGAGAGAAAGTTCTGGGCAGTATAAGGGCTCGCCATACGCTGTATGGGAGACAACAATCGGATTGTCTTAATTTCAATCTCATATCAGGTTTGTGTAGCCTATTACACCGAGAGCAGGGCACTGATCATCTTTACTTCCTAGGTTGTCATAGTGCTTTTCCTACTCACAAGTTATTTGCCGTACACTTGTGCATAACTATTGATATTGGAGCAGTTTACTCAGGATCAGTATTTCTACCAGACAGACAGAAGAAAGCGGACAGTTAATAACCTTGTTTGTTTGTTAAGAAGATCAAAGTTATCAGGGCCTTGGATAGACATGAGCGACTGCCTCAGCAATCTGCTCCCCATTCATTCCCAACAACGCCAAGCCCCTTTTTGGGGGGGGAAATCCTGGAAAGCATCCCAGCCAGCTCCCAGCAAACACTTTTCCTTACGCTCTCCATGGACAAATGTTTGTAAGATTGTGTTACTCATCCATTGATCAGCAGGTGTTTGGTGCTGCAACAACAACCGTTCTCTATGATTCACAGCCACAAAACAGGTGCTTGAACAGCTGAGTAAGTTTTATAGTGTAAAACTCTCCTTTCACTGCAATAATCACATCTAACTAACTAGCCAATCTGATTCCACCCACGATTGGGAATTTAACGTTCCACCTTGAAATTCAACCAAACTTGCCTTAATATACAAAATCAATCATTTTTTGCAGACTTTTTCATAATATCTGGAGGGGGCATTTCACCCATGTGCCTCTTAACATAAATGATTAATGTAATTTCCCACCAATTGAAAAACACTCACCGAACCACCGAACCCTAACACCAGCCTAGTAATGAAGTGAAGAGCAATAGCACGGCTTAGATATACACAGAGGACCTATTGATTGGTGAAATATTGCGTTTGCTAAGACCAGCCACAAATGTGACCATGAATTTACAAGTGTATTAAGGGATTGAGAGTTAGCAGTAATTAAAATGAGGTAGTGGTTGAGAGTCAGAGGAGAGGAGAGGATGTGAGAACATTAAAGGGTGGGTTGCTACAGTGTGGGTTGTTACACAGTGTATCTGTATTGATTATGGATCGCCATTAGCTCTTCCTGGGGTCCAGCAAAATTAAGGCAGTTTATAAAAAATTTTAAAACTTACAATACATTCACAACAGATTTCACAACACATTAAGTGTGTGCCGTCCGGCCACTATCTACTACCACTTATCGTGTGTGTGTGTGTGCGTGTGTCTGTGCTTGTGTTTGTGTCTCTTCACAGTCCCTGCTGTTGTTCCATAAGGTGTATTTCAGTTACCTGATGTGGAATAGTTTGTTGTAGTTATGGCTTTATGTAGAACTATGCACCTCCCATAGTCTGTTCTGGACTTGGGAACTGTGAAGAGACCTCTGGTGGGATGTCTTGTGGGTTATGTATGGGTCATTCAATATGTCAATACCTGTAACAGAGTGGGTTGTAAAAGCATTTTAAGTGCAATTGAAAAGATCTGAGACTGAAAAGGTCCACATCGTTCAAGGTTTGGTCTGTGTCTTAGCGACCTGCACTATTATCAAAGGATAATTGGGTTTTAAAGCTGCTTGTTCGGGGTATGAATGAGCCATGCACTTGAGGATATATTCAATATTTAAGGTTGTTGCTGGGACTGATGCTATTTCCCATTTGATATCACTAATTCCTCAATTTCTGCACACAACATTCCAATGTACTCTTTGACCAGCACCTGTCACAGTCAGTGTAAACACATTGTGAAAGTACAAACAAATGCCTGATGGTTGAGTCAGATGGAGCTCATTCACACTAGACTAGAGGAAGCATCCTAGCTAAAACAGTCATCTGGAAACGTTAAAATCCCTAATCACTTTGTTAAACCAGTGATCATAAAAAGCTATGTACTATTGAACTATTTGAAACATATTAATCCTCCCAAATGAGAGATGACAGAATATCAAAAGGCATTGGAACACACTAGGTAAGCGACAGCAGGAGAAAGCAATTACCATGAATACATTTTCTAATAAACTTGAATCCTTCAGATGATAAGCAATTAAATATGTGTAATTATGGTTTTCATACAGTCATTTCTAAGCTGATTAGTTCTGTGTACTTTAAATCCTGTAACGGAGATGTGGATGGGCTATGTATGGCCGTGGCAGCTCATCTGCACATCTCTAATGCTAATGAGGTTCTCAGCCCCAGTTATAAGAGCTGTCAAGGGAGGGACACGTCAGCTACAAGAAATGGAGATGCAGCCTATATGTACCCGACCTGTGCACACAGGGAGTGTCATTGTCACCAAGGGCACAACAGGGATAAGGCCGTTAGCATTTTTGCCTTGGTGGGTGGGTGGGAGACTGAGACTTTGACTATTATTTACTGCTCTGAATTATGCTGTTCTGGAGAGATGATGAGCAGCTCTAACTGATCCACTCAAACCTAGAGGGTTGATCAGTATTATGAGGAAGTATGGTTTATCAGGTCAGTCTAAAGTTCAGTCTCAGGTTTTAAGGTCTTAACCAGTCAATGTGTGTTTTCTCTTTGGAATATGACACCTGGGACACGGCTGTAAAATTAGCTTTTTGGAGAATGGTTATTAAACTTTTAACAGTTAGGGAAAAAAGAGTGTGATGAGTTTTTAAGCAGCACAACATCTGGTAGGATAAAAAAAAGGCAAGCCTTCAATCATGGTGGATATCTCTGCTCATTAGTGACATACATACACACAGACAGACACACACCCCTTCCCTCCTCCCCGGGTTATTAACGGGCAAACATTTTACAGTTTCATCCTTGTCCCATCATGTTTCCATCAGCGGTGGCTGCGGGACTGACCAGTGTGACCCCAATGTTGCTCACTGTCACTCATCATAAGTGAGTTTATCAACACACATCTAATTGGCGCACTCCAGTGGGACCTTAACCATTTGCATACTAAGATTGCTTTCTATCTGCTTGGCAGAGGAGCCACCTCCTTTGCATAATTACAAATGATAAGGACACCACTAACAAAAGTCTCATAACATCTTTAAATATACAACTATATTTTAAAGAATACATTTAGAGAGGCTATGGATTGGATGGAAAGGAAAAAAAACATTACAAATTAAAAATCAAATCCTTTGTATGACCTTCTTAAAACAATTTCATATAGCTTAGTAGAACCCCTCTTTCCCCGGCTTAGACAGGTCTTAAACTGTAATGGTTATTAAGGACAATTGCTCTTTCCATGACATAGACTGACCAGGTGAAAGCTATGATCCCTTATTGATGTCACTTGTTAAATCCACTTCAATCAGTGCAGACGAAGGGGAGGAGACAGGTTAAAACAGGATTTTAAAGCTTTGAGACAATTGAGACATGGATTGTGTATATGTGCCATTCAGAGGGTGAATGGGCAAGGCAACTCAAGCTCAATTGAAAAGTATCTGTTTCAGTAGGCCTACATGTTAAACATAGAGAGGTAAACATACAGGAAATGTACAAGTTCTGGTGTCTGGCCTGCTGCTCACCTCACCATTATGCAGAGTGTTGACATTATAGTAAAGCCCCATATTGCCTGTCGTCTGTTTACGTTAATTAACACTTTTACACCTTCTCACCCTCTGTGGCTAATCTCCACTGTATATGAGAGAACTGTTCCATATGAACAGTTTAAGTGTTTACCTTTTTATAGGAAGCAGCTGCAGACGTTTCATTGGACCAAAAGATTATCCAACCGGAACGTGATTCATTGGAAGGATGAAATATACTGTATATGTGTCCCAAATGACAACCTATATACTATGGGCCCTGGTGAAAAGTAGTGCACTATAAAGGGAATAGGGTGCTATTTGGGAAGCAGACCATGTGTTCCACCCTGCCTAATACAGACCTGTGTTTACTGTGTACAATTTAATAACATGATATTAAAAATGCCCACAGCGATTGTTGTCACACGGCGCACGTTTTCACCAAGATGGACGACCTTTGGTGTATTTTAATGAGGCAGTTTCATGAGTTTTCTAAACAAAATGATAGCAATACTGTACCATTAGGAACAATAACTGGGGTTAGATATTAGTGTTGTCAGTGTTTTTAATGCTTCTAAAAGAGTCTAATCATATCAAAACCTGTATTTAGTATTTGTGCTCAATAGTATAGCCAATACTGTCAAAGTCAAATCAGTTGCAGAGACAGTGGTAGGTTGATATTCTGAAAAGATGTATTGATGATGAACGTTGAGTTGAACATTAAATACGTTTTTTCTGGCACAAGGAAGTAAACCATATGAATAATGAGTACCAAAAGTTACTCTGGGAGAGCAAAGCAAAGACTGGTGCACAGTGTGAAACTTCAACTACACCAGGAGAATGGGTTAGGTCAGGAAGAAGGTTCTGTATCAAGTCAGGTCTACGTCTGAAGCTCAGGCACCTCTCCCCAGTGTGAGGGAGGCAGTGTACTCAAAGCTGGTGTCTCAAATACAACCTTGGTCAAATATAGTGCACTATATAGAGAATAGGGTGCAATTTTGGGATGCTATATCCTTTTCTCTCCTTCCAGGAGGCGAGGCTATATCTCTGGCTTGTCTTGTGCACATGTCATTCGGGGTCACATGCCTTTCCTGAACTAATACTGTAACTGATCATGACCTTGATCTTTTGCAGCTGTGGCAACCACATACTTTGCGAAATGCCAGCCTCCTGATTAGAAACAATGGCGGTTTTAGGTATAGGCGACATGTGCATACGCCCAGGGCGGAATCTTGCGCCCGCACAAAAAAAATTGGAATGGCGACATTTGCGTGATCGGTTTTCCATCACTCATTTGCACGTCACATCAATGATATCATGTCACCGTGTGGGACTGTGGGTCAGTTAACCTTGTCGGAGTGTGCGCCCTGATTCTAGTTTGTGCGCTAGGCAGGCTACTGCCGGGGAAGGTCTCCCACTCAGAAGTACGAGATGGGGAGGTGGGCGGGGGTAAGTTGACCTCAGGTCTCCCCACTGGAAGCCCGAGGTAGGGGGAGCAAGGGAATCTATCAAATAGCCCACCTCTAACTTTGTACAGTACTACTGCAATTAGTACTGTGAATATAAAGTTTCACAGAAATATTGTTGAATTTTTTTCTGGTTTGTGTGAAATCGTTAAGAATAATATCTGTACACCAAGGTGAATTGGTTTAGTCTTGACTCTTGGTTGACAGTGTTGGGGGATGGGTAATGTATTGATGCTCAAGTGCCAAATCAACACAAATTGATAAGAAAAGGTCTAAGCCATCAGGTGCCCAGTTTAGGAAAACGAGGAAAGAAGAAGAGAAACGCGCAAAAGATAAAGGTATGCAGCTATGTCATCTCTTTATGAGTATAATATTATGCATGTAATGAAATAGGCTAGGATAACACTTATATTTGTTAGCCTATGCTGCTATGTTGCTTGCTATGCTTTTACACATAGGGCGACACTATTCTGTTTTCTGTCCAACATTGGATAAAATTTCACACAGTTTCATCATGATTATGTGTGTAGCAAGCAGCAAAACGATTAAACCTAACTAGCACATTATTGATTTGGTTAACTTTCATTGAGGTGACATCATAAAGGTTTTCTGTGATTGTATTAACTAGGTCCTGAGCTCAGTAAGGGGAATATCCAAGGCTGTAGGCTAACTTAAAAGACGTTTATATTATGTTGATATTTTGTATCTTTTCCACATTGGAAAATGTGGGAGAGAAGTTTGGAGTGCTGTCCACCTTCCAGTCTCTCAAATGAGAAGCTGACAGAACAATGTGAGGCCCTTAGTATGACACTATAAAGAACACAGACTTGGATGGCAGAGAGCTTGCACAGGAACTGAAGAACTTGCCTGACTTACCACCGAAGACCATGACCCTGCTCTCAGAATTTGTCTTACTCTTCCAGTGACGGTAGCTGAAGCAGAGAGGAGCTTTTAAAAGCTGAAGCTCATCAAATCCTACCTGAGGTCCACCATGTCACAGGAACGCCTTAGTGGCCTTGCTGTCATCAGTATTAACCATGCAAATGCAGATTTCTTATGATGATGTAATTGTTGACTTTGCATCAAGGAAGGCAAGAAAGGTCAGGGTTTAGATGGCAGTTGTGCAATTTAGTTTGTGTGTTTCTTGTTTGAAGTGCAATAGTGTAATAATCAGGTTCTCTTCTTTATAAGTGTGTTATTCTATTTGTATATTTGTGTGATATAGGATTTGTTACTTCTTTTTGATATTTTTGAGTTTTATTTGTACTTATATTTTTATATTTATATAGTTTTAAATGTTATGATTCTTTATTTGTGTTGTTCCAAATGTCTTCATTTTTTTGTGTTGTTTTTGTGGGTGGGTGGGGTGGGGGGGTTGCCCAGGGCGACATACAGTCTAGAGCCACTGATTCCAAACTTAGATTTTTTATGAACCCTCACACTGGAAGGGGGATGGGCTGATAAGGGGGTTGAGGGGGTTGAGGGGCAGCATCTGCGATACATAGTAGGATGCTCAGCATCCCTGTTTATACCTGGGGCTAACATGCGACCTTGGTCCTGAACTTATCCACATTCTGATTGTACCCACATTGTAGCCGTTGTATCTACACATGCTAGTAAAATATATATGTCTCTTATTCGTCCACTGTGTCCTCATTGTGACCAGATTTCCTGGTCACAGATATTCTTTCAAAATAACATCTATTTATTTATTTTAAGACACATATTGATGACATAAGTCAATGGCACCAACGGTCAATGACTGTAGAAGGTGGGGTAATGAGGATTTAAATGGTTTCACTGTCCACGCTGTGTGTCTGACTACCTCCGGAGGTGGTCAGGAAGATATAATCACAATCAGATCACAATGTCTTTTAATTGTCTACACCTGTCAAAAAATGTGGGCACAGTCATAATGTGGACAAGATCGGGACAAAGGATCATATTAGAACCAGGTACAGTGCCTTCAGAAAGTATTCAGACCACTTTTTGCTATGTTACATCCTGAATACCCCATAATGTCAAAGTGGAATTTTGTTTGTGGACAATCAATAAGCATTCAACCCCTTCCGTGTTCAGTGGTTAACATGATTTTTTAATGACTACCCCATCTCTGTACCCCACACATACAATTATTTGTAAGGTCCCTCAATCTAGTAGTGAATTCAAGCACAGATTCAACCACAAAGATCTGGCAGGTTTTTCCAATATCTCTCTGAGCATGGTGAAGTTATTAATCACACTTTGGATGTAATTACACCCAGTAACTACAAAGATACAGGTATCCTTCCTAACTCATTTGCCGGTGAGAAAGGTAAAGGCTCAGGGATTTCACCGTGAGTTTAATGTTTGTGATATGACAACTGAGGATGGATCAACAATATTGTAGTTACTTCACAATACTAACCTAAGTGAAAATAAGGAAGCTTGTACAGAACAAAAATATTCCAAAACATCCTGTTTGCAATAAGGCACTTAAGTGCAATAATACTGTTAAAACATTGGCAAAGAAATGTACTTTTTGTCCTGAATGAAAAACGTTATGTTTAGATCAAATCAAACACATCACTGAGTTCCACTGGTGGCTGCATCATGTTATGGGTATGCTTGTCATTGGCAAGGACTAGGGAGTTTTTTAAAATATAAAAATAAGGAATACAGCTATAAGCACAGGCAAAATCCTAGAGGAAAACCTGCTTCAGTCTGCTTTGGGAGACAAATTCACCTTTCAGCAGGACAACAACGTAAAACACAAGGCCAAATCTACACTGAAGTTACTTACCAAGCAGACAGTGAATGTTCCCGAGTGGCCTAGTTAAAGTTTTTACTTAAAACGGTTTGAAAATCTATGGCAAGACTAGGAAATGGCTGTCAAGCAATGATCAATTTGACAGAGCTTGAAGAATTCCAAAAATAGTCATGGGCAAATATTGTACAATCCATGTGTGCAAAGCTCTAAGAGACTTACCCCAAAATACTAACAGCTGTAATCGCCACCAAAAGTCTTGCTACAAAGTATTGACTCAGGATTCTGAATACTAAATTAGATATTTATATATTTAATTTTCAATACATATGATAAAATTTCATAAAACATGTTTTCACTTGATCATTATGGGGCATTGTGTGTAGACGGATGAGACAAAAATAATGTTTTATTCAGGCTGTAACACAACAAAATGTGGAATAAGTCAAGGGGTATGAATACTTTCTGAAGGCACTCTATAAATGGGGCCAGAGAGAAATCAACCATCCATGATTCATTACATGTTTCCTGCTGAGCCGCCTGAGATGGCAATGAACCTAGCAACAGGATCCTAGCAACAGGAATGAATCTCTGCTGCAGCCTATCAGGAACTTTGATGGCTGATCAAAATTGAGCCAATGGGTACAGGGGGGACAGTGGGAAAATATTATGTGTTTCCTATAACAACTGGTCAGACGGCCATAGACTGGTGTGTCTGGGACCACAGAAATAGAATCAGTGGAATGGTGATCCCTATTCAAGTCAATGATGCCATAATGTGTGGACTGGCAGCCATTTAGAGTGTACCTTCAGAGGTTCTATCCCCGTTTTAGTGACTCTATATCTGTCTGGCACATCCTGGCAGGCTGATAGGAAATAGACATAGGAGGATCGTTAGATTCATAGCTAGAGTATATGCATATTTCCTCGAAGGACAAGATACATACAGTATAGTCAGCTAATCACAAAATGTAGGCCTATCGACTTTAACATGAACGAAAATGCCTACCTCAAATAAGTCCCATCATGTAGATAGATAGATAGATAGATAGGTACTTTATTGATCCCCCGGGGGGGAAATTTCATAAATGGTGATCATACTGTTGATCATACTCGATATTACAGTGCATTTCCTTTTCAATACTTACTTGTTATTTGTTATTCTCACTCAGAGTCTGTGTCCCAAATGGCACCATATTCTATATATAGTGCACTACTTTTCAGCAGTCAAAAGCCCGGTCAAAGTCTTGTCAGTCTGGTCAAAAGTAATGTAGGGAATAGGGTGCCCATTTGGGACACAGAGGGAGTGATTGCTCCTCGGGCACCCAGCCCCTCTGTCCTCCAAACATCCTTCTCTTCATTCCACACTACATTTGAAGATACACTGAGCTTATTCTTATTCTCAAAGTCAATCAGTGTAAAACCCAGATTCTTTCCACTGATCCCTCCAGTACACAGAGACAGCACTTGAGGCGTTCCTCAGACAGACGTAAATTCCCTGTACGTTCCTGAGACTCAGCATCATTAATACCGCTAATGCAATTACAAACAACACAGGCAAACAAACAAATAAACTAACAATGAACCAGGGCATGAACGCACACAGTGTTGTGGGAAATTCCAAGGTTGTTGAAATTTGAAGGGGAAGAAGTTGAAAAGAAGTCCACCAATTGAAATCAACTGAGGACTTAGTAACTGACTGTGCCATATAACCTTGGCTAAATCAGGGTCACACAGAGTGTTTCTTGGTAGTCTTGAACAAATCCCAAATCTACTTTGAAACCTAAGTATACACCTAACACAAGTTATGGGCTTAAAAAAAAGACGACAGATATAAAATTGAAATGTATTAAAATGTTGAGTTTGCGTCTCAATATTACACTTTATACACATCAAAGATGACTGAAATTTAAAACCGCTTGACATAGAAAACACTGGATCTTCTGCGTTTTTCTTTTGTATGTTTATTAATTATTAAATTATGAAAAAGATGAATAACATTCCACCCATGAGGCCACTAGGTTATTTGACTGCAGGAAAGGGCTACTGGAATCCATCTGGCACGTGCTACTGTACATCACTCAGGTACTGTATACAAATAGCGATCCAGGGGTCTCATTCATAAAACATTTGTACGCACAGATTTGTGCATACGATTAAATCCACGGCCACAAGTGATTTAGAAAGCTTGAATTTGACATGGAAATATGCAATATATACAATAGATTTTGCATGAACGTTTTTGATTTATAAATGAAATATGGTTATTTGTGACCGACCAGCTTCTGAGGCTGTCCAAATGTGAACATTTAATACATATAGGGGAGAATAAAGTGCATTTTATTCATCAAAGCAATTAAGCACTAAAGGAAAGAGGCAGCTTTCAGCTATGCAGTATTTCCTATTCTTGTTCTTTTTTAATTAATCCAATCCATGGCAATTAAAAATCTAATTACGATATTCAGTCTAACAATACTGTACTTTTGTATTGACCACAACCCAATATTCAAGCGCCTGAAACTATTCTTCTAATTATAACAGCACAGAATTAAAGTCTATCACTCTAAACAATAACAAAAAAATTGGGTTTTGAATGAAAAAATTTTTTTTTTCAAAATCACTACACATTTACAGTACCCGTTGTTCAGTTACCAATTCAGAGCAAAGTTAATTGATCTGTTACAGAAAAATAATCGTGCTTGTCTTTTTTGAATGGGCACTACACTACTCACTGTAGGATGTTCTGTCCATTTCTAAGGATGGAAGATAGGTGACAACTTCCTAGACAGGAGTATAAACTCATAATAATTCAGGGAGTATCTGTGTTTAAAGATGTACTCCAACGATTTGAACTTTTCCTGTTGAAAAACAATATCCACGTATAAGTACAGTAATTTACACACACTTAAGGGCAAGGCCAGGTTGGCCTGTTGATTTGATCCATATACGTGATTTTCAATGGTTTCTCAATGGGAGTAGTACATTGACTGTCAGCGGAGATGCCGCATTCATATCCACACAATTTTCATCCATTGAAATTTTGACAGGCCGACGGATATGTAACCATCGTTTAGCTAAATACAGTACCTAGAACTTCACACACCCCACAAACTAAAATGTATCCATTCTAACTTGTTGTCCGTTCTCCACGGATCAGTCTGGCCTCACCCTTAAAAAAATGTTATGAAAACTTAATGGAGTAGGACCTTCAAGGAGTTGGTCTGACGGTGCCTTCTGATGTCATCGACCTCACCCCTTGCTTGAGGAACAGTAGAAGGGACCACCCCTCCACTCCCATGTCAGACAGCTGGATCACCTATTGAGATGTGGCTTTTGTTGAGTAAATCAGGTGATAAATAAAAGGAGACTGGAGTAGGACTTGAAATTAAAGGGTAGTGCACTACTTTTGGCCAGAGCCTGTCAAAAGTAGTGCACTATGTAGGTGCCATTTGGGACGCATTTGGTATTTAAAATGAAGGCTGTGGAAAAGTTGGATTAGCAGCCACTCCGTTAAATGAAAGGCAATGGAGGGAGATGGGCCACTGCCTCCACAGTCTTTAATTAAACCCTTAGAGACTGGAGCCTGGTTCCTAGGAACAAGGGCCAAATTACTCTGTAGGTCATGTGCATGTTTCTTAGCCCATGAATAATACAACACACTGTAGACATTCACACAGAGAATGTCGCTGTCGCTGCCTTCACAGCCCTGCCAATGACAGCCTAATCCAGAGCTGTTCTGAAGAGGTCTTTTCAAAGAAGGAAGGAGTGCAGTTTCAAAAGAGGAGGGCAGCATCCCAAATGGCACCCTATACCCTATACCCTATTCCCTACACCATATTCCCCAAAGGGCCCTGGTCAAAATAATTGCACTATATAGGGATAGGGTGCCATTTGGGACACAGACAAGGTCTTCACTGGGCTATTCTGCTCTGTTTATGCTGCCCAATTTAAACACTTTTTTCTATTTATCTTTTCCTTGAAGTAACCTAGAATACAGCCTTTGAAGTAACCTAGAATACAGACTTTGAAGTAACCTAGAATACAGACTTTGAAGCAACCTAGAATACAGACTTTGAAGCAACCTAGAATACAGACTTTGAAGCAACCTAGAATACAGACTTTGAAGCAACCTAGAATACAGACTTTGAAGTAACCTAGAATAGAGACTTTGAAGTAACCTAGAAGAATAATGTTTTATAGGCCATTTTGAAGTCCAGAGGTCAACATTCATTGCAATCCAAAGGTTGCTGGACATCATTCTCTTTTTCTAGCAACATAGAATTGACACTAAATGCGTTTTTCGACCAAGGACTGGGGGGGGGGAAAGTTAATTCAATACGTTTAAATTGCAATGTTCACAAGTGACGCGTCAAATGTTTTCACTTGGACCATGTCACTAAATAATGCATACAATTCATAATTATACAACTACAGTATACAGCGGGTGAAATAAGTATTGAACACGTCACCATTTTTCTCAGTAAATATATTTCCAAAGGTGCTATTGACAAGTAATCCACACATACAAAGAAACCAAAACAAATAAGTTCAGAAATTAAGTTATGTGTAATAATGTGAAATGACACAGGGAAAAAGTATTGAACACATGAAGAAAGGGAGGTGCAAAAAGGCATGGAAAGTCGAGACAACAGCTGAAAACTATCAGTAATTAAAAAGCAATCCAACCCCCTGTCAGTGCAAATTAATATCAGATGGTTCATTGCCAAGGTGTCACACAAGACACATCTCATGATTGGTAAAAGCAAAGAGCTGTCTCAAGACCTTCGCAACCTAATTGTTGCAAAACATAATGATGGCATTGGTTATAGGCGCATAATACGGAAGTGGAAAGACAATCATTTCACCATAAATTTGCCTCGACCAGGTGCTCCTCGCAATATTTCTGACAGAGGAGTGAAAAGAATAATCAGAAGAGTTGTCCAAGAGCCAAGGACCACTTGTGGAGAGCTTCAAAAAGACCTGCAATTAGCAGCTAATGTTGTCTCAAAGAAAACAGTAAGTAATGCACTCCACCGCCATGGCCTGTATGCACACTCAACACGCAAAACTCCATTGCTGAAAAAAAAGCATGTTGAAGCTCGTTTAAAGTTTGCTGCACAACATTTGGAAAAGCCAGTGAAATACTGGGAGAATATAGTGTGGTCAGATGAGAGCAAAATTGAACTGTTTGGATGTCATAATACACACCATGTTTGGAGGAGAAATGGCACTGCACATCACCCTAAAAACACCATACCAACAGTGAAGTTTGGAGGTGGGAACATCATGGTGTGGGGCTGCTTTTCAGCAAATGGTACTGGCAAACATAATTGAAGGAAGGATGTCAAATTCTTGACAAAAATCTGCTGCCATCTACCAGGATGATGAAGTGAAACGATATTTCAGCAAGACAATGATCCCAAACACACAGCCAAGGAAACTCTCAATTGGTTTCAAAGAATCTAATAAAATAGATATGAAAGACTTATAAACATGTTCAATACTGGGAATCCCATCCCAATTTTACATCCCAACTAAAGCAGTGAAACGTAAATACCAAGTGACAAACCTTTGTGAGAGGCTAGAAAGGGAGACGGCTACTCGTGCAATTATCTGGGAACAATTCAGAATACGCTAGAACGATGCTAGAGGGGGGAAAAAAGCTGTTGTACATGAAGGGGGAGAGACTGCCCCAATACAGCAAGTATTTACTTTGCTATTACTATTCTCTTTGGTGTAGATAGTACATGAGCTATGAACTATCCCTTTAAGGTTTACCTATACCTATACTACTGTTACAGGCTCTTCCAGACCATTCACACCCATTATGTTTACTCTGACCTTTCAGATCACTTAAAAAAACAACAACATAGAAACATTTCTGAAAGTACATTTGATGAAATATTGAGCATTCCATTCAGAGGAGACCAATTATGACAGCACGTGTGCATGCTATGTTCCTCTGGGTCTACCGTCTATTTGTAATGAATGCAAAATAATGAAAAACAGAACTGCTCCTCTCTGCTGACATCTGGGGGGAAGAAACGATAAATAAACTGCAGAGGATTCATGAGGAGAAAACAGAGGAGCCGTTGGTAGAGAAAACAGACCTTGAGAAAGTCTAACGTCTTGCATAAAAGATAACTAATGAGATTTGCTGCTTGCGCTGAGGAGTTGATAGACAAGGAGAGACCTGGAACAGTGGAGGGCTGGTGGGAGTGGTGGTGGGCTGGCAAGATCAATGTAGACGGCTAAGTAGGTTTGCCATATTCCGGTAACTTTTTCCAGAAATCCTTTTTGGAGGTTTCCAGGTTTCCTTCTCAGTCCCTCTTGATTCCAGGAATCTTCCAACCGGGATTTATGGAAAACCTGGGAATTTTGGAAAAGTTACCTGATTTTAGTAACCCTACGGCTGAGTCGTATTAATGTCACATCTACTGACGCTTTTCCCTTCCGGGTAATACGTACAATGAAGGGCAGATCGTGGGCGGTGTTTTAGAACCAGGCACCAATTCGAGGAGCCAATCGAGGTGTTCTCTTCTTTTTGAGCTCCGCCTCCTGCCTCCAAGGATATTTCTTCCTCTTAGTGTCCATGTGTCCTACAGAAAAATGGTCGTCAAACAACAGGAAGGATATATTCCATTGGGTATGAATCTACAGAAAAATACATGCGACTTACCTCAGAAGAATGTACAGTACCAGTCAAAAGTTTGGATACACCTACTCAATAAAGGGTTTAGCTATATTTTTACGATTATTCTACATTATAGAATAATAGTGAAGACATCAAAACTATGAAATAACACATATGGAATCATGTAGTAACCAAAAAAGTGTTAAACAGATTTTAGATTCTTGCCTTGATGACAGCTTTGCACATTCTTGGCATTCTCTCAACCAGCTTCATAAGTTCCCACATATGCTGAGCACTTGTTGGCTGCTTTTCCTTCCCTCTGCGGTCCAACTCATCCCAAATCATCTCAATTGGGTTGAGGTCGGGTGATCCTGGAGGCCAGGTCATCTGATGCAGCACTACATCACTCTCCTTCTTAGTCAAATAGGCTTTACACAGCCTGGAAGTGTGTTTTGGGTCATTGTCCTGTTGAAAAACAAATGATAGTCTCACTAAGCACAAACCAGATGTGATGGCGTATCACTGCAGAATGCTGTGGTAGCCATGATGGTCAAGTGTGCCTTGAATTCTAAATAAATCACAGACAGTGTCACCAGCAACCCCACACCATCACACCTCCTCCTCCATGCTTCATGGTGGGAACCACACATGTGGAGATCATCCATTCATCTACTCTACATCTCACGAAGACACGGCGGTCTCATCAGACCAAAGGACATATTTCCACCAGTCTAAAGTCAATTTCTTGTGTTTCTTGGCCTAAGCAAGTCTCTTCTTCTTATTGGTGTCCTTTAATAGTGGTTTCTTTGCAGCAATTTGACCATGAAGGGCAGATTCACGCAGTCTCTTCTGAACAGTTGATGTTGAGATGTATCTGTTACTTGAACTCTGTGAAGCATTTATTTGGGCTGCAATCTGAGGTGCAGTTAACTCTAATGAACTTATCCTCTGCAGCAGGGATAATTCTGGGTCTTCCTTTCCTGTAACGGTCCTCATGAGAGCCAGTTTCATCATAGCACTTGACTGACCCTCATGTCTTAAAGTAATGATGGACTGTAATTTCTCTTTGCTTACTTGAGCTGTTCTTGCCATAATATGGACTTGGTCTTTTACCAAATAGGACTATCTTTTGTATACCACCCCTACCTTGTCACAATACAACAGATTGACTCAAATGCATTAAGAAGAAAATAAATTCTACAAATTAACTTTTAACAAGGCACACCTGTTAATTGAAATGCATTCCAGGTGACGACCTTATGAAGCTGGTTGAGAGAATGCCAAGAGTGTGCAAAGCTGTCATAAAGGCAAAGGGTGGCTACTTTGAAGAATCTCAAATATAACATAGTATATTTTGATTTGTTTAACATTTTTTTGGTTACTATGTGTTATTTCATAGTTTTGATGTCTTCACTATTATTCTACAATGTAGAAAATAGTAAAAATGAAGAAAAACCCTTGAATGAGTAGGTGTCCAAACTTTTGACTTGTACTGTATATCCACACTTCTAAAATGTTTCCTCAAACCTTAATTATTGGCATTATAACTTATCAGGCAAAGCTTAAACAATGACCTGGTAAAATTGCAAACTCCTTTGCTTATCTTAAAAACAGTGAATTTGCTCAAATCCACCCCCAACACAATGGAGGCCTCATTATAACCCCTGTGTGTCAGTGTGTGTGAGATAATTGCAGGGCTTTTGTGTTTGACCCCGTGACCCATGGAAGAAAAACAGAGGATGACCTTTGACCCTGAGTCATTACACTGCAGAACAACAGAGGTCTCTAATGAACTCGTTCCCCTCAATGTTGAACTCAACCAGTCAAACATTGCTGCCTTTGTCACTGGCCCTTTGTTTAGCCACCCGCTACAACAGCAACCAATTAGCTGGCATTATTAAGGTGTTAGCTCGTCTTTAAACAAAGCTTAGCCTGGCGGCCATTGATTAATCCATATGAAACAAACATCACTTTATGTGTGGTCTACAATCAACAACTTTAGAGACTGCTGTTCTAAATTCATCAACAACGTAAAAGTTTAGAAACAAAACAAATTGAATTTGAATTAATGATAAATATTCGTCCCTTTCAATCTCAGCAGAATCAGAAGTTATTACAAACCTCCTGTTTAGAAAATGTCTTATTCAAATTGAAAATGCTTTGGTGTAAAGTACTTAAGTCAAAATACTTTAAAGTACTACTTAAGTACTTTTTGGGGGTATCTGTACTGTATTTTTACTATTTATATTTTTGAAAACTTTGACTTTGACTTCATACGTTTTACTCCATACATTTTCCCTGACACCCAAAAGTACTTATTTAATTTTGAATGCTTAGCAGGAAAGGAAAATGGTCCAATTTCACAAACGTATCAAGAGAACATCCCTGGTCATCCCTACTGCCTCTGATCTGGCCGACTCACTAAACACACATGCTTCGTTTGTAAATTATGTCTGAGTGTGCTATCCGTAAATTAAAAAAAACAAGAAAATGGTGCCATCTGCTTTGCTTAATATAAGGAATTTGAAACTATTTAAGTATATTTTACTAATTATATTTACTTTTGATACTTGCATATACAGTATTTAAAAACAAATACTTTTAGACTTTTACTCAAGTAGTATATTCCTGGGTGACTTTCACTTTTACTTGAGTCATTTTCTATTAAGGTATCTTTACTTTTAATCAAGTATGACAGTTGGGTACTTTTTCCACCACTGTTCAAATGTACTTTATAAGCCCTTTGTACATCAGCAGTTATAACAAAGGGCTTTACAGTCTACTCTAGAACACCTCCTTAGTCTCTACAACTCACATACACCAATGACCTTTATGTAGGCAAATTTGCATTAAAACATTCCACAACCGGCCTGTTCCTGGGTCTCTCTGTGCGTCCTCCACACAACAGACCTTTTCTCCCCAGGAGAGAACACTAGGTTGGGGGACACACCTCTGGCGAGTCCCAGGCTCTGTAGGCCGAGCTCCTTGTCTTCCTCCAGGGGGTTCTGTGCGGTGTTCCTCAGGTAGCGTTGGTGGGAGGGGAGACCAGGAAAAGCGTTCTGTCGCCGGTCGTCATCTTCCAGACCTGTGGGGGAAGTCAGAGTAGTTAAAGGACGTAACTCTGCTTGCTTAGTGAGTACCACTTTCTCCTGATTCGGCTCACACCGAGGCTCGAACCCAGGACTTCTGTTTTTCTAGCTAACGTGACCTCCTTCCAGAAGCGTCTAAGCAGTTGGTGCCACCGAAAGTTAACTACACACATCTGTAAACCTAAAGCTAAATTTACTTTGCAGTGATAGGGGAAGGACAGTCCCAGTTTTTACCCCACACAGCCAGGACACAATTTATACAGGTGCAATTAATGTTCACCTATGGCGCACGCAAAGGTAGGGACTGGTCAGAATAGAGATGTTTAAGTACCATGTGACATCCTTGACACAAAGAACACAATCAATGTAAGAACAAGAAGCTCCTCTCATGACATGTTGTCTGCAGAGAACATAAGTGTAAGTCAATCCTCTGTAGCTGTGCCAGAAAAACAAAGTTGATACAACGCAAATATATGGCTGCAGCAACCCTTTCATACCACGACCATAGACTTCATTCATATTTCATGTGGGCGTGTTTTATTGTGATTAGTCATGTAAATAAAATGCATTTTCTCTTGGTAATTTACATTTATATTGAATTAGTGGCAGCGTATTGGGGAAGAGAGGGGAGACTTATTATGCTTTGAGATTATACGGGCTGATTTCATCGCCATTGTGTTTTGTAATTATGGGGGGATGGAGGAGAAGAAAGGAGCCAGATGCTCTCTCGTGCCGAACCTGTTTTCATTAAGCGAGAGATCTACACCAGCTTTCAAACCCCCTCCATCATCCTTACATCATATCCAACAGTCAAGCCTTTAACAAATCAAATGCAATTAGAGTGACATATCAAACCAGTGGATGTGCTTAGGGACACAGTGACACACTGCCAAATTTGCTTGGAATAAGAGCAGGCTTGAATGCTGCGCTGGATATAAACTGCATTAAAAAAAAAATCCTTGGAGGACCTCTCTCTCTCACTAATTATATAACTGCGTAGTTGTTGAAGCTCCATTTCCGTAGTTATCTAGCTCCAAATCATATCCCTTTTGCAGACATGGCAGAAAAAAAACTGGTAGGAAGGATGTTGAAAGGTAGTGGACAGTCGGATAAGCCGGTCCTCACACAGGCTGTAATAAGCCTTGTCTGAGACAAAGGAAGCAGCATTGTGAGACTTTGTCTATGTCCCAAAAGGCACCCTATTCCCTGTATAGTGCAATACTTTTGACCAAGCCCTATGGGCCATGATCAGAAGTAGTACACTACATAGGGAATAGGGTGACATTTGAGATGCAGATTTCAACTCACTGGATGAAAATACTTCTTATAACCATGATGTCAGCAATTTCGACCCTAGCAGATATGCACTCTATGTTGTGATAGGTCGACCGGCACGATAGTCTTTTAAATGCTGCCAAACAAATCAGTTGCCAAAATACACTTCCCAAATGGAGGATTGACACCACATAGTGATAATCCCCCCGGTGGAATAACAAACAAAATTGGTGGTTTACGGTTTCGGTGAGGCCTTCCCCTGGCTCCTGTCTCCTTCCAGCTTTGAAAGACCACTAATCCAAGGGATTATTCCCTTTTGCAGACTGCCTGAAGATCTAATCAGTTTTGCATTTGGAAAATGGAGAGTAATTGCATGTTACCTTGTGAGAATCCAGGGCTGTGCAGCACATTGTCAACATGTCCCTGTTCTGTGGATCAGTATTTGATTGTATTTTGAAGTGGTTACCTGGGCGATAAGACTCCCCCCCACAGAGCAGTGTAATCCATTATCATTCAATGAATTTCAACAAAACAATATCAAAGAGCAATGACGATAATGAGAGCTTTTATTTCCTAGATCAAAGACTTAATTGGTACTACAGAACAGACATTCCCGCTTCTCCATGCATACATTTAGAGCTATTGTCTGAAGGGTGCCTATCATTTGTTTTGTTTCAGTCCATGGTGTACAGGTCTATTTAAAGGCTGTTTGATTGACAACATCCAGAAACCTGACACACACACACAGTGCATACACACACACCGTGTGCGCACATACAAACCTTCTGCAAGCACATATAAACAAACCACTCATTGCTATTCTCAGAGAGAAACAGAATTTAAACCAATCTCATGTGTTGTCTAGAGTTACCGTGACCATATTACCGCCACACTGGCAGTCATGAGTAATGACCGCAGTAAAATTCCACGTAACCATTGAGTCACGGTAGTCTCCTCTTATGCACTCTGGACATGCGTTGGTAGTAACCAACTGTCTATCGCTAATGGCCTGGTACTCAGGGCTCTATTGTCCCTATAACCACTCTGACATCAATGCAAATGCAATCAAAATCACATCAAACACTTGTCATTAAAACAGTATTTTGCTTTGAAAACTCACTGTGATTGTTCAATTTGAACAGGTTGAAACAGAGGAAAACATAGTAGTTGCGGATGTTGTTTCAAAACCTAACACAACAAAATGGACAGCGCTTTCTAAGGTGATGATTCATTCAAAACATCCATACGCATATTAGAGCTGATGCATTGCATACACTTATATATGAGCCCAAACCTAAAAAAAATGAAATAATGATTGTGTCATTATACAATACATAGCCTACCGCATATTATGCAGAAAAAAATACTTAAGATATCTTTGGTGCATAATAGGTCTAGCCTATACTCCAAAATTAAACCAATTCTAGCAATTGCCTTTGAGTGTGGACTGTATTATTATGCACACTGTATGGAATGGTTACCTCATGCTACGCTCCAAAATATCACACGCACACACACACAAACACATGCAACTCTGTGTTGTTGTTGTTTTTGTCGCACTGCTTTGCTTTATCTTGGCCAGGTCACAGTTGTAAATAAGAACCTACCTGGTTAAATGAAGGTGAAATAAAAAAATATAAACAAACCACTCACTGCTATTCTCAGAGAGAAACACAATTTTAACCAATCTCATGTGTGTTGGCCAAACCTTACGTAAGCCTGGATTCGTCTGCCCAGGAGAAGGCTACACACCTTCAACCCCTATCAACGGAATCGACTGTTATCGATGCAAACGTCTGCATATCTCCCCCATAGTCTCTCCCTCCCCATGTTTTAATATAAATCCTGTCCAGATGGACAGAAGCAGTAGTCTGCTGAGGTGAAACCACTGCTGAGCACACAGATAGTGGATAGGTCACAAATGGTACCCTATTCCCTATATAGTAGTGCACTGTATAGGGAATAGGATGCCATTTGGGATGCAGTCAATGTCTGTGCCCATCTTTAAACAGGGTTAGGCAACAGCTGGATTGTTTCCGGTGTAGCCCCCAGTACTACAGCTATTCCCCAGGCGCTCTCATTTGTTGACTTCTGTAACCGTAAAAGCCTTGGTTTCATGCATGTTAACATCAGAAGCCTCCTCACTAAGTTTGATTTATTCAGGTTAGCACACTCTCAGCCAACCCGCATGTCCTAGCCTTGTCTGAATCCTGGCTTAGGAAGGCCACCAAAAATTCTGAAATTTCCATCCCCAACTACAATATTTCCTGTCAAGATAGAACTGCCAAAGAAGGCGGAGTTGCAATCTACTGCAGAGATAACCTCCAGAGTTCTGTCATACTATCCAGGTCTGTGCCCAAAAAGTTTGAGCTTCTAAAAATCTTTCACAAATAAGTCTCTCACTGTTGCCGTTTGTCACAGACCCCCCTCAGCCCCCAGCTGTGCCCTGGACACCATATGTGAAATGATTGCCCCCCATCTATCTTCAGAGTTTGTACTGTTAGGTGACTTAAACTGGGATATGCTTAAGACCCCGGCCGTCCTTCAATCTAAGCTAGATGCCCTCAATCTCACACAAATTATCAAGGAACCTTCCAGGTACAACCCTAAATCTGTAAACATGGGTACCATCATAGATATCATCCTGACTAACTTGCCCTCCAAATACACCTCCTCTGTTTTCAACCAGGATCTCAGCGATCACTGCCTCATTGCCTGCGTCCGTAATGGGTCTGCGTTCAAACGACCACCCCTTATCACTGTCAAACGCTCCCTAAAACACTTCAGTGAGCAAGCCTTTCTAATCGATCTGGCCCAGGTATACTGGAAGGATATTGACCTCATCCCGTCAGTAGAGGATGCCTGGTTGTTCTTTAAAAGTGCTTTCTTCACCATCTTAAATGAGCATGCCCCATTCAAAAAATGTAGAACTAAGAACAGATATAGCCCTTGGTTCACTCCAGACTTGACTGCCCTTGACCAGCACAAAAACATCCTGTGGCGCACTGCATTAGCATTGAATAGCCCCGCGATATGCAACTTTTCAGGGAAGTCAGGAACCAATATACAGTCAGTTAGAAAAGCAAAGGCTAGCTTTTTCAAACTGAAATTTGCATCCTGTAGTACTAACTCCAAAAATGTCTGGGACACTGTAAAGTCCATGGAGAATAAGAGCACCTCCTCCCAGTTGCCCACTGCACTGAGGCTAGGAAACACTGTCACCACCGATACATTTACGATAATCGAAAATTTCAATAAGCATTTTGCTACGGCTGGCCATACTTTCCACCTGGCTACCCCTACCCTGGCCAACAGTTCTGTACACCCCGCAGAATCTTGCCCAAGCCCCCCCCTCGCTTCTCCTTCACCCAAATCCAGATAGCTGATGTTCTGAAAGAGCTGCAAAATCTGGACCCCTACAAATCTGCTGGGCTAGACAATCTGGACGCTTTCTTTCTAAAATTATCCTCTGAAATTGTTGCAACCCCAATACTAGCCTGTTCAACCTCTCTTTTGTATCGTCTGAGATCCGTAGAGATTGGAAAGCTGCCGTGGTCATCCCCCTCTTCAAAGGGGGAGACACTCTAGACCCAAACTGTTACAGACCTATATCCATCCTGCCCTGCCTTTCTAAAGTCTTCGAAAGCCAAGTTAACAAACAGATCACTGACCACTTCAAATCCCACCGTACCTTCTCTGCTATGCAATCTGGTTTCCGAGCTGGTCATGGGTGCACCTCAGCCACGCTCAAGGTACTAAACAATATCATAACCGCCATAGATAAAATACAGTACTGTGCAGCCGTCTTCTTCGACCTGGCCAAGGCTTTCGACTCTGTCAATCACCGCATTCTTATTGGCAGACTCAACAGCCTTGGTTTCTCAAATGACTGCCTTGCCTGTTTCTCCAACTACTTCTCAGATACTTTTCAGTGTGTCAAATTGGAGGGCCTGTTGTCCGGTCCTCTGGCAGTCTCTATGGGGGTGCCACAGGGTTCAATTTTTGGGCCGACTCTATTCTCTATATATATCAACGATGTCACTCTCGCTGCTGGTGACTCTCTGATCCCTCTCCACGCAGACGACACCATTCTATATACATCTGGCCCCTCTTTAGACACTGTGTTAACTAACCTCCAAACAAGCTTCAATGCCATACAACACTCCTTCCATGGCTTCCAACTGCTCTTAAATGCTAGTAAAACTTTTTCAATCGAACGCAGCCCGCACCTGCCCACCGTAATATCATCACTACTCTCGACGGGTCTGACTTAGAATACGTGGACACCTACAAATACCTGGGCGTCTGGTTAGACTGTAAACTCTCCTTCCAGACTCACATTAAGCATCTCCGATCCAAAATTACATCTAGAATCGCCTTCCTATTTCGCAAAACAACGCCTCCTTCATTCATGCTGCCAAACATGCCCTCGTAAAACTGACTATCCTACTGATCCTTGACTTCGGCGATGTCATTTACAAAATAGCCTCCAACATTCTACTCAGCAAATTGGATGCAGTCTATCACAGTGCCATCCGTTTTGTTAACAAAGCCCCATATACTACCCACCACTGCGACCTGTACGCTCTCAATTGGCTGGCCCTCACTACATATTCGTCGCCAAAGTCTGGCTTGAGCAGTCTTTACTAGGTAAATCCCTGCTCGCTGGTCACCATAGCAACACCCATCCTTAGCATGCGCTCCAGCAGGTATATTTCACTGGTCATCCCCAAAGCCAACACCTCCTTTGGCCGCCATTCCTTACAGTTCTCTGCTGCCAATGACTGCAACGAATTGCAAAAATATTTTAAGCTGGTTCCTGTCTCCCTCACTAACTTTAAGCATCAGCTGTCAGAGCAGCTTCCCGATCACTGCACCTGTATACAGCCCATCTGTAAATAGCCTACCATACTACCTCATCCCCATATTCATAATTCTTTGCTCATTTGCACTCCAGTATCTCTATTTACACATCATCATCTGCACAGCTATCATTCCAGTGTTAATGCTCATTTGTAATGACATGATCTGTCATTAGTGATGAATGAGCATGAGCACTCAAAATCATCCAACCTTTCAGTTTTCAAATCATAAAAGCTTACTGGTGTTCATTTTTCAAATGTTTTCTGTGAGTATCTCTCTGGTCTGTAATCACTCATTCACTCAGGACTTATTCATTCAGCACTCATTCATTCAGGACTGTATATACAGTGGGGAGAACAAGTATTTGATACACTGACGATTTTGCAGGTTTTCCTACATACAAAGCATGTAGAGGTCTGTAATTTTTATCATAGGTACACTTCAAATGTGAGAGACGGAATCTAAAACAAAAATCCAGAAAATCATATTGTATGATTTTTTAATAATTAATTTGCATTTTATTGCATGACATAAGTATTTGATCACCTACCAACCAGTAAGAATTCCGGCTCTCACAGACCTGTTAGTTTTTCATTAAGAAGCCCTCCTGTTCTCCACTCATTACCTGTATTAACTGCACCTGCTTGAACTCGTTACCTGTATAAAAGACACCTGTCCACACACTCAATCAAACAGACTCCCACCTCTCCACAATGGCCAAGACCAGAGAGCTGTGTAAGGACATCAGGGATAAAATTGTAGACCTGCACAAGGCTGGGATGGGCTACAGGACAATAGGCAAGCAGCTTGGTGAGAAGGCAACAACTGTTGGCACAATTATTAGAAAATGGAAGAAGTTCAAGATGACGGTCAATCTCCCTCGGTCTGGTGCACCATGCAAGATCTCACCTCGTGGGGCATCAATGATCATGAGGAAGGTGAGGGATCAGCCCAGAACTACACGGCAAGACCTGGTCAATGACCTGAAGAGAGCTGGGACCACAGTCTCAAAGAAAACCATTAGTAACACACTACGCCGTCATGGATTAAAATCCTGCAGCGCACGCAAGGTCCCCCTGCTCAAGCCAGCGCATGTCCAGGCCCGTCTGAAGTTTGCCAATGACCAGAGGAGGAATGGGAGAAGGTCATGTGGTCTGATGAGACAAAAATAGAGCTTTTTGGTCTAAACTCCACTCGCCGTGTTTGGAGGAAGAAGAAGGATGAGTACAACCCCAAGAACACCATCCCAACCGTGAAGCATGGAGGTGGAAACATCATTCTTTGGGGATGCTTTTCTGAAAAGGGGACAGGACGACTGCATCGTATTGAGTGGAGGATGGATGGGGCCATGTATCGCGAGATCTTGGCCAACAACCTCCTTCCCTCAGTAAGAGCATTGAAGATGGGTCGTGGCTGGGTCTTCCAGCATGACAACGACCCGAAACACACAGCCAGGGCAACTAAGGAGTGGCTCCGTAAGAAGCATCTCAAGGTCCTGGAGTGGCCTAGCCAGTCTCCAGACCTGAACCCAATAGAAAATCTTTGGAGGGAGCTGAAAGTCCGTATTGCCCAGCAACAGCCCCGAAACCTGAAGGATCTGGAGAAGGTCTGTATGGAGGAGCGGGCCAAAATCCCTGCTGCAGTGTGTGCAAACCTGGTCAAGAACTACAGGAAACGTATGATCTCTGTAATTGCAAACAAAGGTTTCTGTACCAAATATTAAGTTCTGCTTTTCTGATGTATCAAATACTTATGTCATGCAATAAAATGCAAATTAATTATTAAAAAATCATACAATGTGATTCATGTACAGTTGTTATATCATATCACGTACAATATTGTCAGTAATTCTTGGACTGAACCTACGTAGTCATTCACTCAGGACTGCATATTAGTAATCTGTCAGTTGTATCTTTTTTCATTGCTTTTAGTTTTAGGATTGTGCAATACGTGCATTTATCTGTAATTAAACCCTGTGCTAAGGACTGTATTTTAAGGGAATTATTATTATTACCCTAAATTATATCATACGCACATTTAGATATTTAATTATCTCTTCTTGTCATTTCCTTGTACAGTTAATGTAACCATGCAAATATTCACATTCCTGTACAGTAAATTTAACCATGCAAATATTAATTTACCTGTTCATTTAACCAGAATGTATATTAAGTAAACTATTATTACCCTCACTTATATCATACGCACATTTAGCTATTTCTCTGCCATCGACCTCTATAGTATAGTTAACCATGCAAATATTCCTTATTTATCTGTATCAACTTGCAATATTTTCACCTAACACTCTGTAACAATGTATAGTGTACATATTCAGCCACTCACCCATACTATGCAATGCCTTTTTATAGCTTTTTGCACTCCAGACTTCTTGTATTTTCATACTTTTTCATACTGCCGCACTATGTATTATGTATCTGTCTTTTGTGTACTTCGTTCTGGCATTTTGCACCTGCCCTGTGTTTTTTTGTAGCTGCTTGACGAATAACTTGGCAAGGCGGGCAACTTGACCATAAAGTGGCTTGAGACATGAACAGTAGTATTATGTCATTGCTCATTCCACCTGGTGATGGTAGCTAAAGCAGTAGGGCTATTTTTTTTATTTAACCTTTATTTAACTAGGCAAGTCAGTTAAGAACAAATGTTATTTACAATGATGGCCTACCGGTGAACAGTGGGTTAACTGCCTTGTTCAGGGGCAGAACAACATATTTTTAACTTGTCAGCTCAGGGATTCAATCTAGCAACCTTTCGGTTACTGGCCCAACACCCTAACCACTATGCTACCTACCTAACCATAAAGCTAGACTAATGCATAGAGACAAGACTGACAGGCTGGTCAAAAGTAGTACACTATTTAGGAAATAGGGTGTGATTTAGAATCTACCTTACACTGTGCTAGCCACATTAATAATGCATACACACCCTTCAGATGAGGAAATAATATGCATTGCAATGACAGAAATGTGGGTTACAGGGTGTGAAGGTGGATGTATCATCAGTAGTGATGATGAAGTAATAATGAAATTTCCCCCCCGGGGGATCAATAAAGTACCTATCTATCTATCTATCTATCTATCTATCTATCTATCTATCTAGTATATGCTAAAATTCAGTGTGATTTTGAATGTGACTTTGGTCCAGGATATTTAAAAAACACAAACAGATGAAATAGCCAACCTGTCACTAAGCTGGAAGACATTTTACCTTACATTAACCAAATACAAGTAATACAAGTATAAAGAACAAAACAGTTGACCAGGAGAAGGTAGAAAAGAATAGGGTGGTCATCATCTCCTGTTAATGTAGAAACAGTGCCATATAGTGTCAGAAACGTATTCTACAACACAGAGAGAGAGAGGAAGGACTAGGCTACACTCAGTCTTCCAGCTTGCTTTTAGACTTACATTTCAACATTTGTTGTACTCAACATACATAATTCATTTGTAATAAATGCATCTTCAATTATTAATAATATAAGAAGAAAAAAAACCACTGTGTTCTATTGAGTTTTAACAAAGAAATGCAATGGGAGTTTTCTTTCAGCAGGAGGAGCTATTGCACCATGGAAAAATACTTTTTAAATCTATAAATTCAAGCCCTACATTAATAATGATTATGTTTTCATACCAAAGCTGTAATTTTGCCCCTGGCTCAAGCAGTTATTAAAAAAGCAAAAAGACAAAATTCAAGCTGCTTTTCTGACATTAAATGTATAATTATTCCGACTGAGGGCAAAATGTGTAGTAGCCTAATTCAATTGAATGTCAGGCCTCATCAGGAATTGTTTTTAGCATTTTAAACAGCAGTGATGTGATAATTCCGGTATTGAGCCTGGGGCCTGACTCTACTCACCCTGTCAGCTCTACCACAGTGGAGGGTATGCTAATCTCCTCCACTCATCAGCACATCTCCACACAAACGGTCACCCGAGCCAGGCAGCCACAAGGACAGGGCCACAGTGTCAACTAGCAACTGCACTACTTGCAAATGCGCAGCCACCACTTCAATCAACCTTCAGGTGAGAAAAAAACAAATAGTCTAGAGCTGCAGAGTGAGATAGAAATGGCTGCCACAGCTGAGGGAAGGACAAAGCGTAGCTACAGTGCCAGTAAGACAATGTCGTAAAATGCAGGGTCGTATTCACTAGGCACCAAATTGACGAAAATGGCCCGGGAGGGACTACCTGAGCTTGTCCAATAAGAAATGCTTCCGTTACAAAATGTTTTGCTACAATGTGCAAAAGTACCACAGAAAAAGTCATCCGATGATAACATCCCAAATGGCACCCTATTCCTTATTTAGTGCACTACTTTTGACCAGGGCCCATAAGGCTCTGTTTAAAAGTAGTGCACTACAGGTAACTGCCAAAATAAAAGAAACACAAACATAGTGTCTTAATAGGGCATTGGGCCACCATGAGCCAGAGCACCTTAAATGCACCATGGCATAGATTCTACAAGTGTCTGTAACTTTATCGGAGGGATGCAACACCATTCTTCCATAAGAAATTCCATAATTTGGTGTTTTGTTGATGGTGGTGGAAAACACTGTCTCAGGTGCTGCTCCAGAATCTCCCATAAGTGTTCAATTGGGTTGAGATCTGGTGAATGAGACAGCCATGGCATATGGTTTACATCGTTTTCATGCTCATGAAAACAGTCAGTGACCACTCGTGCCCTGTGGATGGGAGCATTGTCATCCAATGGGGGCATAGCCATGGTAGCCAAAGTAATGGCTTGCCCAGCATTTTTATACATGACCCTATAGCATGATGGGATGTTAATTGCTCAATTAACTCAGGAACCATAACTGTGTGGAAGCACCTGCTTTCAATACACTGTACTTTGTATCCCTCATTTACTCAAGTGTTTCCAGTATTTTGGCTGTTACCTGTATGTAGGTATTAGGGTACCATTTGGGAAGCAGCCCCATCTCCAATATAAGGTGTTGCATTGAACGTTGAAACAGTGCTGATTTGATTTTAAACGTATAGTTTCCCAGACAACACACTGGCAACAACATCTGATATACAGATTACATGTTACTAGATGAAAGACAAAAACAGACTGATTTAGTGCATAGGGTGCCATTTGGGACACAGCCACTGTTCTGTGAAGGCTGGAGAAACGAGGTGAGAATGTGTGACTCCCATTCTCTAAGCAAACACATCATCCCAAGTGGCGCAGCAGTCTGAGGCGCTGCATCTTAGTGCTAGGGGCATCACTACAGACCCTGGTTCAATCCCGGGCTGTATCACAACCGGCCGTGATCGGGAGTCCCATAGGGCGGCGCACAATTGGCCCAGCGTCGTCCAGGTTAAGGGAGGCCGTCGTTGTAAACAAGAATTTGTTCTTAACTAACTTGCTTAGTTAAATAATAAATAAACATATAGTGCTGCTAGAAGACAGGAAGGGCTTCAAAAACATGGGATTCCAGAGGGGTGTGTGTGAATACATACCATTTGTTGAGATGAACTCCATTCTTGATCAAAAGCAACTAATACTGCCATACTGTATTTTACATTGACGCTAATTATTCTATTATGCAAATCACGATAGTCCATGAAGAGACAGCGATCACTGAATGAATTTGACACCACTATAAGAATGCAGGTGTAATGGAATAGCTTAGCAGTAAAACTATTTTATTAGTAGGTTAAAATGAACATATGTGAGTATGATGTGATGAGTGTGTGAATTTTATTGAAAAGCAGCGAGTGTGGTTTCCTTTTTTGTGTGTGTTGGTGTGAAGCAGGTGACATCAAGCAAGCACACACAGCTTGTGGAAGTGGGTGTTGGAGCGGCTGTGAAAGGGTTACTCAAGCCAAACAGAATCATCACACAGACTCATTGTGACTGCAACAGCCCTTAAAAAAAAGGTTCAAGCATAGATTTATTGACCAATTCTGAAATTGTTTTGACCCTGTATTTGGTCCATGTATATATACAGTGGGGAGAACAAGTATTTGATACACTGCTGATTTTGCAGGTTTTCAAAGCATGTAGAGGTCTGTAATTTTTATCATAGGTACACTTCAACTGTGAGAGACGGAATCTAAAACAAAAATCCAGAAAATCACATTGTATGATTTTTTAATAATTAATTTGCATTTTATTTCATGACATAAGTATTTGATCACCTACCAACCAGTAAGAATTCCGGCTCTCACAGACCTGTTAGTTTTTCTTTAAGAAGCACTCCTGTTCTCCACTCATTACCTGTATTAACTGCACCTGTTTGAAGTCGTTACCTGTATAAAAGACACCTGTCCACACACTCAATCTAACAGACTCCAACCTCTCCACAATGGCCAAGACCACAGAGCTGTGTAAGGACATCAGGGATAAAATTGTAGACCTGCACAAGGCTGGGATGGGCTACAGAACAATAGGCAAGCAGCTTGGTGAGAAGGCAACAACTGTTGGCGCAATTATTAGAAAATGAAAGAAGTTCAAGATGACGGTCAATCTCCCTTGGTCTGGGGCACCATGCAAGATCTCACCTCGTGGGGCATCAATGATCATGAGGAAGGTGAGGGATCAGCCCAGAACTACACGGCAGGTCCTGGTCAATGACCTGAAGAGAGCTGGGACCACAGTCTCAAAGAAAACTATTAGTAACACACTATGCCGTGATGGATTCAAATCCTGCAGCGCACGCAAGGTCCCCCTGCTCAAGCCAGCGCATGTCCAGGCCCGTCTGAAGTTTGCCAATGACCATCTGGATGATCCAGAGGAGGAATGGGAGAAGGTCATGTGGTCTGATGAGACAAAAATAGAGCTTTTTGGTCTAAACTTCACTCGCCGTGTTTGGAGGAAGAAGAAGGATGAGTACAACCCCAAGAACACCATCCCAACCGTGAAGCATGGAGGTGGAAACATCATTCTTTGGGGATGCTTTTCTGCAAAGGGGACAGGACTACTGCACCGTATTGAGGGGAGGATGGATGGGGCCATGTATCGCGAGATCTTGGCCAACAACCTCCTTCCCTCAGTAAGAGCATTGAAGATGGGTCGTGGCTGGCTCTTCCAGCATGACAACGACCCGAAACACACAGCCAGGGCAACTAAGGAGTGGCTCCGTAAGAAGCATCTCAAGGTCCTGGAGTGGCCTAGCCAGTCTCCAGACCTGAACCCAATAGAAAATCTTTGGAGGGAGCTGAAAGTCCGTATTGCCCAGCGACAGCCCCGAAACCTGAAGGATCTGGAGAAGGTCTGTATGGAGGAGTGGGCCAAAATCCCTGCTGCAGTGTGTGCAAACCTGGTCAAGAACTACAGGAAACGTATGATCTCTGTAATTGCAAACAAAGGTTTCTGTATCAAATATTAAGTTCTGCTTTTCTGATGTATCAAATACTTATGTCATGCAATAAAATGCAAATTAAATACTTAAAAATCATACAATGTGATTTTCTGGATTTTTGTTTTAGATTCCGTCACTCACAGTTGAAGAGTATCTATGATAAAAATGACAGACTTCTACAAGCTTTGTAAGTGGGAAAACCTGCAAAATCAGCAGTGTATCAAATACTTGTTCTCCCCACTGTATATATATGTATGTATATACAGTGCTTTGCAAAATGTATTCAGACCCCCTGGATTTCTTCACATTTTGTGTTAAAATGGACATTTTTGTCAACAATCTACACAAAATACTCTAATGTCAAAGTGGAAGAAAAATGTATAAAATGTTTTAAAGATTCATAAAAATGTAATAACTCAAATAGTCATTGCACAAGTATTCAGCTCCATGAGTCCATACACGTTAGAATCACCTTTGGCAGCAATTACAGCTGTGAGTCTTCTTGGGTAGGTCTCTAAGAGCTTTGCACACCTGGATTGTGCAATATTAGCTAAAAACATTCAAGCTCTGTCAAGATGTTGGGGATCATGGCTAGACAGCACATTGCTAGACAGCCTTGCCAGATCATGGCTAGACAGCCTTGCCATAGTATTTCAACCAGATTTAAATCAAAACCGTAACTTGGCCACTTAGGAACATTACTGTCTTCTTGGTAAGCAACTCCAGTGTAGCTTTGGCCTTGTGTTATAGGTTATTATCCTGCTGGAAGGAGAAATCCTCTTCCAGTGTCCGGTGTAAAGCAGACTGATTTAGGTTTTGCTCTAAGATTTTGCTTCTGCTTATCCAGTTTCTTTTTATCCTAAATCAGGATAAATTATTTATTTCACCTTTATTTAACCAGGTAGGTCAGTTGAGAACAAGTTCTCATTTGCAACTGCGACCTGGCCAAGACAAAGCAAAGCAGTGCGACAAAAACAACAGAGTTACACATTAAACAAACATAGTCAAAAACACAATAGAAAACCTATATACAGAGTGCAAATGTAGTGCAAAATACAGTAAGGTTAGGAGGTAGGACAATAAATAGACCAAAATAAGGAGGCAGTTACTCAGTGATGTGTTGGATTTGCCCCAAACATAGGGCTTTGCATTTTGGCCAAGAAGTGTATTCCTTTGCCACATTTTTTTTGCAGTATTACTTTAGTGTCTTGTTGCATACAAAATGCATGTTTTGGAATACTTTGGAGTGACAATGTTGTACAATGTTGTTCATCCATCCTCAGTTCTCTCCCAAAGCCATTGAACTCTAACTGTTAAAATCACCAATGGCCTCATGGTAACATCCCTGAGCAGTTTCATATCTGTCCTGCAGCTCAGTTCAGAAGGATGACTTTCTTTGAGTTGTCTGGGTGGTTTAATACATAATGCACAGTATAATTATTAACTAGGTCATGCTTAAAGAGATATTCAATGTCTGATTCGATAGTGTTACCCATCTACTAATCACTCCCCTTACGAAAAGCTCCCTGGTCTTTGTAGTTGATTCTGTGCTTGAAATTCAATACTTGACTGATGGACCCCTTATGGAAAAAACACATGAATTTCAAGTGAACACAAGCGAAACAACATTCTAAGAACGTCCTTGCGGATGTCCCTGGAACAAACCAGGAACTAGATAAAACCTGCAGGGGACCATGACTGTTTAAATGTAATTAATGTAAATGATGCCCTTTAAAGTAAAATATTCTAAATGACATGTGACACCTGGGTTTTCACATGCTCAAATTTTGTAAGTAAAAGCACTGTGTGTGTGTGTGTGTGTGTGTGTGTCATAACGACACATTTTTGTTGCCTGTGAAATCTCATGTGAAAAAGTGAATCCATATGTGAAAGTTTATGTAACATATCATCACAATTTCACATGTGCAAATGGGTAAAATCACATAATTTCATGTGACGTGAAATAATGTCGTTTGTCCTTAAGGGACCTTACAGTAACTATTTATGTGACATCTTAAGCCGAATTTGACACTTGAACTAATTTAGGCTTGCCTAAACAAAGAGGCTGAATACTTATGCAACTACTATATTTAATTGTTTCTTCCACTTTGACAGAGTACTTTGTGTATATAGTTGACAAAAAAATGACAATTAAATCCGATCCCACTTTGTAACACAAAATGTAAAGAACTCCAAAGAGTCTGAATACTTTTGCAAGGCACTGTATATTTAGTCTCTGTTTAGAGATTATGATGAATTGATGGAACAGTTACAGTCAGAACATGAACAGCCTTGTCATTGGCAATCATGCAGAGATGAAAAAACACCTGTATTCAAAACTAAAACAAACAGAAAAGCAAAAACAAGTGCATATTAATACTATATCAATTTATTAACTGTCTAAAATTGGTAATCTAAAGCTTATGAACATGAACATGGTGTACAGGTTAGAGAGATGGATAGATTTTCTTTCAAATAGGCAAAGGGTTAAAGCTGAGTTAATAAAATAGTTCAAATTAACAAAAGCAAAGCCATCCAAATGTACAGCTTGTTGTGCCCCTGACTTCTAGAACTAAAAGGAAAAGTACTCCACCCATGGAAAAAGTGTAATACAGAAAAATAAGTACAGCAAAAAATATATATATATTTTTACAAATCAGTAATACACAGTGGTCCTAGTAAGAGAATGGTCCCAAAACAATAAGTAAACCTGGAATAAATATAACCCTATTTGATAGTCCCTCGCTCCCGCGGCTAAACTAAGATGAGAACACATTTCTTTGCTGTGAGACACGTGAACTACGAATGTCAACAGGGGAGAGGGAGGGAGAGAGAGGAGAGAGGAGAGAGAGAGGAGAGAGAGAGGAGAGAGAGAGGAGAGAGAGAGGAGAGAGAGAGGAGAGAGAGAGGAGAGAGAGAGGAGAGAGAGAGGAGAGAGAGAGAGAGAGAGAGAGAGAGAGAGAGGAAGGAGAGAAACCAACCGTCGTAAGGTTGCGACCCTGAGCAGCCCTGTCACGCTGAGTTAGTTTGGTTTGTTTCCAGGTCAGGTGTGAGTATTTCAAACGTTGTGCAGAGGTTATCACTTGTTATCCAGTCTTAGGCGCTGCTCCTTACCGTTGACGGTTAGAGATTTTAACTGACCGTCCTCCTCCACCTCCACCCTCTCCTGGCCATTCTCCACAATCCTGCAGGAGAGGAAACAGAGTTAGGATAAAAGACAAGAGTTATTTTAAAATCATACATATCGGTTTTTAGTAATACTTTAAAAAGGTTTTATAAAGGGTAGGTTATTGTTAAGTGTTACATTGTTTTTCAATATTCAAAACTGTCTTGGTGAATCAACTACAGCCAAAGTTAAAAGGACAACAGCCTAGAAACTATCCCCAGGACACAGGGGTGAGGACAAGAATAAGTTAGTGACGCAATTGACTACATTGACTGAATAGCTGTGCTGTGGTGTACCGTTTTGTGGTGATTCTTCTGCCGTTGATGAACTTGGTGGAGGTGGACACTGAGCGGAAGTTGCCCATCCCCCCTCCTCCTCCGCTGCCCCCGAAAGATGAAGAGGAGAACGAGGCAAAGCCCCCTCCACCCATATGTCCCAGGGAAGTGAAACCTTGGAGGGAAACACACACACAGAACTTGCGATTTCATTATACTGTGTACACTACACTGTATTCTGTGCATATGACAAATACTTTGATTTGGCCCACACACACACACAAGAGGAGGAAGTTAAGCTTAACCAGAGTTTTAGTAGACGCTATATGAAATACAGTATTACCGTGCTGCAGGGGAAGCCCACCTGAATCGAACACTGGGAAGCTTGCTCCGAAGGGGGGGAAGCCCCCGAACCCGTGGAAGAAGGGTCCCCCCGTCCTGCTCCGGCTTACCCCCCGCTGCCTTTGACCGCCACCGAAGAAGTCATCGTCGGCTGGGGAGAGAGGACAGACAATGACAACAGATTAGTTCAAGTTTAATTATACCCAAGTACTGTAGTAGTCAATATAAGACGTCTTGTGTCCCCAAAGGTTAAAGTGCATTAAACTATGGACTTTTTGGAAGGAAATGTTTGAGGGGGTTTCCATTTATTTTTCAATGATTTACAGTAACACGTTATTCTCACACCATTTAGCGGTTTGTGCGGTTAATTTTTTTATTTAACCAGGCAAGTCAGTTAAGAACAAATTCTTAATTACAATGACGGCCTACACCGGCCAAACTTGGACAACGCTGGGCTAATTGTGCGCCGCCCTATGGAACTCCCAATCACGGCCGGTTGTGATACAGTCTGGATTCGAAGCAGGTTGTCTTTAGTGACGCCTCTAGCACTGAGATGCAGTGCCTTAGACCACTGTGCCACTTGGGAGCCCATATACACAGATAGATAAATAAGATAGAGGTATAGAGATATATAGCTAGATAAGATATATGTAGATAATATAGATAAGATATTGAGATATAGATATATAGGTAGATAAGATAGCTAAAATAGATAAGATAGATACAGTTGAAGTCGGATGTTTACATACACCTAGTCATTAAAACAAATTTTTCAACCACTCCACAGATTTCATGTTAACAAACTATAGTTTTGGCAAGTCGGTTAGGACATCTACTTTGTGCATGACACAAGTAATTTTTCCAACAATTGTTTACAGACAGATTATTTCACTTATAATTCACTTTATCACAATTCCAGTGGGTCAGAAGTTTACATACACTAAGTTGACTGTGCCTTTAAAGAGCTTGGAAAATTCCAGAAAATTATGCGATGGCTTTAGACGCTTCTGATAGGCTAATTGACATAATTTGAGTCAATTGGAGGTGTACCTGTGGATGTATTTCAAGGCCTACCTTTAAACTCAGTGCCTCTTTGCACGACATCATGGGAAAATCAAAAGCAATCAGCCAAGACCTCAGAATTTTTTTTTTAGACCTCCACAAGTCTGGTTCATCCTTGGGAGCAATTTCCAAACGCCTGAAGGTACCGTGTTCATCTGTACAAACAATAGTACGCAAGTATAAACACCATGGGAACATGCAGCCGTCATACCGCTCAGGAAGGAGACGCCTTCTGTCTCCTAGAGATGAACGTACTTTGGTGCAAAACGTGCAAATCAATCCCAGAACAACAGCAAAGGACCTTGTGGAGATGCTGGAGGAAACAGGTACAAAAGTATCTATATCCACAGTAAAACGAGTCCTATATCGACTTAACCTGAAAAGCCGCTCAGCAAGGAAGAAGCCACTGCTCCAAAACCGCCATAAAAAAGCCAGACTACGGTTTGCAACTGCACATGGGCACAAAGATCGTACTTTTTGGTCCACTGGTGTGAGGAAACAAAAATAGAACTGTTTGGCCAAAATGACCATCGTTATGTTTGGAGGACAAAGGGGGCGCCTTGCAAGCTGAAGAACACCATCCCAACCGTGAAGCACGGGGGTGGCAGACATGTTGTGGGGGTGCATTGCTGCAGGAGGGACTGGTGCACTTCACAAAATAGATGGTATCATGGGGAAGGGAAATTATGTGGATATACTGAAGCAACATCTCAAGACATCAGTCAGGAAGTCAAAGCTTGGTCACAAATGGGTCTTCCAAATGGACAATGACCCCAACCATACCAAAATGGCAAATTGATAACAAAGTCAAGGTATTGGAGTGGCAATCACAAAGCCCTGACCTCAATCCTATAGAAAATTTGTGGATAGAACTGAAAAAGCATGTGCGAGCAAGGAGGCCTACAAACCTGACTCAGTTACACCTGTTCTATCAGGAGGAATGGGCCAAAATTCACCCGACTCATTGTGGGATGTTTGTGGAAGGCTACCCGAAATGTTTGTCCCAAGTTAAACAATTTAAAGGCAATGCTACCAAATACTAATTGAGTTTATGTAAACTTCAGACACACTGGGAATGTGATGAAAGAAATTAAAGCTGAAATAAATAATTCTCTACTATTATTCTGACATTTAACACATTCTTAAAATAAAGTGGTGATCCTAACTGACCTAAGACAGGGATTTTTAACTAGGATTAAATGTCAGGAATTGTGAAAAACTGAGTTTAAATGTATTTGTAAACTTCGACTTCAACTGTATATAGATAGATATATAGATATATAGAGATAGATAGATGATATATAGATATAGATCCAGTCAACAGTTTGGACACGCCTACTCGTCTAGAATGTAATTGTATGCTGAAGGCCAAAAAGATCATCAAGGACATCAACCACACGAGCCACTGCCTGTTCACCCTGCCCGCTATCATCCAGAAGGCGAGGCCAGTACAGGTGCATCAAAGCTGGGACGAGAGACTGAAAAATAGCTTCTATCTCAAGGCCATCAGACTGTTAACCTTTTCATACATGAGTTCCAAATATCTAACGGTCGCACCAACATGAGTTGTTTTATGCACGTGATGTCAGAAAGCACTCACTGTTCCAAACTGTGATTGTTACGCAACAGGACAGTTAACACGCACTGCCTACTAATTATCTATAGGCTGTGTTTGAATTTGTCAATAAAAAAATATTTTCTGACAAATGTTATTTTCTAACAGTAGTTTAAATTGAGGTGTTTGTCCACCTCCTCATTCATTCAGATAGAAGTAGCCCGTTTCACTGTTGCGGACAATTTATGTTTGAGGCTTTACTGAGCCAGACAAACTTTCTCTCTTCGACTGGAGGAGAGCCCAAGCACCACCTCCGTGTTTCTCGCAGATCAAATGTGCAGACATTTGCGCAGTCTTGCATGAACTGGAAAATGTTTTGGTTGGCGCTCGCACTGCCTTCCTTGTTGTTTCCTGGTCAATAATACCATTGGACATGTGTGCGTTGCTTTCAAAGTAAGTGCCTTATTTTCTGTATGTCGTTTCTACTGTAGCATAGAGACTGTATGTACGGAGCATGATGTATTTACAGTTTATTCAAGTTTTCAAGTACTGGTGACAAATAATGCATTACGATTATTGCATAGATTGTAATGGACACCTATGACGTGTGTAAAATACTTTTTTGAAGGCTGTATTGCTTATGATGAGCTAAGCTATTTGCCAGCTATGTGTGGTGCCATGTTTGTTGACATTACACAATGCATTATGGGTGTCACGTAAACGTCTGTCAGACCAAAGATGATATAATGAGGTGAAGGAATTTCAGGTAAACTTCCGGAAGTGAATGAATGGAAGTGAATGATCATAGACGACACACCCCCTTCAACATGCATAATGCAAACAGACCAAACTCATCTTGTCTCCTCTTATTATCTTTGGTTGAGGCGAGAAACAAACTACCCATCGTCTGATTACTTTCGATTTCTAGAAAGTGTTTTACTCAATCATTTCGATCAATGGTGAGCTCACCCATGATGTAATTAATTATAAATAGTATTAGCTAATTTATATTGTAGTTTCTGTCAGCTGAGAGTTATAAAAAAATACATCAATCTTTCCTCAGTTAGCGCTAGGACAAATGTAGCCTACATTTTTCCGGCTTGGATGATTGTGTTATGCTGTAGCTACTTCTGTGAATGTCTGAACATTGCATCCAAAAATAATCTGCTCACATTCTGGACATAACTTTGTAAGGACTGTGTTTTCTGAAAAACCAGTGTGCTGATTGTTGCGTCATTCGAAACTGGACATTCTAATCACACCAGCTTTAACGTACACTACAGGGACCACTGTAGAATGATCACACCCGTGTGTTGGTATGTGTGAAAAGGTTAAATAGCCATCACTAGCAAATTAGAGGCTGCTGCCTATAGACACTTTAAGAAATGGAACACTAGTCCCTTTAATAATGTTTACATATCTTGCATTACTCATCTCATATTTATAATCTGTATTCTATACTATTCTACTGTATCTTAGTCTATGCCGCTCTGACATTGCTCGTCCATATATTTATATATTCTTAATTCCATTAGTTAGTTCCAGAGACACGTTTCCACTGCTCCAGAGTCCAAATGGCGCCGAGCTTTACACCACTCCAGCCAACGCTTGGTACTGCGCATGGTGATCTTAGGCTTATGTGCAGCTTCTTGGCCATGGAAACCCATTTCATGAAGCTCCTGACGAACAGTTCTTGTGCTGACATTGCTTCCAGAATCAGTTTGGAACTAAGGAGTGAGTGTTGCAACCGATGACCAATGATTTTTACGCGCTACGCGCTTCAGCACTCGTCGGTCCAGTTCAGTGAGCTTGTGTGGCCTACCACTTCGAGGCTGAGCCATTGTTGCTCCTAGAAGTTTCCACATCACAATAACAACACAACAGCTCTTGCAGGGCAGAAATTTGACAAACCTAATTGTTGGAAAGGTGGCATCCTATGACGGTGCCAAGTTGAGGGTCACTGAGTTCTTCAGTAAGGCCATTCTACTGCCAATGTTTGTCTACGGAGATTGTCTATGACTTGCCTAGAGTTGCATCCTGCACACAGTTAAAATATTCCCATTACACTGAGGTAGTTTTAGTTTAAGGTAATTCATTAAATGTAGGTCGTCTTCATTTGGGCAATAACAATTCAGTAAAGTTACTTTTCTTGTGCCAGGTTTCATTTTACCATTATAAAATGTCCATTTGCATCTGTAGTAATTTCTGTAGACATAAATGGAACTTTATTATCATAAAATAATTGAATTAATACTCCTCTGGACCTCAAGGAGTAGATGGAGAATGCCAGCACATCCCAAGCTCATCCAAACCTGGAAGATGTTTCTAATAGGATTGACCTCAACATAATTTAAGATCTAGGATTAAAGCCCTTGAACCTCCGGGCCATCTTATTATCATCTCGGTGTCCCTTGATTTATACTTATTTATAACAAATGACTGCGAGGCATCCGCGGTTCAACCCCAGAGTTCTAAATATGGAGGCGAGCCTCAGACAGTGGACGGATATGAGAGCCTACATCACTCAGCTGGAATGCTTTCAAAAATAGCTTCCGTATTAAAAACAAGAACAGTTGTAACAGCAGCAGACGCATGTGTCTGTGTGTGTATGTGTGGAAATGTGAAACATGCAAGGTGAGGATGTTACAATAACACAATGAATGTCTGTGGTGTATGAGTGTGCAGGAATCTCTGAGGTTATCTTCTGTATGTTAAACGTCCTGGTTTAAATTAACACAAGATGAAACGCTCTCATAACCACGAATGGCTCAGACAAATAAGACTAGAAAAGGCTGGATGCTTTTCCTGTATGTGAGGAGAAGACAAACGCTTGCATGTTGATGTTTGGATTTCTGTCTGTAAACTCTTCCATGTATCATGACTCTACAGAGTAGAGGACTGCGTCCTAAATGGCACCCTATTCCCTATAAAGCGCACTACTTTTGACCAGGGCCTATAGGGTTTTGGGCAAAAATAGTGCACTCTGTAGAGAATAGGGTGGCAGTCTGGACGCATCCACAGACTGAGTGCAGAGGACAGTTGTTGCTGTTTACTCCCATGTTGGCAGTGTCCAGCAGCAGCATCAGACAGCATGTCCTCAATGCTTTCAGTAAGAGGAGAGTAAATGCTAGGCTGATGGCAAGGAACACCACTATGGTCCTGGCTTAGGTAGGGGTCCCTGTCTGCTCGTAAAACCTGAACCCAGAACATCCATGCTCTCCAGTCTGCTTGGAAAGAGACTAAAGGATGCAATGGGTGTTTTGAATTTGAAACTAAAGCCAGTCCTATGGCTATACAGTACCCACCCTATAGCCAGAGGTGTGGTTATTGTATGGCTGGCTGTCGTTATGCCAGCTGGTGCTAGGGGGTCTGTCAGTCAGTCTTCAGTCAGCAGCAGCCTGGGATTCTGCTAAGACTAATAACATACAGGAGGGGGTCAACTGACTGCTAACGTCCTGAGGTCACACCAAGGCTACTACACAATTAGGTATTATATGGAGTTGGTCCCCCCTTTGCTGCTATAACAGCCTCCACTCTTCTGGGAAGGCTTTCCACTAGATGTTGGAACATTGCTGCGGGGACTTGATTCCATTCAGCCACAAGAGCATTAGTGAGGTTGGGTACTGATGTTTGGCGATTAGGCCTGGCTTGCAGTTGGCATTCAAATTCATCCCAAAGGTGTTAGATGGGGTTGAGGGCAGGGCTCTGTGCAGGCCAGTGAAGTTCTTTCACTCCAATCTCGACAAACCATTTCTGTATGCTTTGTGCACGGGGGCATTGTCACGCTGAAACAGGAAAGGGTCTTCCCCAAACTGTTGCCACAAAGTTGGAAGCACAGAATTGTTTAGAATGTCAGTATGCTGTAACGTTAAAATCTCCCTTCACTTGAACTTCACCGAACCATGAAAATCAGCCCCAGACCATTATCCCTCCTCCACCAAACTTTAGAGTTGGCACTATGCATTGGGGCAGGTAGCGTTCTCCTGGCATCCGCCAAACCCAGATTCTTCCGTCGGACTGCCAGATGGTGAAGTGTGATTCATCACCCCAGAGAACGCATTTCCACATCTCCAGAGTCCAATGGCAGCAAGCTTTACACCACTCAAGCCGACGCTTGGTATTGTGCATGGTGATCTTAGGCCTGTATACGGCTGCTCGGCTACGGAAGTCCATTTCATGAAGCTCCCGAAGGAACCGTTCTTGTGCTGACGTTGCTTTCAGAGGCAGTTTGGAACTTGGTAGTGAGTGTTGCAACAGAGGACAAATCATTTTTATGCGCTACACGCATGTTCACTCACCGGTCCTGTTTTATGAGCTAGTGTAGCCGACCATAACCCTCCTAGAAGTTTCCACTTCACAATAACAGCACTTACATTTGACATACTGGCTTTTTGGAAAGGTGGCATCCTATGACGGTGCCACGTTGCAAGTCACTGAGCTGTTCAGTAAGTCCATTCTACTGCCAATGTTTGTCTATGGAGATTACATGGCGGTGTACTCTATTTTATACACCTGTCAGCAACAGGTGTGACTGAAATAGCAAAAACCCACTAATTTGAAGGGGTGTCCACAGTGTTATATACCCTACATATACAAAAGTAAAGCAGAGCAGCAAACAGCCCAGTCTCTCTTATCCAGCCAGCTAGGCTGACCCAGATGTATGCACAACTAGTAGCATGTCCACAGGGGTTTAAAAAGGGAATTAGTTGTGGGCATCTGACAGCTAAAAGGTCTGGAATGTTCCAGCAATGAAAAAAGCAGACCGTTTGAGGAAGCGTCATCTCAATGCCTGCTTAGGTTATTAAAGCCATAGTGATGTCTCTCGCTCACTCTGGCCTCAGTGGGGGTGGTGGGGGAGTGAGAGACTTACCGAAGAAATCTGCAAATGGATCTCGCCCCCCGAAGAATTCCCTGAAGACGTCCTCTGGATTACGGAATGTGAACCCACCACCGAAGTGATCAGCGTTGTGATAATGCCCTCCTGGAAGAAAGAGAGAGAATCATCAACTCATTTACAACAAGAGTTATTGAGACATAGTAAAGCAGCATATTCCTGGACATACAGAACACATGGCGATCTGAACATAGTTCAATTATTCAAGGGCACTATGACGGTAGCATGGCACTTAGTTTACAGCTAATGCCTCGTAGTAATGGCTTAGTTGATAGTCCTAAAAAAAGAGAGGTTGGTATTACCCTGTCAGATTTATGGTAACACACACTGAAGTTGACCCCATAGAACTGTACATTGGTAGAAGAAATACACTTCTCCTTGGCATGTTATCTTTATGAGGTATTTCAGACATTGAGTCATATCATATCACCTCCATATCTCCTAGATAAGCCTATCAAAACATGAAGAGTAACGTTTACCTCCTCCTCCCCCTCCGCTTCCTGTTAGGCCTTCTTTACCATATCGATCATACAGGTTCCTCTTGTTTGCTAATGAAATAAGAACACATTTTTTTAAGGGGATTAAGAGATCTGAAACTATCAAGCAATAGTCACTGTGGATGTGTCCCAAATAGCAACCTACTCCCTATGTAGTACCCCTTATAGGTCCTGGTCTGGCCCTCGCCAAAAAGTGTACACTATATAGGAAATAGGATGCCATTAGGGAATTAGGGACTGGGACACAGTCACTGTGAACCTGACAGTGTAGTTTCTGTTCTGTATCTAAATAAAAGATAGCTGCGACCTTTGGATAATAATAGCATCCCGGATTTGAAACAGATCCTGCCTCAACCTCATACTTTGAGTTAGTTATAATGTATTATGAACTGGGTGGTTCGAGCCCTGAATGCGGATTGGTTGACAGTCGTGGTATATCAGACCGTATACCACGGGTATGACAAAACATCTATTTTTACTGCTGTAATTACATTGATAACCACGGCTAAAGGCTGTGTCCGGGGACTCCACATTGTGTCGTGCATAAGAACAGCCCTTAACCGTGGTATATTGGCCATAAACCACACCCCCTTGGGCCTTATTGCTTAATTATAATGTTATAATGTATTCATAAATCTAAATGTTGATGCTTGTTCCCAAATTACACTCACTAAATGATTCTAAATGGAATAAATAAAGATTCAGACTTAATAAAACATCATCAAGCTCAGTCTCAAATATGGGTAAATGTATAATTCTAAATCAAGATAAATGATCCATGCTATGACCATCTTAAAACAATTCCATATGTTAGCTTAGTAGAACCACCCCCCTCCCCTAAAGGCTTAGACTCAGATCTTTTCTTCTACCCAGTGAGGAAAGCTGTTGAAATTACATATTTTCAACCAGTCTTAAGATCCTTCCTCTAAGAGCTCTGATAGTCTTCCACCTGTGCTCTTCTCTCAGCGATAGGTTCAAATTCTGTCTCGGGGGTGTTTGAATGCTGTGAAGAGCCCCAGTAAGAAATCTGAGCATGCAATGTGCTGACAAGCCATGGGAGTTAGTGGACAGAGCATCGCTGCCCAAGTTCATGCCTATTTTCAGAAAAGTCCTAAATTACCACCCCAGAAGTCGATAGACGAAACGAACCGAATGACAACAAGAGAGATTACTCAAAGGCTTGTACAAGAACCAAAAGAGGAAAGTCGATGTTAAAGCGTGTGTACTCCACAGCACAAATGGCCCTGACATTGTGCGCGTTGAAGGATAACAATTACTGGCCTGGTTTTAGCTACTGTTGCCAGGTGAGCAGTACATAACGGACAAATAAATCAAGACATTACAGTTGTCTGTTGTGATCTCAGGCCTAGAACGGTGTCCCAAATGGCACCCTATTCCCTATGTAGTGCACTACATAGGGAATAGGGTGCCGTTTGGGACATACACTACCTCTCAGCTCTCTTGAGTACATCAAATAATGTTTTGTCTTGTAACTGACAGACAAAGGGGTCCTTTCTGGACACAAACAAACAAGATGGTGATGTATGTTCACTATCTGGCAGCAAGACATAACTGGTCATATGTTTGGATGAAACATTAGAAAAAATTCAAAGTTAAGTTTAAGCATTAGCCAATTAAAATCATAGATGTAGTGTAACGTGATAACGCTGCATTGTAGCTGGTCCTATCTGAACCTGGCAGTGATTATTTCCTGTAACAAATATCATCCTATGAAAGATCTTTAGGGGACTCTTACCGTCTGACAGGACCTCATAGGCTTCTGAAAGCTCTTTGAACTTTCTCTCTGCGTCCTCCTTGTTGTCAGGGTTCTTGTCTGGATGCCATTTGAGTGCTAGCTTTCTGTACCTACAGTATGGCAGAAATACATGTACTCTACTTTATAGTGCTGAGCGATTAGTGCTTTTTGAGGTCTATTCTAATAAAACATTTTTCATCACGTTTTCAATAAAAGAAAATAAAAAAAAGTATAACATGAAATGCACTATGGATTATGTGGGTTGAATTCTGTAAAACAGAATAAAACAATTAATAAAAGTCCCATGATGGTAATGACTGCCCAATACTGCTTATCACTTATTAACCATCATTATTCACATTAATAAAATATTTCAGTTGGGTATATTACATTTGTAAAATGTGTACAATTGCAGCAGTACGTTTGCTGATAAAAATCGGGGGTTGATGACTGAGGGCTGACCAGGAAAAATTGTGTAAGTATCCATTCTTAACAGATACAGTGCATTCGGAAAGTATTCAGACCCCTTCCCTTTTTCCACATTTTGTTACATTACAGCCTTATTCTAAAATTGATTAAATACATTGTTTTCCTCATCAACCTACACACATAATGACAAAGCGAAAATAGGTTTAAATGTATATAAACTAAAAAATAGAAATACCTTATTTACATAACTATTCAGACCCTTTGCTATGAGACTCGAAATTGAGCTCAGGTGCATCCTGTTTCCATTGATTGTCCTTGAGATGTTTCTACAACTTGATTGGAGTCCACCTGTGGTAAATTCAATTGTTTGGACATGATTTGCAAAGGCACACACCTGTCTATATAAAAGGTCCCACAGTTGACAGTGCATGTCAGAGGAAAAACCAAGCCATGAGGTCGAAGGAATTGTCCGTAGAGCTCAGAAACAGGATTGTGTCGAGGCACAGATCCGGGGAAGCATGCCAAAAAGTGTCTGCAGCATTGAAGGTCCCCAAGAACACAGTGGCCTCCATCATTCTTAAATGGAAGAAGTTTGGAACCACCAACACTCTTCCTAGAGAAGGGCCTTGGTCAGGGAGGTGACCAAGAACCCGATGATCACTCTGACAGAGCTCCAGAGTACCTCTGTGGAGATGGGAGAACCATCCAGACGGATAACCATCTTTGCAGAACTCCACCAATCAGGCCTTTATTATAGTGGCCAGACAGAAACCACTCCTTAGTAAAAGGCACAAGACAGCCCGCTTGGAGTTTGCCAAAATGCACCGAAAGGACTCATACCATGAGAAACAAGATTCTCTGGTCTGATGAAACTCTTTGGCCTGAATGCCAAGCATTCTAGAAAAAACCTGGCACCATCCCTACGGTGAAGCATGGTGGTGGCAGCATCATGCTGTGGGGATGTTTTTCGGCGGCAGGGACTGGATCGAGGGAAAGGTGAACGGAGCAAAGTACCGAGAGATACTTGATGAAAACCTGCTCCAGAGCACTCAGGACCTCAGACTGGGGCGAAGGTTCACCTTCCAACAGGACAACGACTCTAAGCACACAGCCAAGACAACGCAGGAGTGGCTTCGGGATGTCCTTGAGTGGACCAGCCAAAGCTCGGACTTAAACCCGATCTAACATCTCTGGAGAGACCTGAAAATAGCTGTGCAACGACACTCCCCATCCAACATGACAGCGCTTGAGAGGATCTGCAGAGAAGAATGGGATACAGTCGTGCCAAGCTTGCAGCGACATACCCGAGAAGACTCAAGGCTGTAATTGCTGGCAAAGGTGCTTCAACAAAGTACTGAGTAAAGGGTCTGAATACTTATGTAAAATGTGATATTAGTTTTTCTATTTTTAATACATTTGCAAAAATTTCTAAAAACCTGTTTTTGCTTTGTCATTATGGGGTATTGTGTGTAGATTGAGGGGAAAACGATTTAATCTATTTTGGAATAAGGCTGTAACGTAACAAAACGTGGAAAAAGTCAAGAATCAGTAGTGTTTTGAACGGTTGTTTTGAACTGATGCCTGACTGAGCGTTCTACTCAATGAGTGCTGATTAAGATTTAATCAAAAGTGCATTACAGTGGCTTGGAAATACTACAACATTCAAAAGGATAATTAGTAGGAAAACCTTTTGTCATCATTTCGATGTCGCCAGATTGACTTTAGATGCAGAATAACGTTAGCTATCTAGCTAAGATTGGGGGGAGGTCACCGGATTTTAGCTAGCTAACGTTAGCATTGCTAGCTATTTTTGATTAACTTTGCTAGCTAATGACAACATTGCCATCTCTCTAAAGTACATTTGACAACATGATAATGCTGGCGAAGTTTGTTTTCTACGAAATATTTGAACACTTTAGCAATGTCATCGTATGTCCAGGCACTCGCGTAATTTAGACTAAATAGTAGTTCAACCCAGTCATTCTGGACGGAGGCTATCACCACTTTAGGGCACCACTATGGCACCGCCAGCAGAGGGTGGCTTGAGAACATTCATAACAACGGCATGACACGACAGAGTGACGGAGGTGCAACCTATGCATAGAGATTACCCCTTACAAAAAAAAATAAGTAAGCAAAACTGCAGTAAAAGTGCAGTAAATGCAGTCGACTGTGGTATTTTGGAGGCAGTAATCGCAGAATAACTGGGGACAGAGCAGGGATTGGGGTATTATGTGTAGGTAGATGGATTAAATTGTTGTTTTTCTCATAAATTTTAGAATAAGGCTGTAACTTCACAAAATGTGGAAAAAGTCAAGGGGGCTGAATACTTTCCGAATGCACTTTATATTTAATCTAGCTTTTACAGAGGTGTCAACTGTGTTTTTCATTGATCTTATCCATTGGTGGTGGATAAGATCAATAATCATTTAGTTAATAAGGTCCAACACAGCTGTTTTAAGTACCTTACTGTGATTGTTTTCAATTAAAATGGTAAAAAATAAAACTGTCTGGGAGTGGTCTGAGTGGGGAGGGGGAAACTGAAAGCTGTTATTGGCAGAGAGGTTTGGACCTCTCTGATTGGTCCATTAACTAATTTACCACCTGGTATTACTCCAACCTCAGTGTGTAAATACATATAAAAAACACAGGAAAATCTTGTTTTTGACAGCACTGGGCCAGAGTTAGAAGTGGGCAGCCCAGTGGTAAGTGTATCAACTGTATCAGAGAGATGTGGTTAAATAATTTGCCTAACCTTATAACCTTTGTCTAGGGTGGTATCTATCTAGTGAAAGGTCAAATGCAGGACAGTCAGCGCCAACAATGAAAGTAAAAACACTGAATTAGCATGACTACTGCTTGTGTTTAAGTTACCACTACTCAGTTCCTTTTTTGACTTAGAAGGTTAGGTTTTACATTGTAGTCAACACTAAAACTGAAAAACAGTAGTATAGGGGAAAAACGTTCCCTTCACAATTGCGTTAATTTTAAGTTCAGCCAAACCTTAAAAACCACAATTCCACAAGCCTAGCAGCACTAAAGGGCAGATCATGATGCCGTTTTAAAAGAGGAGTGTGTGTGTCTGTCATTCACAACATATTAGGGGCAAAACAACAATACGCACGACACTCATCAGTTCTCAAATGATAATAGGGAGCATTGATCACAGGATGTGAGTAGGGCTGTATGTGTGTGTGTATGTGTATAGGAAGGTATGTGACAGGGGTCACAGCAAGGTTACAGGAAGAGGAGTGAGAAGATTGGAAACTTTTGAAAGCATTGCAGTTAGCACTCTGTCGGTTTCTACTCAGTGTCTACTCTTAGTCTACTATATCCTACGGAGTGTCACAAGTTACTAACGGCAACATGCATGTACAAATAAAGGCCATGCCGGACTGGGGCACTCACGCTTTTTTAATGTCCTCCGCCGACGCGTTTCTCTGGACCCCTAAGGTCTGGTAGTATTCTGTCATGGCTGTATATCTCTGTGGCTCCTTCTTCTAGTCAGCAGTCTTCAGCCGTCGCTCTGCAGAGGAAGCAAAGCATGGTCTAAAAACAAATGTGGAGGAACTCAAGGAGGAGGAAAGCACAACAAAGTGGGCTGTGACAGAGTCAGCCATGTGTGACAGCTAAGAAACCTCCTCTCCCCTCCAGCCCAAAAGGGCTAGAAGACGGGGGAGGGACAGGGTATTTCACAGCGTGGCAAAGCCAAACAAAGTAATCAACTGCCCTGAAAATAGAGTCCTCTTAAGAGAGAGAGAGAGAGAGAGAGCGAGCTATGAGCGGCGGACAGGACTTAAGCTAACATTAGCTCTAATATTACATAAAGATGAGATAGAGTGGATACCCTGGGGCTGGATATAAGTAAGATTGAAAGTTTATGATTGCTTAGGGAAGGACAAATTAAGAATTGAAGCCACAGCCATAACGCCCAAATAAGCATGTGAGATTATAGTATTAGACGTGGTGTAGAAGTGATTTTAAATGAAGTGGAACATAAATAAAACCGGAATAAGTGATGGATTAAAATGCAGACCATATGGGAGCTTTTGCCTGTCCTGGACCTGGCAGCTCAAGAGCAGCTTACAGCACAGAGGAGAAGAGATTCTCAGCTTCTTCTGGGAATTTCACCAACCTGGCAACTTCACACAGGAGTAGTAGATGGAATCTCATTCGCATAACAGCACAGATGAGAGATATTCTAGCATGTATAGACTAGAACATACAGAATGTATACCTAGCACGTATAGACTAGAGCATACAGAATGTATACCTAGTGTTAGAGCTGGGTGATATATCGCCTTTTAAGGTATACCGGTATGGATCCACATATGGTATGGATCCTATAACGATACATTTATACAGTGCTATATAAAAGGAAAAGTTCTACAAATTTGACAACTTCAATGTTAGTCTAATCCTAGTTTGGTTAAGTAGAAAACAAATCAGAATGGAGAACAGCCATTAAAACCACTTAAAATTAAGGGCTGTGTTTATCATGCATCTCAGAATCGTAGTGCTGATCTAGGATCATTTTTGCCCTTTCGATCACTATGAATAAGATTACATACACAGAGGGAACTTGATCCTAGGTCAGCACTCCTACTCTGAAATGCTTGATACATATGCCCCCTGATCTAACAGTAGAGCGAGCTGAAGGAGATCCATCACACAACACGGGGGGGCAATGTCCCTGATTTCATGAATGTGGCCTCACATTGTTCAACACCTAATGAATCATTAATGACTAAGTAGCAGTCATTATGGGACTAGGTCCCTGCCTAAGGGCTGGTATTCCCGGTGTATTTTGAAATCACATACAATGTTTAAAAGAGTATTGATTAAGGGAGTGTTGTGAAACAAAAAAGATAGAGATACAAAGAGAGAGAGACAGACAGCGAGACAGACAGCGAGACAGACAGACACAGACAGAGACAGACAGACAGAGACAGACAGAGGAATAGAGCGAGAACGAGCAAGAAATACAATAGCCCAGTAAAATGGCCAGTCATCAAAACGGCACACACCCTATTGAGCAAGATCACCACAAACCGTCTATAGCTCAAGGTGCTTACCTACTGGTATTCATGTGGCTGTTCAGCAGAGACAATGTACTAACTGAGAGAGGTAGCTTAAATAATGGTGTTAGGTTTTCTATGCAGCCCAATGGAAGTCCCTTAGACAGCAGATCCCAAAGGTAGATGGCCACTGAGCAGTGCCTCACAGGCCTGAGGCACAGCGCTATGCTCTAGTGTGCGTCCCAAAATGACACCCTACACACTAGTGAGAGAGCGAGACACAGATCTGTTTCCAGATTAATCTACGCTGGGAGAAGCTCTATGCTGTTTACGATGGCCTGCAAATGATCTTAAAACACAAACTTGACTTGTCTACACTAACTGACATTGCCTATAGTAGATACACAAACCAGGTAAATAAAACACCATGACGCCACACTAACGATAGGTCAAATCAGCCCTCGGCCTCAACTAAACCTGAAACCGTTGAGCAGCCCATGTTGTCCAAAGATAGACGGACAAAAAGCGACCAACGAAAGTCCTATACATGTTCAAAGCTAATTTAGCTATGTCAACTATATTTATTACTAAAGATAGAAAAGAAAACGTCAAACTGGCCCAAGCCCAGATTTAAAACAAACTGATACATGAATTACATTAAAGTAATATCTTCTTAACCACATAAACAAACTGATAAACAATTAAATCAACTTTGTAGAGTGATCAGTTACCAGTTCCTCTGGGAGTCCAGTTGTATCCTGTTTGTTTGCTATTAATAGCCTCTGTGCCCTTTTCTGTTCTGTTCGTGTGTGTGTGTGTGTGTGTGAGAGAGAGAGAGAGACATGGCAACAGACAGATGATGGCTCCTTTCTCAGATGATGGCTCACACCACAGGGGTTTTGAACAGAAAGCGTTGATAAACTTCATATCGAAACCACAGTGATAGAAAGATAATAAAATCTCTCAGTCATGCTCAAGGCACACATTCACAGATGAGAGCAGAGCCCTTGTTCATTACGTGTTTTAGAATGGAAATGCTGAAATAGGATCAGTGTTGCCTTTAAGACCATAATAATTCAGATTGCATGGACAGGACCTGATCGTAGATTAGCACTCCTACTCGAAGACACTTTAAGAATAGCTAATGGATCAGACTCCTGTCTGTGCTTGCTTGCGTGCGTGCGTGTGTCCGAGCACTGAATGTGGGTCAATCAATCCCATATTCCTCCTATTTCACAGGGGAGCACCTATCTTTTGAATTTTGGAAGGGGAGGCACCAGTGCTCACTCGAGATTTGGTTCTTGGTTACTGAGTTTTAGGTCAAATCCTACATTATGTCCAATGAATCTGTATGAACTATCAATTGACAGAATATATTTTATCCATCTATGCAGAGCGGCAGGTCAACTTTGTTGCAGTAAAATCCCAATACAAGTGAGTGTAACAAATTGCTAATAACCTTGATGCTTATAAATGCCTATAGGTCAGCATAGTCAACATTAAAGGGGCCATCTGTAGCTACCCTGCCAATGTTTTGGTAAACAGCTGAAGGATGGGGCTTGAGAAACGTAACCACTCAAATTCATAGACAGCACTATCGATGCAAGGACTGACCATACATGAGATCAAAAATTGAGAGTAGAAAATGCTTATATTTTGGGTTCTGGTGCGGTATCACAGTTTTACTAAACTTACGAGGTATGTTTTTTTATTATATTCTTCAAGAATCAATGGGTATAAATCATTATTTAAAAGTCCAAAACGGATGTACCAATCACAGATTGCCACTTTAAAATGTCCTTACCTTGTCCATAGACTGCTTCCAGGGTAAGAGTAAAACAGTAATCTACAGTAATCAGTAATCTAATCTAATCTATGCTTTGGTTATTTCCTAACCATCATCTCCAAATGCATTTTTGTCCAAGGTGGAGAGAGACCCATCCTAAAGGTTTTTGCTCTCAGTGTGTAAACAGGATGACCAGAATGAATCCAAACAAACACAGAGCAGAGCTAGGTGGGAGCTACCAAAGAGGTTCCATCCTGGTTCCACCACTCGCACTAGTCTAATATGTAAACCTCTCCACCCAGAACCTAATCGAGCGCTCTTGCACGATTTGATTCTGGGTTTCCGAGATTAAAACAATTTTTCAGTAGTGCTGTGCCAAATTAAATTTCAAGGTGGAAGCTTATGAACACAATATTTGATGAAAGCAACTAAAAACAATTGATCACAATGGCATGAGACTGGCACTTTTTACATCATTCACATTTCTCGGAACAAATAGCGTAAAGGTTACTAAAGGTTTCACTCTATGTGCGTGCGTTTGGGTGGAGTGGGATTTTTGTAGCAGTGGACACCTTTTGGTAACATGACATCCTCGCCGGTCCCACTCACAAGGGGGCGATAGCAACATTTTTGTATTTTCTCTTTTCATTTGGCGAAAGCAAGGAAGAGTTGCCTTCCCTTGATAGTAGTAACACTGCTGGAGAAGACAGATTCTGGGTCCAGTTATCCCTTCGCCTCTTCCTCTCTGGTAGTAGCTAGCTGGCAGCCTTCTTGCTGGCTTTAGCCTGGAAAAAAACAGCAAGCGAGCTAGCCTTTTTAGCTTACCACATCTCCATGTAAAATAATCAGATTTATAATTTTAAAATATGCCCATAATTTTAAAATATGCCCATTCTTATACTTGCCGGTGTAACCTAAAACAATATCCCAGTTTGATATGCCGCTTGTGTATTCATTTCCATTTCAGCTAAAAATAGAACGTCATCATGTTTTGGTCACAGAAAAAAAAAAGCACATGGCTAACTAGTTGGCTACAGAAGGTTCTAGCAGTCACAATAGCCTGGAACCACTAGTTATTATAACAAAATACCTTTTGGGGTGGATTCTTGTTGTTTGGTTTACTGTTTGAACAGTCGCTGAGATTATATTTGGTAATCAATACAAAATAGGCTACTTTGATGAATAGCCTATAGATCAGATCAAGGAACCAAGCGATACCACTGCCCCCACGTCTGCAGAAGGAATGATACACCACTTTTGTGACCAAAACATTGTGATGCTGGACATTGCAACACTCTGCTACGCTCTGTATATTCTATCTCCATAGTGTGTGAATTTACCTTAACCTGGCACCCAATCAAATAAAAAATGCGCTTTGATGTGAATATAAAATTTAAAAAATTAAACACATCTACATTTCCTGCTGTGTAAACACATGGATTCTAATTGTAAATATGCTCAGAATAACTTCGTTAACTGACATTGAGCTTAAATAGACAATTATTAGTCACAGGAATCAAGACTAATAAAGCCAATGCAACTGCGTTTTCACACATAGTTCTGAGTTATAGTTAGATTATTTGTTAAATTGTAATTTTGTGGGGGGTCAGGTTGGTTTCACATTGCCAAATGTCAGATTAACTCAAATGCCTAAACAAAACCACATGTTCATACAAGTAATCTGTTTATTATAGAAAAATGCTCACATTAAATCCATCTTTGATTATCAAGAAGCATAACTTGTGTCCCAAACTTCATTTTACTTTTGCTTTAGTCTTACAACATGCGGAAGGAAACAGCAATAGCCACTCTAAACGCAACGTTAGTAGCCTATATCCTCAGTATTGCTCCCGTCTCCCCTAATCTGCATCGAATGTGCTCATAAATGCACTGTTACTCACTCAATGCTTCAGATATATTTTTTATTTATTTATTTAACTAGGCAAGTCAGTTAAGAACAAATTCTTATTTACAAAGACGGCTTAGGGCGGCAGGTAGCCTAGCTGTTAGAGTGTTGGGCCAGTACCGAAAGGTCGCTGGTTCGAATACCGTAGCCGATATGGTGAAACCCCATTCGATGTGCCCTTGAGCAAGGCACTTAACCCTAATTTGCTCCAGGGGCACTGTACTACTATGTCTGACCCTGTAGAACAATGAAGGCAGTCATTGTAAACAAGAATTTCTCCTTAACTGACTTGCCTAGTTAAATAAAGGTTAAATTATAAACCCGGATGACGCTGGGACAATTGTGCGCCACCCTAGGAGACTCCCAATCACGGCCGGTTGTGATACAGCATAGAATCGAACCAGGGTCTGTAGTGACACCTCTAGCACTGAGATGCAGTGCCTTAGACCGCTGCGCCACCCGGGAGCCCATATCAAGTTATGGTGCTGCATGCATTTCATCAATTTTTTTTTTTTTTTTTTATTTTATTTCACCTTTATTTAACCAGGTAGGTCAGTTGAGAACAAGTTCTCATTTGCAACTGCGACCTGGTCAAGACAAAGCAAAGCAGTGTGACAAATAACAACACAGAGTTACATATTAAACAAACAGTCAAAAACACAATAGAAAAATCTGATCGCAGTCAAATGATCGCAGTCAAACAACCAATAATACTAAGAGTTTGGAAAAACATTAGGCCTACCACATGGATAGGCCTACCACATGGATCAATTCCATTGCGGGATGACATTGTAGCTACACTATTCTAGTTTTGCAGGGGAGAAGGGGGCAATTGTTGGTGTCTCGCCTAGGGAGGCAGAACCGCAAGGACTGGGCCTTCATAGCTCTGTCTATGAATTTGAGAGTGGTTTCATTTCTCCACCACCATCCCTCAGCTGATTACCAAAAACGTGGTTGGGTGTCACTTTGTTGTTGTTTGAATACCAGATTATCCCTTTAAAGCCTTCTTTTAAAGCTTTAAGCTTGGGCCTTCTCCCTTTCAGGGAGTTTACTCTTACAAGTATTGCTTATGAGAGTGTTTAGGTGCAGTATGTGACATTTTGAGAGTGTTATGTGACCAAAAGTAAAACTAAGTAGCCCAAAAGTTAACAACCAGACAACATATTAAATACCGAGACCTCAAATATTACAGAGCAGACTGTAAATGAATGACTGTTTTATCACTTAATCAATCCTGTTGGAAAGTAAAAACGCTTACCAGTCTGAATGAAACTGACTTTTTTTTTTTTAAACTATACATTCTGGAAAGATTTGCTATGAGCCTTGCCTAATATAAACACTTAGTTTACAGTGATTGAAAATCATATCTAACAGAAATTAAAAGCAAAAATTGAAAATAGGAAATTCTCTAGAACAGCACCTGTGAAGACACCTTCACTAGGGGGAGCAATACAAATTTCACTACTCTTCAGTTCTAGTAAGTTCCAGAATGTTCCAGATCACTTAAAACTAACAAAGTTTGGGTTGCTTAATATTTACTAATAACCTTTAGTGGTTTATAATGAAAATTGATAAATATTGAATATAACGTTGTCATTCGTTCTGCCTTATTATATGTGATAATAAGTATTCTTCTCTATCTCCTTGAAATGTTCCATCAAATGCATGTCATTGTAGTATTGTATTCTCCTGATGCCAATGCTGCACTGACAAATAAATAAATTCAATAGGAACTGTCTGGTTGAATACATTGAAGTAAGTTATTGACACACATTTCAAATGCAAGCCAATAACCCTTTGACACATTATACTACACCTATAGTATGAGGTTCATTTGAGCGGACTGAAGGGCATCAAATATACAGCTGCAAAGGTATGTAGTCGTGACAGCGGCTCTCCACCCGAAGGTTGCGACATTGAAACACATTACGCGCATCTCAGTAGGCTCGCGAAGCTGACAGTAGCGAGATGCCGGAGCGGATTTTAACACTGACTAAATTAACCCATATTCATCAACACCAGCGACAGCATTCGTGTCAAAATGCTGTCGCTTAAATATGATAGCAATAAAGAGAGAAAATGCTCTCACCTTCCACCCAAGCCGAGGAAATGTGCCCGTGTTTTCGTTTACTGACCTCTGTGACTCCCAATCCACTGGGTTATGTTTTAGCGATACCTCTACGGTTGTAAACTGTGCGTTTCCGGAAATTATGCTCGTAATTGGGCTACCTGCTCTGCGTTTGAACTGAGCAAATCCTGCACGCTTTCTCAGATCTCATACACACATTGATAGTCTCATGAACTCTGACTGTAAAACATCCGTATGTCTATGGCAGCTGCAACTGATGCGCTCTGCGCATATGTGTTCGTGAATACCACTGTCACTTCCAGCATCAGACCGAGGTCGGGAACAATGTTGGGAACAATTGGGAATGGAGAATTGCCAATTTGGACGTAGGTTGATTACTCAACACTTTAGTGTTTCTACGCTAGAAGTGTAACCTATGAAGGAATGCGAAAGTATTGGGTTATGGTCAGTGGCGATTTTAGCAGCTTTATTTAACTAGGCAAGTCAGTTAAGAACCAATTCTTATTTACGATGACGTCCTACCAAAAGGCTAAAGGCCTTCTGCGGGGACGGGGGCTGGGATAAAAATATAAATACATTAAATAAAAATATAAGAAAAATCACATCATGACAAGAGAGACAACACTACATAAAGAGAGACCTAAGACAACAACACAGCATGGCAGCAACACAACATGGTAGCGGCACAAAACAGGGTACAAACATTATTGGGCACAGACAACAGCACAAAGGGCAAGGTAGAGACATCAATACATCAAGCAAATCAGCCACAACTGTCAGTAAGAGAGCCCATGATTGAGTCTTCGAATGAAGAGATTGAGATAAAACTGTCCAGTTTGAGTGTTTGTTGCAGCTCGTTCCAGTTGCTAGCTGCAGCGATCTTGGTGGGGCAAACTCCCCAAAACATTTTTAGATATATACCAGCAAAGCCACTACACAACACAACACTAAACAATAGATTAATTGGACTATAACGTTGACAAACGGTGCCCACAAACTGTTAGGGCCTACATAAAGCTGTCCCAACAGCAGAGTCCCAACAGCAGTCCTAACACCTTACCACTGTTACACCTGGCTATCAGCAGAACCTTGTCTGGAGGCGAAAAAAGTTAATTCAGCCTCATTTACTGCCTTTTTAAAAAACATAGCTGATATGGCTGACTTGCTTAAACAAATGTGGTTTCTACCAACAATTGAGATGTACAAACTATGGCATAAGGGGACGACGAGCGCATAAGAGGCAATCCGTAACTTTAATGAGCAAGCTAGGACGAACGTAGTCAATATAACTATTTGTTCAGCACTTTTGAAATGTACAACGACAGAATTCAGAACAAGGGCCGTTCTTACAGTATTCTCCCTGTACACCAAGTCAGGACCGTAGGATAAATAATGGGGGCATATAAGCAGACAATGAAAGCTCTTACAATATTGGATGATGACATTTCTCTAAAACAGGCTATAGGCTACATGTGCACCACCAAGTCAGAACAGTAGGCTAAATTATGAGGGGAAAAGGGACCAAATTATTAGGGTGAGGCACATGGGCTACTAACAGCTTACTAAACAACATACACTATCTCTCTGGCCTATTACATAATTTATGCAGATGCATACAAGACATTTTTGGACTAACCTTGTTGTGCTGTGCTCACTTGAACAGGAAGTTGGTGCGGCAGTCCTTCGTGGGCAAATTTCGTCATCAAACTTTGTCATCTAACTCTGGCATTGTCTGGATTTATGGTGCTTTCAAGACAATTGGGTACTCAGAAAGAAACAAGGTTGAATCATGACGTTAGTGATCTTCAGGTCAGAGCTCTAGAAAGAGGCCAGAGTTCCCAAATTGGAATGCCGAGATGGATGACCGTTCAAAATATTTTCCCAGTCGGAGCTCGTTTTTTTCAGAGTTCCCAGTTGTCTTGAACTCACTGTAGTCTGAGATTTCCCAGTTCTGAGTTTCCAGTTTTTTTGAAAGCGGCAGAAGTCATGCTGGATTGACACCATGGCCAATGTTGAATGTTTATCCTTTTAAGACCCTTAAAACCAGACTTGGACCACACATCCACTGAATAGCAGGCTAGTGATTGCTTTGCAATGCTTGCAGTTAGCCACTGGTTCCTTCCAAACCACTCGTTGTTGAATTTGTGATTTCCAACTTGTTGTGTAATATTTATGTCCAATGGCCGATGAGCACCGACATGTTTTATTTATAATTTCTATAATTTAAAGGATTGAAAAGGATTTGTCAGTAGATTGTCGACTTGATTCATGATGATGACTGCTAGCTAAGATTTTGAAAGTATGATGTTGACATGATCAGTCCAATCAAAGCTGCTGTAAATATAACGTGATTTGACATCATTTTATCTGTGGCCAATGGGCACTTCTAATGTAACTCTATGGTAGCACCCAAGGGGCTTGAATTTTTGAGCTCTCCCCATAGATTTTGCGGTGACGTAGTGTCTCCATGAGTAGAGAACATTACCAAACCCTATGCTCCGTATTTGCTGCTGGCTGCCCCATCACTACAGAAAGCACTGAGCTGGGCTGAAACACTTGCATTTTGGAGCTGCCTTACTCAAGAAAGCAAAACAGAGACCACGATTGATTTATTTTTACATTGTTTGTAAACTGATATGTGACACGTATTAATGCCCAAATAACATGCAAAACAGGCTAAATAAATAACATATATCCAGTACCAGTCAAATGTTTGGACACACCTACTCATTCCAGGGTTTTTCTTTTTTTAAAACTATTTTCTACATTGTAGAATAATATTTAAGACATCAAAACTATGAAATAACACATATGGAATCATGTAGTAACCAAAAAAATATGTATATATTTGAGATTCTTCTGTAGCCACCCTTTGCCTTGATGACAGTGTCGTGACGTGACTTTTATTTCTCTAATTAACTAACTAACTATTGTTACCCAATTAAATTAACCATTTAACAATGAACTCATTAGGATTTGGGGCACCACGGGAGAAGTTGTTTAATGAGTTACCATCTCCCAAATTAACTCTAGAAGATATATAGGTATCTCTTACGTCAATAACAATCACTTATTAGTCATTACCTCATATCAATCATTCTGACTGTCTCATACTCCTTGCATCCGCACAAACCCCAACCTTACTGATAATTTCGTACCACACAAATTGGTTTCATTATTTATTTACTAACTAACTAACACAGGATACACACACACACGGTATAAGTTATTGATTAGAAACTTAATACAATGGAAACAGGTCCCTAGTGGACTAACAAAACATGACTGCTTGTTCACCGAAAGATGGAGGAATAGAGAGAGGAAAAGAGAGAGAGACACAACTCTTATACATTTGGAAACTATGCTCACAGTAATCATAATACTTCTCACCCTAACCACTGCCCAGTTGGCCTTCTCCTCCACCAGAGGTCACAATGTCCTTCTTCTTAGTTGTCCGGGGTTTCAATTACTTGTTTTGTAGTCTGAAGCCGTCTAATCAGCCGTGTCGATGAACCCTCAGTGGGGTGATGTGAGCAGTGTAGTAGACGATGGTTGAAGAGTAACAGAATGTTCCTCCTTAAATTCACTTTCTCAAATACAGTACTTAGAGCAATTCTCAGCCGTAACATTGATTGTTAGAGGCGACCTTGTTATCCTCACCTTGTGCTGATTTTCAGATGGTCGTAACCAATAGAGAACTTAGCTGCAGCTTGAAGTTCTTCTGGTCTGATATGTTAATTCTCAACTCATCCTTTATACCCTCGGGTAAAAAGGGGGTGTTCCATCACGCCGACACTCTTTCTGAGCCCCCTCGGACGTGGCTACTGACTGTGGCAAACGTATTATGATAACTGTGATCTTGTTAGAAAACTAAAATAACATTCCTTAAAAAAAATACTCTCATCATCCTTTATCTTAGTTGCACAACGTAAAAGACCTGACTCTCCAAGTTACAGTATTTTCGTCATAATGTTTTTATACCATTTTTAATGACATCACAAAATATACATGAGTTTTCCATAGGCCAACTGTCATCATTCCCCCCATTCAAATGATAGAAATATTGTTCCAATGGTCACTTTTTGGACGTAAAAGGTTTGGGCGGCAACAGTCTCTGAAACAAAAGACATTCCAATCCTCAATACTAGAAGGTGAAAAGACCCCTTTGCTGCATACAATTTATGACCGAGGTGGAGGTGTCAAAAAACCCCACATCAATCCCTGCGGGTGGGAGGGGTCTGGTAGAAGTTGATCCATTGTAAACCTGATCTGTGGATCCTCAGAGGAGAGTCATGACAACATCTTTGCACACTCTTAGCAATCTCTCAATCAGCTTCATGAGGTAATCACCTGAATTTAACTTAACAGGTGTACCTTCTTAAAAGTTAATTTGTGGAATTTCTTTCCTTCTTAATGTGTTTGAGCCAATCAGTTGTGTTGTGACAAGGTAGGGGTGGTATACAGAAGATAGCCCTATTTGGTAAAAGACCAAGTCTGTATTATGGCAAGAACAGCTCAAATAAGCAAAGAGAAATGACAGTCCATCATTGCTTTAAGACATGAAGGTCAGTCAATACGGAAGAACTTTGAAAGTTTCTTCAAGTGCAGTCGCAAAAACCATCAAGCGCTATGATGAAACTGGCTCTCATGAGGACCGACCACAGGAAAGGTGGGATAAGTTCATTAGAGTTAACTACACCTCAGAAATTGCAGCCCAAATAAATGAGTTCAAGTAACAGACACATCTCAACATCAACTGTTCAGAGGAGACTGCGTGAATCAGGCCTTCATGGTTGAATTGCTGCAAAGAAACTACTATTAAAGGACACCAATAAGAAGAGGAGACTTGCTTGGGCCAAGAAACACGAGCAATTGACATTAGACCGGTGGAAATCTGTCCTTTGGTCTGATGAGTCCAAATTTGAGACGCAGAGTAGGTGAACGGATGATCTCTGCATGTGTGGTTCCCACTGTGAAGCATGGAGGTGGAGGTGTAATGGTGCTTTGCTGGTGACACAGAATTTAAGGCACACTTCACTAGCATGGCTACCACAGCATTCTGCAGCGATACGCCATCCCATCTGGTTCGCGCTTAGTGGGACTATCATTTGTTTTCAACAGGACAATGACCCAACACACCTCCAGGCTATGTAAGGGCTATTTGACCAAGAAGGAGAGTGATGGAGTGCTGCATCAGATGACCTGGCCTCCACAACCACCCAACCTCAACCCAATTGAGATGGGTTGGACCGCAGAGTGTAGGAAAAGCAGCCAACAAGTGCTCAGCATATGTGGGAACTCCTTCAAGACTGTTGGAAAAGCATTCCAAGTGAAGCTGGTTAAGATAATGCCAAGAGAGTGCAAAGTTGTCATCAAGGCAAAGGGATTGCTACTTTGAAGAGTCTCAAAAATAAAATATATTTTGATTACTACATGATTCCATATGTGTTATTTCATAGTTTGATGTCTTCACTATTATTGTACAATGTAGAAAATAGTCAAATGAAAGAAAAACCCTGGAATCAGTAGGTGTGTCCAAACTTTTGACTGGTACTGTATATATGTAAACATATTGCCCCACCTGCCCTGAATGACGGGTTGCACTAGTTATGGTATATTCTATCATGCAAGTTTATGCCACATGCTGAGCAAACGTCACGTACAAATCATGTCTAATCTCATTCTCAAACTCAAACGTCTGCGTGGGCAAGAACTGAAGAAAAAAAATGTATTATGAACTCGGCTTGGCTATTTATAGATAGATCTAAAGCAGTGTTTCCCAAACTTGGTCCTTTTTTTATGCCCTAGTACTACACCAGTACCGAGTTTGGGAAACCCTGGCTGTCCATGGTTCTGATTTCTGTGTGTGTGTGTGTGTGTGTGTGTGTGTGTCTGTGTGTCGCGTTGGTGCAAGTAGAAAAACATGTTGACTCACCTTACTTGTAGAGAAACGCCAATGCCATCCTCCTCTCTTTCATGTTGATGAAACGGTCTATCACTCTGTCATACAGTACGCGCTTTTATTTTTTGTTGTCCTAGGCTACATGGCTAAAATGCTTGCTCAGATCAGAATCACCATTATAATCATTGGCCAGTACGGATAATTACGTAAAACCACAAGTCCAAATCCCTATCTCCATCCATGGCCAATTTAGGAAAGGGACAATTTTACCTAGCTGGCTAGCTAACCACCGGAGGACAACAGCACAACGAGATGCAACAATTCAATGACAGTGATGTATGCTGCCAATGGGATTTGATAGTAGTGACGCCAAATCCAAGCTGGTTTCCTTTGACACTTTTTTTGGGTGAGCCAGGACCATTCACAGTTGAGCTCGCTCAGTTTAGATTAATGCTGATTGGCTAATTTGTTATACTTTTTTGTCAAAGGAGGACAGATGCTTGCTGGATTCCCTTGCCTTCAATGCTACGTGCGGTAACAATGTCAAACTCGTTTGAACCAGTGGATAGCGTCAGATAGATGGCCAATACGTAGAGAGACAGAGGGGCGCTGTTTTGCTGCTTGGACGCTTTCTCATGTGAGATAAATTCAGCCTTTTGTGAATTGGAAGAGAAACTATGAAACACAGAGAGACGAAAGATAGATTATTTTATGTTAATTTAAATAAAAACATGTAAAAGCCTGGCTTCCCTTGGCATCCCTGAATACACGCCACTGGGGCCCAGGACAGAGTTTGGGAAACCCTGATCTAAAGAACACGCGTAAACCGAACCCCTTAAAGCAACTCATTAAATTGTTTAAATTAGTCCCAATGCCAAGGAACATATCCTATCCTAATTGAAATTACGATATGGCTAATAGTAAATGTACAATTATTCAACTAGCCTATTTAGCCTATTTCATGATTTTTATGAAACTGACCCCAAAACGGGGAAAACTGCCCAGATTTCACCGACTGTATAATTCTACCAGCGCGAAATGACTTTACGCAGTCAAGGCCGTCTGCGGCATAGATATCCTATTCAATTAAATAAATTAAGAATTCGAATTCCTATGGACTGCGGTGCCAGGGACTCAGTATCAATAAAAGTGAAAGATGTCTATTAATTATGGTCATTGTGGCGGTCAATATCTAATTAGCCTCGCGAGCAGGGCCTATAAGGAAGAGGGTCGGAACAAGGAGCGCAATAGATTCTAAGAAGTGGACGTTTATGGTATTTTGGCACAAGATAGACTAGCTAATATATATTTTTTCATAATAGGGAGATAAGATTTGACTTTAGTGCATCTCTATGGGCCGCTTTCCCCGGACACAACTTAAGTCTTGGCCGAATAACATGCTCAATGAAGAATCTCCATTGAAATAGCGTTTTAGTCAAAAACTAAACATAATCTGTGTCCGGCGACAGCCCTATTATATATCTAATAATGTTATTCTTCATAATAGACAATTGAGCATCAAAACCTGAAACAAATTGCCTAAACAAATGAATAACCATATAATCATATAATAGCTGCTTAAAACCACTCACAGTAAAAACGTGTAAATGACTCAAGACCTTGTGAGGGTTAAGTTGAAATTGACACACATCAAAGCACAGGTATAGGAGACACTCCCATACCGTGTCTGGACCTGTTTAACTCGCTCTGGTTTAACCAGAGCATTATGGTATTATCAGATACAGAGCATTATGGTGAACTTTTATGCAGACTCTGTCATTGATAGGATATTGTTCATGTAATTTGATCAAACATCAATGATCAATAGTAGGAAATATTGATAATTGCATTGCAGTTACTTTTAAGCATTTTTATTTTCAGTCAAATTCTAGGCTAGGCCTACCTATGTAGCAATCCGCTCATCTCTTCTCCGTCAGGTGCATCAATTGACCACACGATGGCGCTGGTGTTCGTATTCATTTTTTGGATTTTTTGGATTCACAAAAAAATATAAATAAATAATAAACCATAAAAAAACAAATATATTGATGGAGTTAAGTAAAACGTCTTAGTCATTTGGAGACGGACACTAACCAAGCATTGGCACAGTGAATAAAATCTTTCAAAGTTTCTAATTTGAGTTCCACGATCTCACACTAATATAATGTAAAGATGAAACCACGTCCCACGAACTCAAGCTCCAGCTATATGCTTCCATCCCAAATATATGGAAAAGATAAGTACCATCAAATTTCCTAGTTTAATTCAGTGCTTATCTTTTCTGTTATTTTGGGGTGGAGGCATAAAGATCTATCTCCACAACCAATGTCCTGGTGTGTGATTTCATATTGACATTAGACTTACACTGAACAAAAATATAAATGCAACATGTAAAGTGTTAGTCCCATGTTTCATGAGTTGAAATAAAAGATCCCAAAAAGTGTTCATACGTTCATTATTTCTCTCATATTTTGTCCACAAATTTGTTTACATCCCTGTTAATGAGATTTTCTCTTTTGCCAAGTTAATCCATCCACCTGACAGGTGTGGCATATCAAGAAGCTGATTAAATAGCATGATCGTTACACAGGTGCACCTTGTGCTGGGGACAATAAAAGGCCACTCTAAAATGTGCACCGTCTCATGTTTTGAGGGAGCGTGCAATTGGCATGCTGACTGCAGGAATGTCCACCAGAGCTGTTGCCAGAGAATGGAATTTTAATTTCTCTACCATAAGCTGCCTCCAATGTCGTTTTAGAGAATTTGGCAGTACGTCTAATCAACCTCACAACCGCAGACCATGTGTATGGCGTGTGGGAGAGCGGTTTGCTGATGTCAACGTTGTGAACAGAGTGCCCCATGGTGGCGGTGGGGTTATGGTATGTTTGAATGCACAGAGATACCGTGATAAAATCCTGAGGCCATTGTCGTGCCATTCATCCGCCGGCATCACCTCATGTTTCAGCATGATAATGCACAGCCCCATGTTGCAAGGATCTGTACACAATTCCTGGAAGCTGAAAATGTCACAGTTCTTCTATAGCCTGCATACTCACCAGACATTAAGCATATTTGGGATGCTCTGGATTTACGTGTACGACAGTGTCTTCCACTTCTCGCCTATATCCAGCAACTTCACACAGCCATTGAAGAGGAGTGGGACAGCATTCCACAGGCCACAATCAACAACCTGTGAAGGAGATGTGTTGCACTGCATGAGGCAAATTGTGGTCACACCAGATACTCACTGGTTTTATGATCCACACCCCTACCTTTTTTTAAAAAAGGATCTGAGATCAACAGGTGCAAATCTGTATTCCCAGGCATGTGAAAGCCATAGATTAGGGCCTAATTAATGTATTTAAATGGACTGATTTACTTATATGAACTGTAACTCAGTAAAATCTTTGAAGTTGCTGCATTTTGTGTTTATATTTTTGTTCAGTATAGTTCTGATGACCTGAACAATCTGAAAATGTGGCTGATGGATAGTTGTGAATCTAATATTTTTATTTTTTACTCCATATAAAAACGCATACATACGAACAACAATTTACAGACGCACACAAACAATGATTACATCTCATCTGCCCAGAGCCGCATGCACACACCCCCATCCCTAGTGTCTGCATTATTGTTTGCCACTTGGCCTTAAACATTTATTCAATTAGTTTTTCTCTGTCGCCCATGCCATTTCAACATTTAAATAACACATGGCATTTGATTTTCCATTGTGTTAATGACTGAATGATTTCCACGTTTTTTGTATATGTTTTTTCAAGATCAGCCCATTGGGTATCTCATATCTCATTACATCCCATATGCCATGTCTTGAAATTATGCAGAGAGACGGATTAAAAGTAAATTTACTAATACTTCTGACAGCCACTTTTCTAGCTTCGCCCACAACTTCTGGACTTCATAGCATTACCAGGAAGCATGGATTATTGAGTCATTATTAGTTTTACGCATGTAAAAACTAATGCCCTCATCCACTTATAATTTATTGGTTTGGTTCTGCCCTCTATTGTGCTGTCCGGTTAGAACATGATGTTGAGGCCCATCACTGTTCTCCTGATAGTCATCGCCACACACACAAACACACACACACACACACACACACACACACACACACACACACACACACACACACACACACACAGACAAAGCTGTTTCCTTTGAAGATGTTAATATGATTTTAGTCATCCGAATGACTTGGAATCTTATTGTTGTGGTTATTTCGATGCACCCAACTTTCCTTCCATCTTGTGCCAACATCAGTTCTTTTGAAGTCTTGGTTCCAATAGTTTTTAAAAAAATCTAAGAGATTGTCAGTCGGATATGCTCTCTGCAAGGTTTTGTATATCTTCCCTATCACATGAACATCCTTTTACTGACTAAAGTAAGATTACCTCAAGGTTGCTCTGATGTACAAAATATTCCAAATTGAATTTTCGTGATATTTACTGTGACTTTTAAGTTGCATGTATTTGAAACCATCTACATTGGTCAGTCCAAAAATAAATGTTTAAATCTTTCATGGAAATACATGTATTTCCTGTTACCAAGTAATTTATGGTTTATATGCCTTTAGTTTCCCATGTGGACAATTTATCGGTGAATTCTGAAAAGCTATCCAAGGGTTGTTCCATAAGGTTGTGTTTTTAGGAAGTGATAATCTAAGTTTGAAAAAAATTAATGGGATGGAGGGATGAAAGAAAGTATTAACACAGAAAGCTGCCATTGCTGCACTGCTATCACATATTTTCCAACTCTAGGGACATAGACCTTCAGAAAAATGGGGTGACAAAAGTAGTCATGGACTAAATCCTTTTGAGGTCTGATAAATCTCACAAACGTTTATGTATGAGTGAAATATCCCTTTAAAGGGGTAATCAGTAGTAGAAACAATAACAAAGCGTTTTCCCTGCCCCTGTTTAGGTAAAAGACTGAGTGATGGGGCTGGAGAAATTTAGATGACGGGATTCAATCAATGCCCCGGGTGAACCGGGTTAGCGTTCGATTTGAACCGGGCTGCCTCCGGGGCATGAGCCAGGTGTCCCATTCTGGCCGGCTCAAAAGTCGGCTCAAAACAAAAGGGACGTGGGTTAAGCAGGTGGAGTAATACATAGTATTCTGTGTTTTCACATGTAAAAGTGATGGCTTATGATAAAAGTTAGAAAATTCTAACATATATTTTATGGAAAAGATATGCATGTTTCTAAAGGACGCACCATGCTGCACTGTTGACATATGACTTAGCAGCGCATATTAATATTCGATTCGAGCATGGCGCGTCTCCCTCACTAGCTTCTCCCAGTCACGTGACCGGTTTAAGCCAAGGAAGCTTAATCGAATCCCTTCATTGTTTGACGCTATAGTGTTTATTTACATTTACTTTGTTTACAAACATCGGAGTAAAATGTCAGTTTAACTGAGCTCATGAGGCATTTATAAGTTATATTTCAAGAAGCAATGGGTAGGCCTACTTTTTTTTTTTTTTTTTTATGTAACCTTTATTTAACTAGGCAAGTCAGTTAAAAACAAATTCTTATTTACAATGACAGCCTACACCGGCCAAACTCGACGAAGCTGGGCCAATTGTGCGCAGCACTGTGGGACTCCCACTGCGCCACTTGGGAGCCCGAATTAATGTATAGGTCCAAACATTGATGTAGCAACTGCTGACTGCCCCTGTGGCCTTTTACTTCTCGCACCCGTATACCGGTTGAAAATGGCAGAATTTGGCACTAATAAACGCCGAATTTGGAACGTATGTACTGTAACTTTGGCTGTAGAGTAAGAAGCTATACATGCCGTCAGAGCTCTGGCTCTGCGCTTCACAAATCTCTGACTTGTCTAAACCCAGAGACGCAACGCCGTGAGACTTCTGATAACGTTTGCGAAAACAGACCAAACAGATCAGGCCGGGGTTTGTGGTGACACATTCTTAGTTGTTAATTGTATCAGAATCTAAAGGCACAACCTATTTTCGAGCCAATGTAGTTACCACTTTATATCGAAGGAGTGCTTTGGAGTTGACGTCATGCGCATGCGCAGTTCGGCGCGAGACAACCGTGAGACCTGACCAGGTATATCTACGCATGAGCTAATGCCGCGTTCAAAACAACTGACAACTCGGAAATATCCGGCTTCCGAGCATTCAAGACAAATGGAAACTCTAGGGAAAAAACGAGCTACGAACGGTCATCTAACTCGGGCCGCTTTCTAAAGCTCCGACCTGAAGATCACTATCGTTGTGATTTTACCTTGTTTTTCCCGAGTTCCCAGTTGTTGAGAAAGCAGCATTAACTAGCCGAAGTCTCCACGATATCGCCTATAAGTGTGATCGGGGATTTCTATAGAAGCATTTTTAGCTTTATACTGTACTATCTTTGGTATGGATTGTGACTGACTTGAGCACCGCGGTAATTGGGCGACTGTTGCACATTCTGTTTTGCCTGAGTGAGGGAAATGCTGTACATTAATATGACTATGTATTTTGAAAGGTTAGACGTTGATTCGCCTAAAATAAAAAGCTTTGATGTCAGCCAAATTACTTAACATTTCCAAATCTTGTTTTTACCCTTATTTTATAAGGTCAATTGACTGAGAACACATTATTTTACAGCAGTGGTCAATCGGATGGCTCAAATGACCATGTCTGCAGTACCGTTACAGGCATAAAAGAAAACTACAGCAAAGTTTATTACTTACTCAGCACTGTCAACACTTTGTATTCAACAAATGCGTGTTCTTCCTATTTCCATTTAGCGCTACAAGAAGCACTGCAGCACTAATGAATGAGTAGGACAGTGTAGCGATTGACTTGTGTTGTTGTTATTAATGAAATTCAATTCAGCAGCTTGGGTCTTTTTTAATAGGAATATTTAACTTTCTCTGTTCATATGAGTAACATGTATTTGTGCATGAAGCAGAAATAATGCGTTGAGACTCGAGTTTTGCCATCAGCTGGAAGACGGTGTCCGTTTTTGCCCCTCTCTCCCTCAGCTGAGACTGACAATCAGCAGGCACCATCAGCCCCGTAAAATACAAATAAATAGCAAATCATTTAAATGTATAGTCGCTCAGCTGTACTTTGCAAATAATACAACAACGGATCTATTATCGATAAAGCCTACCTCAAATTGTTAAATATAGTTTAAAAAAATGGCCCAAACAACAATTAATTGGCAGGGCAATTCAAGCAAAGCCAATATGAGGCGATAATGTATTGGGTCGATAGCTTACTGCACAAACCTCATTTCTACAGTACTGTTTTTTGCATATGCTTACGTTTTTTAAATCATGTTAAAAAACGGTTTGCATTTTGACTCAATGTGATCTTGACTCAGAAAAGGTTGGTGACCACTGTTTTCCAGCAACATTACAAATCCTAAAGCTCACGTCATATACAGTGTCAAAGTTTATGATCCTTATGTTTAATGTAGTTACAATATGACAAGGCGCCATACCCTGGGTTGTTCTGAACAGAATGAGACTGTTTGCTTATTGTGAAGAAAATTCACCGGAGACCACACGCACCTGAATGCTCATAATTTATGCGCGCTAAAATTACGATCCGTTTCTCAGAATTGCCTTGGGTAAAGCCTACCAATGTAGTTCGTATTTTATAATTTAGCTAGTCATGTTGGCAATAGAACAAGCTTTCAAATCATGCCCACCTGACCCGTATTGCGATTAACAATGGACATTTTTGGATTGCGTAAACACTAATTGTATGACTGCGGGGATGCAGGGTTGTTTCAAATGAAGCAACTAGCCTACAAGTGTGTTTGTTCTAGTTCCTCAAAGGCACAGCTAGTAGAGAAAAAAGTAAATTTTATAGTTCAAGACTTGCTTAGGTTGTGCATTGACATTGCTTAGGTTAGGAACTGTGCACACTTCGGAGACACCAGTTAGTCTTCTCACTCAAACCCTTGTAATATCGTTTTATGTTGCACCAACCCAGGAATAGTGTTATGTAAAGTATCCTGAGAATTTCCGGTGAAAAGTAGAGTAAATATAAAATGCATATCACATCAACTGGGTAATGTTTGGATTCAGTCTTGTGTCAGGTGAACCGTTTGGTTGGCTATTCCAGGGTTGCATCCCTAATGGCACTACTACCAGAGCTCTATAGGTCAAAAGTAGAGCACTATATAGGGAATAGGAGGGATGGGTGGAGAGAGGAGGGATGGATGGAAACGGTCCAGAGGGATAAAAAAAATCCATTGACCCATCAGGATTCAGGCAGATTTATGACAAAGGCCCATAATCTTAGAATAGTTTCTGCTCTGTTTCTTAACTAGATGTTCTTTCATTATACTGTATGTCAGATTGCAATAAAATGCTGGAGATTTCCCACAAAGCACCTTGTTTTATGTCCAGGTCCTTCACTGTCAATTACCCACAAAGCACCTTATGTCTAGGTTCTTCACTGCAAATTACCGACAAAGCACCCTGTTTTATGTACAGGTCCTTCAATGGAAATTACCTGGCAAAAAAAGACTTCAATGCAAAAAAAAACAACATTTAATCATATTCAGAGACTAATTTTTCCAGTCTGTTGATACATAGTCAGGTTTCACTAGCCTTATCAACTTGACAGTGTCCGTCCCAAATGGCACCTTATTCCCTAAGTAGTGCACTATTTAGGGAATGGGGTGCCATTTGGGACGCACCCACAGCTGTTGCTCCATAGGTGGATACTCACTGCAGCCAGGGCACATACTGTAGAATAGATGGTTAACTTTACTGTGTGTGAGAACACGAGGCCTTCATTCGAAACACAAGAAAAGCAACCTGTACAAATATAGAGTAAAGGAATCGTACAAGAGTGGTGTAAACGCATATACATATTCACAAATATTCCATAATCAGCATTACCAATAGTCCAATCTCTTATCAACAATACTCCTCTCTTTGCCTTGAAAACCACACAGTAGCCCGCCCAAAGCATTTTGCATTTTTATGTTATGAAAATTACAATGAATAATAATCATTACAGTAATCACAAAACTAAGCAAGTTTATATTACCTCTAGTTGAAAATGTGTCCCAAATGGCACCCTAGTCCCTTTATAGTTCACTACTTTTGGCCAGGGCCATAGGATGCCATTTGGGACAGGCCCCTATCAGACAAGCTGGCCCTCTCAAAGCCCTTGAGACCGAGGTGTAAGGAGTGTTGCAGTCCTGTGTGTCACCCCATCTCCCACCTCTGTCCTCTTATTGCCTGTTCCTCTCTCCTCCTCAGACAGCACAGCACTGTTCAATCTTTGGTGAACACGGTTGTCATTATTGTAGTTTATTTCGGTTGTTTATTTCATTAAGCATTCTGATGAAGGGTCATGGATACACTTGCAGTAGATCTTGTCTGTTTCTTTTGCACAAAGTCTTAAAAAAACAGCCTTGAGATTCTATTGTTGCTGCTCTTTTGGGGATTTTGAATACACATTTAAGTTATTTTAAAACCAAAACATTCTGCGCTATTCCCTCCTCCCCTCGTCCCACTCTTCAGTCTTGGGTGACAACCCCTTCACCTGTTTTCTGTTCCACACACAGTCAAAGAGAGATATCAGTTCATCGTGTTCCTTCTCTCTCTCTCTCTCAACAGACAGTTCTCTCTGGCCCGTACATGTCCAATGAATCAGTGGTTGCAGGGAGTAAGAGACAGATGTTCCCCCCCCCCCCCCCCCCTCAGCTGAGCTCGAAGCCTGCGGAGGACTCAATGGCGTACAGCAGCTTGTTCCTCATCAGGTGCTGGTCACAGAACTCGGGCAGCTTAAGCAGGTTCATGCAGGTGGAGGCCGTGGGCAGGCGCTCTAAGTCGTTCCCCCCGTTATGGATGCAGAAGGCTGGGTACAGCTCCTGGAAACACGGGTGGAGAACCGTGTCAAAAGAGAGATTCAGAGGGCCACGGAGGCCCTGTATACATTCAATACAACGCATTTGCCACAACACTAGTGATACAAGCAAGTTTTTTCTGGACACAAGCGTTGTGGAGCAATAAATGTCGAGCGACATCAGGATATAAATGTGATAAGCCGTGAAAAAAGCGTGGATATACAATTAAAATAGGCTGTGATGTTTGAAGGAGACAGAGTGTGACACTTGGGTGCTGAACAAGAGCAGCGAATGGTCATTTCATGTTGTCTATCTAGCACTTTATAAAATCACCTTTCTGGTGATGAGGCGAGGCCAGGCCACCTCATCTCCACCCACATCATCAAGGCCAAGACACTGTCTGCATCCCAAATGGCACCCTATTCCCTATATAGTGCACTCCCTTTGACCAGAGCCCTATGGTCAAAAATAGTGCACTATATAGGGAATAGGGTGCAATTTGGAGCGCACACATTGAGGGTTTCCATCAGAATCCACAGGAATCATACTTTCGGTTTCTAACATCCAGCCGCTCTATAGCCATTTAAAGATTAGAAGTGTGGCAAGGGGTTCAGCGTCTATACCAGCCCGGTTAAATGGTTCCTGGGGGGCTCGGCGGTAACAACCCCATTTTTCAGACAATTATCGTATTAAACTATCGTTGCTTATTGAGAAAGTGTCATTATGGAAGCGATCATTCTGGAAAAAAAGGCTATACATCATCTTTTTTAAATGGCTTCTCCTGACAGAGCTATTTATCCGCTAATGAATCCTTGGGCGTTTACGGCAGCTAATTAAGGCTGGGCTGGCACGGGCCCAGGGTTAGGGTCAGGGGCCGCTCCCCGCCCCGCTCCCCACCCTACCAATCACCATGGAGGAGGAGACCGGGAAAGGGTAAGGACACTACATCCACACACTCCCCAAAGTCAAATTCATTAAACAGGGGGGAGCTCTCCAGCGCCTCCTGCCTAAGCCACCAAGGGAGATTTTTAGGAGTGTTCCCATCCGTACCCTCTTCTCTCTCTGCTGTGGGAGTACTTAAGTATTCTTAACTAAACGACAGCAACAAACTGTAGTAAAACCAATCATATGACAATTAAAGCTTGTGGTTATCCTAAGTAAGGCATGTACAAGTCCTAATGGATTTCAGCAGAGCTCTCTTTTCTATTTCCAACCGTTTTAGTGTCCCTATAAATCAAGTCATTAGGAAAGTGAAACGGCTCTCGATTGGAGGAATCGTCAGCTGATGACACAATAATGGTAATTCCGATAAATGCAATTCCACCATTTCAGCACAGGTTTCACCTCTTGGCTGAAGTCATTTTGGAAACAAACCGTTTTCGATGATGTTGCAGCAATGTTTTGGTGCTAGTTTTTGGGGGCGGCTATGAAAAACTAGTATATTAATTCTGGAGTTATACCTTCTGCCCAACTAAAGAGGTCGAATGACCTAAAAAAGAGGAACTCATTATTAATAATGTGAAAGTAACTTTTCTACTACTCACAAGGTCAAACAGGAGCCAACGGTAACAAAAGGTTCACCGTGCCGCCGGCTTAGTATGAAACCAATGACAATATTTGTCCGGCGGGTGATGCCTGCCAACCGAGCCCACGCCCAAACGGTCTGGCAAAGGGCCTCAAATTGACTAATAATCCAGAGAAGGGTTGTGAACCGCAGTGCAGGAGAAGATAAGCATGAACCAGGCAGCCTTGGGAGTCTTATCACTAAAGCCCAATTTGAAAATGATCATCGGAGGGGCGTTATCGAGACAGGTATTTTCACTTACATGCCCATTGGAACAGTGAACACTCCAGAGCGCTGGCCTTTGTCTTGGTCGCGTCCCAAATGGCTCCCTGTATAGTGCACTACATTTGGTCAATGTGTGCACTAGATAGGGAATAGGGTGCCATTTGGTACTCACGGAGTGTTTGGTTAAACTCCTGATAGCACCGGCTACAGTCAACAACACCAGACGGAGAGTAGAAAAGAAAACAGGGGAGTGAACGTTTGGTCAACCCTCACCTTGAAGCCCAGGAGAGGAGGCCGCGAGCAACTGGTGACAAACTTGAGCAGCTTGCGTTTCTCTTCATCGGTGAAGCTCTCTACCACCTCCCAGAAGATGGTAATTACAGGGTGGGTGGCAGTGTAACCACCTAGAGAAGAGAGTGAGAGAAAGGACAATATGACACACCTGGGTTTTAGTAAAAAAAAACTAACAAAAAAAACACCTGTAAGCCGAGTGAATCCACTGTCAGACAGAAGTAGTTGGCACATTCAATAGTCATCGTTTGTGCTGTTATAGACTCATGATACCAGCCATACCATCTCGACCACCACACATGCCATTCAACCACACATCATTCTTTAGAGAGCAACCATATGCCCATGAAGTTGGCAGGAAAGCTTGACAGTTAGCTCTATGGAAATCCTCCTGACTGTACAGCACAAATGCCAAAAGTAGTTACTCCTACTACTAGTATCGAGTATCACTTATATCGAGTATATAATTTTCACCATTATGACAGAGCCTAAGTAGTTTCGTTTCTTACAATAAACTTTTATAAACCCTCCATAATGCGAATATACCTGAGTAGTTTGTAAATGTCTTCAGGTCGTCAAGGCAAATGGGCACATGAGCTCCAGATATCAACACCTGTAGTGGGAAAACAAAGATGGATGAAGAATAATTATAAATATATCTTGTTGTGTGCATGTTGCAAAATTCTGGTAATTTTCCCAAAATTCTGAGATTTTCCAGTAATCCTGGGAAAGTTACCAGAATTTAGCAAACTAGTGAAAATCCATGACATGTTACCTGGATCTCCTGCTGGTCAAACATACGCAGCCACTCCAGGTTTACTACATTGGCCAGGCCCTGTCTGAAGGCCAGGCAGTGGGGCCTGATCTGTTTGTTGAGTCGGTAATCTGCCACTAAATGGATGTATGCTATTCTGTTGGCCGTGGACACAGGGATGTCCTTCCCTCCCGGCTTCAGCTCAACCACCTAGAAGAAAGAACCCGTCAGACATACAGGCATTTATCACATAGCCACATAGAAGGCAATCAGGAGAGAGATAGGGCACATATTTTACTGAGGCTATTACATTCTCAATTTTTAAAACACAGAGAAACACAGGAAAAAGTGTCACTAAAGTATCACGAAATGGAAAGTAGAAATTTGGTAATGTAATATTATCGTGTCATTGGAGGCATACTCTCAACAATGCTGTAGAGTGTGTAGGCCCAGAGAGCTTGTTTGAGGGTACCAGAGGAGCAAGGGGAGAATTTACTGATCAGGCTAAGGGACCCAGGGGTGGGTTTGGCAGGCCTAAAATGGGACAGTGCGCAGGGGATAAGGACCAGTTCTGTGGTATGATCCATGAACAGCTGCTGGTCCATTAACGGTTTGGCACAAGATTCTATCACCAGCCTGTTTCATCAGCTATAGTTTGTTGAGCTTGAGTAGTTTGTATGTTGATTGAATGGTCTTAGAGGAGTTAGGACACATCAAATAACCACAGTGAAATAATACAGATAATCTAGGAGCTTATGATACTCTTTCTTAAAATCATTGTTCCCGAAAATCTGAAGTGTCCACCTTATTGAAAAAAAGTAGCCAGCTAAAGGGGTGCGGGGGCATGTCCCTGGAAAATAATCAACCACAAAAGGATTAATAGTCAGCTGGCTCTTATTGTACTCTGTGTAAGATACCTTCTAAAGAAGAGGTTTATTACTGGGAAGAATCGATATTACCTTTAATTTAACAACATTTCAGTCAAAAGGTACTACAGAAAATGATCGAATTGACAATGTTTTCAACAAACAGGTCACTCTGAATCCGTTACGTTACGCGATTCCATGTCATATTGACACTACACCTTATTGCATGAGAATGATTGTCTTTATCTTGCTTGCTTTGACTATCTCCCAAGGGCATATATGGGCCAGTCTGTCTCTGAGTGTGTGCCTAATCTCCCGCAAATTGTTTTCAGTATTGTATTTGCAATGCCCTATTTGCAAATGCGGGCTACATTGTAGCGATACTGTTCAAGCCTGTTTAAAGAGGAGCTAATAAGAAAAGCTAAGGCCCTGAGCAAACAGGCGGAGTGGGTAGAGTACATAACCCAGCCCGGGGTGACTGGAGAGGGGGACCAGGGGGGAGTGAATAGGCCCGCTCTCTGTCAAATCAGCCAGGCTCAGATGTGGTGGACGTGCTAAAGAGGTGTTCCGAGATAATTGCTTGAAGGCCTGCTCGGTGGAATGGTCAACATTGAGCCTTCTATTCCCCGCGGCGCGGCAGCGGTCAGGGCGAGAGCGGGCGACGTGCTTTATCTCTCTCAGCTCCAAATACAGACAATGAGAGGGAAATGAATTATTAACACCTCACAGAGAGAGCGAGAGGTTGGCAGCTAGAGACCATAAGGAGAGAAAAGGACAGAGGGAATGGAGAGATGGACAGAATGACAAGGCCAGGGAGACAGGCACGCATGAGGGATAGAGGCACTGGCAATCAAAGAGAGAAATGATAGAGAGAGAGAAGTGTGTGCACGTAAAAGCAGTGAATAATTTCTTCCTCCCCGCCATAAAACACACACACACACACACCTGTGCCTCTCCTAGGTCGTTGTTGACGATGGTGAAGTTGAGTCCCAGGTCCTCCACGTCGTCCTCGTAGCTCTTGAGGAAGAGCAGGTTGCGGTACATCTCGGGGTCCAGCGAGGCCAGGTGGTGGATGTCCACGTCGGCACTGGTGCCCAGCAGCTTGGACAGGAAGAAACTGGCAAATGGCAGCTCCACCAGCATGTTCTCATACAGGGCCTATAGGGAGACAGGAAACAAAGGTCAAGATAACATGATGTGATCCTGTGTGGCTCAGTTGGTAGAGCATGGTGCTTCCAACACCAGGATTATGAGTTCGATTCCAGCTGGGGCCAGCCTTACGGAAATATATGCGCAGATGATCTGCTAATTGGCATATATTATATTATTTCTTATGATAGAAATGAGGTCATGATAAAGTCATACAAATCAGACTAACATAACCAGTGAACAGAAGAAACAATAACAACAATGGATAACGATGAGAGAGACATCTTTGCTGTTCTCAGTTAAAAACCATTACGCAATGCATTATTAAAAGGAGTAAATCAGTTCCCAAGAACACAATCTGTCTAAAACACACAGGCCTTCAAATCTGCCTGCCTCAAACTTTATAAATGTCAATTCTATCCTTGACCTGGGCTGCCATTAAGAACCATGGCCAAGCAGGTGACTCACAAAACTGGAAGCTAATGTACTGGAATAGTCCTAAAAAGAGCCCGTTCCAAGCTTTAAATATACAGGTCCTTATAAATGATTGCACTAAAAAATCCTGACCACATCAGCTAAATGGATTATAAATCTAGGCCATTTCCATAATGCATGCATCTTAAAACACACAGGCAGGCATAAATCACTGGCTATTTTCTAAACATAGGTTAATTCCGCAACTTCAAACACGGTCTATTTTTTATGCAAAATAATCCACTTAGCATTTCTCGGGAAGTCTCTGCGAATTCCCCGACCATATGTGCAGCGTGCCCACTTGAAACCTATCAATAACACAGTGCCGGGAAGAGGTGGCAATGAGTAGGCCAATATGGGGGAAGAATAAAAAACCTGTGGCATATTTTATTATGGACGCTTTATTTATGGGTGTTTATTGCCAGAAATTGTGCCAAAATGACTTAGGATAAAATTGATTAATTATGGCCCGTCCCCTTTTAATATAAGTGAGTGCAGTGGCAACGCAATTAAAGCAGATCGCGGCGCCATCAGGGAGAATAAACGCCCAACAACATTGCAGGTTGCCTTCTGTTAGCTGCCAAATAAATCCCTTAATTTACAACATTAAGAATCAATCAAAATATAATGCCTTTCAAACGCATCACTATCAATCAGAGGTGCAACCCGCGAACCTCTGATGGGGAACTTTTAGTCCGACTGAGTAGCTCAATGAGGAAAGGCACTGGGGAGGACGGAGGAGGGGAGGGGAGGGGAGGGAGGGAGGGAGGGGAGGGAGGGAGGGGTGCAAACACACACACAAAACTTCAGCCACCCTGAGAGAGTTTGGAGGGCAGGTCAGGGCTAACAATACAGGGCCTTTGGGTGCAGTTCATGAAGGGGTGTTCCAGATGGATGGATGGGGTGAGTATGGGGTGAGGCGTGGAGAGGAGGGGGGGGGGGGGGGGGGCGGTCTGAGCCACACGTCCTACTGAAGGTTACTAGGAGCCTGGCTGGATGATGACAGTTATGTGGGGCTGTGAGACTGGCAAAAGGAGACCTGTGCCTTTAATAGGGTCTTGAAGGAGAGGGGCTCCGAAAACAGCATCCTGCAGGCACAGCAGCTTTAAGGGGAAGTTCAGTATTTTACAACTTGTAAAACCCTGAAATCAGTCTATTGGCCATGAGAAACTGTAATCCATTATTTTTTTTAATAATTGTTTTTTAACAGCCACTACCAAACTAAAACTAGTCAAACTTCAGCAACGGTGCATTTTTTTTTTTTCATGACCAAATCAACTAAATTATCTGGTTTGGTGTTAACTTTAGGTGATTTGCCCTTTTTTAGTGGACATTGCAAGGTTGCTTTTAGACGCCATAGAGAACGGTGAGAGACCAGCAACCTTGCCTTGGACTCTAGATGCTAAAGAGATATTCAATGTTATTTTATGCTCAGTGTTACGTGGTTTCTGTTTGTGGAGTCAACTCTTATACATATCAGTCGGGAGGACAAGTGAGGAAGAGGGATGACCGACAGCCCATATTGTGATGTCTAATCCCATTTCAGTGAGTACCCCAAACAGGCCCACTCCTGACGATAATACATTACCTCCACAACAATGGCAGGCCGGGAGGCCATTAATGAACTATATTAATCTCCTGTGTCCCATAGGCCTTAGCGTGTGTACCACGCATCTCAGCGCAGCAGTGATGCAATCCTAATCTATAACAGTTACCTCTTTCCACCCGGTTCAATGCCAATAACAGCACTAAACAATATATCAATACACCACTCAAACGAGCACTCACAAGCCCATATTTATGGAGAAAGAGGGAACTTTAGGTAGGGTTAATTGAAAGTCAAATTCAAATTAATTTCCCCCACCTTTATTGCCTGAGCCATTAGCTGTAGTGAGAGCGGAGGGGAGGGGGGAGCCGAGCGCACTGCTAGCAGCTGACTGGCCCTTTCAGAGTGGGATGAATATGGAGAGAGACCAGGGCTACGTCCCAAATGCCACGGAATACCCTATGCAGTGCACTACTTTTGACAAGGGCCCATATGACTGGTCAAAAGTAGTGCACTATAAAAGGGAATAGGGTGCCATTTGGGGCAAAGCCCAGGAGGAGTTATGGTGCTCTGATGAGTGGACGGGACCTTCTTGTAGGGAGAGAGCGAGAGAGGACTTTAGCTGCTCCGGACTGTAAAACAGATCAAAATGCTATTACCACATTTATTTATGTCCCTGTCAACGGGGGCTAGTGCTGATTTAGCGCCCGGGCCAAATGCAATCGCTCCACAAACAACAAGGCAGGAATCATCGGCTAATGGAAGGCCTTATTGAGAGGCGGGCCGGTTGTCACAAGGTCTTTCTTCTCCTGTTGAGAATGAGATGACCCCCTCCCCGATAAACAATCAGCCGGCACATGCATTAAAGAACATTTAAAAACATTAGGCTCTAATAAAGTTTGCGATCAGGGAGGGGAGAAGGGGGAATGGAAAACAAAGCCATCAACAGATTACACGTAGGGTTAATAAACCAAACTGCCTTGCACAAGAATCTGGTTAAAGTTTTATGGCTTATTCCATTCAAACTGGTCACTTTCTTGGACATTATTTAATTTTTTTGTTCAAATAGAAGGACAATAAACACCTTTGTTAGACCAACCATTAGATGTTATAATGAATCAGCCTTGTCCCTGTACCTCAACGTTAGAGAATGGGTTGCCTCATTGGTAGTGACCCTCAGAGAAGGACCACAAGAGGGCAAGCCAGAACTCCCTCCCTGAGGTACCGGAGCACGGTGATGCTGACTACATTTCACATCTCATTAACTGATTAGACGTCATCCCACATTGGTTGGTTTACCTACCATCTACTTACACACATTGGTTGGTTTACCGACCATCTACTCACACACATTTGGTTGGTTTACCGACCATCTACTCACACACATTTGGTTGGTTTACCAACCATCTACTCACACACATTGGTTGGTTTACCGACCATCTACTTACACACATTGGTTGGTTTACCATTAGAGGTGCTGTTTCAGTTAATGCTTGAAGACACCTGGTGATAATTTCGAGCCAACTTACAGACACACGAATACCCTATATTTTTTAATAACTACACCCTTGGGTGAGTCTTCCCTAATTTCTAAATTGGTCAGTTCCTGCTGCAAGGACTTCAGCGTAACATCTCATTATTCTATTGTCTGTGACGACAGCTGTTCCATTGACCAAGGTTTATTCGACAAAAGCAATGTCGAACATTTGTAATCGAAACAGCAGATGCATTAGAATTTTTCCAAAGATCAAATAAATGTTTACCCGTTCGACAGGGTGTATTTTTCTTTTGTTAAACTATATTGTGACAAATTATGGACATTGTGTTTTTCAAATAGATTATTATTGCCTAATAATTTTGAAGGTACGCGAGGCACGTGATGTTGTCACATTACTATAAGCTCCACTCGACATTTCATTCTAAAATGCCTACTGCTTGCAACATCCATTTATTCAACGATAAAAATTGTGTTTATTTGCAAGACCAGGAATGTCTTGACTTTCAAGAATGACTAAATTGCTTCACATTGCAGTTTGAAGTTTCACCTTTAAAGTGTTTCAGATCTCTAGGACTACGTGAGTGCAAGTTAGACCAAGTCACAGACCGTGGCGATATGTAGGCACATGAGAATTATTAGAATGGGCTAAATGGCAAATATTAGTCAATTCTTACATTCTACGCATTAGGGCTGTCCCCAACAAAAAAATTATCTTGGTCGACTCTCGTTCTGTTCTGTTCTGTTAAAACGTGTATTTTTCCATATACTATGTTTGAATAAAATCAACTATATTTAGGCAACTGAGCTTGTCTGATGCTTTAAGCACTGCGATTAAAAATGTATATAGCCTAACCAGAAGAAAAAAAAACCTGTTCCCGACCCTCCTGCTGCTGGCCTTTTAAGCTCCTGAAGTTGTCGGTAATAGGCTACAACAGCAGCTGGCAAACTTTTCCGTTTGGAGTGCCACGTTATCGTAACATTTCTACTGATCTGCGTGCCAGTTTCATTTAATTTATAATAAGGTCTTCATATCTCAAAATCAAATGTCATGTGGTTAATCAAATAATCAAATATCAATATCTAAATGAAAATTATATAAATCTACACGTAACTTCTATTGCCAATATGTAAAAAATTGCCTACATAAAACCAACAAATAAAAACAGAAAAATATCCTGATAAAAATAAATATCCTACAATTCATATTGGCTACGTATGGCCTGTCTTCAAGGAACTTGAAACATTGTATCAACTATTAAGTTGGTCAGCTTGAAGCTAGCAAACTTGCAACATAGTCTGGGCCCTCAAGAGTTTCCTGCGCCATTGAGCTCCGGACAGACATAGCTGTAGGTAATCAAGTAGGCCTATTTTATGACGTTTCCACCCGACCAGAGCATGACGTTTTTTTACCCCTTTCATCCTAAGTGGTAAGCGTGCTGGAAAGATTTTTCAAATAGGCTACTTTGAGGAAATATTGTCATTCTCAATGGATGTAAAAACAGACTTTGTTTACTTACAGTTTGAGGTGAATAAAACATTGCTTTGAAAAGCTCCACAGTGATGGTGAGTTAAGACAATCAGAAATAGTATTAGATCCCCAAATGTATAGGACTACATTTATAGGCCTACATTTGTGTGCAGGCCAGGTAGCCTAGGTTGTGCTTCAAAAAGTGTAGCCTAGGTTGTGCACTCTGCAAACAACATGTCCACACCTACAATTACAACGGCAAGACTGTAATAATAATAATAATAATAATAATAATAATATGCATTAACAGAAATTACCTCAACCAAGCAAACTTAGATTAGAAATTATAATAATTAACGGTAAATGTACTACTTGTGATACTGGTGTGCCACCCCCGAGGCCTCCTCAATGGATTAGTCCACTCACAGGTGTGAATCAGACTCATCTGCCATCATTTTTTCTATATTTGCCACTGCTCGACTAAAAAAGAAAAATCTTGGTCGACCAACAGCCTATTGACCAAACAATCGACCAATGGACTGGCTACCTGAGACATGAAACAGATATGTGGGCCAGGCATACAGGCTGTCACCACTTTATGGAAAGGGGATAGCTAGTCAGTTGCACAACTGAATACATTCAACCGAAATGTGTCTTCCACATTTAACACAACCCCTTTGAATCAGAGAGGTGCGGGGGGGACTGCCTTAGTTGTTGTTGGGTGTTAACTTCCTTGCTCAAGGGCAGAACGGCACATTTTTCTACCTTGCCGGCTCAGGGATTCGAAGCAGCAACTTTTTGGTTACTGGCTCAACGCTCTTAACCGCTAGGCTACATGTTGCATATTTATTAATATGCAATTTTCTTAAAAGGATAATGGGGAAAACGTTATTACGTCCAGCTGTTTTTATAGAAACAAGACAGCTTAATGGAAATGCACCCGTGGTAGGCAATCTACCTTCTATTCAAACTTTCTAAATGTCAACAAAGAAATCACTGGACAAGTTAATGTAAATCTAGCTAGTGGCTCCACTTTACACTGTATTGACTACACAAGAACACTGATTTTACAGAGACCTGGAAATAGACCGCTTTACCTAACGGTCAGAGCCAACCCCTAAAAGCACACGTGTGCCTAGTGTCGGCGTGGGTTTCGAATCCGGCCCACTGCTTTTGTGACAAACTATCTTTCTACTTTCTCTCCTCTATCCAATAAACCATAAAAATGTAATGAAATAAAATGTTTATATTGATAACTTTACCTTCCCCAGTATACGTCCCAGAAAGTAGTAGTGTCTGGCGAAGGACTCCCCCACCAGCATCCGGGCGGTGGGGCTGGGGTAGAGCAGGCCCTCGTTGGTAGTCTTGAAGAACCCCTGGTTGGGGTTGAAGCCCGACTTGAGCAGCTCGTTGAGGAACTCGCGGAAGATGCCACCGCCGTCGATACCCGCCTCATCCAGGCCGTGGGCGTTGAGCAGGTGCACCCGGATACGTTTCTTCAGGTCCGCCTCTGGATACAAGGGACACGGGTGAAATCAAGTTAATATAGAAAATATAGTGTACTGTGAAAAGCTTACTTACAAGCCATTAACCAACAATGCAGTTAAGAAAATAGAGTTAAGAAAATATTTACTAAATAAACTAAAGTAAAACAAATAAATTAAATATAAGTAACACAATGAATGTTGATGCAACCGGAAACCTCTTTTCAAAGATCAGAGTATTCTACTCGTAAAAAAGAATAAGCATAGTCTACGTGGAAATATACATGCATGGATGTTATGTTATTAACATTTACAATCCAAAAATCGACAGTATGTGCAGGGTTAAAAGAGAAAATATATATTTCAGCGTTTTTACTTCTCCCCATTTCCACATCTCAAGGCATGATTTCTCTGAGCCGAGGAATATTCAAATCAAAGCGTATAAAAGAGGTCCTGTTTCAGCATAATTCATGTGCGGTGATAAATCTGAGCAGCTACAACATAGAAAGACACATAAATTATATAGTTTTCAGCCCCTCGAAGGCCTCCTACTACTCGTTTTAATCATATGGCCAAACAAAAGTGCTGTTTTAAATTCAAACACAAAAAGAGGTGACTTAAAATAATTGATTTCACACTTTTATGCAATCCATCTGAATAATCACAATTATCCTTTAGTGAAATCCCACAGTTCCGAGAGCAATGTGAAAGCTAACCTTGGGATCTGTAACCTTGGCTACAATATCTGGATTTTATGGACCGCAAATATAAAAAAAATACTGAGGCTGAGTCCCAATAATCTCTCCTTTCTCTTTTCACTCGTTCGCTATTTTTATTATACCAGTAATTTTCATCCAAATCCATGAAGGGAAGTGAACAAGTGCACACTTTGGGAGAAAGGAGAGCTTATTGGGACACAGCCCGAGACATATCCCTTCTAACCAAGCCGTATCCCTCCTCACCAAACCGTATCCCTCCTCAGCCTAACCACGCACCGTTTTCTGGGGAGAGCTTGTCGTAGGCATCCTCGTAGATGTAGTTCCGTCTGATGGTGACGTTGATCCCGTCCAGAAACGGCCCGTCGCCCTGGACGTCCCGCTTATCTGCGTAGATCAGTCTCTGGAAGATCTTCACCAGGGACAAGCCGTTTTAAATGACAGACTACCCACAGCCAGCCCAGTTTTATAGGACATCTATATTGACTAAATGGACTATTTCTAATGGAGGTAGTAAATAAAGACGATTAAACAATTTTAAACAAATGCTATGCGTTTGTTAACTCTTGAATTGGTTTCTGAGAGGTAATGTCTGCGACTTCTAGAATAACTATTACAGTAACATATTGATAAGAGGTGAAAATTAATAGTCAGTTGTATATGGAGCAATATGCAGGGCTGAGATGTGGAGTACCTTGACTCGCTCCTCAAACGGCACAACGAAGGGCAGCTCAGTCAGGATGGCCAAGTGTCTCTCCTCAGACACAGACAGCTGTGGAGGCTCCATCCCCACTAGAATGGAATAAAATACCCTTCATTTTTCCTCTTCTTCAACAACAATACAGTAGGGTCCTGCATCTAGTCGGATACCCATGATTCACCGCGGTTGACCCGAAAAACATTTTCAAATCAGAAAACCTTCTTTCTACCCTCAGGGTGGCTCGCAGTTCAGAACAATTATATTGCGGTTTCGGAAACATTTCAATTAAGATTTAAAAAATGTACAAAGCCAGGAGCTTGTTGTGTTGAATTGTGTTGCAAATTCCATTACGTGAGCGGTGAGGCAGACATAGCCCAGGCTTAGGCTAACAGCCATACAGTGGGAGTGGAACAGGGAACAGTCCATTATGTGTGTGGTGCTGAAACATTCCTAATATGTCCTTATGTTCCCTTCTGCCACGCGACAATATGTTGCCAAGTTTATTTTTATCTCACACGAAAATGGCTAACGTAACAGGAGAAATAAAAAGAAAGGTTATGTTGAATACACCATCGTGGAAACTGGTGATGCGTGAGTGAAGTGGAGTCATTGTGGACAGGGAGGACAACAACCCGGTAGATGGATACATTGTGGTCATTGTGGACAGGGAGGACAACAACCCAGGAGATGGATACATTGTGGTCATTGTGGACAGGGAGGACAACAACCCGGTAGATGGATACATTGTGGTCATTGTGGACAGGGAGGACAACAACCCAGTAGATGGATACATTGTGGTCATTGTGGACAACAATGCAAAAGTGCAAGCAGGTATTTGTTTACGATAATTCAGTTAATTACCAGTTAAATATTCAATTAATTCAGGCTTTCGTTCATTTAGACCATACGCAGGCATATAAAGTTTGAACTGGTGTGGCTGGTAAATGTAGGCTATTTTTGCAGCCTAAAGTCTATTAGATTCTGGGAATTGTTGATTTAAGTTTCAATTAAACTATTTGATTATCTAAACAATATTGAATGTAAAGGTATTGTTTTGTTATGTCGGCTATAGGCTTTCATTAGTTGAGTAGAAGGCTAATTAGTAGGCTCTTTTTCATTGTGAAACTAAGAAGATGGGCTTATCGTTCTTAATTCATGGCAAGGTTTCCTTTTATCCAAATGCTGAATAGACATGCAGACAAATTAACTCATGCGGGGAATAGCCTACTATTCTAATAGCCTACTAATAAAAACAACTAAAGAAATTTATGTTTTTTGTCAGGTCACAAATCGGCTCTCGGAACAATTCTATGCAGGTGGGTCGGGTTGCATAGAAAAATCTGTCATGATGTCAGATGGGGCTGGGAATTGATGTGGCCGGTGTGGGGTGGCTCCAAAATGCTGACCCGTGCATGACTCTACATCCAATACAGTACAACAACGCTTAAACTGCTCTGTAACAGTCAATCTGTCTGTCTTCTACCCATCCATCTAGTTATTTAATAAATTATCTATCCACACTCACTATCCTACCATTCATCAATCTGATCCTCCATCTAACCATCCGGTTCCAATTCATCCATCCATCCATAAAAGCCCAATGCAGCTCCATGTAGGGTTTCCATGACCATACATTGTGTGACTAGATGCTGAAACAGCACTGTGGTAAATTTTCAACCAGGCTGCACAAAGGTTTCTCTTTCCCACTACCAGAACCTAAACCCCACACTCCTGACCTGCATCTCCCCAATGACAGACACCGAACAGAAAACCCAGACGCGTCTTCATAACCTGCTAGCCCCTCTCTCTCTCCACCCAGCTGAGTGTTTACAGGAAGCCCATTAAAGAGTACTCACTCCTTCCTCAACTCCCCTTTCCTCCCTAACACACCACTTTTAATTAACGCAGCTGTAAGCTCCCCGTCCAACACGCCCGGTCTTGCCCATTACGCGGACGTTTGTTTAATATTAAACGCGCCGTTCGTCAACTGCCACAACAGCAAAGTTAAAACGCCTTTCTCCATCACTTCCCCTACATTTTCCCCCAATTCTATCTGCATTTCGCCCATCAGGTTTCCATCTTTGAGGAGAAATGTGGCCCGGAGTGGTCAATACCTTGGCCATTCATCACAGAGGGCCTGTCCATTTAAGGAAATGAAGAAAAGGCAGAGAAGCATACAGCCCAGATGTGGCTGAGCTCATCAGGACTCTCAGGCTAATTGAATTGATCCTGTATCGGGACTGGCTGGAGTGGCATTAGGCAGATCATACACGGATTGTTATCAGTTTGTTTTCACACCAATTCTCTCCGCTCACTGCCGGAAGCCCGCGACGCAGGGCACAAGAGCTTGGCTGTCTCTCTCGGCCCATTGCCCTCCCTGACTCTTCGCTGGGGCATTGAGAGTGATTCGAAGAAAAACAAAAAAAACAACAGATTACACCTGAGCTGACCTAAGAGCTTAATTTACCAGAGGTTACGCAGTATTCCCTGTACCCCAATCAGGGTGTTCCACTGCACTTCTAAAATCTGTGACGACCATCAGTGGTTGGTTAAATCCAAAAGACACGTATTACTAAGACAGGGAACGGTTCGCTATTCCCATAGGAAAACATGACACACTTCCGCCATTCTAACACTAGCTGGGTATGCGCAGTTCTATACAGGATAGCGAGGATGCACATGTTTTCCCACCGTTTTTGTTAACGCATAACAGGGACTACGTTTTGGACCACTATATTGTACCGTACCATCCAGTGTGGACTGCAGGGGCCCGATGCGCCCCATCCTCCGCGTTCTCCACACGTGTCTGGCTGAAGGGACGTACAACTGGGTCACCTGGAGGGGGAAGAGCACTGCTCCAGTCAGCGTGACTATACTAACATCATCCGACATAGGGCATAACTTGTACCCAATACATGGCCTGACAGTATGCCACAGGGACTATGTGAACGTGTATGCTCACTTTTCAGTATTTTTTGTATTGCATGTATTATAATGTATTGTTTGAGTGTATTTTGTATGCCGACCTCACAAAATGAATGTCCATGTAATTGGACAATAAAAGGATCGTATACTATCCATCTTAACACCATCTGCATAGATACTCCTAAAGGTACAGTTCAGTAGCACAGTTCATGACAATATTGCATGCATCCCATAGATGTCGTTAAGTTGTTATAACGTATATAAACTAAATAATGTATATAAAATATGAGCACTGTATGCAGTGATAAAGGTGGATCGTTCAAATGAAGTGTTATTGAGTAAAGTATATTAGCGATAAACCTGATAAACTCATTAAGGGCAATAAGTCTGATCTAATGGCCGAGAGCACGGTTACCTTATCTGCTCTGATGTTGACCTCTTCAGAGAGCCAATGGCCTGCCGGACAGAATGGTCGTCTGATGTCACGAGCCTTCACCATCTTGACCAAGTTAGTGATGACCTGAAAAATAAATAGCAATAAAAAATAAAAATCACACCCTCAGGACTCTCAGAGAACAAACCAGTCCCTCACTTCCTCTACTTTATATAAAAACAGATTTAAATGTTTTGGTTATGTGAAAGTGCAACAAAATACATACGTGAAACCAAGCGTCACATAAGTGATAAACATACATGTCATTTTAAACATGTCATTTTAACATAGATTTTGTTTCTCAAATCTATTTATGTGGAGGCTCAACAATAAGCTGCTTCCTCTTAAAATAACTATAGTATAAAAGAAATGGCTGGAGTCGTCCCTCCACGTCCAGCACCAGGGTTAATTATGGGCTAGGCTGTCCAGTCTGCTAACATCAGCCATTTGATGGAGAGCAAAATATTGACCGGTGTAATTCTGTGTTGTACTGTGAGTTAGTTTCATGGGTGACGAGTGAATATTCAAATCCTGTACAGTGAAGTTTTATTCCTGTCCAGTACTGTAAATAACAAAAAATGTCCATCTTGTACTGTCCTGTCCTAAAAAAAAAGGTTTCCTGTAATGTCCTGTGAAAAACATGGATTTGTTACTTCCTCTCCCATGTCTTACTATGTGCAGTGTTCGGATATGAATGATAGATAGAAGTTGATAATTACTCCACTGTAAAGACTGAATTCGTCACGTCTATATTGATCATTTCCATAATCTCACTTCACAGTCATTACCGGCACTAGCTAGGTGGAGTATTCAGACACGTAATTACCTTGAAACTATTTTCAATACAATAAGCAGGCAACACCGTTTGAATGGAAATGTTATTTTTAACGCACAGCGTTTTTATACGGGACGCAATCAATCTCGGGCAGTCATCAACGACGACTGGAGTCGGTATTCTCAGTAATAACGGGGAGTGCAAAACGCTGTTCGTGACGCGGACAATGGGCTCGGAGAGAGACTTAGCCCCTACTCGGAGGAATGAATAAGCATTCCTTAATTAGCCCATCGGGTTAAGTGCACGCCTTAATGGGCCTTTCCCAAACTCCACCATGAAATCCCTCTCCAAACATGGCCAAGAAGAGAAGGTCCATTAGCAATATTAATACAAGCTTAGTTGATCATTTTCATTAAATTAACTTCTTTCAATGATATAGATAGCTCGACAATGGGGGTGATAAAAGATGGGCGAGGGGCGGACGATGACTCGAACCAAACATTAGCGTGTTAGGGGGTCAGCAGTGTTAAAGTGACTGTAAATCCAGCCTCGTTCAATTTGGAAAATGCCTTTCCTCTGCTCTCTGGGTCGTTTTAGCTGACGGTGTTTGCGATCTGTTATGAAAATTCCTGCCGCATTCGTACACCGCCAACACCGCGGCTGAAAGAAAGCATCGCTCACCTTCAAGTCCCTCTCTCAAATTCAAAGCCAAGAACAAAGTCGCTTAATTAGAGAGAGGCTAGACGGATGGAGAATTAACCTAATGTTGTTTTCAGCCTCATTTTCTTTCAGAAAACAGACAATGAATGTTGTCATTCAACCCCCTCTGCCCTGCCTGGTGGTAATCTAGCCATCCATGCTCGGTTTCTCCCCGCTAACAAAATGTTGCTGATTGACACATTTTTGTAAACGCTATGAGAGTCAAACTAAGACATTTTAAAGGCATAGGGAAGTCAAAAATGTGATTTTCCTGTGTTTTATATTTATTTCAACACTATGAGGTTGAACAAATATTGGGAAAATGTGAAAATGATGATAGAGCGGTTTGAAAAGACCACTTGAAACTTCCGCCTGTTTTGGTGGGATGGAGTTTTGGCTTTCCCTGGTGACCTCACTATGCGGTAAATTAGTTAATAGAGCAATAAGAGAGTTCCAAACCCCCTAGTTTTTCCCCATCCCAACTCAGACCACTTCCTGACAGTCCTTTGCTAAGAAGCTATTTATTTTTTAAATTAATTGTTACCCAGAAATTATTTGATAGTGAGATAAAAACATCTGCATTGTACTTTTAAAGAGGGCATTCAAGAACACACTAGCATGTAACCATTTTCCAAATCCGTTACAGGTGCCTCTGAGTGAGGACACATCTAAATGTTAGATGATGAAACAAGTTCTCTGAACTATTTTGCAAACATAGGATCCTATCAAAACTCTCAATTAGAAGTGGAGCCATTGCCTGGGTCGCATTCACTAGGAGCGAAACGGAAGCAAATGGGTCAAAAAGGGGTAGGAACTACCTGAACTCCAATAAGAAACGCTTGTTTGCATTTTGCTACAGTCTGACTAATGAATACGACCCTGATCATGCCGGGGCGATGGGTGGGCATTCACCTTGAAGAGCTGGACCCAACGTTTCTGCTCGGCCTGGATGCGCTGCTGCACCTCTGCGTTGGTCTTGACCCCCACGCTGCGGAAGGCGGCCATGTACTCCTCACGGTGCTCCGTCTTGGTCTCTGGGTAGGCCAGCTTGATAATGCCCAGACACGCGTCCCTTAGTAACCGAGACAGGGTCACCAGCTCGGACAATGTGAACGGCATCATGGACGTATTGCTGTGGCCTGAAAATGGGTGGACAGGTGAAATGGACGGTTGTTCACTGCCAGTCAGCCATTGAACACAGAGCAGGTGACATTTTCCTCTCGCAAAGACAACTGCACTGTGAGCTAAAGCACTGCAAGTGAAATTACAATTATGCAGCACGAATTTTGTTCCATTTTACATGAGAAAGAACTTTAGTTCAACCCGAGATTCAGTAAAAAGCGTGATTTACACACCACGCGCAATGCAATCGTGAGGTACAGTATCGGAGCTCCCGTTATTTAGAATGCTACCTGTGCATTAGTTCCAAGCACAGCTGTCTTTGCGAGGGGAAAATGTCACCCTACATCTCTTACTGTTGTTGCCCACTGAATATTACCCACAGGGCAAGATGTTGTGCAGGAACAATGTGGTGTAGTGGAAAATGACAGACTTTCCAACTGGATACAAAAAACCTCTCCATGACATAGACTGACCAGGTGAATCCCGGTTGAAGCTATTATCCCTTATTGATGGGATAATATGGGTTAAATCCACTTCAATCAGTGTATATGAAGGGGAGGAGACAGGTTAAAGCAAGATTTTAAAGCTTTGAGACAATTAAGACATTTTGAGACTAGGGCTCCGTCCCAAATGGTACTCTATGGGCCCTGGTCAAAAGTAGTACATAGGGAATAGGGTGCCATTTGGGATGCAACCTTGGAGCTACAGTGTGGGAGTGGCCTACCATGACCTTCCATGGGGTAGCCAAAGAACTCGCTGTCGTGCACAGAGATGAGTGAGTGACTGAAGAGGGAACTGAAGAGATAGAAGAGGGGGATGATGCGATTGGAGTCTTCCAGAGACATCGGAGACCCCCGGGAGATGACCTGCAGCAGCGGAACCATCGAGCTGGGAGGAGAGAAGAGACACTCACTATATTTACCTGCAAATGTATGCCAACGGGGCACATTGAATTGACTTAAATACACAGAGAGCCCATCAAGGTCCATCACTGTGTTCAGGGCTGCATATATCAAGTGTCTCAAAGCAGGAATTCTGATTCAGGATCAGTTTGGCCTTTTAGATCACAATGAATAAGATTACAGGGACAGGGGTGGACCTGATCCAAGATCAGCACTCCTAAACTGTGACACTTGATACATACAGTCCCTGACCGACATTCAATCAACTCACCCTGTGATCATTTTGGTAGTCATGGACTGTATCAGGTGCCAGAGATGTCTCAGGAAACGTGCGTTGAAGGCTAAACTGTACAGAAGCCTGGAAGGGACAAAATAAAAAGACATAGGCCTAAACAAACATAAAAAATATAAAAAAAGATACATATAGTTCCAGTTAAAACTATGAAATAACACATTTGTTATCATGTAGTAACCAATCAATATTTTAAATTCTTACACCTTCTGCCTTGATGACAGCTTTGCACACTCTTGGTACTCTCATCCAGCTCTATGAAGAATGATTTTCCAACAGTCTTGAAGGGGATCCCACATAGTACTTGTTGGCTGCTTTTCCATCACTCTGCGGTCCAACTCATCCCAAACCATCTCAATTTGGTTGAGGTCAGGTGATTGTGGAGGCCAGGTCATCTGATTCGGGCTGTACCACATCCGGCCGTGATTGGGGTAGGCCGTCATTGTAAATAAGTATTTGTTCTTAATTGACTTGCATAGTTAAATAAAGGTTAAATAAAATGCTGCAGGTGACCTTACACAGCCTGGAGGTGTGTTTTGGGTCATTGTCCTGTTGAAATACAAATGATAGTCCCACTAAGCGCAAACCAGATGGGATGTTGTATCACTGCAGAATGCTGTGGTAGCCATGCTGGTTAAGTGTGCCTTGAATTCTAAATAAATAACAGACAGTGTCACCAGCAAAGCACCATCACACCTCCTCCATGCTTCACGGTGGGAACCACACACCTACTCAGAGTCTCACAAAGACACGGCAGTTGGAACCAAAAATCTCAAATTTGGACTTATCAGACCAAAGGACAGATTCACAACGGTCTAATGTCCATTGCTTGTGTTTCTTGGATCAAGCAAGTCTCTTCTTATTATTAGTGTCCTTTAGTAGGGGTTTCTTTGCAGCAATTTGACCATGAAGGCCTAATTCACAAGGTCTCCTCTGAAAGGTTGATGTTGAGATGTCTGTTACTTGAACTCTGTGAAGCATTTATTTGGGCTGCAATCTGAGGTGCAACTAACTCTAATGAACTTATCCTCTGCAGCAGAGGTAACTCTGGGTCTTTCTTTTCTGTGGCGGTCCTCATGAAAGCCAGTTTCATCATAGCGCTTGATGGTTTTTGCGACTGCACTTTCAAAGTTCCTGAAATTTACCGGATTGACTGACCTTCATGTCTTAAAGTAATGGACTGTTGTCCCTCTTTGCATATTTGAGCTGTTCTTGCCATAATATGGACTTGGTCTTTTACCAAACAGGGCTATCTTCTGTATACCACCCCTACCTTGTCACAATACAACTGATTGGCTCAAACGCATTAAGAAGGAAAGAAATTCCACAAATTAACTTTTAACAAGGCACACCTGTTAATTTAAATGCATTCCAGGTGACTACCTCATGAAGCTGGTTGAGAGAATGCGAAGAGTTTGCAAAGCTATTATCAAGGTAAAGGGTGGCAACTTTGAAGAATCTCAAATATATTTTGATTTGTTTAACACTTTTTGGGTTATTACATGATTCCATATGTGTTATGTCATAGTTTTGTCTTCACTATTATTCTACAATGTAGAAAATATAAAAAATAAAGAAAAACCCTTGAATGAGTAGGTTTGTCCAAACTTTTCAATTAACCAGAGGACACAAATAAAGAGGGAAAAATACTAATAAAATTAGTATTTCTCTTCCCCTTCATTATCCGCTCTCCCTTTTCCGCAACGAAAAAAGATTAAACGACCCATTAAGCTTTATTTAGACGAGGCACCTTCCATTAGTAAACTAGTTGCTGGCGAGAAGGAGCTCGGCCCTGTGTCATAAACAGGCCCTCTGGCTTCCTGTAGGAGCCCCATTTAACTTAAATGGCACCGGGGGGGGGGGGGGGGGGGCGACGACAATAGAGGAGAAGGGAGGGAGTGGGGGGAGAGGCATAGCCCTCACAATGACCTCGGCTCACCAGCATGCTTCCACACTCTCCCCGAATTATATGAAAACACTGCGGAAGGAGGGAGGGAAGGGGTGGGTGAGTCACTGGCTGCATCCCGATGGCAACCTATTCCCTATAGTGCCCTATGGGCCCTGGTCAAAAGTAGTGCACTATGTAAGGAATAGTGTACCATTTGGAAGGCACCCACTGGGCCCTCATCCTGACACTCCGGCCGGCCTAACTAATGGCCCATGGCACCCGTGTGTTTTTTGTACAAGTGTGTGTGCACTCCTTTATATCGTTCCTGCTAGATTGTATGGAAACACTAACAACAGGAAACACTAATGCAGCAATTCAGCACAAATATAACCAACAAAAAAAAACATAGCCTATTAAAATGTGGAATAAAGACATTATATAAAAATAAAAAACGTATTAAAAAAGCAACAAAACAAGAGATGATACAAAACAAATTTATGTAACTCATGAAATAGAAAAGAAAAAGACATATGGTTTTAAAGCTGATTGACAGAACACAGAGAAGGAATGGGAAGTGGATGGAATCTCACATAAATAAACTAAATGTTTGTGTCAGCCCCCAATGTCTATGTGTACGTTCCAAATGGTACCCTATTCCCTATATAGTGCACTACTTTTGACCATGGCCCATAGGGCTCTGGTCAAAAGCCGTGTAGTACATAGGAAATAGGGTGACATTTGGGGCACAGCCACGTTCACCCTTGAGCTGTTAAAAGGCTGAAAATGTAAATGAGCCTTCTGGGGGGGAAAATGTAAATGAGCCTTCTGGGGGGGAAAATGTAAATGAGCTTTCTGGGGGGTAAAATGTAAATGAGCCTTCTGGGGGGTAAAATGTAAATGAGCCTTCTGGGGGGTAAAATGTAAATGAGCCTTCTGGGGGGTCAAATGTAAATGAGCCTTCTGGGGGGTAAAATGTAAATGAGCCTTCTGGGGGGGGGAATGTAAATGAGCCTTCTGGGGGGGGGGGGGTAAAATGTAAACCAAATCAAAGTGTATTTGTCACGTGCGCCGAATACAACAGGTGTAGACCTTACCGTGAAATGCTTACTTACAAGCCCTAACAGTGTAGTTTAAGTAGAAAATAAGTATTATGTAAACAACAGAGGTAAAGAAATAAAAAACAGTAAAGTGACAGTTAAAAAAATATATTCAGGTGGTATATAATAAATGATCCTTCTGGAGGGTAAAACGAGTGACAACTCTTTATATGTTTGATAAATAGTTTCTGTTAAGGTCCCCCATCCGTCAGTACAAGAGAGGACGGGAGCCGGCTATAGCATAGTGCTCTGGTCCTTTACAGTGTGCGGACGGGTGTTTGATCGAAATGGGCAACAAAGCAATAAAATGCTGACTGACAGCCTGATATAAGGCCTGGTAGAAACCAAAGCTCCATTTCAATAACGGAATGAAGGCATTAATAAACACAATCACAGGCATCAAAAGGAGTCGCGCGTGTCTGTGTCTATAAAAATGACCTTGATGGAGAAAACAGATTGTTTTATGTGGACATAAGGCAAGAATTTACATATGTTCGCAGAAAAAGAGAAAACTAGGCAAAATAAAAGGGAAAGGGCTCGATTCAATCTGTGGCGCTGTGCAATAGAAATGTAATGTTCCCGCATTAGCGGAGACAATATTCACGATAAAAGCTGCATACGTGGGCTCAATCGAAAATGACCTTTACATTTGAATCGCGCCCAAATAGTAATTTGATATTAAATCAGCTTTATTTATGTTAAACTAGCTTAATTCATAAGAGCCTGTGAGTTAATGCCAGTGGAAGAAATAGTTTGTGTTTTAATTGCCTGACCGTCATTATCTCATGTAAACTCCACAATCACAGCAAGTGCTCAAAAACTAATTAAGGACAGGCTTGGTAGCACTTACAGTTGTCAGTGGCCATCAGTTAGCAGCGAGCCACCTCAGGCCAAGGCTAAATAACAATCAAAGCGAAATTACACCAAATACCAAACATTCAACAATTAACTTGAAATTACACCCATTCAGCCTACCAACACCAAAGACAAGGATTATAGCTACCAAAACCAAACCGTTGTGAACTAATAAAAAAATGTAATCAAACTTAATATTAAGTACATCTGAAAATGCGGGGCCTGAATCGAAGAGCTCTAATAATAATAATAAGAAGAAGAAAGCAAAGAAAAAGATAGGTGCATTTTTACGAGATATATATTTATTAGAGGCATTGCGCTGGGCTGGCCGTGGGGCCGGAGGTGGGAGGGCCGGCTGGGCAGACTAGCTCTTTTTTTAAACGCAGTAAATCAGGTCCGGGATGCAATTTGCTCCCTTTAGCCTCTTGTAAAGCGATCCCATCCACTTCGCCACTAATTAATCTTCCTCAGTGAGCTAATTATTTTGTACAGATATCCGATAATGATGGAGGACAAGAGGTAGGATTTATGGTAAAAGCAGTTGGAACGAAAGGAAGCTGTAAAAATGAGAGAAAATACTTAGGGAGGAGGATTCTGGGCCTATTCCACCAACTGATTTGGGAAGCAAATCAATGCATCTTCTCTAGTATCGTTTTTGGGAGACACTTGTGCCCTAAAGGTTAGCTAGAATGTTGCCTGAATCAAGTCTAGCATGAGATCAGACAGGATTGTATTCCTTAGTGCACACTATCGCTAACTGTCACAAACATTTTTGCAACTTAAAACGTTTTGCAACAAAGGGTGTCTTATTGGACAAATTCAGGTAGACTCTCTCCCGTTCCAGGTTGTTCGCGTTCGTTTGGTTTCTAGTGAATACGACCCAGGTAACTCTCCAGCCCTAAACAAAATCGCCACCTTTATTGTTGCCCACCCTGTTAAGGTGAGAGCAACGCATCAGTAATGATAAGACTGTGATAACACGCTCACTTTCTCATCCCCACAGTACGAACAGGTAGTGTCTTCCATTGGCTCTACTAACTATTAACCAGAGGGGTTAAGACAGAGACCCTCAGTGTGTGCCATAAATCCATGGTAAGAGCCCCCTCTCACATCCACATCCTGCCCTTATGCAATCAACCCAATCAGCCAGTCCAGGGCTAATTACCCTAATCGAGGAGTGACAGCTTCAGAGCTTCCCTGACATCCTTCCTCCACCGGTTGTAAACGCTACTGGAGAAGACTACAGATAACGGCTGTGCTTCTTCATCTCTACTCACATTAGTTGCTTACAACTTTAAACTAAATGCTGATTTTGAACACCCGGTTTCATGATGTCAAAAAATATATCTAAAAAAGGCTTCACATCAAGTTCCTGTAAAATGACTTAAAAGACGAAATATTAATTCAAATCATAGCAAAATAAACATGCGAGGGCACAAATAAAACTAAAAGTGGTTATTCTAGCACTGTAGATACAGGTAAAACCTTAGCTGTGGCACCCTATTCCTTTTCTAATGCACTCCTTTTGACCACGTAGGGCTCTGGTCAAAAGTAGTGCACTGTATAGGGGAAAGGGTACCATTTGGGACGCATTCAATGTAACTGGATCCGAAGTAGAACACTGACCTGACTTTGGGCACCATCATGCGGTGCTGCACCATGAGTGTGTGGCAAATGGAGGCCATCATGGTGAAGACCTCTTCGCTGGCCGAGTCCCTCCACACCAGGTTGAGCAGCGCGTTGGTCTGCTGCTTGGTGTCCAGCTTGTGGACACACTCCTCCGTGATCAGCTGCACCGATATCCGATAACTGTCGTGCTTCAACGATCGAGAACACACGGAATAGATGTGAGTGAGTCGTTTCAGTAAAGTATAGCAGGGCCTGTATTCATAAAGCAGTCAGTAGGATCTAGGATCAGTTCTGCCATTTATATCATAATGGAGCAGATCGTTTGGTCAGGGGGCGGACCTGATCGCAAATCAGCTCTCATACTCAGACGCTTTATTATTAACTTTTATTTAACCAAGGAAAACACATTGAGACCTAGGTCTCATTAGCAAATGTGCCCTGGGAACAACACAGAAAATAAAATAATACCAGTGTTTAGTGGTGTGTGTGTGTTGCACCAGTGTTTAGTGGTGTGTGTGTGTGTGTTGCACCAGTGTTTAGTGGTGTGTGTGTGTGTGTTGCACCAGTGTTTAGTGGTGTGTGTGTGTGTGTGTGTGTGTGTGTTGCACCAGTGTTTAGTGGTGTGTGTGTGTGTGTTGCACCAGTGTTTAGTGGTGTGTGTGTGTGTGTGTGTGTGTGTGGTGTTGCACCAGTGTTTAGTGGTGTGTGTGTGTGTGTGTGTGTGTGTGTGGCACCAGTGTTTAGTGGTGTGTGTGTGTGTTGCACCAGTGTTTAGTGGTGTGTGTGTGTGTGTGTGTGTGTGTGTGTGTGTTGCACCAGTGTTTAGTAGTGTGTGTGTGTTGCACCAGTGTTTAGTGGTGTGTGTGTGTGTGTGTGTGTGTGTGTGTGTGTGTGTGTGTGTGTGTGTGTGTGTTGCACCAGTGTTTAGTGGTGTGTGTGTTGCACCAGTGTTTAGTGGTGTGTGTTGCACCAGTTTTTAGTGGTGTGTGTGTGTGTGTTGCACCAGTGTTTAGTGGTGTGTGTTGCACCAGTGTTTAGTGGTGTGTGTTGCACCAGTGTTTAGTGGTGTGTGTGTGTGTGTGTTGCACCAGTGTTTAGTGGTGTGTGTATTCCACCAGTGTTTAGTGGTGTGTGTATTCCACCAGTGTTTAGTGGTGTGTGTATTCCACCAGTGTTTAGTGGTGTGTGTGTGTTCCACCAGTGTTTAGTGGTGTGTGTGTGTTCCACCAGTGTTTAGTGGTGTGTGTGTGTGTGTGTGTTCCACCAGTGTTTAGTGGTGTGTGTGTGTGCGTGTGCGTGTGTGTGTGTTCCACCAGTGTTTAGTGGTGTGTGTGTGTGTGTGTGTTAGCTAGCTACCTGTGTGGACGGAGCCTGGATGTTGTTGTCCTCCTCGTCCTCAGAGTCACTGATGACCTCCGGTCGGCTGGTGCTCTCTGACACGGGGAGGAGAGGCAGGAGGGTCTGCAGAGCTCGCAGGTACAGGTGGAGGCCCTCCTCTGATAGGGAACCTACACACACACACACACAACATTACTACAAACACTCTCTATCTGCTGGTACACGAGAGTACAATTCCCCACACACTGTACACAAAGGCTGTGTCCCAAATGGCCCCCTATTACCTACATAGTGCACTACATTACACAGAGCCCTATGGGAATAGGGTGCCATTTTGGACGCAAACAAAGCGTATCCCTGACAACACTTACCCAGGCAGGTCTCCCCGGCCGAGAGGACAAAGTAGAAGAGCCAAGGCGCCTGTTTCTGCGCCGCTGCGGAGGATACTACGGTGGCCTGCAGGGAGCCCAGGAAGGCCTCGAAGGGGAAGTGGAGGCGCGGGTCAGAAAGCGCCGGAATAAAGAAGTGAAAGATCTGCTCTGTGAACGGCGCGGAGATGAACTCCTCCGTGAAGGCTGAAAACACAAATTGCCTGTGAAACCAGAGAGAGAGAGGGAGGGAGGGAAATTGATTGTCATTACACAAATGGTTAGAGTGGAGCCGCGTACATTCGCCACATTGTAAAATGGATGATTTGGTTTTAAATGTTCACAACTTACATGACAATGGATTAAGCTATGAATCACAAATCACTGTTAAAACAATCCCCAAAACGTCAGCAGCCAAAAGACTGTTTTTGAGTAAAGTTATTCTTCAAACTCATCACCCAAACAGGGACAATAGAGTGATTGAGAGAGTAGGTGTCTCCTCCCAATATTGTCTTGTCAAACATAGCTGTTTTTACTGAGTCACTCACACATCTGGTGGCCCCGGTCAGATAATTAGTCGTTGGGAGTGAGTGTGTGCACAAGTTTCTCACACCCAGTCTCTGCTTTTCTTCAAAAAGAAAAAAATGCCCCCCTTGTTTGTCATTAAGAATGTTTCAAATTGAGTGCAAATAATCAATATTCTGTACTCTGAGTCAGTTTTATTGCTCGTTGTGAACAGGTAGGTGAAGCAATTACAGTGTCTCCGCCGACTCAAATGACAAACAAATTCCCAAAGTTTACATTATCGGTTTACTGGACAATCTTAACAGCATAGGTCACAAACAAAGGCATTCCACTCGTGGCCTCTCACTCTATCCCACATGCTCAGCAGTCACTGATGCCAGGAGGCTTTGTGTCTGAGGGGGTTTCATATGTTGGAGGTGAAACTTTTAGGGGTTTGACTTTAGTACAAAGGGCCTTCTCTCTATGTGTGTGTGTTCTAGTTAGTTTTAGGGTTGTTCATTTGTGTGCAGACGCTACGGCTGCTGTTATAGTAGGCTAAAGTTGCCCCTAGACACTGATCTTGGGCCAGTTTATATTCTTCCCCACTAATGGTTAAGGTTAGGATTGGGGGAGGGAAAGCTGATCTGTACCAAGGGAAAACTTCACCCCAGAGTGTTATACCTTGCGCCTGTTGTGCAGGAGGAATAGGTAAAGTGCAGGGGCTTCAGCGTGTGCTCCAGCAGTGTGCTTGCCAAGGGGATAGCGTGTGCTCCAGAGGGAGCATCACTGTACTCCAGACTGGAAGGGAGCTTGTGATTCACTAGAATATAAAGCGACCTGTAGTATCCTGAGAGAGAGCAAGTAAGAGAAAAAGAAAGAGAGCTGACGCAAAATTCAATGGGGCATGAAAATAAGCATTAACCAAATCAAATGTTATGGCGCAATTCCACAGATATAGAAAGTCATTGTAAAGTAGGCTGTCATTGTAAATAAGAATGTGTTCTTAACTGACTTGCCTAGTTAAATAAAGGTTAAATAAAATATTATCACAATATTTACCTTTCTGTACCATATAGTGCAAAATCTGCTCGATTAACGATGCTACACAATTAACGTCTTGAAGGACAGGAAGATAGGTTCTCTCGGAGGAATAGATCTCCAGCATCCTCATGGGAACGGCAACATTCAAACTGTCATCCTTGCAGGTCTGCAGAAGTCTTGGAGAGAGATGGACAAAGGGTATTAAGGTGGTGTAATATACTTAATCGATTTGTTTGCCAATGGATGTAGAGTGAAGTTGCTCCTAGAAGCTGGTCTTGGGTCAGTTTAGCATTTTTTCCACTAAAGGCTAAGGTTAGGATTGGAGGAGGGGAAGCTGATCCTAGATCTTTACCTAGGGTAAACTTCACCCCAGAGCACATTCATGAAGAATAGGTGTAGGCCCCATTACCTGCAGCAGAAGCCCAGGACCCTCTTGATCTGAAACACACACGTCTGTCTCTCGGGCCCCACCAGCAGCTTCACAAACTGCCCATTGTGTTTCACTAGGTTCTGACAAATCCATATCTACAGAGACAGACAGAAATGTTGTGTCATGTTCCCACATGCAAGATGTACATTTTAGTCATCACATTTTTACACACGTTTTTCATTAGTTCAACAACACAGTTTCGCAAAAACCATTGGTCCTCACCAATCTCTGAGAGTCCTCACTCTGTCTGTAGAAAAATAGCAGTTGCCTTGTTAAGAGACTGAGACTGGCAGCGTTGGAGATTGGCGGACCACCTTCTGACTGTGCCTGGCAGACGCAGCGGTCAAAGTTGCCCCTCTGGATGGCATACTGGAAAACACCAGGGTCAGAGGTCAAACACAGACGGTTATAGGGATGATCCCTTGATAGTCTGCACAATGAAGTATCTTTCAACATTGATAGCACCAAAAAAAAGGTTGTGGAAAAGGAATTGCTGGCAAGATAAGATAATGTGGAAAGGAATGGCATTGAAACCAAAGAATGGGTGTGGTCTAATGTCTGTGAGCATGTTCATATTAGTAGACATACTTGCTGTTTTCGGTCATGGTATCCTCTTATATAGGATTGAATGATAATGGCGTTCTTCAATCTTCGTCTTTCATCCTTATTGAAGTTGAAAAACAGAAGTATATAAAATACACAGAGAAAGTAAGTAATGATTGGTTCACATACAAAGCTGGACTATTTTACATCAAAGGACTACCTCTCTTTTTCTCCTTTCCTCTTGTGTCCGGTGTAGGAGAGATGCTTTTTCCTCCTGAAAGACAAAGTATATTAGCCTGACACGACTAGTAGAAAAATTTATTAGCTAGTTAAGCCTAAGCAGACGATAGTGGGCGCTAGATCTGCACTATCGTCTAGGGTTGATGTGCATTTCCGATTATACACTCATGTCCCCCGTGGACTCGTACATAAAGCATCCTCCTTTCAGGCTGCAAAGGCATACTTTTCCTCCTTAACTGCTGGGAAAAACATTTAAAAATGTGTACTGTCTTAATAAATTTACGGACAATTTAGGATGTTGCACACTGCGTTCAGCCAAGGGTGTGCAACATAAGTTGTCAGAAAATCCCAAAGTTGTGTTTTATTAAGACAGTACACATATTTTTCAAAAATGTTCTCGAATCTAGCGGCCACTATCGGCTGCCTAGGCTAACTTATAGCTAGCTATAGAAATAGTACAGTAGCCATCACTATACACAAGGTAAAGTTAATCTCATAGTGGTCTTACCTTTTTACTCACTCCCCCAAGAGACACCTTGGGTCTTGTTTTGAAATCTCCCTCAAAACTGAAGCTCATGGTTAGATTGTATCAGAGATTTTTTAACCATAGATGAAGGATCCTTGACTTAGTTCAATTCAGGACTTTACAAGGTGGGTTCTACAGCAATCTGAAAAAGAAAGTAAACAAAACATTCCATTTAATTTCTGGCTAGCTGTCTAATGTTAATACAGTACCGACAAACTGACACCATCCAGAATGAAGCATCGAGATTAAATCTAGCTAGACACATAACAACAATTGTTAGCTAACGTTACACTTCCCACATTTATAATATTTCTGGTAGGGAAATTGAAAAACAAAGAGCCACAACCAGTGGAAAGTGTAACTGGCTAGCTAGCGAACGGTAGCTAGCATACTTAAGTACAGAAACGTTAACGTTAGCTAGATAGCTAACAGCTACAGTAGCTAACGTTATAAAAATCCCCAACAGACACAACAAGTGAATTTGACTAGCTATCACAACACATCACCTTTTGTGGGGAAATCACTGTTGCCTTGTGGATGTCTCTCTAACGCATTAGCTACATTGTCAACCATTTTCCGGTTTTATAGATTTGTTAGTTAGGCACTTAAGCAAACGTCACTCTTGGTTTTCATTGCACAACACCAAAGACAACACTGGACGCTAGGCTAACTGGCTAGCATTTTAGCTACCTAGTTATGTTAGCTAATGACTCAGCAACAGCTTGTGTATACATCACTGTTGGTGATCTGTCTGCCACTGCTTCGTGAAGTCAGTAGTATTAGATGTACAGACAAGTTACTTTATTGCGTACGGGTACATGACTCTTTTGACATTATAGCCAGTTAGCAAACGTTAGCTGGCTAGCTAACTTTACGGGACAGGTCGCCTTTCTAGCTAGCTAACGCGTTAACGTTAGTAATCATGGCTATGCTCTTGACATTTTGTTCTAACATAATACATCGTTTGGACAAAAAACAAATGAACTGTATGATATTTACCTTTGATTAATGAAATGACCAACATAAATGAAAAGAGTACATAAGACTTTTGTGCTATATTAAATGAAACAAAAATGGATTGTTGGCTCCTTCTCCCCTTCTTTCCAGAAACACAACATAAACGGGTACACCCGCCTCTTTAGAATACTGTAATCCGACTGGACACGCGTTTCAATGATGAAATGCTATTCGCTGAATGCTATGTCAACAAAACACAGTTTGTCATTATTGGATGATCTTCTAGATGGTGCATTCGTGCCTTGGTCCGGGAAGCAACAGGAAACACAGGGTATTTTTAGTGGATTTGCTATTCAAATGAACATATGCTGATATTCTTTATAATGCAGTAGTAGACAATGGGCCTAGTTTCACTTCAACTAGAAAATTGAAAAAATATAAATAGATATGTGGGATGTAATACAATGTTAGCTGCATAGATGGTATACTTTCATGAATGGAAAGGAGACAGGTGTGCTTGTCAAACCTGAAGATAGTTATTCAAAGTTGCATTTAGTCTCTCTAAATTACATATAACCTTACATATTATCCTGGCTGTCCTATTTAGTTGGATTTGAAACTGCTCCTGTTCACTCAATCTCCCATTTTTGTTCAGAATGATTAATCAGTCTTTGATTGATTTAATCATTTTACATTTTAGCAGATGCTCTTATCCAAAGCGACTTACAGTTAGTTAGTGCATACATGTTCATACTTTTTTCGTACTGGTCCCCCATGGGAATTGAACCCACAACCCTGGGGTTGCAAGCGTCATGATCTACCATCTGAGTTATACTTTTCAGTTTGAAAATAGATATAACGAGCTAATCCAATAATTCTCCTTGAGATAATTAAGTCACTCTCCACCCTCCATTATGTCAAAGAAGGTCAAGCATTTATGACATCTTATATGTGCAATTAGACGTCTTAATTGTCCAGAAGACCTTTTCATTATTTGATTGTTACAGTGAGTTACAGAAATGTCAGACATTGAGTTGTCAGTTTACCTGCCTACCCCCCACACAATATCTTAACACACATTAACACTTATCACAGTTCAACAATTTCGACAAATCACTGGACAGTGTGCACACACTGGTTGAATCAACGTTGTTTCCGCTTCATATCAATGAAATGATGCGTGCATCCGTAAATTGTGTCAGAGTGCGCTCTGGGTCGTTCGTAAATTCAGAGCGTTTTCAGATTGTCTGTTCGTACATTCAAAGCGTTTCGCTCTCTGATCATACACTGGACGCTCTGGTGGATGAGTAGGGTTGATCCGAGCGTTCTGACCTTACCACCGCAGTCAAGCGCTCAAGCTAACTGGCTAAAGCTGGCTAGTTTGCGTCCAGACATATGTTACTTCCAGACACAAATGAGCAGCACAACTGAGAGAACACCCCCCTCTGACCATTTTACTCACCATATCAGAGGAGGTTAGGCTGTTTTCATGTTATCTAGAGCGTTGGTGACTGTAGATGTGCTGCTGGAAACAATTTAATTACGTTTATGGACACCGGTCATATTCAAAGGGTGTTGAGTGTTCGTAAATTCATCAGTTATTCTGTACTCTGGCACACTCAGACTAAAGTGCTCAGAAATCGGAGTAGATAGACAGAGTGAATTTACGAACGCACCATATGTTGAACCAACCTGGAATTGACGTTCGATTGACGTCTGTGCCCAGTGGGCTACCTGTTGAGAGTTGCCACAGAAATGGACAAATGATAAGGGCACCCAACATTACCAAAACTTTTGTGCATGTAGATATTTGCTTGTTTTTGTCTCAGGGCCAAGTCAATACATCAATATGGGGACTATACACATTTCAAAAGATCAAAAACCTCTGGCCTGGACCGCATGTTGTTGTAGCTATATCTAAATCAAATCAAATGTTATTTGTCACATGCACCGAATACAACAGGTGTAGACCTTACAGTGAAATGCTTACTTACAAGCCCTTGACCAACAATGCAGTCTAATCTAATCAATTTAAGACCACAGGTTAGAAGAGTCTTTAGAAAATAAATCAGCATAATTTACTGTCTGTGGGATGTCACCTCACTCCATTTCCCCTGAATACGAAATAGAGAGAATTGACAGAAAATAGGGAGGAACAGGTCTTTAGGTGATGGTTGCTCCTCGAGGGAATTCCTTGCCGTTTGCTAATGGATCAAAACATGTATTATGGAGTGCATTTTAGCATGAAGTGCATTTTATTATATTTTTCATACACTTGATGTTAATGTCTAATCAGTGATAGTGTTATTGATAGTTGAATTAAGGGAGATGAAACTTAACAAATTACTCATCAACTGCGTCATCATCAATTGCTTGCATCGTCCATTGCTTTTGAGCAGAAGGCTTTCAAACATAAATGTTGCTGAACACAGGTGCCCTATTGAAGACGTATCTTACTTACATCTCAATCACCTTTATTCTTTGTTCTTTTAAATACCGTTCTGGTATTTCATTAGTTGTGCTTTTCTGTGCTTGTGTGTAAAAATCCGTACATTTCATGAACGAAGTAACATCATAGGATATGTATAATTTGCAGCACTCACACGTAGGCCTAACAACTTAAAATATCCATGTTCTGAGATCATATTTTATGAATTGTATTAAATAATAAACATGTTGCTTAACACTTCGACAGGTGCATAATTAATCATTTCCAGTGTCAATTGGAAACACAAACGTTAGAAGATTACATCGACAACATTTCAGATCGTCAATCTACTGCCGCTCTATGTATCATGTACCGTGTATCTGTCTTTTGTGTACTTTCGTTGTGGCATTTTGCACCTGCCCTGTGTTTTTGTTGTAGCTGCTTGATAATGAAATTTCCCCCCCGGGGGATCAATAAAGTACCTATCTATCTATCTATCTATCTATCTATCACTGTGTCGCATGTCATGGGGGAACTCCGACTGTCATCTCGTTCAGTGGAAATTTTACAACACGAAAGCTGACTGATTTGACCATCACTCATTGGAATTTAATATTTTTCGTTGGGTTCCTGAAATAGAATGGTTTCACCGTCAACGTGAATTACAGAAAGGTAAACCTAAAGTATAATTCCAGCAGGTGATGATATACTGTAGGCCTACTTGTTGTTTATGACTATGTGATAGGCCTAAACAACAATAACACCAATAAGAATAATAATAGTTAATAATAATACATGTTTAACAATAATTACATTGATCAAATAAAGTAAATTAGCAGCCATTTTAAATAGGTCTACAACCTTTTTAACGTTTTGAATAATTTTAATTCATTGGATGTTTATTCCAAATAAATTGGTCCATTTTTTATGAGAACCTTAAAAACGACTGCTATTTTACTCCAAAAGAAAAACAAAATCTGCATAATATAGCACAAGTTACATTCTATTGAGTGGTTCATGTCATCATACTGAAGGACGTTGAGATACATTATCATTATGGCTCTGCAGCCAAACAAAATTGATGGCACGTCCCCAAGAAATTAGCCTGCAATATTGAATTTAGGACGTATAGACATATTGCCCCTGTTGCAGGGAAATTAGTTCTCTACTCAGTTCCAGCAGTCTACAAAAATCATATGCAATTAAGTCTTGCAGGAATGTGATCTCCTCACTAATGATATCTAGTAATGGAGTCTACCGTCCAAGGGCTTTTAAGGAGAGAAACTCTCCCAGGAAAGGCTTCCTAACATATTAAATTGATAAAATGATTATGAGTCACAAATGTGTTTCAAAGCAGTCCTAGCTGCATTTCAAGGCAGTGGTCATTTGTGCCGATTTAATTGAATGTATTTATTGCAATAAAAGAGACAGTGCACGTCCCCTTAAATTGCCTTTTCATAATGAACACATTTACCGAGGGTAATGAATATATAAACTAACTCGATTTGTCACTTTGATTTGTATTTTAGTTAATTGTGAAAGTAATTACGGCGTAAATTAACAGCTTTCAGGAAAGACTGGGGTTTTAGGGTCCGCTTCCATCTTAGGGTGCCATATTATTTCCCCTCCTCTTGACGTGAGGAAAAGGGGCAATAAATCTCCGTGATTGGTGTTGGCCAATACTAAATGGCTTCATATTTCACTGGTTCTTTAATAGAAATTGTAATGTGGCCCCTTAATGAAATTAAACCAGGGGAGGCGACAAAGCACAGATCTAACGGTGTGGCGCTGTTAAGATATTAAGAAAATGATAAAGTCGAGGATTCAGAATGCACAGATTTTGTTCTAAGATATCTCGAAAATTGAATTTCAAAACATTTTCTTAATGGATCTCAAAGCTCATCATAAAAAATACTAATTAGTCCATGTCCGAAATGCAAAAGGTGAATATTATCTGAGGCCTGAGCGAGATAAAACCCATATCAAGATAACCCCATTGGCATTATTGGATTAGCTTTTAGGCTTGGGTTTAGGCGTTCTGGTTTTGTGGCGCACGTGGACTCCCATTGCAGGATGCTACATCAATCTCAGATTTAGCTATTATTCCGTAATCGGTCATGATATCATCAAAGTTCCCAATTAAACGGTCATCCTTTACTTGGAACTACCCCATGGACTTGTGATTTCCCCTGAGCAAATAAAGTCTGCACAGACTGCGCCGGTCCCAATAGAGTGGTTAGCTGATGAATTGACAAAAACTAATCAGCTTTATTGGGAGACAGGTTAAGGGCAACAGTAATAATTCTAATTTCGACCTCTTTCTCCATTAACTTTAAGTGGCTTATAAGACCAAAAGACAACCACTCCCAGAGCTATAGATATCTAGGCCTACGTACATGGAACCTATGGCTCTAATAACTATTATATGCTTCATATTTTACGCGTTCATTTGAGCCATATAGAACTAAGGATGTAATTTTTGTCTCATTTGATGACAGTTAGTGCACTTTCAACGTACAAATATGCCTTTGAATATTGAATATATATGTACCGGTGTGTACGCAGGTGCATCCAGAGGCATGAATGGAGAGATCCAGGGGGCACCACGTGAGTTCAAACTATATATTGCAATGATGGTCTAACCCTGATTATAATTATTCCTAATTTAATACACTTTGAAAAGTCTAATATGTAATTTATTTTAGTAATTAAAGGAGTTCCAAAATAATATGGAAAATGTATTGCATTTAGTTCAAATATCCATTATTGGTTGCGTTTTTCTTTCACCCCAAACACAAACAAAAACGTTAATTCACATATAAGACCTTTATTTTTGCAGGGTCCCAGGAGGCTATATGCCTTCCATATCAAGATGTTACATTTAACATTTATATAGTGCAGGGCAGAGCTAAATGTATTTGGTCTACTCTTGGGTTTGGGTAGTGGCATAAGGCAGGCTCTTAGCAAAATTTCCCAGTTGGGCTCTGGTCTCTGGGTCATGCATAGACACAGTTTTTCATTTGTAACATTACATTTTGGGGGGGAGGAATATAATATCCTGCATGGTGTGGTGATTTATTTGTTTATTTTGCTGAACCATCAGCATGACAAGTAACACAATTCTGATACACTGATGGATAAAGACAGTCACACAAATGTAAAATACAATGATATACAAACAATACAACAACAAAAGTTATACAAACAATACAACTAAAACATAAGGTGTGTGTTAGAGGGTGTCTGTGTGTTTGTGTGTGTGTCCTTTAACAATCCCTACTTTTACATGTGATATAGTTTAATCTGTTTTTTAAAGGTAATTTTACTGTTTGCTTGAGTAATTGGTGATGGAAGGGAGTTCCATGTGATCATGGTATAATACTGTAAGTTGCCTTGAATTCATTTAGGACTTGGGGACTGTGAAGAGACCCCTGGTGGCATATCTTGTGGGGTATGTTTAGGTGTCTGTCACGAACGGGTGCAGTGAGAGACCAAGACGCAGCACAGGGACTGTAGTTCGACATAGTTTTATTTACTTACTATGTAATATACAACACAAAAGACGAACTACCACAGGAAACAAAACACGATTGACACACGTAACACTCAACACTGAAACGCGACACTCAAACGTGAAATAAGCACACTTACTTCTCACCGTGACTGTGACATATAACGACAACGACCCACACCAGAGTGAATGACCGACTAACATATATAAGATCCCTAATTAGAGACAATGCGGTGCAGCTGCCTCTAATTAGGGATCCACCCAAAACCCACACAGAAACAGAAAAGAAAGACACTGTCAGACTCTGACCATAGCTACATAGAGAAGCAACTAGGCTTCTCTATGGCCAGAGCCTGACAGTGTCTGAGTAATCAAGATGGGACAAGACCAGAGCCTTAACAACTGGTACAGTTGATTTTTGTGTCAAAAACGCAGAATATCTTTTTATGCAGACATAACCCTCCCTATCTTCACAACAACTTTGTCAATATGAGTTGACCATGATAATTGACCATCCAATGTTACCTACGAGGTTAGCTTCCTCAACTTGCTCAATGGTCACACCCCCTTTATGTATAACTGCAGTTGAGGTTTAGGTCTTAGAGAATGTTTTGAACCAAAGAAAATGCTTTTAGTTTTAGATGTATTTAAGACCAGTTTATTGTTAATCACCCATTCTGATACTGACTGTAACTCCTTATTTAGAATTTGTGTGAGCTCACTGGCTTTGGGTGCTGACATGTAGAGTGTGGAATCATCCGCATTAAATAGTCATTCTAGCTTTGTTTAAGACCATTGGCAAATTATTTGTAAAAAATAGAGAAGAGTACCGGCCCAAGACAACTGCCCTGAGGGACACCACACTGTACATATCTGACATATCTGTCATTTACCTGTACAGTTTGTGTAACCATGCAAGTATTCACTTATCTGTAAATATAACTGTATACTTACCTGTACAGCTAATTTAACCATGCAGATTTTTCACTTACCTGTTCATTTAGCCAGTCTGTCAAACTATTATTACCCTCGCTCATATCATACGCATTTTTAGCTACTGAAGTATTTCTCTGCCATCGACCTGTATAGTATAGTTAACCATCCAACATCCACCAATGTATAGTGTACATATTCAGCCAACCACCCATACTATGCAATGTCTTTTTATAGCTTTTTTTTGCACTCCAGATATCTTGTATTTCTATACTTTTTCATACTGCCGCTCTATGTATCATGTACCGTGTATCTGTCTTTTGTGGACTTTCGTTGTGGCATTTTGAACCTGCCCTCTGTTTTGTTGTAGCTGCTTGACAAAGATATTTTCCCCCCGGGGGATCAATAAAGTACCTATCTATCTCTATCTATCTATGTTAGAGAAGCTTCCATTGAAGAACACTCTCTGGGTACTATTGGATAAATAACTCTCCAACCATGTGATGGCAGGTGATGTAAAGCCATAGCAAGTGATGATCAATAACAGGGCATAGAAACTGAATAGGCCTGTTATTTGACTGTATAGGCTTCTTCCAATATATTTTGGGAAATATGTCTATCATTGCTAAACTGTACATGTAGGCTACATTAGCCATCAAAAACAATGCATTGAACAGGCCTACGGATTTTGGGGCAAAATGTAATTATAAATGCTTTCCCCCAACTCAAATTTTAGTTATGTGCGCAGATCTGAAGTTAGGAATCCACTGGCCCCTCGATTCACCCCATTGTCTTATACTGCAGAAATAAAGAAACACATACACTGAGCGTACAAAACATTAGGAACACGTTCCTAATATTGAGTTGCCCTCAGAACAGCCTCAATTCATCGGGGCATGGACTCTACAAGGTGTCAAAAGCGTTCCACAGGGATGCTTTCCACAGTGATAATTTCCTTTAGGAAAGTATAGGTTATAGTTTGTCCAGTGTCCAGTGTTTCGAGATTTCTATGAAATATGATCTATAAATAATTACAATATGAGTGAAATAGTTTTCCTTCCAAAAAATGGTACCTGTGATATGTTAAAAAGCATTTTTTTCTGTGTTGGAATGTTGTGGACATACCGCAACAACAGAATGGTATTGGCTCATAATGATCATTAAAAATAGCCTATTCATGCTAGTAGACCACTGATTGGCCAGCTCATCCTCTTCAGGAGGATAACATCATTCTCTATGAGGAAATAGCAAGCATTTTTAATGTCTGTTTGAGATACAAGTTTGAGGTGGGGTTTTTTTAAGTGCCTTTTCTCCAATTTATGCCTTGGCCACAAATGTGAGTATAGAATGAGTCAACAACATTATTTGGGTAGCCTATATATGAGTTAAGAGAATATTAACTTTTACAAGTGAGATTTTTACTGGACAGTTACTTTAAGATGGAGAAGCAAATTTCCATGGTTGCAATCACCAGGTTGAAGTCTTCACAACTTGGAATTTAATTGAACTTACATTAGGCTATGAGACTCTAAATAGATCAATAAGCTCTCTGTCAGGCCCTGACCATAGGGAGGCCTCTAGCCTTCTTTATGTTGGTATGGAGGTGATTGTCAGGGTCTGACAGAATGGAGATGTCTAGGAAAGTCTATGTTTGGTTTTGTTGGTCCCTAATTAGAGTCAGCTGTCCTGCATTGTCTCTAATTGGGGATCCTACTTAAGTTGTTGAGTTTCCCACCTGTGTGTGGGTTATTGTTGGTGCATGTAGCACCAACAATAACCCACAGTTCCTGTTTGTTGTTTTGTAAATCCTGAAATGAAAGTATGTCGACTTACTACAGCGCTGCGCCTTGGGTCCTGCCGACCACACACCGTGACAGAATAACCCACCAAAACGGGACCAAGTAGCGCTTTACAGTGAAGGAACTCCTTGGAGGTTTTGAGACTGACTCTGAGGAGGAGGACCTTCACTGTCTAGCCCTGGATTCTAACCATGATCCAGGGCAGCAGCGACACCAGCGGGCTACATGTCGGTGAGCTAAATGACAGGCCTATAAAAAAGCCCAGAAGAAATCCCATACATTATTTGTTTTTTTTTTTGGGGGGGGGGCTGTCAGAGGGGTGAGCTGAAGAGCCCCTACAGAGCTGGGACCGGTTGACTAAGGACCAGGAAGAGTTTATATGGGGAGCGGCGGATAAGGACGAGGAAGAGTTCCTGTCGCGATACTTTGGGTTGGTATTGGAAGAGCTCAAATCAGCATTGGGAGGAGGAGGAGGACGATGACGATGAGGCGTCGGACGAGGACAGTTTTGCCTTCTTTATGTTGGTCTGGAGGTGATTTGTCAGGGTCTTACAGAATGGAGATGTCTAGGAAAGTCTGTTTGGTTTTGTTGGTCCCCAATTAGAGGCAGCTGCCCTGCATTCTCTAATTGGGAACCTTCTTAAGTTGTTGAGTTTCCCACCTGTGTGTGGGTTATTGTTGGTGCATGTAGCACTCCAGTTCATGGTTGCATCATTTCCTTTTGCTGTTTTGGTATTTCCGACAAAGTATGTCGATTAACTACAGCTCTGCGCCTTGGGTCCTGCCTACCACCAACCGTGATACTCTCAATAATTGTTCAAGTCTATCTGTTTTTGGCTAGATGTATATCATATTGTTAAATAAAAATATATCCAACCCATTCATTAAAATGTTTTCTAAACTTGACCCTTTCAAAAGTGCCCCATCGATCCAAAGTGGCACGGCTCATTTCTTGGAGAGGTATGTATTGTAAACATGGCATGGATTGACCAATGGGATAACCCCATGCCGAACGGGTAGAACCAATCCCATATCGAAGAGGAATTAAGTGTCACGTAGTTTGTTTTACCGCTCACATTTTAACCGACATAACTTTAAGAGGTGGAACGACGACGACACTTCAATATCGTTTGATTCAACTGTTCAACGTCTGCAAAAGACGGACACTGGTTCAAATGGAGAAATCAAAAAATTTTCGCATCGATGCGCTTCTGGCTGTTGACCCGCCGAAGGTGCAGACATCTCCGCTTGCGCTTGTGACTTCATTATCGTCCTCTTCTATTTCATCATCCGGAAGTGTACCAAACTCAGAATTGAATGCCGACTCTTTACGGAATGAGACGCCGTCTCCACAGAACATTTCCCCTTCTGGTTTGATTCCTAAACCAGGCTTCTTGAACAGTCCCCACAGTATGGTTGGATTACATCCACAGAGTAGTTCAGGGATCCCTCCCCAGGCTCTCTACGGCCACCCCATGTATACCTACTCCCTCGGGCAGCACCCTGCCTTGTCCTACTCATATCCGCATGGGTCCCATCACCACCATCCATGCAGCGACTCCCTCAAACTCTCGGCCGGGACGTTTCAGCTCGACCACTGGCTGAGAGTCTCCACGGCGGGAATGATGCTACCCAAAATGCCCGATTTTAATTGTGAGTATTGTGAGTATAACTGTTGCCATTTCTTGTTACATTATTTTTGGACTGCTAATAAAGAACTGCTGACTTTATATGTGCTGTATACGCACTTGGCGAGCAAGTTGATGCATTTTACATTATTGCACCATTGGTGCCTTTATTGCCTCAAGACTTGGTGAAGAAATGTTTCCATGTAGTGTCAGGCATGGCCAAAAAGGCTGTTTGAGTGCGATGAGAGAGGGTGAGAGAAACTAAAATGGACACATAATGGACAGTGGGAAAGTGACAGTGTGAAACTCCGCGGCCGGACACACTGTATGCTCACCAGATACTGCGCCTTTTGTTCCTGTTAGTTTTAACAGATGGGTTTAAAATGAAGTGGCAAATAGCTTAGCTCTCTCTGAATATATATTCTGGCAATGTTAGATGTTATACTAACAATATTATGGCAATTTCGACCGGAACACAAACATTTATATCCCAAAGGCTATATGTGTTATATATGTTCAATTTAAATCAGCTTAAATTAGAGCTTTTATCCATTTAATATTCAACAACTGATTTCCCATTTAAACCTGAAATGATTACCCTGTCATTTTCAATCTGCTTATTACAAATGTACATCTTGTTATAGGCTATATCATATAGGCCTGAAGGAAATTGTTATCACAATATCATTCCTTTAGTTTGCAGACAAATGTGACTTTTCATGCATATAATGGTTTTTATTCTAGCCTAAGTATACTGCCTATCGAATTGACATTTTTATTTGGACCTCATGAGTATAGAAATGTACTTATATTTTGTTTTCCAGCTCAAGCCCAGTCAAACTTGCTTGGAAAGTGCAGAAGACCAAGGACTGCATTCACAAGTCAGCAGCTACTGGAGCTCGAGCATCAATTCAAACTGAATAAGTATCTGTCGCGACCGAAGCGCTTTGAGGTGGCTACATCCTTGATGCTGACGGAAACGCAGGTATATAAGAGCTTCAAATACATGTTTGTTTGAGAGCCATTGTGAAACATAACACTATTATGCTATTCAATCCGTTTGACATGAAAACACTTCTTGTGTGTTCTATGGTCTGGCCAGTTGCTGCTCCAGGTGCCCATTACGCACGGCTCGTATCCAAAAACGGCCTATTAACTTGAACTATTATTGTTCGACCATATAAAACATATTTTCTCAAAAATATTTGTTATTTTTATTTTCAGGTGAAAATTTGGTTTCAGAACAGGCGGATGAAGTGGAAACGGAGCAAGAAGGCCAAAGAGCAAGCAGCACACGAGGCTGAGAATAAGAAAAGCAACAAAAACGGCCAGGAGAAATCGGAAGGACAGGAACAAACGGATTATCAAAAGACTGGTTCTGCCAAAAGTAACAGAACAAGAGACTTCAGGGACAGTGACGATGATGAAGGTGACAACTTCCTGTACAACTCCTCGGATTGCTCATCGGACGACGAGAGAAACCACACCAGTGATATAAGCCCACAGCCTTGATTGGGGTAAGGATACATGTATTTTTGAAAAGCTATAGGCCTACACTCCTTAAATATGAATGGAATTGTCCGTCAAACTGCAGCTGCATGTACAGTAACAACAACATTCAATCACCTACCCGGAAATTACCAAAGGAATAAGAATAATTTGGAACATCAATGTCTGACTGAGATTCAGTGTGCAGAATGGCCCTATAAAGTCAGATTGACGTTTTAGAATGCGGTATCGCGGTACACTCTGCTAATTGTAACATTGCATGGTTTTATGTGACATCCAGTTGGTTTAGGACCCTGATGTCCAGTACAATCACATGGGTTCTCCACTATAGGGGTTATTATCATACTATTTTGATATGGCGACCAATTGTAAATTCCGACATGATGGTTCATCTTTGCATTTTATTTAGTTGAATGTTTTTTAATTTGTGTGGTGTTACACTTCTGTAATTGTCATATACTGTTTACGTGCAGAAAAATGTTATTTGTTAATTTTTTTATACTGTATTTATAAAATGGCTATACCAATGCATGCTAAATTATTGTTAACCATCTCCCATGATACAGACGACATTAAATACATTTGTTGTATAAAACATTGTGTGTTTTAGTGCTGACCAATGTGAATTTATCAAAAACACGTAGGCAATTTTGGAGCCAATTTGGTCTCAATTAATAAGCATACACATAGGTATATATAATTGACCTTATGATCTCAGTATAATTTTGATTTAGCCAGCAAGTGTATACTTTTCCACAGTATAATTTTGATGCGTAAATCTATAATGTTGTGCTGCATAACGTTTTACATTTTCATGAGGGCTATTGTGAGAAGTAGGATACTATTTGAATAAATAAATACATCATGACAATGTTTATATTTAGCAGATCGAAAGACAATCGCATGAGTTCAATCCTTTGAAAATAGTGCTTTTGTTGTCTGTCTGCCTATACAGTGATTAACAAGCGGTTTCAAATGTTTATTAATACGAGCCCGGTCTGGTGTGAAATGGTTCCAGTTTACTCCAGACTTGTGTTTGCTCTCCCAGCACGTTAGCACAGATCCGACAGCGCTATAAAAAGCGATTCCCATGACCCGACCTGTCAGACCAACGGGAACGACAGAACCTTCAATAGGCATACGAAGTGTATAATAGCCTACTAACATGCAGTATAGGCTACAGCCACAATTTATAATGCAGGTCTTTCTGGATTTAGGCTATGGCCTATGTTACATCCACCACAACAATATGCCTTTTACTCATCAAAATTATAGGCTACTGAGCTCACGACATAAGTTTGAAGAGACTGTAGCATTATCCGGAAAGAGAGAAATACAATATTGGATGAAGGCAGAGCTCTTAGTAATTGCAATGGCATTCGTGGCAATCAGTCCAGATTAACAGAAAGTAATAGTCTAATACATATTTAGGCCCACCCTTAAGAAAAACACATGCATTTAACATGTGAAATTAATGTGACAACATGTAAAAGCAGCATGTGATAACATGAAATCCACATGTGAAACTTCATGTGGAATTTCACTTGTGAAATAAAATTGTGAAATATGTGGTTTTCCCTCAAGGGCTTAGCTATTTTCTAAGCAAAAATAAACAAGTCATACATTTGGTTGAACGTGAACGAAAAGCATTTCCTAAACATGTGAAATCATCTGTTTTTCGTAAGGGTACACAGCTACCAATAAGTTAGATCTCAGATCAATTTCTAGAGTACATGTAAATATCAACACAATGCTCCAGGCATGAATAACAATTCCTTTGCAATATATTCCCTTTATTTCAGCCATAATACCTCATCTAATATCCCTTATTCCATTGGCTCTTTTAAGATTGACAGTGTTTGGTAGTTGTTCATACTCACATGCAGCATCTTTTTGTTTTGGAAATACAGATGTCTTGTATTGCAGCTATACGTTTATGAAGTGTGATATGTTTACTAGGCTACTTTATGAACAGGGTTGGGTAGGTTACTTTCTAAATGTAATCCGTTACAGTTAGCGTACTAGTTACTTGTCCAAAATTGTAATCGGTAACGTAACTTTTGGATTACCTAAACTCAGTAACTTAATCTGATTCCTTTCAGTTACTTTCCCTTTAAGAGACACTAGAAGATTACAAAAAGGATCCATCAAACGCATTTAGTGTGTCATCATAGTGGTCTCTGACTTGTGGTCAGACTAGACTCTCTTAGGTGGAACAAACTTAAAGGCCCAATGCTTCAGTTTTTATCTAAATATTTTCTGGGTAACAATTAAGTACTTTACTGTTATTGTTTCAATTTAAAATGGTCAAAAATAAACAAAAATAGCTTCTTAGCAAAGAGCAATTATCCCAGCTAGGACTGTCTGGGAGTTGTTTGAGTAGGGAGTGGAACATTTAAAATTAGCTGTTATTGGCAGAGTTTTGGAACTCTCTTTCTTATTGGTCTGTTAACATTTAAAATTTAAGTCATTTAGCAAACACCCTTATCCAGAGCGACTTACAGTAGTGAATGCATACATTGTTCATACTGGTCCCCAATGGGAATCAAACCTACAACCCTAGCTTTGTATACACCATGCTCTACTAACTGAGCCACACGAGAATTAGTAACTAATTTACCGTATGGTGATGTCACCATGGAAAGCCAAAACTCCCTCCCAGCAAAACAGGCTGAAGTTTCAGGTGGTCTTTAAAAGGGCATTATCATAATTTTCACAATTTCATTGTATTATTCCAACCTCATAGTGTGGAAATATACAGTATATAAAACACAGGAAAATCTCGTTTTTGACTGCACTGATTACAATATTTTTACTGGTAACATAACTGATTACATGTACAGGTTTTTGTAATCATATTACATAACCGTTACATGTAATCAGTTACTACCCAACCCTGTAACATAGGTTTCTGTCCTACACAGTCTGGTCTGATGTACAGAGCCTAGCACAGCCTAAATGTGGGAAATCAGTCACTGTAGCACATTGGTGAGTTTATGGGGTACTTATGCTCACTGCAGTGCATAGCATGATTACTGTTTTGGGAATTCCTTATCAGTTTAGGAAATGCTTTTCGTTCACGTTCTCCCAAATGTATGACTTGTTTTTTAGCTTAGAAAGTAGCTAAGCCCTTACGGAAAAACCACATGATTTCAACATTTTATTTCACGTGAAATCATGTGAAACTGTGTGTTTTTAGAACACTTCACATGTGATGATATTTCAATTGAAGTTTCACAGGTGATGCCCTGCAAACAAAAATGAGTCTTTAGGATACCCACACAAACAGTGCTTTTAACATAGTGTTTTAAACTTACATATTTGACACTCATGATCACATTGTGTATGTCCTCACCTTGGATTTGAACTCACAACCTCTAGGTTCACAGCATTCCAATCTTCCTGCTATGCCACAATGTCTTTCTTAATTATTGATTTCACCTGTATTCCTTCACTTTGGACTTAAGTAAAACTCAGCTTTTGTTAAAAATACACTCAAGAAAAACTATTATATTTATCATAGTGATTCAGGAGCAACGTTAAAACAGAATAATATGCCCCACCAACATTAGACAACTATACAAAAAAACCATCACATTTCTGGAATAAGTAAATTAAATAAATTATGTGACAATAGTCAGAAAATAGAAGTGCAGATGGCATTCCTCCAGATATGTATTATATGTAATGAATGTGTAGAGGAATGGTACAGACTGCACACCCATAATCCAGTGGTTGTAAATTCAAATCCCAGATGGGGTTATATTGAGATGTCAGTACTAAGTGATCGTGTCAAATGGAATCATACGGTCATTGATTAAAGATTTTTACACAATTTTAGCTGAACAGCGTACCACTTTCTTTAAAAAACCCATATAATTTATTTCCCTTACAAAAAACACATTTGAAATTGCATTTTCATATGTAAAATAGCTGTTTTCACATGTTGAGCTGAAATGTCCACATGCAAAAAAGAGACACGTGAGGTCAGTTGTTCACATGTGAAACCATATGTTCGCATGTATTACATTTGAAGTTCACATGTTAACACCACCTTTTCACATGAGGAGAATAACATGTTTTCACCTCATGTGAATTGCAGATTCTGATGTGAAATCTTCAGTTTCACATGTGAAAATTGATATTGCACTTTCACGTGTGAAAACCTTTTGCGTGTGAACTCACGTGTGAAACTGCTTTTTCACATGTGAAAAAACTTTGTGAAAATCAAATTTGCACGTTCACATGTAGAAGACTGTTGAAATTTTGCATCCCCATGTTGTCACATTTATTTCATATGAGATCATGTTTTCACGTGTTCAAATTTGTAGTTTCAAAGTATTACATCTTGAAACTTTGCCTCCCCATGTTGTCACATTTATTTCACGAGATCATGTTTTCACGTTTAGTTTCATGTTATGACTTTTACATGTGATCCCATTATCACTTGTACAATTCATTAGGTTTTTCTGTAAGGGAATGTTCCAAAATATGTTTCAGAAGTTCTGAGTTTCTGTAATGCTGTGTTAGTATTGGCTATTGATTGAGTAGTAATTTAGCAAATGGATAGTTTGCCCAGCTGTGAGGATACAAAGAGAGAGAGAGCTGCTTTATCAACACCTCTGTCAGGTACGGGACGACGGGAACACTCTGGGAGGGCAGGACATAGCTGGGAACAATAACAACAATCTTAGCAGACCCATTACATTACAGGGTCACTCAGGGGTCAATACCAACCTGATGACACATGCATGATGGCTTCCACCTGCATGCAATAGCCTGTGAGCTCTTCACTGACTCTCAAGTCACAATTTGCCTCTCTAGTTTACTCACAGGGTTTCTCTTTGTTACCAGAGACTGACTGACATAGATCAGCTTGATTAGTACTTTCACCTTCATCAAAACACACAAAAACTTTAAGGGCGAAGCCAGTGTAAGTTCTGGTGGAGGGAGGTTTCCTCTGAGTGACCTCAGTGTCACTCAGTCTCACCTCCTTGCCCACACACAGATTAATGCAAGCCTTGTTAATTGAGCTAATTACTAGTATCAGGCATAAAATGTAATGCAATGACTCTGCTGTGCAAAGCAATCCAGACAATTTTGTCAGAGACTTTGAATAAAAACCCAGTGTCATTTCATTAGAATGTGTTAGCATACACAGTGTGAATGAACACAATGTTGATACATTCAAGGGTACAAACTTGAAAAGATTGAATAGTGATTCAGTGGACACATCTGATACAAGGTCGTCAACTTGGAAGCTTGCTCATTGGAAGAGGTCCACAATGTCACAGAGCGATGCTAATCGCGCTGACAACAGATTAGAAGGTGACCTATAAAGTTAGCTATGGGACAAGAAGATGCCAATGGCATAGACAAAGCCCTTCCGTTGGTCCTCAGTCAACAACAACCTCAGACGCAATTCATAGTTAAGGTTGTACACAAAGGAAACGATTAAGACTTAGAAAATGTATAATTGAATTTAGTGAGTACACAACGCCATGTAACTGAGGAAGCGGATTTCTCAACTAGGGATTCAAATGTAAAACTTCAATAGACTGGCTTTGTTAAAATATATATAAAAAAAACATCAAAATATAACATCAATCTGAATACACACAATTGGTATTTTATTAGGATCCCCATTAGCTGTTGCAAAGCAGCAGCTACTCTTCCTCAGGTCCACACAAAACATAACATAATACAGAACATTAATAGATAAGAACAGAACTACATAAGTTTGATAGATAGATAGATAGATAAAGTTATTTCCCCACAGGGATCAATAAAGTATCAAGTAGCTATGAAAAACACAGGGCAGGTGCAAAATGCCAGAGCGAAATACACAAAAGACAGATACACGATAGTAGTATGCAGTATGAAAAAGTATAAAAACACACAAAGTCTGGAGTGCAAAAAGCTATAGAAATGTATTTCATAGTATGAGTGAATGACTGAATATGTTATAGTGTTAGGTTAAATGTACAGGTAAATTAATATTTGCATGGTTAAATTAACTGTACAGGTAAATTACAGGAAGAGATACTTAAGCAGCTAAATGTGCGTATGATATAATTTAGGGTAATAATACTAATTCCCTTAAAATATAGTCCTTAGAACAGGGTTAATTACAGATAAATGCACATATTGCACATTCGATATACTAAAATTTAAATAAAAAATAAACATACAAATGTGGTATGCAGTGATGATGGTCATGTAAATTCTGTATGAAATTTCAGACAATTTTCACACTGCCACCCGAGAGGATTATTTCATATAACCATGGTGTCCGCCTGGAAAGTGAGCTCACTGTATTGACATTATGCAAATTGGCTTTCATGAAGTCCAGAGACATAACATATAGGAAACACATTCACATGCATCAAGAACCATCAAATCAGATAAATTCAGTATGCAATGTTTATTATTTCCCTTATGCACATATCTCAAATGTTTACATTATTAATCCTCTACTCATTTGGAACATACATTTTAGTAGACTGCACACCATTGCTACATGGTAAAAACAGAATAATTTGGCATTCTGTACAAATATACAGACAAAGGCTATTTCCATTATGAGAATGAATTCAATTTGATACATCAGTGTAACTACACTGCAATAAAATTGTCCACAATGGCATGGTCATTATCAATGCCACTTGAAGCCTCTACTTAACGATTATATTTACAATGTCATAAAAACCATCTCTCTGGATACCAATACTGCGATTCATAAAAACAATGACTTATATGATGATGATGACTAAGACGTCCCAGAGGAGCCATTTCCATTGTGACGGCCTTGGGGCAGCATCTAAAATAACTGTTTAAAAACACAAAAACAAAACAGCATTGCTTCAGTTTTGAAATTAAATTGATGGGTTTGTTCTTTGTAATAAAGACACTTTTCTCCAAACAGGGCTCTTTTGTTCTCCTGGCATTCTCCCAGAGTCCGAACGTGTCTGTGTGTGTTTTACAGTTTGAGTTTGGTTTCTTTGGCCTCCATGGCCTTGGTGGCGACCTCGGCTCGCTCTGACAGAAGGCCTGCTTGCTTAGCTGGTCCCTGCGACTGGGCATTCTTCAGTAGGAAGTTACTGATGAACAGCTTCAAGCCCTCTCGCAGCATTCCTAGCTTGGGAATTCCCGAAATCCTGACGAGACACAACGACAGACATTGATACCAGACTTTTCCCATGGTCAACCCTCAGCGGTGCAGTTTTACAGGAGAGCCAAAGGACTCTGGCCAAAGATGTTTCCTGACTAGGCAAAGGGAGGAAGAATCAGGGTTCGTCAACTAGGTTTTTATCCTGAGCTAATAGTCGGCGGTCCAGAACATAATTAGCATATAATACACTTAAACAGGTTAAAGCTCCAGTTACAAGGAAGAGGGAAAAAGTGGAAATGGTGGAAAAACTTGAGGCACTTCCTAGGAAGCTTGAGTTGTTCGATTTGGACTTGTCATCTGGAAGGCTACAGCACTTCATCACACTGTAAAAAACGACAGGCAGAGGGACCACTGTCGCAGAAACAGCTGAGGGACAACTTCTTCACCAGATTTGAAGACTACAGCATGCTCAAGGATATCATTTGAGTTTGTACGTGATCCTCTCTCAGTCCACCCAGGTGGAGAATTCTCCTCCCTTGCTAAGAAAACAATACCCTCGCTGGATGAGGCTGCAATTCAAACTCAACTGATTGAATTCCAGACATTGAGCCAAATCAGGGAAGCACTCAGGAGTGCCGAGTCCTTGTGTGCGTTTTGAGTGGCATGCTCAGAGGAATACAGCACAATAAAGAAACTTGGATTTTATGTGCTAACAATATTGAACGCAATATAGATTCACGACAGGAACCGGCTTTCACCTAAGTCAGAGTGCCTGTGCATTAAAATCACATCCATCTCACCCAAAAACCACAAGATTGTGTCCAAGTAAGTAACTTAGTGGCCTATATGACTGTATATAGTAAATACTAACATTATTGTGAGTGCTTATCCAGGGCTATTTAGGTCTCATGCTGACAGTATTTTTTGTTTGTTCTGTCGTTAAAGGAGCAGGCTACATTCAGACACAGACATCGCCTTTTTTTCTTTAAATTATTGTTTTATGTAAGATGCTACATTTTTGGCCAGCTGCAATAGTAAATAGGCTTAATAAAAAATCGTATATTCGGCCATATATGTTTTGCTTGTGAAAGATGCTGTTAAGCCTCATAGCCTACCTCAGCCAGTTAAGTTATTTTATATAGGCCTAGGCTCAGAAGAAAATAGACTCCAATTAAGCCCTCTTGTTATTTGTAAAGTCAAATTAAAATGTAGATTATTGTTGAAGTGAATTACTCGACTGGTGTAGTTTTTCTCCATATGTTGCTGTGTGCTACTTGCATAACAAGTTAGCTATATTTTCAGCAGCAGGCACTGTTTACCTATTGATTGTGCTGCGGTTGCAGCTTTACGTTTCAGCACCACAAAATGGTCCACTACCTGCTTTATTAGTTGACCGTCTTCTGCATTCTCTTTCCTCATGAATTCAGTTAAAATGTAACTTTTGCATTATTTAGGTAGGGCAATTTCCTTCTTGGGGCATTGCATTTGGGACGTTTGCATCCCGGGCCCTAGATAAAAAAAGAAAATGGAAACAAATATTCCTAATAATTTGGGAGGCATTGAGGGCTAAATAATATTGCTAGCGGGCCACATTTGAGCCGCCAGTTGGGGAACCCTGTTCTAATCAAATTATAAAATAACTCAGGCCATTTGCACAATATAAAAACCTGGCCCTTATGTGAAATCATTAATGGAACTGATAAACTCAGTTTACTCACACTAAACTCAGTTTGGACTGGGATGTGATGCATTACGTCACTCACCTTCCAAATATGTTTGCAAGATCCTCAGCCTCTGTGTCTTTCAACAGCTTAGTCAACACCTGACGCAGGAACTTGACCTTAGACTTATCCAGCTCACCAAACTCTATCACCCACAAATTAACAGACACACAGAGAGAAAATGGCAGAAACATTTTATTAAAGGGGAAGTTAGTGGTGGCTGTTTAAAGAAAGCCTAACATTAAGTTGTAAAATACTGAAGTTGTAAAATACCCATCAAATCATTTCAATATGACAGGAGTTCATCAACATCTGTATAACATGGCGTGCCAGACCTTGAGTATGGAGAGGGACAGGTACTTTCTCTGGAGGAAGTGTGTGACCAGCTGGACCAGGTTGCTGAAGGTGCTGCTGGATAGGCTGGAATTTGTCCCACAGGCTGAACTGAAAGGTCATCTGGGGAAACATACAACTGAGGATCTGTGGGAGTACTGGGGGATCGGAGGACATGGACGATCTTTAGAAGTCTATCCTTTTACCTCTAACCGATTCAAAAGCCTGGGGCCGTACGTACCAAGTGTCTCAGAGTACCAGTGCTTATCTAGGACCAGCCCCCGTTATGAATAGGAGAAGAGCATTACAATCCATGACCCACTACATCTCAAGGTAGAGAGATTATGCACGCATAATCCTGACCCAGTTCACTTGTAAAAACCAAACATTTGCACCAGTTCAGATTAAAGATATTTTTAAATGGGACAATGGTTAGCACTATCAGAGATGGGGCGGTGACCTAAAGTGAAGCTTAACGGGAGATGAGGTGTCTCTGCCATTGTCCACTATCACAGCGTGAAACAATTCATATCAGAAAGGTGAGAGTGAGTAGTGATACTCATCTTGTTTCCCACACTGTTGAGCTGAACTGAGGGAAATAGCTGGGAGGCTATGAAGTGATTGTCCCAAACACAATGATATGTAGTAAGGATGCAAATTTGGGTCCATTTTGCTGCCGACTAACAGACCCTCTTTAACCGGTTAACAAACGTAAAAATTTGTTCCAAACAGTAAAATGAAGTGACCAACAGAAAATACTATGCATGCATACAAGGAAGGGCCATTTTTCAATAAGAGCTTAATTGAAACATGCAACAATAGCAAGCCCGTCGTCTCACTGCCAAAAGGCTATTATATTGAACATGCCACCCCTGTAATGAAGCAGGCAAAAGTAAAACTTAATTTTCAAACAAAATGCAATTTGCAGGAAAAAAACAGCACACCAGATGCGAGCGCTTCCGTATGTGACAGAGATTAACATTTCCGTTGGAAACGTAAAAGAGTGGAGTCTTAAAATGCAACAACTAGGATGGATTGCTAATTTGACTAGGATTGTGAGTTGGGTTTTAGCATATATGAGGAAGTCTTTATAAAATTACTTGCGTCCATGTTTCTATGGTCAGATTTTGGCTAGGCTATTTTGGAGCAAGGTAAGAAATGCCTCATAATATGAAGTAAAACATTCAGGTTTCAAACAATTAAGTAGGGCTATATGTTTTCAAAAAGGCATAGGCCTACCACCTCCAGCTCAGATTGCAAAGTGGAAGGTGGCACACTGATAGCCTGCCTACCGTTGCCTAGGCACTCGAATGGCGAATGGAGGTGCGCTACAATTACGAGTTGAGAAATAGTAGCAATAGAAAGCTGGGATCCTCCTTTATTTAATCGTGGCCATCAAAACTCTATTTTTAACACATGATTGCATTTAGAATTGACTGGGATTATAAAAGCATGTTTCACTCCAGTAGCAACCAGCTGTTTGAAGAGCTGCAGCTTTTGTTTTACAACAGATTATATTTAGCTCAAACTAGGCTCTGTATGCTGTGCGCGTGTAATAAATAAGATACATGAAGAACTAACAATAAAATACACATGCAACAATTGAATTCTACTAAATTATGCAAATTAACCTTTAGACCGATAAGCATGACCGGTCATACAGTTGAAGTCAGAAGATTACATACACTTAGGTTGAAGTCATTAAAACTCATTTTTCAACCACTCCACAGAATTCATGTTAACAAACTATAGTTTTGGAAAGTCGGTTAGGACATCTACTTTGTGCATGACACAAGTAATTCTTCCAACAATTGTTTATAGACAGATTATTGCATTTATAATTCACTATATCACAATTCCAGTGGGTCAGAAATTTACATACAGTAAATTGACTGTGCCTTTAAACAGCTTGGAAAATTCCAGAAAATGATGTCATGGCTTTAGAAGCTTCTGATAAGCTAATTGACATAATTTGAATCAATTGGAGGTGTACCTGTGGATGTATTTCAAGGCCTACCTTCAAACTCAGTGCCTCTTTGTTCGACATCATGGGAAAATCATAAGAAATCAGCAAAGATCTCAGAAAAAAAATTGTAGACCTCCACAAGTCTGGTTCATCCTTGGGAGCAATTTCCAAACACCTGAAGGTGCCACGTTCATCTGTACAAACAATAGTACGCAAGTATAAACACCATGGGACCACGCAGCCACCATACCGCTCAGTAAGGAGACGCGTTCTGTCTCCTAGAGATGAACGTACTTTGGTGCGTAAAGTGCAAATCAATCCCAGAACAACAGCAAAGGACCTTGTGAAGATGCTGGAGGAAAGTCAGAAGTTTATGTACACCTTAGCCAAATACATTTAAACTCACTTTTTCACAATTCCTGACATTTAATCCTAGTAAACATTCCCTGTTTTAAGTCAGTTAGGATCACCACTTTATTTTAAGAATATGAAATGTCACGCTGTGGGACTGCCCTGAAGTATACACCTTTTGGACCAAAATAGTGGACATTATTTCCTCAATGACCGGTACAAATTTTCCTATTGACCCTGCTCTCCATCTTCTAAATGATGACTCTATGATCCAAATCACAGAGAGGACACGCAAACTCTGGCTGGCCGGCATGACGGCAGCCAAAAAGATAATTGTCCAACCCTGGATTCCACCTCACACTCTTTCAGTAAAACACTGGCTGTCCTACTATCTTGACATCTTGTTTCTCGAACTTTCGTCTGCCAGAATTAATAGAGCCCGACCCGGTACTTTGCAATTACCGCTGTGAAAGAACGGTTGCTAGAATGAGTGCACAAACTTGTGAGTGTTATCATAACTATTCATTCTTGTTTTGTTTCTTTTTGTACTACTTATTGGTCTGTATCGGACATGTCTGTTTTCAGTGGTATTCATTCCTTTCAGTGAAGCTGTAGTGGTTTTATTATTCATGTATCCCATGTGTGGGGGGTGTTGGGTGTATGTTTTGCTTGTTAGTATAAAACAATAAAAACATTTAATTACAAAAAAAAAAGAATATGAAATGTCAGAATAATAGTAGAGAGAATTATTTATTTCAGCTTTTATTTCTTTCATCACATTCCAAGTGGGTCAGAAGTTTACATACACTCAATTAGTATTTGGTAGCATTGCCTTTAAATTGTTTAACTTGGGTCAAACGTTTTGGGTAGCCTTCCACAAGCTTCCCACAATAAGTTGAGTGAATTTTGACCCATTCCTCCTGACAGAACTGGTGTAACGGAGTCAAGTTTGTAGGCCTTCTTGCTCGCACACGCCTTTTCAGTTCTGCATTTTCTATAGGATGAGGTCAGGGCTGTGTGCTGGCCACTCCAATACCTGGACTTTGTTGTCCTTAAGCCATTTTTCCACAACTTTGGAGGTATGCTTGGGGTCATTGTCCATTTGGAAGACCCATTAGCGACCAAGCTTTAACTTCCTGACTGATGTCTTGAGATATATCCATATAATTTTCCTTCCTCATGATGCCATCTATTTTGTAAAGTGTACCAGTCCCTCCTGCAGCAAAGCACCCACACAACATGATGCTGCCACCCCAGTGCTTCACGGTTGGGACGGTGTTCTTCGGCTTGCAAGCCTCCCCCTTTTTCCTCCAAACATAACGATGGTCATTGTGGCCAAACAGTTCTATTTTTGTTTCATCAGACATTTCTCCAAAAAGTACGATCTTTGTCCCCATGTTCAGTTACAAACCATAGTCTAGCTTTTTTATGGCGGTTTTGGAGCAGTGGCTTCTTCCTTCGATATTGGACTCGTTATACTGTGGATATACAGTTGAAGTCAGACGTTGACATACACTTAGGTTTAAGTAATTAACTCATTTTTCAACTACTCCACAGATTTCATGTTAACAAACTATAGTTTTGGCAATTCGGTTAGGACATCTACTTTGTGCATGACACAAGTAATTCTTCCAACAACTGAGGTAAGCTCTGTACAGTTGTGCATGTCTAAATAATTTGGCGCTTGCATCCCTTGAACTGAACAAAGCTAGATAGCAAAAACAACCTGACAAATGGACCTCAAACTATTTCCAAGTTGGATTTCCAAGGAAAACTTGGTATAATTCAGAGAGGGAGACCAACACCTGTGCTTCCTGAACTTCATCAGAGGAAGGGCCAGAAAATCATGTGATCGAATGCACCACACTCGGCCTGACAGACACAGCATCCCAGAACACACAACCGATCAGAGATGAGAGGAATGTTTTACAACATTTGGGACAATACCAGTGTTCAAATAAAAGCAAGGTTTGATAATGGTGTCCATCCTTGGCCCTACAGTGCTGTCACCGAGAAGTTCACCCAGAAGGACAGATGATTGGACTTAATTTACAAGTGTGTGTGCGTTTGCGTATTCCACACGCGGTGCATTGGAAGATTTGTAAATCCATTGTGAAAGGCTATGGAGTTTGCGTTGCAAACTATTTGGATGAAATGTAACTGTGGATGCTACTTCGGTCTATGGCCAAGCTGAGTTGAGCAGTGTGCCATTTTGTCAGATGATATGAAATATGTTGCCATCGGAGGCTAATGCTTTTGTATCTTGGCTACATTGGTTTTTACATTTGGTGAAAATTGTTTGTCAATTTCGGTTAATAGCCTATGTCACTCTGGTTGTTGGAGCTATCTGTTTTATGGTGAACTTGGCTTTCATCAAGGTTGATTTGTGAGTAAATCTCTGGTGGATCTGAACCCAACATTTAAAACTCATTATTCACATAACGCTCCGGGTGAAGTTTCCTCTAATTACAGATCTAGGCACAGATTCCCCTTACCCAATCCCAACCTTAACTGTAAGTTGGGTAAATGCTAAACTGACCCAAGATCAGCATCTAGCGGAAACCTCACCCTACTCTTTCACGCTCCCCTCATCTGGGTACTCAAACCTATAACATAAACTGCTATGTAAGATTATAGTGCCTCCTGGTGGTTTTAGCTAAAAGGTGCAAGTGATATATTCTTGAGGTTGAAACATCAACAATGGAAGAATATTTCATGGTGGAGCAAAGAATGGCTTTGAGGTTATGATATGACAGTTGTACTACATTTGTTAGTAAGTATTAAGTTAATCGGATCTATAACCCACCAGAGTTCTCTGTAGCCTTTCGGAGTCTCTCAACAGGCTCTGGGTCATAGCCTGGGGTCTTTCTCATATCGTTGTTCTTCAGAGCCAACATGGTCTCCAGCATGAAGTGCAACTAAAGATAGAGAAGATGTTCAGAAGAGAGTCGGCTTTGTTATTCATTTATGACTGCTACTTTGACTGCTAATGAATGCTAATTGTGAGTTGCTCTCGATAAGAGCTGCTAAAGCAAATCAAATGAGCAAAATCTAAATGTAAAACGAACATGTTTGAAAGCGTTACCACCAATAAGGTGCATTTCAGAGTATAGATAGAGGGTGATGTTGAGAGTGGTGTTGTGTGGTAGCTGTGACAAACCGTACCATTGTCATCCTGAAACTTGGTGCCCACACCGCTAGCCTTGCGCTTGGCCTCAGAGATGAGCTCTTTCAGCGCCAGGCCATCAACCTTCCGCAGCACGAACAGAACCAGCTCAATGTCCTTTTCGATATAGGCCCCCACCAGCATCTTCAGGATGTCAAAGATGAGGAGGGCGTGTGCACTGGAAGTTGTGCAACCATGGCCACAAGGTTGTCACACTCCTTGTCTTCACTGGGGCTCTTGTACATTTCATTGAACTTCCGCACTGCTGTTTCCAAGAAATTAGCTCCCACCTGCAAAATGGTACATCGTGTCAAAGAACATAAAATAAAGCAAGTCATTGGAACCTTGAATTGCTGGAGGGGATGTGAATGTGTGTTTCAAGTTTGTGTGGTCCTTTACTGACGGTTGGGGAGTAAACGTGACTGAAAGTGATAATGCTAATAGGAAGCCAAGGTGTGAATTGGCACTTTCCCATGGGGGGGGGGGCAGTTTAGCTTATAAAGGAACTGGAGACAAGTCACACTGAGCACGTAAATCAAACAAACCACAAGCTAATGATCATTCACCGGTTAATGGTTACTCCTTTTCTCACACAGACAGTATTCTTACAAAATACTATTTTCTTCTTTCTGTGCTCTTATCAGAGGAGCATACAAGGGTGAACTAAAGGTCAACTAAAGGTCACCGAGAGAGAACAGAGTTCTAGACAATTACACCTGCTACAAATCCATTAGGATTCAATCGTAATTCTTAGTTGACTGTGACTAGCTCCCTCACTTATAAACTATGTCTGCGTCCCAAATGTCAACTTATCCCCTATATAGTGCCATATTTTTTACCAGGGTCCATAAGGCCCAATCGTGTTGATGAGGTTTGAACCTACCTCAAGCCCCACTGTGTGATGCAGGACGTGTTCCATGAGCAGTCTGTCAGGCATCAGGGCTGGGGTGATGCAGGCTGCTAGGAGGATTTCTGTCATTCATGTCCTTCCGGCTAGAGCTCATGTACAGCTCCTCCAGCTGGCCACTGATGGACGCCATGTTGGTCTCACTGAGCCTACGGAGGAAAATGTAGCACAGGACAATGACGTTTGAACTATGAATAATGCCAAAACATCAGTGCAGATTTAGGCTCAGTTCTGCCTTTTGGATCACAATTAATATATGACTACATGGACAGGGGGGGGGGGGGCCTGATCCTAGATCAGCACTCCCACTCAGATGCTTGATACATACGGATCCTGAGCATCCCTAGCACCATAATATGAACTGATGTTTTGATATCTGATCAAAAACATGTCTTCTTTGCTTGATGAAAGGTGGCAAATCCAGTGCAACAGACAACACTCAACATAAGAGGGGCAAGGAACAGTGATTATTAGGGTGACAGAACATGTAGAGTAACCAAGATCAAAACCATTAGACATACCGATTTGACTTTACTGTATAATGGATGTCCCGCTTCACATTCCTCCCCCCCAAAAAACATATTTTTACAGCCATTCTTTTAAACGATTCCTTTTGACGAATCGAAAGGTTTCACTTTGCCATTATAGTGGTTGGGATTCGGTTCAATTGCGGTCAATTGAATCATGGAAATCAAAAGAAATGTTTGTGAATCATGAACAGTAAAAAATTATAAATAATTATAGCCTTACTTTTGGATTATGTCGCTGCAAAACTGGTTTTGTATAAATTTTAAGTTGATTTGGGAATTAAATTTATGGGACATTTCAACTTAATAGATGCTAGTCAGACCGCAGTGAACATTTCTAATTTAAATGACTGAACTAGGTACATTTCTGTAGAAAATGTGTGTGCTTGCTTCAGCTGTCTAAAAATATTGTGCATGGTAGTGGAAGATGTGTTAAATGTAAGCTAAACAGAAGCTGAAACAGTTCAATATAAGAATAGGTCTGGTTACTAGAATGCTACACATTTCAGCTAGCACAACAATTATGGAAAGGGGCAGAATCATGCCTTTGAAACAAGAAACTGTGACAAACTCAGCTGCGACATGATTTTAAATGGTGCTATCCACATCTGCCACTGACATAGTTAATTAGAGTACCCTGACTAGAACTCAAACCCTGGTCCCTGTGACTGTCATTCCAAAATCATTATACCAAAAGGCAAAAATCTCTTGGTGAGGTCACTAGGTTGGATAGTATGTTTTTTAAAGGGGTTCAACTTTTTTTTGCTCACTCCCCTCACTTAAAAAAATTCAAGGGTAGGTAGCATAAACATAACCACGTGCCACGTATGGATTTGCATTAGTATACACATCAAAAGTCCCAATGCAAAGTTAACAAAATTTGTTGGAAAATGTTTTTCCGGGTGGTGAGGTTATGGAGGACCCGTGTCCCAAGGCAAAGTTACACCTCACTTTTTATATTTTGAGTTATTACATAAAACCAACCGGAATTCAGAAGAATGTTGTAAAAAAACAAATCCAGGGAGTGAGGTAATATGGAGGACCTGTATAATGTAAACTCCAACAGAAAATAATATAGGGGAAAATAATAAAGAAAGAAAATATATTTTAATTAGTTTACTCCAATTAGGGGAGGAGTGGTAGGGTTAGGGGAAAATAATATAAAAGGAAAATACAGCGGGTGAAATAAGTATTGAACACGTCACCATTTCTCTCAGGAAATATATTTCCAAAGGTGCTATTGACATGACATTTTCACCAGATGTTGGTAACAACCCAAGTAATCCATACATACACAGAAACCAAAACAAATAAGTTCAGAAATTAAGTTATGTGTAATAATGTGAAATGACACAGGGAAAAGGTATTGAACACATGAAGAAAAGGAGGTGCAAAAATGCATGGAAAGCCAAGACAATAGCTGAAAACTATCAGTAATTAAAAAGCAATCCAGCCCCCTGTCAGTGCAAATTAATATCAGCTGGTTCAGTCCCAACTGATGGCCTACAAAAAGGTCTCATTGCCAAGGTGTCACACAAGACACATCTCATGATGGGTAAAAGCAAAGAGCTGTCTCAAGACCTTTGCAACCTAATTGTTGCAAAACATAATGATGGCATTGGTTATAGGCGCATTTCTACGCTTCTGAATGTTCCAGTGAGCACTGTTGGGGCCATAATACGGAAGTGGAAAGACAATAATTTCACCATAAATTTGCCTCGACCAGGTGCTCCTCGCAAGATTTCTGACAGAGGAGTGAAAAGAATAATCAGAAGAGCCAAGGACCACTAGTGGAGAGCTTCAAAAAGACCTGCAATTAGCAGGTACTGTTGTCTCAAAGAAAACAGTAAGTAATGCACTCCAGCACCATGGCGTGTATGCACGCTCACCACGCAAGACTCCATTGCTGAAAAAAAAGCATGTTGAAGCTCGTTGCACTGGATTTGGAAAAGCCAGTGAAATACTGGGAGAATATAGTGTGGTCAGATGAGAGCAAAATTGAACTGTTTGGATGTCATAATACACACCATGTTTGGAGGAGAAATGGCACTGCACATCACCCTAAAAACACCATACCAACAGTGAAGTTTGGAGGTGGGAACATCTTGGTGTGGGGCTGCTTTTCAGCAAATGGTACTGGCAAACTTCACATAATTGAAGGAAGGATGAAGGGGCAAATTTACAGAGACATTCTTGACAAAAATCTGCTGCCATCTACAGGAAGATGAAGATGAAACGAGGGTGGACATTTCAGCAAGACAATGATCCCAAACACACAGCCAAGGAAACTCTCAATTGGTTTCAAAGACAGAAAATAAAGCTGCTAGAATGGCCCAGCCAATCACCTGACTTAAATCCCATTGAAAATCTATGGAAAGAACTGAAGATCAAGATTCATAGAAGAGGCCCACGGAACCTTCAACATTTGAAGACTGTTTGTGTGGAAGAATGGGCCAAAATCACACCAGAGCAATGCATGCGACTAGTTTCTCCATACAGGAGGCGTCTTGAAGCTTTCATTACCAACAAAGGCTTTTGTACAAAGTATTAAATAAATATCAGTAAGTGTGTTCAATACTTTTTCCCTGTGTCATTTCACATTATTACACATCTTAATTTCTGAACTTATTTGTTTTGGTTTCTTTCTATGTATGGATTACTTGGGTTGTTACCAACATCTGGTGAAACTTTAATGTCAATAGCACCTTTGGAAATATATTTACTGAGAAAAATGGTGATGTGTTCAATACTTATTTCAACCGCTGTATATGTTTTTAAAGATTATATATATACATATATATATATATATATATGGGATTGGAAATTGTGCAGACAATTACATTGATAGAAGCCACAATCTATTGGCAATATTAATGCTGATCTAACCCCCCCAACCAAAAGACTGCTATCCTATTTTAAATAAAATTGTGAGAGCAGTCGCCGGCTTATCGACTTGTTGTGCACCCAAATCGCCCACGCAAAACGTTATTGAGTGGCAACAAACCTGCCCAATTAGCTGATTCGCTTACCATGCAACCACTCCTTTCCACACACCCACCTCGCCCATACTCCGGTTGTCATGTTGACTTGTCTCTTCAGTCTTTCCATCGAAGCGTTGCGCTTATCATCCCGGTGTCCCATAGGTAAGGGGGCACATATCTGCCTGCTGACGGGGCAGCCTATCTATACAGAATAGTGTTTCATTCTCAGTCTATACATTTAGGTCCGGTTTCCCGGACACAGATTAAGCCTGATGCTGGACGAAAACGTACTTTCAGTGGAGATTCTCCATTGAGCTTGCTTTTTAGTCCAGGAATAGAAGGCTTAATCTGTCTCCAGGAAACCAGCCCTACAAAATCTACATTTTTGCTGAAATTCACAAATTAGATTCTAATTGGGCAACTTACTCCCTCCTCCTCTTCCTCTTAATTTTCTTCTCCCTGCTCCACCACTGTCATCCATTCCGTCTTCATCCTCATCTTCGTCCACATACTTGCCTTCCTCCGCATTGGCATCCAGATCGCCATCACTGTCTAGTTCGCTGCCCTCCTCTTCAGAGTCATCTCCTTGTTCTTCCTCCTCGCTGGACATTTCAGATTTACTGTCTTACCATTTCCTTAATTTCTCTTTGGCAATGTCCATGTCGTCATCACTGTCGAAGCTGCCGAAAATGTAATCAAGTCCATCATCAGCAAATGACTGTGGCAGATAATTTTTGTTTTTCCTCTTGTTATACCCGAAAGATCACTCCAATCTCTTAATTTCTCGGTCCTCAGCAACATTTGCTTCCAAGTTTGTTTCTTTGCTTTGCTTTCTTAGGCCCTGTTTTATCAGCCTTATCTACTGCTGCAGTCTCAACAAGAGTTGACTTGGGCTGTTGAGGTGCTGGCTCATCTTTCTTCACTTTTCTATTCACCTTTGTTGTTTATCAGATGGGGTTGCAACTTCCTCACTGTCACCAGTGGATGCTTTGAGAGACTTGTAGCCTTCATAGTGATTCTTACTTTTAATCATTTAATCTTTTCTACTTTTCTTCTTAACAAATCTCAAGCCATTGCCATTGCCATCTTCCGTTTCATTACAGCCTACCTTACTCTTTACATAGTCGTTAACTGTCACCATGTACTTTTGCAATTTCCCGGTGTCTTTCTTTCCTTTCATCTTCGCTTTCCTCTTGCCTTTCATATTTGCAACAAAGATAACTATCGTTAAATACCTAACTATGATCTTATTGTTACTTGACGAAAGACACTGACTTTTATAATTCAAATCCTTTCTGTGTCTACGAATTTCATGCTTGGCAAGAAGCAAACAAGCCTATGTATGAAGCAAAAAACCTTGTCGATGAAGCAAAAGGCGAACGTTACCTACCACCTAGTTGAGTGAAATAACCCCTACCGTCGTCACTTCGAAACACTTGAAATAGTTGAACAAAACAATCTTAAAATGTCAAATTATTAGACACATATATCTTCATGACGACAGCCAATGTTGTTGACAAACAAACGAATCATGAAACAACATTATTATTTGGCGCGGAATGATGACTTAATATATATTTTTGGTCGTCACAAGTTACCACAGCCACAAAGTCATTATTATGGCTAAACTCCGCCTATTATACAATGTAGCTTCTTAAAATTTGATTTTAAATGTATCCCTAATCTGCTAACCTTACGCCCAACCCTAACCTTAAATGAAGACACTTTTTTGTGTGTGTTTTCATGAATTTTTACGATATACGTTATAGGCTAACAGTGTGGTTAAGGTTAGGGTTAATGTTAGATAAGATAAATTGTAGAAATGGGCGGTTTAGCGATAACTCGGACTTTGTAGCTGTGTTAACGACCCATTCAGTGGGCTTTGGCTGGCGCCTGAATTACCGTTATACAAGCAGCAGGATATTATGCTCGCATGATTGCGGATACAAAAGATCTAAATAAGAGCCCCCCACAAAGACGCTAAACTATGCGAATATAGATTTTTTTTTTTGCACTCCAGGCCAGTACAACTGTTTTTCAAAGCTTTGTAACCACCTTTGAAAAAATGTATTGGTTATTTATTTTAACCTTTATTTAACTAGGCAAGTCAGTTAAGAACAAATTCTTATTTACAATGACGGCCTGCACCGACCAAACTCGGACGACGCTGGGCAAATTGTGCGCCACCCTATGGGACTCCCAATCACGGCCGGTTGTGATACAGTCTGGATTTTAACCAGGTTGTCTGCAGTGACGCATCGAGCACTGAGATGCAGTTTCTTAGACCACTGCTCCACTTGGGAGGCCAGCATTTCTTTTGAAAGTTTACACAACTACTGCTATGTTGATAGCTATTGTGTAGGCTATATTTAAAGACATGCACTTTTAATAAAATACAAATATATGTTATTGGAATTACTCAATCTAAACAGGTCTCTTGTGCTGGGCAACGGGTTTAATACAGAGTACTGGTGACTCCAGCCACTGCAATGCAATACACTGTATATGTGGGATACTTGTTGGCACTTTAGAGATACAATTTTTCTACCTGTCTCAGCTAAAGTGGCGTGGGAAATATTCAGTAGGGTCTCTAGATAGATAGATAGATAGATAGATAGATAGATAGATAGATAGATAGATAGATAGATAGATAGATAGATAGATAGATAGATAGATAGATAGATAGATAGATAGATAGATAGATAGATAGATAGATAGATAGATAGACTCTCAGAGACTGCCTCTGTACGAGGGCCAGAATTTTGTGCTACACCCCTGGAGGCCCGTGACCGTGAGGCAATCTACTGTGAATCCAAAATCTAGATAAATAGGCAGATAGTGCTTGAATATGTGGACCCTTTAGCAAACCAAGTGCCCCATGACTGCACTGTCTACACCTCAATACTTACCAGGGCCCTTCCATAACTCATATCAAGGTTTCTCGGGTACACCTCAACCCATACTAGGGCCCTTCATACCAGGGCCTCTCGGGTACACCTCAACCCATACTAGGGCCCTTTATACCAGGGCCTCTCGGGTAACACCTCAACCCATACCAGGGCCCTTCATACCAGGGCCTCTCGGGTACACCTCAACCCATACTAGGGCCCTTTATACCAGGGCCTCTCGGGTAACACCTCAACCCATACTGGGGCCCTTCATACCAGGGCCTCTCGGCCGGGTACACCTCAACCCAATATCAGGGCCTTTCCACAAACCATACTAAGGCCCCTCCTCTACAACCTATACCAGGGTCCCTAAACAAATGATATATGGGCCCTTCAACTACTAGCATGTGTTAGATAATAGATCTATTTAGTGGTACGTATTTAATATTCTAAACAGTATATTTATATTAGATGTTTCCATTAAATGTGAGCTAATACTAATCCATTTTATATTTTAGTCAAAGCGACTTGAAAGTAACTCTGCTAAATTACTTAATGTAAATGTTACTTTTAATATGTTACTTATTAATAAAATTAGATTATGTATTACCTAGAAAATAGTGCATAAACTATGCTGAAAAAAACGATAGGCCACACTGAGACCTATTAAAGATTTCTGATATGTAAATTCTGTCCAATCAAATGCAAGTTGCTGTTTGAAAATTTTGAGCGGGCCAGTCTGTTTCCTGTAGCATCGATCTGATAGCTGATTTACTGTTAGTTTTTGCGCAGAGGTGGATCAGAAACGTTGGAACAGCGGTGCTTCAAAAATAAAAGCAAAAAAAGAAAAGGAAGCAAAAGTGTTATTTCAAGTTTTTTTTTCTAAACAGTCCGATGCTAATGCTAGAAATCAGGAGGAGGCTAGCGGTAGCGCAATCACAATCAGTGAAAACACGGTTGCTGAGCCTATTGTCAGCTGCTCTTCTGGGATAGAAGAGACAACTTTTGCGCCAGTTCTGTCAGTTGAGTTTGAACCACCACCGCAAAACGAACTCAGGACACGGATGTGCCAAAATGCGCCTAAAGGCTTTTTCGCTTTTGGCAATTGAATCCGACCTAGTAAGAGAGCTCAACTTCGAAGAAGTACTGGAAGACTTTGCTAGGAGGAAGACTAGAAAGAGACTCATATAAGGTAAGAAATCGTTTATTATTCTGCGCTGGTTTTGGTTTATTTCGAATAGCCTATGAACTTTACACTTTGCAGAACATTTGCTTTGTTTCATCTGAGAACTTTTGCAGCTGTTATTTTTGCAAATTCGATATTGTGGATTTAAGTACATTATTAGCAGTGTTTTCCTTTAAATCCTGTAGGCTATGATAAGTTATCTACAGGTGTTCTTAGGCAGAGTCCCTTTTTGTAGAATGTATTACAGCGTCTCCCCTAAGGTGCTTATAAAACTGATGTTTTTAGCATGACAGTTTAGCGTTTAGGCTACAGACTGCTAGGCTAGATTGCCAATGGAGATTTAAATTACTGTGCTTTAGTTTCACGGTGCAGGATGTAGATCCGATTTCATAACATGTAAATCCTGTGTGAGTTATCTACAGGTGTTTTTTGAGGTGCTACGTCTTATAGTCATGTGTGTCATAGCAAGTGGTGGTGGTGGTGGGGGGGCCTCCGAAGACACTCCCGCCCAGGGGCCCCCAAGTATGTAGATCTGTCCATGGGTGGATGGCTGAATATGTACACAATACATTGTTACAGAGTGTTAGGTGAAGATTAAAATACAGTCCTTAGTGTGCAGGGTTTAATTACAGATAAATGCACGTATTGCACATTCGATATACTAAAAGCAATGAAAAAAGATACAACTGACAGGATACTAATATGCATTCCTGAGTAAATGACTACGTAGGTTCAGTCCAAGAATTGGACGCTCCTAAGGACTGTGGGCTCTCGTTCTCCGTGGCCGACGTGAACAAGACGTTTAAGCGTGTTAACCCTTGCAAGGCTGCCGGCCCAGACGGCATCCCTAGCCGCGCCCTCAGAGTATGCGCAGACCAGCTGGCTGGAGTGTTTACAGACATAACCGCCCCCAGGTCGTAAAGGTAGGAAACAACATCTCCACTTCGCTGATCGTCAACACAGGGGCCCCACAAGGGTGTGTGCTCAGCCCCCTCCTGTACTCCCTGTTCACCTATGACTGCGTGGCCACGCACGCCTCCAACTCAATCATCAAGTTTGCAGACAACACAACAGTAGTAGGCCTGATTACCAACAATGACGAGACAGCCCACAGGGAGGAGGTGAGGGCCCTGGGGAAGTGGTGCCATGAAAATAACCTCTCCCTCGGCGTCAACAAAACGAAGGAGCTGATCGTGGACTTCAGGAAAAAGTAGAGGGAGCACGCCCTTATCCACATTGACGGGACCGCAGTGGAGAAGGTGAAAAGCTTCAAGTTCCTTGGCGTACACATCACTGACAATCTGAAATGGTCCACCCACCCAGATAGTGTGGTAAAGAAAGAGTCTCCTCAGGAGGCTGAAGAAATTCGGCTTGGCGCCTCACAAACGTTTACAGATGCACCATTGAGAGCATCCTGTCGGGCTGTATCTTTTACGGCAACTGCACCGTCCGCAACCGCAGAGCTCTCCAGAGGGTGGTGGGTCTGCCCAACACATCACCAGGGGCACACTGCCCGCCCTCCAGGACACCTACAGGACCTGATGTCACAGGAAGGCCAAAAAGATCATCAAGGACATCAACCACCCGAACCATGGCCTGTTCACCCCACTATCATCCAGAAGGCGAGGTCAGTACAGATGCATCAAAGCTGGGACAGACTGAAAAATAGCTTCTATCTCAAGGCCATCCGACTGTTAAATAGGCACCACTACCCCGTTGCTCAACCCTGCACCTTAGAGGCTGCTGCCGTATTCACATAGAAATGGAATCACTGGTCACTTTAATAATCAGCAAAGGCTTTTCTGTAGAGTTTAAAATGTATTACTTGGTAATTTTCTCTCTGATAATTCATATAAAATATACTCTCGCATGACATTGTGACTAAGTGTAATAAGACTGCTTTAGAGAACAAGCATACATAAACACCACAAGTACTACCATCTGAATGTTTTCTAAAATGGGGGCAACGATGAGAAAATGTATTGTTTAATGTCACATCCGCCACAAATCCATGCATTGCTAGAAACTGTAATGCCAGGTATTTCTGAAGTGGAAGTTTAATTCTCTTTCATACTGGTTGAGAGGATATGACAACCCTCACCTTGTACAGGTAGGCCTATCAAATGAGAGATTTCTGTAGGAAATGCTACCCAGCAATTGGAAGGGAAGTTGGAAAGTGCGCAAGTTTAAATAATTTATTATTATTATTTATTATTACTATTATTTTATAAAGTATAAAACTGGTAAAGTGTATTTCATCCTCATATTGTGCTTGCTTAAGACTTTAAATGAGAAAGGACTTCTAATAAGACAAAGGCCAAGGAATAATCCCTTGTATTTTCTCACAAATTACAATTTGGAGAGATGGGCTATGATCCATGAATTAAAAAAAAAAATCAAATCAAATTTTATTGGTCACGTACACATGGTTAGCAGATGTTATTGCGAGTGTAGCGAAGTGCTTCTCGCTGTCCCACCCCCACTTTGCTCACAACACCTCTGTTGAGACAATCAGCGACCCCCTCCCCACCTCCGCCCCTGCTCCCTCTGGACTGATCTGCAACACCTCCCTTCCCCCAACCTCTGGACTGATCCTCAACTCCCCCTTCCCCTCACCTCCCCACCTGGGCTGGCTTTCACCACCAACCAAGTAAAGATGGAGCTGGAGAGACTACATCAGTGGAAAGCGGCGGGCCCTGATGGCATCAGCCCAAGGTTGCTTAGGGTCTGTGCTGACCAACTTTGTGGAATACTCCAGCGACACTTCAACATTAGCCTGAGCCTAGAAAGGGTCCCTGTGCTGTGGAAAACATCCTGCCTCGTCCCAGTGCCCAAGAAGGCACACCCCACTGTCCTGAATGACTTCAGACCTGTAGCGCTAACATCACACATCATGAAGACCCTGGAAAGGTTAGTCCTCGCTCACCTCAGACCCCTGGTGTGTACATCACTGGACCCCCTGCAGTTCGCATACCAGCGCAACATCGGGGTGGATGATGCACTCATCTACCTTCTGCAGAGGGGGGCCCCTGCAGAGGGCCTATTCTCACCTGGACAACACAGGTTGCACTGTGAGGGTTATGTTTTTTGACTTCTCCAGTGCTTTCAACACCATTCAGCCCCTGCTACTGGTTGAGAAGATGAAGAGGATGAAAGTGGAAGCACACTTAGTCTCCTGGGTTACGGACTACCTGACCGGTAGGCCACAATTTGTGCGGCTACAGAGCTGTGTGTCAGAACGGGCAGTGAGCAACACAGGGGCCACCCAGGGAACGGCCCTGTCCCCCTTCCTGTTCACCCTCTACACCTCGGACATCAGCTATAACTCTGAAACATGCCACCTACAGAAGTTCTCTGATGACTTTGCAATTGTAGGGTGCATCAGGGGTGGGCAGGAGGAGGAGTACAGGAGCACAATCAATGACTTTGTGTTGTGGTGTGAGCAGAACCACCTTCAGCTCAACATCAGCAAAACAAAGGAGAACCAAGGCCCAACCGACTGCAGTTCCTATACAGGGGATGGATGTGGAAATGGTTGGGTCATACAAGTTCCTGGGAGTCCATATGGACAACCGTCTGGAATGGGCTGGTAACACCGGGGCTCTGTACAAAAAGGGCCAGAGGGACTCTACTTTCTGGGGAGGCTCAGGTCCTTCAACGTGTGCAGTAAACTACTGCATACTTTCTACCAGTCTGTGGTGACCAGTGCCATCTTCTTTGCGGAGGTGTGCTAGGGCGCCAATATAAAGGCTGGTGATTCTTCTCGGGTAAATAAGCTGATCAGGAAGGCTAGCTCTGTTCTGGGGATTAGCCTTGACACTCTAGAGGAGGTGGCGGAGAGACGGATCCTGGCCAAACTGTTGGCCATCATGGACAACGCCACCCACCCTCTGCATGCCATGGTTATGATGCAGAGGAGCACTTTCAGTCACAGACTGATCCCACCACGGTGTGCCAGAGAGCACTACAGGAGGTCCTTCCTGCCGGCGGCTATTAGACTGTTTAATGCCTTACCGGGGTGCCGTGGCGTCGGCAACATAGACCTGGAACTGTTGGGGTGTACCATCATACCATACACACATTTAGCTATTTAAGTATCTCTTCCTGTCATTTACCTGCACAGTTAATTTAACCATGCAAAATATTCACTTAGCTGTTTATTTAACCAGACTGTATATTAAGTAAACTATTATTACCCTCACTTATATCATAGCTATTTAAGTATTTCTCTGCCATTGATCTGTATAGTATAGTTAACCATGCGAATATTCCTTATTTATCTATATCAACTTGCAATATTTCTGTCTGTCTGCCTGCCTGCCTGCCTGCCTAATAGTATAGCGTACAGTTAGACATATGAGATGAGTAGTGCAAGATACAGAAACATTATTAAAGTGACTAGTGTTTCATTTCTTAAGTGGCCGGTGCTTTCTAATCTCAAATCAAATCAAATGTTACATACACATGTCGCGAAAGGAATTAATTAGTCCTATATACATAAAGACTAGCGGCATGGACTAAGATACAGTAGAAGAGCATTGAATACAGTATATACAAATGAGATGGGGAATGCAAGATATGTAAACATTGTTTAAATGACTGTGATACCGAAGGATAGTATAGAATACAGAGTGATGGAAGATATGTAAACGTTATAAACATTATTAAAGTGGCTAGCGGTGGCTGTATAGCCATCTGATGACCTTGAGGTAGAAGCTGTTTTTCAGTCTCTCTGTCCCAGCTTTGATGCACCTGTACTGACCTCGCCTTCTGGATGACAGCGGGGTGAACAGGCAGTGGCTCGGGTGGTTGATGTCCTTGATGATCTTTTTGGCCTTCCTGTGACATCGGTTGCTGTAGGTGTCCTGGAGGGCAGGTAGTTTGCCCCTGGTAATGCGTTGGGCAGACCACACTACCCTCTGGAGAGCCAGAACCCAAGTCCAAGAGGCAAACCTTTGGATTGATTGCGACCAAGATAGGTTTAGAAAATCGTTGGAAAGCTATGCATAATTGGGGTGATTTAAACCTATGGCAACATGATTTTACTAGGATATTACATCAACAATATTACATTTGTCAGGCCAAGCGATTGACCTGATGCATTTTATGGCACATGTCAAGGCTGGCCTTCGGCTGATTGAAATATGTAAAGGTACAACCATTACCATCACTATTAGGTTAATCTAGGTCGTTAACAGGTATCCCATTCCATCATTGTTTACATTTTATTTCACACTGGAAGCAAACAGGGTAAGCCAAAAAAAAGGTGTTAGTGTTTTGTCTTTACAATTGATATTCAACACAACAACAGTACATTAATGTATTGTTTTGGAATTAATATAACATGCAGGACTAAATGCATATGTCTATAAAACAGTCGCCCTCCAAAACGAACCATATTTGAAAAGTGTTCTTTCTACAGCCCAACATAGTGTCAACATTTTTCATTATAAAATGTTTTTTTTTTAAATCTGTTATATGTTTTCATTATTGCATTTTCTTAGTCAATGGTAACATTTTTCAAGTTACCATTGACTATATTCTATATAATTTGAATTAGTTATCCACATTGTGATCCTTTGTAGCTCAATTGGTTGAGCATGGCGCTTGTAACGCCAGGGTAGTTGATTCGATTCCTGGGACCATCCATACGTAAAATGTAGGCACGCATGACTGTAAGTCGCTTTGGATAAAAGCGTGCGCTAAATACCATATACTGTATTATTGCAACGTTTTGAAATGCAGGATTTTATTTTGAAGGTTTTGTTATTACCATACAAAAGTGACGTTATCGTTTGTGCTGCTGGCAGAACACTAGTCACGGAAGTGAAGCCTGAGCCGTTTCTTTTTTTCCTGTCGACCGTAGACCAGGTTTTATGGACGTCAGTTGTACGGCTAGTATGTAGTGGGGCAATTGACTTGCATTCGCAATATGAAGAATGGAAGAAGACGATGTTACTGTCAGAGAGCAGAATTTCCACAGCCAAGTTCGAGAGTACATTGTAAGTTATTTTCCCTCGTTAGCTAGCTAGCCAACGTGTGATATGTGGCGTTGTTGTTTACATTAGATCAGTCCAAAGCAAAGCTAAGCTACCGTTATTTTGCTAGCAAGCAAGTTGCACATACCTAGATCAATTACCGATGATAACTAGCGAACGTTCCACACGATTATAAACTGTTGAATGCGTTTAAAGTGTAGTTATATTATAGTAGTTTGGTAATTACCTCACTTTTTAATTGTAGCTCCACAACAAGGGATAGCCACGTTAAGAGGAAAATCTGCGGTTTCCACATCAATTTTGGACTTTACCATTCTTGAAGAATAAAACGTATGAATGCCTCATGAGCTGAGTTAAATTGTCTAAACCCCATCAAAACCCAAAATATAAACTTGTTTTACTCATTTGTTTTGTAAACAAAGTAATTGTAAACAAACACTAACGTTACAACCTCAACATGATTAAAAGTAAACTATATGTCGGTCAGTCCTTGCATCCTTTCCATCTATTTACCAAATCAGTGGCCAAATCATTGTCTGCTTTGCTATGGTTTGAAGGGAAAATTGCTCCTTTAAGTCTCCAAATAAGTTAGCTTGCCTCTATTATTGTCAAGATGTCATCTTTGTCCTTCCTCCCAATTACCTATGGACAATTCCATGGTAACGGAATTACGCTGAGACCTTTTCACTTCAAATGTTACCAAACCAAAAACTGGGATTTAAACATTAGGACTTATTTTAACAATTTCAGCTGAACATTTTACAACTAAACTGGAAGAAATGTGCAGATGCAAAGTTTGGTAACAGATTTTTTGTAAAATCTCCCTCAGTTTTTTTATGTGGCCACGTTTTCCATAAACTGTTAAATATCTGCTCTGAATTAAGATTCAAAGATGTCTGGAGAAAGAATGGGGTGTCAGCATGACATGACACCTTGACTTTTGGTTATTGAACTACAGTAAGTGAAGTGGATTTACATCACAGAATTACACCATGGGTCCGTCCCTATGATTGGTTCAGATTTGGTCTGGCCAGGGCGGACTGACCAAATGTCAACTACTTTTCAACGTCCGTGGATGTCCGGTGTCGGTCGATGCTCAGTGGGTGAGGATGCTTGTGACAGTAAATGGAAAGGTGGTATGTGTCATTAACTGAAGATATAAGAGAGTGAGAAGGAAGGGTGACCAGACTGTTTTCAGTATTGCTTTGACCACCAGTTATGAGCTGAAACATAACAGTATGCCAGTGGGAGGGAGGACAGTAGCAGGTGGCCCAACTGTGGTTTGTGACTACTATGATTTCCCATTGTAGTCAATTAAATTGCAGTAATTCCTTGACTGATAAATCGGTAACAGAATTATGAGTTTTAATCACTTAAACTTGATATCATTAAAAAACACAAACAAATTACTTCTGTGAACTTTCATTATCCTTCATCTCTCATGAGAGAGAGAGAAATTACAAAATATCTTAAAGATATGTGGGTTTTTGAGAACAGAATTACTAGGCACAAGGGGTTGTTACTTTTTTTGTCAATAGTTGTTTATCATTTATAATGAATATGACATTACACCATTACATAACACTAATAAAACATAACATCCAACAAGACAGCATCTTTCAACCAGATATTAAACAGAAAGTAAAAAATAAATAATAATATGAAAATGTAGTACAAAAAAACTCCCATTACGCATACATCTGTACTAACTTATACCCTAGCTTCTCATCCACACGTCCAGTCCCTTATAGGGTTGTTTTTGAAACTTACAAAAGCCATATAATTTCTCCAAAACTAAATATAAGTGTTAATATTAGTTGGCGGGTGTCTTTACTTCACCATTATTATGTTTCAACTTATTTCTAATATCTTTTAAGACTTTTTATGGTAGATGTTGTCGAAGACCCCTTTTCCATCGGTTTGACCAGAAATCAAAGCATTTGCTTATTCCACATTTATAGGATGGGAAAATGTTCATAAATGACACCAAATTTGACATGCTCCTATGAACTTCATATGTTGGTGCTCATGTGTCCTTTTTAAATGGAAATGCCCCTATCCACATTGGCACTCCAATGCCTTCTAGTAGCACAAAGTGCCAAAGTGATTCTACTATGAAATGTGACCACCATTTGTGACCCGAATTTTGTTGCTGTCACTGGAGTTATTGCATAGCCTAAACATTACAGTGATTCATTTCTCATTGAGTGTATAACACATAGCTAGTACTGTAGCAGCATATGTACCTTAACATGAGAGATCATAGATCTGGTCCAGGGCGTTAGTTTGCGTTCCTCCACTGCGCATTCCTTAGTGTCCTGTATGTGACTTCAGATGAGCTTTTTGAGGTGCCAGCAGTGCCCTGCACTCACTCTAAACAGGTTTGTGTTATGGGTTGTCTCTGCTGCTGTGTCTAACAACATTGACTCACAAGCAGAAAATAATGTTTATTGAAAATGCCATGACTGTTAGGCTTTATCAGTATGTCCACTGAGTCATGCATATGATGGCGATCGATGCATCAATCATGCAAGACATCAACCTGGTAGAAGCCGGGCAACAATGCACTGCCTGTCACGAGCGAATGTGTGTAGTAAGCCTACAGGAGTGGATGGAGGCTAGGATAGTGGGGTTTTAAATTATGAGCCTACTGTTTAAAAAGGAAGTGTGGATTCTAAGGAAGAAAGTTAAGAAATAGGCCTAGAGCAGTGTAGCAAAGTAGACTGTTGTTGTCAGTTGATCACCATCAGCCAGCTCAGGGTTCTCCTGTCACTCCTGGGCACAGTCAGACTGAGGGGGTTGGAGGTGTTGCTGCTGATCAGAGCGCTCACCTTTTGATAGTTTTTCTGGTCTGTTGTCATGTGGTTGTGAATTGAGTTTTCTTTTTGAAGGGTTTTTAGAGCCAGTCTTTGTCTATCATACTTTAGCAAGATATAATGTGTCTTGTCTGCCTGTTACTCCAGCTGACTCATGTCTCCTCGTGTTGTGTAATGTGGAAACCGGAGATAGTGCTGCTGCAGTGGATGGTTCTAACATTAGGCCTATTTGCTGTCTGTCCCACCGTCCGAAGGGGAATGTAGAATTTTTCTGTCAATGCTGGGATTCTGCAATGGCACCGCGAAAAATGTATTCAGTTATTGTTAGGCCGCCTAATTACACATCACATCATAATGAATTCGCATAGTTAGCCTCTACATTTCCAATTAGAAATGTCTTGTGTCTAAAACAGGTATGCCTTTCTATGACATCAGTTTCAACTTTTCTGTTCTTTAGCTTTGGATGTGGTGTGGCCAGGGCCAGTGTTCATAAAGTGTCTCAGAGTAGGAGTGCTGATCTAGGATCTGTTTATTATAAATATATAATAATAAACTGGGGCAGCAGGTAGCCGAGTGAGAGTTTTGGGCCCGTAACCGTAAGGTTGCTGGATCGAATCCCCGAGCTGACAAGGTAAAGCATTTGTCGTTCTGCCCCTGAACAAGGCAGTTAACCCACTGTTCCTAAGCCGTTTGTTCTTAACTGACTTGCCTAGTTAAATAAAGGTACAAAAAAAATATATATATATATATAATTTCATTTCTCTTTTTTTCTTAACCCCCCCAAACACACACACACAATTTCTCCCCAATTTCCTGAAATGAAATTGGTAGTTAGTCTTGTCCCATCGCTGCAACTTCCGTACGGACTAGGGAGAGGCGAAGGTTGAGAGCCGTGCGTCCTCCGAAACACGACCCCGGCAAGCTGCTGCTGCGCCACTTTGGAGTCTAGGATCAGTTTGAACTTTTGTATCATAATGAACAAGATCACATGGCCACGGGGACCTGATCCTAGATCAGCACTACGCTGCGTTGTTTTATGAATACAGACCCAGTCTACAAGGCGAGGGCAAGGTGTTGTTGATTATACGTAGCAAAAATATCGGTACCCACCCAGGCTATTCTTTCCCTGTAGGAGTGAATCACCTAGACTTGAGAGAGGCCTGTAACCTGATCAAGGCTACATGCATGACTGGTTTCCATCCAGCCAGCCATCCCAACTTCCATCAATCAGAGCTGTCCTATTGAAATAACTCTACGTGTGCAGTACATGATATGTAGGGATGCGTATCCCAGCAAACTTGCTATCATAGACCATCTATCGCATGTCCATATATTATAGTAATGTCATAGTACCATATCTGCGTCCGAAATGCCACCCTATTGCCTATTTAACATACTACTTTTAGGGAATAGGGTGCCATTTGTGATGCAGACCCATGTCTAAACGGGAGGCTAATACATGTATATGAAATTGTGTTATGCGTTCACATCAGTATATGACCAGATATTGTAACATTGAGCACGTGCATACACTCCAGCAGCTTTATAATTGTTAAATTGTTTTGTCTTTTTCAGATTTGTTTCCTGCTGTTTGCGGTACTCTACATTGTGTCGTACTGCATCATCACCAGATACAAGAGGAAAACGGGTACGTAGTCTTGTTCTGTTTTTTATGATGATTGTACTGAAACTACGAACTTCAAATTATAGTTTCTAGTCTGTGGCTTCTGTCTCATGCGATGGTGGCTGTGAGCAGAGACTCAATTCGTCAGGACATGGACTCTAAAGGATAGGATAGGTACTTTATTAATCCCCGAGGGGAAATTTCTTCGTCAAGCAGCTACGAAAAAACACAGGGCAGGTGCAAAATGCCAGAACGAAAATACACAAAAGACAGATACACGATACATGATACATAGAGCGACAAAATGAAAAAGTATTGAAATACAAGAAGTCTGGAGTGCAAAAAGCTATAAAAAGACATTGCATAGTATGGCTGAATATGTACACTATACATTGTTACAGAGTGTTAGGAGAGAGAATTTCTTTTATACAAATATTGCAAGTTGATCTAGATAAATAAGGAGTATTTGCATGGTTAACTATACTATACAGGTCAATGGCAAATAAATAAATAGCTATAAGTGCGTATGATAGTAGTGAGGGTAATAATAGTTTACTTAATATACAGTCTGGTTAAATTAACAGGCAAGTGAATATTTTGCATGGTTAAATTAACTGTACAGGTAAATATACAGTTACATTTACAGGTAAATTAATATTTGCATGTTTACTTTAACTGTACAGGTAAATGACAGGATAAGATATTTAAATAGCTAAATGTGTGTATGATATAATTTAGGGTAATAATAGTAATTCCCTTAAAATACAGTCCTTAGTGCAGGGTTTAATTACAGATAAATGCACGTATTGTACATTAGATATACTAAAAGCAATGAAAAAAGATACAACTGACAGGATACTAATATGCATTCCTGAGTGAATGACTACGTAAGTTCAGTCCAAGAATTACTTACAAAGCGTCTAAAGCGTTCCACAGAGTTGCAAAGAAAAAGTCATATCTTCCTCTGTCCAGTGTCTGTGTTCTCTTGTCCATCTTAATCTTTTCTTTTTATTGGCCAGTCTGAGATATGGCTTTTTCTTTGCAGCTTTGCCTAGAAGGCCAGCATCCCGGAGTCGCCTCTTCACTGTTGACATTGAGACTGGTGTTTTGAGGGTACTATTTAATGAATCTGCCAGTTGAGGACTTGTGAGTCGTCCGTTTCTCAAACTAGACACTCTAATGTACTTGTCGTCATGCTCAGTTGTGCATCGGGGCCTCCCACTCCTTTTTCTATTCTGGTTGGAGACAGTTTGCCCTGTTCTGTGAAGGGAGTAGTACACAGCGTTGTACGAGATCTCCAGTTTCTTGGCAATTTCTCGCATTGGAATAGCCTTAATTTCTCAGAACAAGAATAGATTGGACTTTTGAGCCTGTATTCGAACCCACAAATGCTGATGCTCCAGATACTCAACTAGTCTAAAGAAGGCCAGTTTTATTGCTTCTTTAATAAGCACAACATTTTTCAGCTGTGTTAGCATAATTGCAAAAGGGTTTTCTAATGATCAATTAGCCTTTTAAAATGATAAACTTGTATTAGCTAACACAACGTGCCATTGGAACACAGGAGTGATGGTTGATGATAATGGGCCTATGTAGATATTCCATTAAAAATCAGCTGTTTCCAGCTACAATGGTCATTTACAACATTTAACAATGTTGACACTGTATATCTGATCAATTTGATGTTATTTTAATGGCAAAAAATGAGCTTTTCTTTCAAAAACAAGGACCCCAAACTTTTGAACGGTAGTGTTTGTGTATATATGTGTATATATATTTGTTACTGCTTGACTAAAACAATCTCGGTCGACCAACAGCCTAGCGACCAAACAATCAACCAGTCGACTAACACAACAGAATGTGGAAAAAGTCAAGGGGTGTGAATATTTTCTGAAGGCACTGTACCTGGTGAAAATGTATACATTTTAAATAAGCTTCCGGTGCATTTGCTGTCCAGTACTGGGAAATGCAATCACTCTTTGGCTATTCATTCTGAGTGAAAGGATTCTCACAAGACCAAAACTATATGGCTTTCACATAATGTTCCGTACGATGAAAATAACGACCCCCACACCCACGTTAAGTGTGTTGATGGTCCATGACCATGGATAGAAATGGGCCTATAGCCAGCCTAACTGCTAGTTTGACTATGTAGAATCAAAGTAGAAGAATCACTAGATGTAGTCATGAACTCTCTTCCACACCCATTTGTTCTTGGACAAGTATGGAATGTCCAGTTCCCCCTGGTTTCTCTAAGCTCCTTTTAAAAGTAGACTCCTCCACGTCAAAGATCCTCTGTGAAAATCAAGGCTGTTCTTTCCTATGCACACAGGTGACTACAGTACAGTAGGTACACGTATCAGTCCTGAATGGCACCCTATTCCCTACATAGGTCCTATGGACCATGGTCAAAAGTAGTGCACTGTATAGAGAATAGAGTGCCATGTGGGGCAGGCCCATAGACTTAAGCCCGTAGGAAAAAGGGACTCCCTAAGCCAGGTACATTGATGCATTAAAGGTAGTCCGACCCAGGATTTGAACCGGGCAACATGTGATTTGTAGTCCCAAGAGGCCCTTTGGGGTCTCTGTAGTGTTCACTTGCTGTACCTGCTGTGACTAAAGTGGTTTCCTCTCCCTCAGATGATCAGGAGGACGAAGATGCCATCGTCAACAGAATATCGTGAGTGGAACTACTTTCAATAAAGTTGTTAAGTTATTAAGAAATAGCCCTACTTCTAGTATCTCAGTGTTTCCTGAACCGATCCTTGTGACCCTCAGCTGTTCCACATATTTGTTATATTCCAACACTAACACACCTGATTCAACTAACTAAGGACTGATTAGGTGAATCATCAGGTTTGCTAGTGTTGGAACGGCTCAGGGTCACAAGGACCGCTTTGGGATACACTGGTGTAGCCTATGTCTTGATTCGAATGGCTGCTGTGGCTTGTCTTTCACGTTGCACGCACCACTGCACACTGGGCCTAACCAACACAACTCTTGTAGTAAAGCAGAAACAATAGGCCATATGTGTGCGGCCCACTTTGTCATTTGTCATCTTTGGTCCAGCTAATGGTGATATTGCAAGAGGGAACGGCTGAGCAAAGTAAATGGTGTAGCATTCCACGTGAATTTGATTCTCGAGCCATATATCACGGAGGACCAGAACAGATGGTGTAGTGTAGTCCTCTGGCCGGCAGAATCTGCCAACCTCCACATGTAGGCTACAGCCCAGGCCTCTGCTCTGCTGGGATGCCAGGTTGGAGGGGAGGGAGGGAGGGATAGAGATTCACATACAGCTCATAGACACTGAAGTGGCCATCTGCTCCACTACTATTTAAGTTAAGTGGTCGACTGTGGTGTGTCCCAAATGGAACCCTATTCTCCATGTAGTGCACTACTTTTGACCAGAGCCCCTTTTGACCCCGTAGGGGATATAGAAGATTAAGTGCCATTTGGGAAGCAGCCTGCTGCACTAAACAACTTAATTCCCTTATTATTAATCCCTGTCGCACTGCGTAAGAAGGTTCTCTATTAATGTAATCTAACACTAATCCTTTAATGACAGTTATAATTGAGTAATCAAATGAGTGTGTGGACACAGCTCATGTAGATGCATTTGAATGCTGATGTGTAGAGCTGTGACACTGCCATTCTTATATGAATGAATACTGTAAGACAGGGGTAGCATACTAGATTCAGACGCGGGATGATTTTTGTCAGAGCGAATGGTTGGGGGTTTGGAACATAATTATATAAATTTGTACACTACACTTTTTTTTTTTACCTTTATTTTACTAGGCAAGTCAGTTAGGAACAAATTCTTATTTTCAATGAGGGCCTAGGAACAGTGGGTTAACTGCCTTGTTCAGGGGCTTTGATCCAGCAACCTTTCGGTTACGGGCAAAACACTCTAACCACTGGGCTACCTGCCGCCCCAGACAAATTGACCATAACTATGCCCAACTATGCCCAAAAAGAGATTGTATTTGAAAATAACAATCATTCATACCTTGATTACATTGAGACACGACGTTGAGACACGATAACATAATCAAACTCATTTTAGCTGGTGATGTTAATAAAACTAAATATCGTTTCAAAAAATCGCTTGTGGGCTCGTTTAGCCCGCCGGCCGCCTGTTTATCGACACTGTAAAATACTGTATGTGTCCAAGTTCTTAACAAGCTGTGTGATTTCGCAGCAAACTATACTTTCTTACTAATTCCTCTCTTTCTCTCTCTCTCTCTCTCTCTCTCTCTCTCTCTCTCTGTGTGTGGCCCCCCCCCCCCCCCCCCACAGACTGTACCTGTGTACCTTCACCCTGGCCATGTCGGGTGGGGCTGTTCTCCTCCTACCTTTCTCAATCATTAGTAATGAGATCCTGCTCTCCTTCCCCAAAAACTACTACATTCAGTGGCTCAATGGGTCCCTCATCCATGGTCAGTAGTGTCATTCACATTTCATCTTGTTTGTTTGTTTCCCCTGTATAGCGCTCTACTTTTGACCAGGGCCCATAGGGTTCTGGTTGAAAGTAGTGCACTGTGTAGGGAATAGCGTGCCGTTTGGGACGCAGTCTTTATGTGGATTGACTTTGTGCTTTCGATTTTGTAGTTCTAGCTTTAGAAAAGTAAGCCCAGGTCTCTTTGGATTTGGTTCACTAACCACACGTAACATAGCAGAATCACTCCTTTTATACATCCAGTCACAAAGATCTGTTTCCATCAGACTGGTGGTGGCTGTGTCCTAAATGGAATTCCCTGTAAATTGCACTACTTTTGACCAGAGCCCTATAGGAATAGGGTGCCATTTAGGACACACCCTGGTGGTTTATCAGAAAATGTTACATTAGTCAAGACCTGATTTTATATTTGTGAGCATGACTGCAAAGCATGCCTAAACCATCCCAACAGCACTTGCCACCAACCCTAGTCCCAGAGATCTACAGGGGGTGAAGGCTTTTGTTCTAGCCCTGCACCTTATTCTACACACCTGACTCATGTAATCAACATGTCATTAGCTGAAACAGGTGTGGTGTGGTAGTGCTAGTCTAGAACAGAAGTCAGCACACCCATAGCTCTTCAGGAACAGGGTATTAGTAAGCTAATGTAGCAGGTGTAGAAGAAACGCCTGGAACTAGATCCCCTACATACTGGTCTTGACAAGAAGAATTAAAAACTTGGGGGAGGTTCTCTTCTGCATTGTTCAACCAATCCAGTAAATGTGGAGGTCGCGTTGCATCTGGTTGTTGGGGACTCGGGAGAGGCTAGGGTATTACAAACATCTTCATTTGCAGTCACAAGGGGGCATCAGAGTCCATGGTTTAGCAGATCACTGCAGGAAAAGATGGTGGTCAGTGGATACAAATGTGCTTTCTATCTATCCAAAGCAACGCTTTCTCGTGAGACTAGAGACGTGTCCCAAATGGCACCCTATTCCCTATAGTGCACTATATAGGGTAGTAGTGCACTATGTAGGGAATCGGGTAGCATTTATGATGCACCCGAGGTCTGAGGATAATGTGTTCCATTGCAAGGTGTGATTTCTATGATTTCTGTCATGTTGAATTTTGCTTGGTGACAATCTTGGAAGATTGATTGATTGTTTTAATTGATCATGACTAGCTGGAATGTTGCCCATACAGGCCTGTGGAATCTGGTGTCGCTCTTCTCCAATCTCTGCCTCTTCGTCCTGATGCCTTTTGCCTATTTCTTCCTGGAGTCCGAGGGATTTGCTGGATCAAAAAAGGTACAAAACGCATGGTTGCTAAAACCTGTGTATTTTAGTTTTTACATGCTCTTGTAGTATTGCTGAACTTATTTGGTATCTCCATTGTTTTCACACAACTGTTTGCAATTGTCAACAGTCCACTGTGCCATATCAGAACTACACCTTCTTCATTAATCCTAATGATAATGGCTATTGAGTCGACTGTCATAAGCAGAGCAGGTTGTGGAGTAGATAGTTTCAGTCTCTTTTGTTTGTCTGCCTTTCATTGTCTAAGAATATCTATTAATTCCAGTTTACATTCTGTCTGTCTGTCTGTCTGGGTGTGAGAGGATGTCTAGTGACAGCAGCAGGTGCCTGGTCCTTGCCCTCTCTCTGACTCTCATCAGTTGATGGTAACTGCGACCGCAAAAACCTCATTAACCATGAAACAACGACAATCTGGTCTTCGGCGTCTGCCACATCCTGACAAGCCGTTCCAATAAGCCAGACGCTGCGAACAGTTCAACACCACGGCATCGGCCCCAGTGATTTAGGGCCTGATTCGGCCCCCCTCCTCTGCCCTAAAATAAAACTTCAAAAGGACAACCTAATAATCGAGTTGTAAGCCTCAGCGAACTTCCTCGTTTAATTAATTACCCCTGAAAAGAGGCTGGGGCCCGTGTTCTGCGAGTCCATAAAGACAGAACAACATGACGGCACAATAGAGCCTAAAAAGCGCGGGGAAAGATCGACTTTTAATACACCTCTATCCTGTGTCACAGTTTGAAACCCCTCTGGTTTATGTGCCTCCTGGCAAACTTACATAAAAATGTGTCTGTTACTGTAGTTTACAGCCTCGTTTTTTTGGGCTCGGCTGCTAATTTGTTTCATTTGGATTTCTTGTAATAAAGTCCAGGATGGCTAGGAAGTGGAACACACTGGCCTCTGTCACTTTATGATTTTCTACCCTATAATTTTGAACTTATTGACTGTTGCTTGCTACTGATCATCCGTAAATTTGCTGAGAGGAAGCACTGCTTAATGTTGGCTACACATCCAGGTATATTTGTGTGTATGTGTGGAGAACAGATGAAAGCACCCTACCGAGTCACTCATAAGACCGACCACAGGATGACATTAAAAGCTTGATATAAGTTTTTATAATGTGATATTAGCCCTGTCCCAATAGGAGTATTAGAGACTTGAGTATTAGATTTCAGGGGTTTATGTGACCATAATGTTACGCTACTGAAAAGTCCCTTTGACTGCGGAAATGAAGTGAATGATGAATTTAACTGGTAACTGTTTAAGTCAGGCTTTTCATGTGGCTTTGTTTACTTTTGATGAGGGCACTAAAGCTCTGAGTTGAATTGAGATTGAAATGTTCTATGCTTTTTTTTTTTTATTAGCCTACTCAGATGTTCTGTTGTCCAGATGATTAACAGTCTTTCAAATTGTCCAAATTGTGGATGAATCGGAATTACTAGCGGCCCAAATGTGTTTATGAACTAACTTTTTTTATTCAATGGCATAGAATACCCCACAATAACCTTATACCTATTACTCTCTCTGACTTTCTTAGCTGAAAAGATTTGTTACTAATGGTTGCAAAATCCTTTTAAATTCATTGCAGAGAAGTAGCAGATTTTAAATGTCATTTTATAGTTGAGCATTTTGGCTCCTGGTCTTGTTCCAAAAACCCATTTACGCTGCAGACCGTGTGCCAGCCAGTCATCACCTCATGCTTACACAGAGATATCAGACCAGCTCTACTTTGATGAATGCACCACCTTTTAGGGTTGGTTGATTTAAGCCAGGGATGGGCAACTGGTGGCCCCAGGCCCCCCCCCCCCCCCCCCCTCCATTTTCTAGGCCCGTGGATACATTTTTTGGGAACTCAGTCAGAGTCTAAATTACTGTTGAGAGTTAGAAAAGTATAATGCACAAGGTGCAATGAAAAAATGTGGTTGTGCATCAGTGGTTTTTCTCTTTTTATGTCAGTCACTCAATTATCCCATGTCAGCAAAAATGCTTTCGATTGGTAAGTTAGTCTAGCCATCTATCTAAACTTATAGTATTCGTAGTTGAATTACCGACTGGGGGGCCCCATTGATTTTGTTAGTCTCTCTCACGCCGATATCATTTTAAAAACTGCAAACATTTCTCTCCACCAGTCCACCCTATGGCAGAATTGCAGTCAATTATCTCTAAAATGGCGAAATTTTCTCTCCGCACCTGTGGCAAAATGTGACGAATTACAGGAAATTAACTCAAATTCATGTTTAACTCAAAGTTGCCAATCCCTGATTCAAGCTAGAATTCAAACAGGTTTTTTTTTTCTTCATATTTTGGCTATGTTTGTTGGATATAATGTTTTTGAAGTATTACGTTTTTTGTACCTCTTTTGTTTTTATATATTAAAGATCGATGACCTATTAATTATCTTTAACTATGAATTATTTTGGTTTTAGCGTATATTAACTGGTGTGGAGTGTAAAGGCCCTGTTGTGTATTCACCACCAGTAGATGGCATGGTTATGATGGTCGGTCAGAATCTGTATGATTGACTACTGGCCTGAGTGGCCTAGGCCCTATAGTCTCTCCTTTGCCTTGGCCTCGCAGCTATCCTAGTCCATCCAGACAACCTCATTTCAAAGGCTTACAAAAAAGAACTTGCTCTCCCATTGTAGGCATAATACTTTATAGATCCCCTCTGGATGAGAAGTCTCCAGTTCAGATAGAAACATTACATCAACAAAGCTGTTATAAAGTATTGAGTGGCGTGCCTTTTTTTTGTCTTCCTCCCAATATTCTGTGGATCCTCTCCTTCCTTGGTTTACGTTCCAAATTGCATCCTATTTCCCATAAAGTGCACTACTTTTGACCAGGGTCCATAGGGCTCTGGTCAAAATGAGTGCACTATACAGGGGATAGAGTGCCATTTGGGACACAGACTTAGTCTGACCCAGAGAGTGACCCAGCTATGGGCCAGCAGTTTTCATATGTTGCTTAAAGAAGCTCCTCATCAATCGCCTTAGGGCTAAACCCTGTGATGAAGAAAAGTGTGTTTATTGTGGAGGGGAAACGTCTGAGCTGAGTAAACCGCCTTGTGTTACTAAGATACTCTTCTTTGTTGGCGCTCCACAATGGAGCCTAGATGTTTATTTCAAATCTCCCTGCACATGTAGACATTTTTCCCAGGCCTTCGCTCTGGCAGGGATGGCCGGAGAATATAAAGTGATGTTTACATACCTTCCTTTAAGGTCAGAATGTCTTGCGAAAAGCCCCTCTTTTACAATGTCCATCGCCATGGCAGCATATTACTTTGAGCTAAGAATTTCTTGTTTTCATCTCTCTGTCTTTCAAACAAAATGATCAGCTCCTAGAGGGACTGTGTTAAAATTGTTTTAATGTAATTGTCAGTTATTTATTTAATAGCTTGTGTTGTGTTTTTGGTGTATTAGACCTTTTTCTGTTGGTTAGAAAGATATATATATATAGTGCCTGCTATACAAGCCTGAGGTTCAAGTCCAATGTTAATAGTGTGAGTTGGATTTCAAGGTAAAAGTCTTATTCATTGCTTTGATCCTGGGTTTTGGCACAGCAAAAGTTGTATTCATGATTTAAAGCGACAATATGTAACTTTTTGGGCGACCCGACCAAATGCACATAGAAATGTGAGTTATAGATCTGTCTTTCTCATTGAAAGCAAGTCTAAAAAGTGGTAGATCTGTTCTTTGTGAGCTATGTCTATGCTTCCCGTTCTTCCGTTTGGTTTTGAGTCTTGTAGATCAGCTGAAAATACAATATTTTTACTTATGGAAAATATATTTCACAGCTGTATAGCTGGTACAATGATTCTCTACACATTGATTGCTTGTTTTGTCACATACACTGAAATTTTTGCAACCAGGAAATGAAGGAGTAATTTCTGCATATTGTACCTTTTATTAAGGTAGCCCAATCAGCCGCCAGATGGCAGTAATATTCTTTTTACTTTGTTTGTCATCTGCGTCCGACTTTAATGTACCCAGCCGGCAATACAGTGCTTTCAGAAAATATTTTTCCATATTTTGTTGCGTTACAGCCTGAATTAAAAATGGATTATATTGCAAATGATTTTGTCACTGGCCTACACGCAATACCCCATAATGTCAAAGTGGAATTATGTTAATTGACATTTTTACAAATGAAAAGCTGAAATATCTTGAGTCAATAAGTATTCAACCCCTTTGTTATGGCAAGCTTAAATAAGATCAGGAGTAAAAATGTACTTAACAAGTCACATAATAAGTTGCATGGACTGCAATTATAGTGTTTAATATGATTTTTGAATAACTGCCTCATCTCTGTACCCCACACATACAATTAAATGTAAGGCCCCTCAGTCGAGCAGTGAATTTCAAACACAGACTCAACCACAAAGACCAGGGAAGTTTTCCAATGCCTCGCAAAGAAGGGCACCTATTGGTAGATGGGTAAAAAAAAACAAAAAACTTTGAGCAATACATCTAGTTACTACAAAGATACAGGCGTCCTTCCTAACTCCGTTGCAGGAGAGGACGGAAACCGCTCAGGGATCTCACCATGAGGCCAATCGTGACTTTACAACCTTTATAGAGTTTAATTGCTGCAATAGGAGAAAACTGAAGATGAATTAACAACATTGTAGTTACTCCACAATACTAACCTAAATGACAGAGTGAAAAGACGGAAGCCTGTACAGGCGACCGGCTCTTACATAAAATATCCTTAATTCGTACTTAACTCTATTTAATGGCCCGTCGGCCTCGAAAAAAGGGTAAATATGCATACTGTTTTAATAAAACACAATTTTTCACTACCATGCTAGAGTGGCTAATGCTACTTCCTGATGTTGCATACCGCGTTCAGCCAGGGGAAACAACAGACTGCTGCAACCTGATTGGCTGAACGCGGTGTGCAACATCCAAAAATGGTGGTGGAAAATTGTGTTTTATTAAGACGGTCATTTCTTCTTTTGAAGACTTATCAGCCTGACACCTTGGTAATGACAACAAGATGGAGTCCTTGTCGGGGAAATAAACCTGAGGAAAACATCAAAAGGAGCCTACTGAAGCCTCTAAGTCCCTGTAAATCCCTTTTGTTTTCTGGCTCCCATCTAATGTATTGAGCTTGGGAGCAAATGGCTCAGGTTAATTTAGAAGGCTTTACATTACAACTTAAAAAGGGGAGTGCTAGTGAGGCATGATTTTTACGGCATAGTTTTTTCCTCTCGTCGTACAAGACCGATATGAATCGAATGAGCGCGCTACGACTTGACGCAAACTATTTCCCATGCGCCCACTGCTGTGTCGTTGGGGCGAGTCTTTAGAAGTTTAGTTTGCGGCAGCTTTACAGGGGGAGGGTCTCCAGTCCCCTCCAGACCAGCGACTCCCTCTCTGCTTTCTGTCTCTGACACGGCCGGGGCTGAAGGGTACACTAATAAGGGCCCTTGGCATCTGGCGTATCTTTACCAAGCAGAGGCAGAGAAGTGGACTGGCTGGGAGTGGTGGATTGGGGTCGGCCCCCTCCCTCCATCCCTCTGTCCCTCCATCCCACACACGCTCCTGTCGGGGAGTGGAGCGATGGGCAGTGGGATGATCTCTGCCACTGTGCGCTGACCTGCTGCAGATTAATGGGACTGGAGGGAAGGAAGCTGTCTGAATGTCTGGGTCTCTGTGGCGCTCAACCTCTCCCATGCATCCCATGCTATTCTTTATTCTATCCGTCACTAGTCCCTCTCCTCCTGCCTCATTCTACTCCTCTCCTGTCCCCCTCTCTCGGTCTCTCTGCCCCGCCCTTTACCGTTACTTTTTTCTCCCTCTCCTCACTCGTTTGCTCAGACCTCGTTTTCTCCCTCTCTCTGTCCCATCTCATTTCCCATCACTCTCTCTCTTTCTTTCCCTCTCTGTCTTTCTCTGCCCTGGGGATGCAGAGGGAATAGCACACAATGACATTTGGCTCTAATGGAACACCGCGTGTGCACGCCTTTTGGGCCCTGTTTAAAATTAGTGCACTACATAGGGATTAGCGTGCCATTCAGGATGCTGACACTGTCTAGCTATGCTTTCTCAAGGACATGCATGTATCCATTGTGCTGAACATAGCAGTACCGAGATATGGCGTTTCTGAGCCTACAGAGTAAGAGGGTGGCATTGAGCCGTTCAGTGTTGATATTAGGGCAACCAGTGTCTTCACAGGTCCAAAAAGTTGCATCTGAACGGAACTGACCTCTGGATTTCTTACACGACCCCTCCGAACCGACCCGGTAATAAAACAATTAAAAGAGAGCCCCAAAAAATGTCTCTGCTAAGTTTCCCTCTGGTTAAGGGATAGGTTTAGGCAAGCTATAAGTCATCAACTTTCCCTAACCTAAAGCAATAGGCTTTACGCAGAGCCGTGGTCGGGTCCACTAGGGTATATCAGCTGTAAGTTAGTTAGACCTCTAATTCAGTGTCCCCTGGGTTGCTGGTGGTTTGGAATGGCTCGGGTGGGTGTATATATATATATACTGTATAGAGGTGGTGTACACATTTAGAATAGAAACATCTGGATGCCATGGCGCTCTCCCTTCTACCGGGAGAAAGCCTCTCTGATGTGATGATTGGATTTGCCTATTTTTAAACACGTTTTTAAACACTACGTTTTCCACGTTGTGATGATTGTGGCGACTGTCTGCATTGCTCACCATTGTAATGAAAAAACATATCTTCAGTACTTAAGAAAATAATTATGCTGATTTGTTATGAAAGCGCAACAAGGAGAATCCAGGGTATAAGTAATGGAATATGTTATGTGATACGTGATTAATTCAGATCCTCTGCTTCCCAACACTTGGTCAACCTTTGTCTGACACTCCACAGGAATAATATTTGGGGAGGTGACCGGCATTGCCTTTGCCCTAAATGATCTGAATGGGTAATGATTTGAGTCTTATAAATGATTGAGAGGCCTGGACTAGAGGGAATACACCTTCAGCATGGCATGGGCTGCTGGTTAAGGTGGACCGAGGCGCCCGAGCGGATCCGCCTCCTGCAGCAGGCCATGCAAGGTCCTATCCATCCCAGAGCCTCCTTAAGAGAGTGTGTGTGGGACGTGACAGACGTCCCTGAAAGCGTTCCTCTCTCACCTCTTTCACCTCTGGGGACGAGATGCGCTCAGACATTCAACTGCTCTCCTCTCCTCCACCATCTATCTATTTCTCTCTCCCCTTCCCTCCCTCTCCTCATCTCTCGGCATTGAGATCTCCCTATTGGCCAGTTCAGCTCTGATGTGAGCCGCTAGACTGCAGCATCACAGTAGTTATGTAGCCTGTGCTCAGTAGGAAGAATGAACACATTGGAGGATTGAGGTTTCACTAAGCAGGTCAGGATAAAGGGCCTGTCATTATACCATGTTAGACCAGTGCACTATTTAGGGAATAGGGTGAGGTTTATTAGGTCTACTGAGGGAATATCTCTGCATTTTAAATGGCACCCTATTCCCAAAATAGTGTACTACTTTTTTTTCCAGGGCCCATAGGGCTATATAGAGATTAGGGTGCCATTTGAGACAAAGACTGTACAGTATATTCAAAACTCCTTTCCTCACTTTAGAGACTCCGTAGGCCTGCCTGCCTGCTGAGGTGCGGCAGACCGTATCAGACATGGCCACACTGGGGCGCTCTAGACTAAACCCACTGCTGTGCTAGAAAATTCTACACAGGTCCCTTCTATCTAGCCTACATGTGGGGTGGGGTGGGGTGGGGTGGGGACGTACTTCAGTAATATGACATTTTATATGTATCCCAAATGGCTCCCTATATAGTGCGCTGCTTTTGACCAGGGCTCATAGATAGTGCACTATATTTAGATTTTACAGCTCCGCTGTCTGTGTGGATGAGACTGTTTGCTGAACGTGATTGGTTATCAAAATGGTTGTGACGATGGTGATAATGGTGGTTGTGATCATTGGTAACGTAAGCAGTTACATTACATGAAGGGATACCTTCAAACAGAGGATCACTGCACTATGTATAGTACCTGGCTTTAACAAATTCCACACACCAGTTAGCAGATGACCAGCTATCTAGTAACAAATTGATCATAGATGCCCAATTTGAGGCTAACCACAAGCCATGTGTAAGTCATGCTTTGCAGCTTATTCATATAGTGCCAGACAGAGAGATCTCCTCTACAGTGTTGTAAACAGAGGAAGCGTCCTAACTGGCACCCTATCTCCTTTTGACCAGAGCCCTATAGTGCACTATATAAGGAATATAGTGCCATTTGGAACGCAGACTTTGTTTCGGGTTCTTGTAGAGCCTGTCCACCTTCACTGGCGGCACGGGGGGTAAATGGACTCTGTGTGAACAGGTAGAGAAGACTTTATTAACCACTCAGCAGTCTGTGACCCGGAAAACCCAAATTACCACAACTCCTGTCTGCGCTGGGCCGCAGGGCCATGGGCGCGTTAAGAGCCCCCCTAATCACCCCCAGATGTAATGGGAAGCCTGCTCTTAATCTGCAGACAGTAGCGAGGCTTCACTTCAACTAGTTTTTTTATTTAACCGGACCCGGCTCTGAGTCTGGATAGCCCCCTTTTTATAGGCTGTATATACTGTTATAGAAGGTGCTTTAACATGGACTTCTCTGGGATCAGTTAAGTATGCGTGGGGCTGTAATATGGAACAGGGAATACGTCCCAAACAGCACCCTATTCCCTACATGGTGCACTACTTTTGATCAGGCCCCTATGAGCCCTGGTCGAAAGTAGTGCACTACATAGGGAATATGGTGCCATTTGGAACGTAGTCTGAATGTAAAGCAATGGCATTTAAAATTAGAGTGGGATTAGTGTGGGTGATTTTATAGAGAAGGCACTGTAGTAGCTACATTTGTTATTTGAAGCAACTACAGTGGGGAGAACAAGTATTTGATACACTGCTGATTTTGCAGGTTTTCCTACTTACAAAGCATGTAGAAGTCTGTAATTTTTATCATAGGTACACTTCAACTGTGAGAGACGGAATCTAAAACAAAAATCCAGAAAATCACATTGTATGATTTTTAAATAATTAATTTGCATTTTATTGCATGACATAAGTATTTGATCACCTACCAACCAGTAAGAATTCCGGCTCACAGACCTGTTAGTTTTTCTTTAAGAAGCCCTCCTGTTCTCCACTCATTACCTGTATTAACTGCAACTGTTTGAACTCGTTAACTGTATAAAAGACACCTGTCCACACACTCAATCAAACAGACTCCAACCTCTCCACAATGGCCAAGACCAGAGAGCTGTGTAAGGACATCAGGGATAAAATTGTAGACCTGCACAAGGCTGGGATGGGCTACAGGACAATAGGCAAGCAGCTTGGTGAGAAGGCAACAACTGTTGGCGCAATTATTAGAAAATGGAAGAAGTTCAAGATGACGTTCAATCTCCCTCGGTCTGGGGCACCATGCAAGATCTCACCTCGTGGGGCACACAATCCTGCAGCGCACGCAAGGTCCCCCTGCTCAAGCCAGCGCATGTCCAGGCCCGTCTGAAGTTTGCCAATGACCATCTGGATGATCCAGAGGAGGAATGGGAGAAGGTCATGTGGTCTGATGAGACAAAAATAGAGCTTTTTGGTCTAAACTCCACTCGCCGTGTTTGGAGGAAGAAGAAGGATGAGTACAACCCCAAGAATACCATCCCAACCGTAAAGCATGGAGGTGGAAACATAATTCTTTGGGGATGCTTTTCTGCAAAGGGGACAGGACGACTGCACCGTATTGAGGGGAGGATGGATGGGGCCATGTATCGCGAGATCTTGGCCAACAACCTCCTTCCCTCAGTAAGAGCATTGAAGTAGGGTCGTGGCTGGGTCTTTCAGCATGACAACGACCCGAAACACACAGCCAGGGCAACTAAGGAGTGGCTCCGTAAGAAGCATCTCAAGGTCCTGGAGTGGCTTAGCCAGTCTCCAGACCTGAACCCAATAGAAAATCTTTGGAGGGAGCTGAAAGTCCGTATTGCCCAGCGACAGCCCCGAAACCTGAAGGATCTGGAGAAGGTCTGTATGGAGGAGTGGGCCAAAATCCCTGCTGCAGTGTGTGCAAACCTGGTCAAGAACTACAGGAAACGTATGATCTCTGTAATTGCAAACAAAGGTTTCTGTACCAAATATTAAGTTCTGCTTTTCTGATGTATCAAATACTTATGTCATGCAATAAAATGCAAATGAATTACTTAAAAATCATACAATGTGATTTTCTGGATTTTTGTTTTAGATTCCGTCACTCACAGTTGAAGAGTACCTATGATGATAAAAATGACAGACTTCTACATGCTTTGTAAGTGGGAAAACCTGCAAAATCGGCAGTGTATCAAATACTTGTTCTCCCCACTGTAAGTGAGACTGCAGAAACACTGGTTTTGGGGAAACGGCAGTTTCTGCAATGTTTCATTCTATGAACCAAGATTGCATCCTAAATGGCACCCTCTTCGATAGTGCACCACTTTTGACCAGACCCCATACCAGCTCAGTGGCCTTGTGGGTAGTGTCCACCATGAGATTGGAAGGTTGGGGGTTCGACCCCCAGTCAAGTCATACCACAGACTCTAAAAATGGGACCCGACGCCTCTCTGCTTGGCACTCAGCATTAAGGTTAAGGATTGGGGTACCAAACTGTTGCACACTACAGAAACCAGGAGATGGCCATATGGGCCATTCTGGCTCAAACTAGGCTACCTACTTATTTAACATAGGACTCTGGTCATGGGCTCTGGTCAAAAGTAGTGCACTAGTATGTAGGGAATAGGGTGCCATTTGGAACTGGGCCCAAGTGATTCATTCAACTGATGGGTCATTTTTTAGAATGAGCTTGTTTTGCTGACCCTTCTTTGCCTCACTCAATTCCTAGGCAGTGTGAATAGCCTTAGGAGAACTTTGTAAAATCACAGCTTGTTATGAATAAAAACAGTAACATGGCTGTTTTTGTTCATCACTTCTCTCTCCTCTCCATCTGTGTGTGTTTCCTCGCAGGGCATTAAGTCACGGATTCTAGAGACCTTTGTGATGCTATTCCTCCTTGGACTGCTCATCCTAGGAATAGTCTGGGTGGCGTCCGCGCTCATCGACAATGACACAGCCAGTATGGAGTCACTCTATGGTAAGGCTATGGGGATTCTGATGGTGTTCCCAAATGGCACACTATTCCCAATATAGTGCACCACTTTGGAGCAGAGCTCTATGGGCCCTGGTCAAAAAGTAGTGGACTATATAGGGAATAGGTCCTGTCTGTGTTTCTAGCTGCGTGGTTTGATATTTGTTCAGCTTTTACTAATATCTCCTCCCTTTTCCTTCAGATCTCTGGGAGTTCTACTTGCCATACCTCTACTCCTGTATATCTCTGATGGGGGGACTGCTCCTCCTCAGTGAGTATTGTTGTTAAATCAATGTGAGCATATTCAATGGAATATGGGCAAATTAAATGGAATATTATCTCAGTTGACGATTGATGTGCGGCAAGTTCAGTAACACTTTTAATAGGGGCCTAAACTATACAAGTGTACGAAGTTTCATGCTTTTATGAAAAAGTGTGTGTGTGGGGGTGGGGGAGAATCACATATGGCTTGTATTAGAAGGTCATTTCTGTAGTAATCCCTGGGTCGCTAATGTGCTAGAAGTGTTTTGGTTGTGTCTCACCACTTCTTCATCCCCAGTGTGTACTCCTGTGGGCCTGTCCAGAATGTTCACAGTCATGGGCCAGTTACTAGTCAAACCAACCGTGAGTACTAACTTCCATTCCATTCTCTACCTCTGGAAATGCCTTCATCATTGTGTTTTAGAAGTGGCAGATGCCAGCCAAATAGCTGGCATACTAACCCTCATATGACTGGCTACCTAATTGACGTTAACAAATTGCGGTGTAGATGCCACATTCGATTATGAAGTTTGCAAATGCCCTCCGCAATATCTGGTTACTTTTTTCATTATGCTGGCTACTTCAGAGTTTTGGGAACACATTGCTACATGTACAGTATTTATGTGTACTGTAAAATGTTTTAATGACTTTATAAGTTTTGACGTAACGTTGGCTTTGATTAATTTGGTGACATGGTATTTCATAAAATTGATTATTCTAACGTTTTATTGATTACGTGATTTTATTAAATCATGCTAGAATTAAATGATTAATAACCTGGGGCACCACTGGAATCTGTCGTTTACAGAGTTACGATTCCAGAAAATAACTTTGCATATTATATATCTTATAACAGTCAATTATTAACCATACCTCTTATCAGTCTCATTCTGATGATCGTAAGATCTAAATCTGCATGAACCCTGGCGAACAGGTTTAATCCCCATTACACAAATTGTCTTAATCATTTATTTACTAACTAGCTAAATAAACACACAGTTACATATACTGTATATATACAATAGGATAGATCATACAGTGATTGCTAAACATGTCATGAAAAGTCCCTAGTGGACTAACCAGATATGACGGCTGGTTACACGAAGGAAAGGGGAGGGGTGATGAAAGAGCGGGAGATTGAAAGAGGGACCTAGGGAGATCTGCTCACATCAATATCACTACATATGCACTTTAACAACCGCCCATTCTGAAAAAGTGTATGTAATTATAGATATTTTACGATTGAGCTTGGCTTCGATAGATGGGTCGAAGCTGGAGTACTCTGGTTCAGCAGAGATCCCCCTCATCCAAAGGAGAGTCTTTCTGGTTGTGGTGTTGTAGAGCGGATACGTTGAAGTACCCTCAGTTCTTAGGAGATTGTCTGTCCTCGCCCTAGGCTGCGTTCTCAACTGCAGTTGATAACCGCAACGACTAGGATTTTAATCACTTCTTCTTTAGTGATCCATCGTTAGTTCAAAGTTCATACCATTTTACCATACTCAGCTGGCTGGTCTAGTTGAAACGCGATCGTCATCTCCAAGTTATAATTCACCCTTCTAAAACGTTCGTACATCAGTCCTTACATTTCTGGAAGTCGATAGATAGAGTTGTAGTTCAATTTAGCCCTTTTTAAACGCATGGAGCACAGTCCTAGCGTCATCGGGAACTAGGGTTGACTTTCGTCAATGGGCTTTTGTACTGGGAGAGAGAAGGGCGTCTTTCATAGTTCTCAACCAATGTCTGTTCACTTGGATGTGGCCACTGACTTGGCCTAAGTTTTCCTATGCGAACAATTTTCTGCTATAGGAGACTTAAAATCACATTTAATCTTCTCACAAATAGTTTCATGTTGAATCATATAAATTGGGATACATTTACATGGTAATCTGATAACTAGAATGTGTAGACGAAGATACAACCACTGATCTGACATCACATTTTTTAAGTACCAACTGATACTTTCAACTGGTTGTATTACAGAAATATTGTTCCGTTCTTCAACCTTTTGGATGTTAACAGATTGTAGTCTTTTTCTCTGTGGCAACATTTTGGTAGAGTGGTGAGAGAGCTTCGGTATTTATGAGGGGGGAGAGAGAGAGAGGGAGAAAGGGGTTTATGACCCCCACCCACGCAACAGGGCAAGTCGTGAAAGTTTGGACTTCTAGCTTTCCTCTGTCTGACTCTGAAATTGGTAATTTTTATTAATAACATGCGCGACTTGTGGACACGAGGACTACAAACATCCACCCATCTGTTACTCTCCGGCCCCACTTTGGGGCTAATTATAACCCATTTTGTCCCCTCAGATCCTGGAGGACCTGAATGAGCAGATTTACTGCATTACTTTGCAAGAGGAAGCCCTTCAGAGGAGATTGAACGGTACGTCGTCAGTAGACCCACGTCCAAAAATGCTCCCTATTTAGTTCATTACTAGCGCTAGGGATGTGAGGCGGCCAAATGACCGCGTTCACTGTAATAACCGTTCCAATATAAAAAAAATACACATTTTCTCATCTCCTCAGCTCCTGACTACATGTGCTGCCATATAAATAGAATGAATACAGTATAATGACAGTGTTTCCTCTATATGCATTTAGAATGCGCATCGCTGCTGCACACCCACATTTTTTTGAAAAATTACTTCAGTGCAACTTTAAATGACTAAAACCATAGTGAAAGTATGTAAAACAGATACTTTACCTACATATTTTTTATTGTATAATCGTTGAGAACTAGAAAACCACAACAGTGAAGGAGAGAAAAAATAAGATTGTTTTTTTAATACATCCTGTCATTCAGCTGTTCGCCCCACCATGACTGTACGTCTGTTATAACGTAATTGTGCCAGCCCTAACCAGAGCCCTATGGGCCTTGGTCCAAAGTAATGCACTAATAGGCTATAGGCCATTTCGGACACAGACCAGGAAATGTGTTGGCACATTACAGGGAGATGACTACCCAATAGCGGAGGTGCATAAAGATGGCAGCCCTCATGCACTTACCACAAATTTCTAAGTTTACGTATCGTACATTGCTCTCCGTTACTCTTTTTTTGTATGGTCATTAGCTAAGTATACATGATCCCCATTTTCACTTCAGACTCAAAAGTAGATTGTGCTGATTTATTGGCACATTGAACCATATCGCACGCCATAGTTAAAAACTCAGTGGATAGTGCTAAATCTGAATTCTGCCATCTATGCACGTTCGCCGTTGGGTCGTGATGGAGCGCTCCTGCACTGGAACCAATTAGCGTTGACAAATCAGCCTCCCCACTCCACCCCCCTCTCGCTCTCTCTTTCCCCCTCTCGCTCTCTCTTTCCCCCTCTCTCGCTTTCTCTTTCCCCCTCTCTCGCTCTCTCTTTCCCCCTCTCTCGCTCTCTCTTTCCCCCTCTCTCGCTCTCTCTTTCCCCCTCTCTCGCTCTCTCTTTCCCCCTCTCTCGCTCTCTCTTTCCCCCTCTCTCGCTCTCTCTTTCCCCCTCTCTCGCTCTCTCTTTCCCCCTCTCTCGCTCTCTCTTTCCCCCTCTCTCGCTCTCTCTTTCCCCCTCTCGCGCTCTCTCTTTCCCCCTCTCGCGCTCTCTCTTTCCCACTCTCGCTCTCTCTTTCCCGCTCTCTCTGTCCCCCTCTCGCTCGCTCTCTCTTTCACTTTTTCTAAAGGACATGCTGCAGCTGCCATGGTCGGAGACAATAAATTACATTGGTGGAGAGTTTTAGAGTCAATTTAAGAACACGGCCTGCTGCCTTCCACTGGCACTACTGGCCAGGCGATTTCCTCATTTGATCTCCGGCCCCAGACTGGTAATGACAGGCCCCTCATTAGGAGGGAATTGAAATGGCTGTCTCTCAAGTGGCACATAGGGCTCTGGTCAAAAACAGTGCACTGTGTAGGGAATAGGGTGCCATGTATTTATTTGTGATGGTGGTGTAGTAGATGTTGGTGAACCGTGTTGATAGACTACTACTAACTAGGTCAGGGATGGGCAACTGGGGGCCGCGGCCTGGCTCCCCTTTAGTAGGCCTGTGGATCAATTTCCATGGAGACTTTTTTTTTTTTTTTTTAAGGAGCTCTGTCAGGATCTCAACTTATTGGAGAGTTAGAATAGTAGAATGCACAAGGCGCAATTTACAAAATTTGGTTGTGCATCAGCAGTTTTTCTGTTATGTCAGTCACTGACATTCACTCAATTAGCAATGTCGGCTAAACATTTTTAGATTGGTAAGTTTATCTAGCGGCCAGCTATCTAAACTGTAGTATTTATGGTTGCATTACAGACCGGGGTATCATCGATTTTGTTAGTCAATCTCACTCAGATATCATATTAAAAACTGCAAACATTTCTCTCCACCCGATGGCAAAATATGTAGAACTGCAGGAAATAAGCTGTAAAACTGCAATTTTTTCTCTACACCCCATGTAAAAATGTGTAGATTTGCAGCATTCTTGCTTTAAAACGGCAAAATGTTCTCTACGCCCCATAGTAAAAAGGAAATTGAACTAGGCTACAGTTTTATGTACAGTGGTTTTCTCTGGACCCCTGTAGTAAAATACACTATTTATCAACCTGTGATGTCTTTTATCTAGCTACTGCCACTGTTCCCAGATTTAGTGTTGAAGAATCCCACAAAGCAGGAAGTATTTGGGGGGGCCTGCCAAACATACTTTAATATCAAGTCAAGCACGCAACAAAGTGTACAGATGCGAGTAAATAAAGCGGATGAGCGTCTTTACAAACCAGGGAGGTACGGGAGATTGCTTGATAGCGCTGTTTTCAAACGCTACGCTGGTGCTCCTCTCAATAGGCCTGCTATTTAGCTGTTTGGTTTCCTAGGGCTTACGCCAAACGCTGGTGCTTTGAACACCTGATAAAATAAGTGTAATCTGTTCCTTATCACTGGGACGAGGGTTTGATGTGTGCAAGTCGCCGTGAGTCAAACACAATAACCTCTGAAATAACAATAACCGCTCCCCGACTTCTCCAGTCCCACGGTAGTGGCGTGGCCTAACTCCACCGCTCTGTCACTGTCACTGAGGGAGAGCTAAGCAAGGTGGGAGAAGAGCTCTCGCTCAGACGCTGAGTAGCGAGATCCATGTCGCCTTATCAGGAATCCCAGGAATGTTATTTTTTTATTGTTCACCCCACACACACTTGGGTGTAACTAGAAGGGTACGAGTGGAGGGGGAGAAGAAGGAAGAGGTTCAGGGATGGTTCACAGGACACACTCCACAAGCGCCCAATGTCGTCCTCCTCCTCGCTTGGCTTGTGTCCTCTGCATCCCTCGCTTGCTCGGCCGTAGATTAGACCGGTCTGGTTACACTTTGTTTATGTTTGCTGTTTTGGATTATTGAGACAGATCAATGGATTGGATTTATGTATATTTACTCTTCAGGGTTTTTGAGTTTGCATCTCTTCTCTGTGCAATTACATCCCAAATGGCATTTAGGATTTGGTTGTTTGCTCTAGATGAGCAGGAGCGGTGGGTTATTCCGGCTGAGTGGCCGTGTGTGTGTGTTTACTCTGCGAGAGGTTTGATAGGACCATATGAACCGCCAGGAGATGCGCAGTGACACGCTCATTACAATATCAGATCTGGCTACCCTCGCCAGTTATGGTAAGCAAGCTTGTCCTTTTGAAACACACAGTGTTGCATAATTTATCTGCATGTGTCAGGAGAATTTACATTATGCATAGTTTTACATTGGCCTGACAAAATTATGTGTCCTGTGCCCCCTCCACCAGGTGTCCCTATTTGTTTGCTATGCTATAGACTATTTTATTGAGAGTCTAGCTATGTCCCAATTATCTCTCCTTCCTTCCAAAGTATGCACTTGTTCACGTCCCTTGACTGAAAGGAAATGACTGGTATAAGAATTATGGCCGAAACCTTTTGCCCATGCCTCCACCAATCCAATGATATTAGATTTGTGGGAAGTAGTGAACGAGTGCACACTTCAGGAGAAAGGAGATATTATTGGGACGTGTTCTTTGTTAAGTTATTGCAGTTTGGGGCATTGAGATTAATTAAGTGTGTTGGTCATTTTAGGAAATTATTTATGCAAGTTAGGCTACATATGATATTGTCCAATGCCACAAAATGTCTTGATAATGGATTAAGATCCAGTTATCCCTCTTTGACCTTATTCCACATCTTTGGACGCAGCAGCTTATTAGGTGAGAGGGCAACGTAACAATGGCCCTATGCTAATGTACAGGCCTTGCACCAGAGCTAGTGCAGTATTCCAACTCCAGTCCAGGGTTGTGTCCAAAAGCACCCCATAGGGCTCTGGTTAAAAGAAGTGCACTATATAGTGAATAGATAGATAGTTAGGTACTTTATTGATCCCCCGGGGGGGAAATGTCATAGGGTGCCATTTGGGATGCAACTCAGACATTATCTCAGCTTCAGTCTAAGTTTAGGCTCACTAGCCCCTCTGGTTCCCTCTGTGTGTTTACCGGCAGCAGCAGTGTTCTCTGGTCCAGATGCTATGCGGCACGATGACCTTGCCAACGCCTCCGTCCGTCACCTCAGCATGCTGCTTAGCATAATGCTAGGTGATGTAATCGCTAAACTATGGTGAAGGTTGGAGAGGAGAAGTTTCATTATTTTCGGCAGCAGTAGCAGCGTCGGTACGTGCAGGAACTCTGGAACTCTCTTTTTTGGGGGACTGCTGTCAGCTCTGCTGCCAGTACCCTAATATATCTTGCTTTTGCTTTATTTAAATTGCTATTATGCACTTTTCCTTTATCTCCTGCATACATTTTTTTTTAATCACGTAATGGTTTTGTTCCTGGTTGGTGTTCAGATTATTTGATGTTCCTAATAATAGTCACGGCTAGTTGGAGCTTGAAATTAATTTGGAGTCTGTGTAATAAAAGGATTAATGTGATAAGGTGAGGGCTGAGGATTTTGTTTTGGATACGTCCTCCATATAGATAAGATGTGTTGTGTCTGAGCAGTCACGGTGCCCCTCAGGACCCGATGTTGGGTCCGACTCAAATCACGTCCTGTTGAACTACTCGTGACATTTCCTGTTGCATTGTGACTGCGTTTGGTTTGAGGGTTCAAAGTTTCCCCGACTGCGTTCCTGGGACAGGTATTAGGCAGGGCACAGACAGGATCCACTCAGTTTTTTCTCCCTCCACCTACTCTGTCATTTTTTTCATTTTTTTTCTCGTTGGATCCCAAAGCCCATCCAGACAGGGTGTGTCATAATAGTTGGGGGGGGGGGGGGGGGGATATTTGATCAAAGTGATTGGTTCTTCACCCCTGTAACAAAGATGAAAGATCATCTTTTTATTGCACGCTAGTAACAGTGTAACACTGAACTAATTGGTCTTGATCTGCCAATCACCCCAGGGGATGCAAATGGATACTCTTCCATTTGGCTTTCAGGGCTCCAACCTGTACGTCAAGGCTGGAAGGAAAACAGAGTAAAACAGATCAATTAGCCTTAAATGAGCTGCCCTTGTGGTTTTCCTGGAGAATCCCTCGCTGTCTTCTCCCGAGCCCCGGGACCAGTTGGAGCATGCACCCATTCGCTCGCTAGACAGCATTGACACAGGAGATTATTTTTACTTGTTTGAGAGACCACATTGTTATGTACAAAGCAGGATTACCCGTTCAGATGGGATTTCTTAATGAAATAGGAGAAATGCCATTAAGGTTGAGGATAGAAATACAGATATGAAGTAGTCATGCTCTTTATTAGAAGCATTAGTGCACACCCTCTTCAACCTTTCTGGAAAAAGGACTGCACTTACGTGAGCCGTGACTGAAAATGCTTTATCTAACTTTTAAAGGGAGACCTCTTGCCATGACTATTAATTAGTGTTGAACATTAATCATGTGTAGCTAATCGAACTGTCTGTCTAGCCTCCCTGTTTTACAGAATTAACAAACATACCTTTTCAGTTATTTGGCAGATATTTGGCAGTCGAATCACAATGACTAAGTGGTGCTTGAGTGAATGAAGTTTAAAGATAACAATGAAGTCAAAATCTTGATAAAATGAAATCCCTGAAACCCTCATTTGATGTGATTTTTCGCTTGTCCGCAGGGTCGACATCATCTCACTCTCATTCCCAAGGAAGTGCTCATCGATTCAACAAAGAATTGGACATCGTCCGAGATAAGAGGAATAAACTGGGTGAGTTGTTGGTGCTGCATTATGCTTTCTCAAATTATATGCATGGACCGATCGGGACTTTGAATTTCCCATTGAAACATGCAAAGAAGTAAGCTTTTCCGATATTGCTGAGAGCCGGCGAGCCATGCTTTCCCCTCGTCTTTGTTTCTTAATTTGGACACATCCCAAAGCATTTCTCCCCGATAATTATTATTTTCCATCATTTTTAGGATATTATAAATGAGTTACAGTGGGTGCGCGCCGAGGCTTTTGGGGGTTGGGAGGGGGAGTGGAGGTCACAAAGGCACTTAGGATATTGGACAAGATGCAAACTTTATATTGTGACCAGCCTTTTAGTGATGCCATTCATTTGGCAGGATGGTGCATAGTGTGCGCCTTGGCAAACTTCACAGGCCGCCCAGCCTTGCACAAGGGGAGGGAGAGCGATGAAGGATGGAGAGAGAGAAGGATGGAGGGCAAGTCAGACAAGCTAGTCGTAAGGACACTGGACCACAGTGTTATAAAAGGGATTTCAGAAAGGGCATTGCATCACGTGTCCTTCACTGTCCTTGGCCCATGCTGTTGTATACTCTTCAGTCAGTTTTCAGAAGCCATCAATGCTGACATATTACTATAAGGCAGGTTCTCGATGTGTAGAACGATTAAACGATAGAGACCTAATCTCTGCAACCATCTATTTATGTCAGAACAAGAAGGCAGATCGGTAGCGGCACTATCTGTCATCCTTTAACAGGTAGACCTATAAATCAAGTTATTCATTTTTATCTCAGCTTTCTGTTTCATCCGTACTCAATTATTGTTTCTATACAACGAAGATAGACTAATTAAAGAGGAAGACTGATTTATGGTCAGTTGCAAAAGCCATATTACCTTCAGCCCCCCTGGGCCCTGATGAGAGAGCAGATAATGTTGGTATACACACTCACGATATGTTGTTCCAAACCAAGTTGTACTAACTCTATAAATAAACCCTGAAGCCATGAGGTTTCACTACTCATCTTTGATATATTAATGAACCCATTTAGGAAAACAGTATTTAATATTGGTCATATTTGCATAAACTGTTAGACCCCAAATTCAACAAATTCTCTCTTTCTCTCTCTCTTTCTCTCTCTCTCTCTCCCCCCTGCCTTCTAGAGAGGAGGAAGAAAGCCTCTGCATGGGAAAAGAACCTGCTCTACCCCATTGTGATGTTAATACTGCTGACAGGGACGGTGAGTATTCAGATTGATGCTACTGCAGCCAGTCACTCCCACTAAAGCCCCCCCCCACCCCCACCCCCTGTTTTCCAATGGCATATGAAGCATAAAGCCTTGGTGGCGGCTGGGGAGTGTTGCCAGGTCAAATCAGTTTGCAATCTCAAATTGCCCTATTCCCCATGTAGTGCACTACTTTTGACCAGAGCCCTATGGCACCCTATTCCCCATATAGTGCGCGATATAGGGATTAGGGTGCCACCTGACCACCGTCTGCTGCACAGAGTGTCAAGCCCCTGGGTTTGGTGTCTTTTTGTCCTGCCGTGTTTAAGAAAAGGCTCTGTTAAATAGTCACACCGCTGCAGCAGCTGGGCTTTCAGTTGAATCCCCCATGTAGAGTAATCTGCCTCTTTAGCATGCTCCTGTTGCACAGCGGCAGTGCGTTTGCTGAGCCCAAGTGCCTGAGATTCTTCAAACTGACGAACTGCTTACAGAATACACACAAACTGATGATTAGTTCTGTCTTGTCGTTGACTTAACCATGTAAGCTAAACCCCTCTGTTTCTCAACTTCCCCCCCCCCTCTCCTCCTCTGTAGACCATCTCAGTCCTACTGGTGGTGCTGAATATCCTCTATCTGCTGGTGGATGAGACTGCCATGCCAAAGGGATCAGAGGTAGGCCTGGCTATGTTGGCGAGAGAGGCTTACTTCATTATCCCCTCATAAACAGAGGCACATCGGCACAGGTAAACCCGGAGTGAGGCCACTACTCAACTAGACCGCTGTGAAGGTGCTCGGCAGTCGTCGGAGGCATAAATCAAGTTGAAGATATGCTCAGGTGCATGTTGGAAAGAAAGCTCTGGGCCAGATGTTTGTCATAGCAGAGCTGGCCTGCTCCCTTTTTGTCGTGCTGCTGCTCATTGAAAGTCATTTCACAGCGGCATGCAGAGGAAATGTGTGATGTCCACGGCAGGTGAAATAAGCTGCTTTACCCTCTGTGTCTGTCTGTCTGTCTGTCTGTCTGTTCAGTCAGTAGCTCTGTCTGACTGTGTGGACCAGGCAGGCCAGGTGAACTCCTGTTATGAGTCTGACTGGAGTGCCTAATAGTCTTGCATGCAATGTACTTTCTTAATCTCTTTATCTCATTTCATCTGTGTGTGTGTGTGCTAGTCTCTTATGTGTTTGTGTGTTTTCCTTTCGTCTGACAAAGGCAACAAGATGTATCTTATTTCTGCCTCATTTCTCAGCTCGTCTTGCGGGCGAGCGTCCGCCCTCCTCGACATTCCAATTATTTTATTGAGGAGATATTTTCTTTGGCATGACGCATCGCAGAAAATCCCCCAAATTATGCTTGTCATGCAGCTTGATTCCTGCCTCCCTCCTCCCCCTGACAGCCACAGCACAGCTAAATGGTTTACGCGTTTGATGAGCTGGATGGATGCCACGCCTCTGATCTCACATCGCTACGGCGACCAGGGGGTAGGGGGGGGTCGGGTGTCCTAAGAGTCAATCATTACGGATATCATACCCATCTAACCAACTTAACAGGGATGGTTGGTACATCGCAATGCCCTCTCAGCTACTAGGCACTCTCTGAGAGAGGAGAGAGAGGAGGGGAAGTGAGGGAGGACTGGGCCAGGTAGGAGGGAGGGAGAATGGAAAGAGAGGGAAAGGGCCTATGGGCTCCAGACTGTGAGAAAGTCAAATGAGGCCCAGTCCAGATAGAGCTGTAGAGCCAGGAGCAGAACAGCAGGATAGAACGGAGGAGGGCAGAATAGAACGGAGGAGGGCAGAATAGAACGGAGGAGGGCAGAATAGAACGGAGGAGGGCAGAATAGAACGGAGGAGGGCAGAATAGAACGGAGGAGGGCAGAATAGAACAGAACGGAGGAGGGCAGAATAGAACAGAACGGAGGAGGGCAGAATAGAACAGAACGGAGGAGGGCAGAATAGAACAGAACGGAGGAGGGCAGAATAGAACAGAACGGAGGAGGGCAGAATAGAACAGAACGGAGGAGGGCAGAATAGAACAGAACGGAGGAGGGCAGAATAGAACGGAGGAGGACAGAACACAGCAGCACAATGGAGTGGAACTGCAGGTGTATGTTTATCCCTCCCTCCTACACAACACTGCATGGCACTTAGCATATTGAGTACTACAGGGCTATTGCTGCTCCAGCCTCCTCCACCTCTCTCTGACTCAGACAGCCAGACGGGGGGGAGGAGAGTAGAGGATGCCTACCAGTCAGAGGACAGGGCTTTTTACAGCTTGATGAACGGGCGTTAAGAGGACTTATAACAGTGTTATTGCCAGTTCATCCCCTGTAGAGTTAGAGCCATCACAGCACTTGACACTGTATTTCATAAATGGCCCATTCAGGTGGCGATAACAACACCCCAACATCCAACCGCCATCCCTCCCTCTACCCCGCAGATTTGGGTGAAATTGCTCTTCGACGCTGATCTTGGGTCAGTTTGGCATTTTCCCCACTAATAGTTAAGGTTAGGATTGTGGGAGGGGAAGCTGATCCTAGATCCGTACCTATGGGGTCCTCTGAACCTTTGACTGAAGAAATTCAGTTTCTTCTCAGTCTGCAGCTTTGCAAAACAAAGAAACGATGGAGAGGGAAGAGAGAGGGAAAAAAAATCCACAAATAGTATTTTTTTTCTTTCTGTTATTATCCGGCACTAAAAGTATGTGAGGTACATCAAAGCGTGACTGAGGAGGACGGGACACACCTGAAGGGCCTGGCTGGGCACGACGCTCTGCATTCTGCTCACGACCTCACCTGCACACAGGTGGTGCTCGCCGCTAATCCCAGAAGCAAAAAAACCACACTACGGTGGGTCTGAATGAGCCAGGCTGCGAGGAGCACCAACCCTAGCAGCCCGCCACTGGAATGAAAAGGAGATTGAAAGGAGGCTTAATGAGAAAGCTGCCACACACACAGACACACCTGCCACTTTAACATGTTAATAGCTTCACAAAATGGCAGAAGCGTAACACTGAAGAGTTTACCTTTCCCAAAACATTATCACATACGTTACACAAAGCACACTCCCTCTCCCCCACACAACCCCTCCACCTTCACTATTAATACATGACATCAGATGCTGTGTGCTAATTCCCTGTGATTGAGGGCTCTATAGAGACTGTTCCAGAAAAAGGTGTGACATTATCTGTCAGTCTTTTCTCCTGCTTGGTGCTCTTTTGTGTGTGTGTGTGGCTGTGTGTGTGTTAGAGAGAGTTTGTGCAAAGTCAATGTGCAAGTGTGTTTTTGTACGTATGAATGCAGCCGAAGCCATCTCCTAGATATTGACGCCGTTGACGTTTTTAACTTCATTGAAATGCAACCCTCTGAACAATGTGTCCCTGTGCTGCTGTGCCATAGCATGGTTCTCTCCAACAGAGCGTATGCGTCCCAAATGGCACCCTGTTATAGTGTGCTACTTTTGAACAGGGCCCATGGGGCTCGGCTCAAAAGTAGTGCACTATATACGGAATAGAGTGCCGTTTGGGACGCACCCAATGTCTTCCTCTGCTGTGAGCCTCTCCAACACAGAGCAAGCAGGTCACTGATCCTCTTTGGATTGAAGTGAAAAGTAGTTCATGTAAACAGCTAGGGTGCCAAGTCTTACAAAAGCAAATGTTTATCACTTAAACAAAACACAGATGCCGAGACTATTGGCGTAATATATAGATATGTCCCTTTTCCCTCACAAACTTCAATTGGGCAGGGCAGAAAAGATCTGGCGTGTTTGCCGAATCATTGTTTATATGTTATTGGCATTCATGCTCTACACACGTTTTACCGTAAGCACTTCTGAGCCTTGTTGCTTGTTTGAACACCTGTTTACATATAGTGTGATGGACAGTGATTTGAAAAGTATTTTCTCTCTTTCATCTCTTTCCATCCATTACTGAGCCGGTTGGATTCTGTCTGTATTGAAGGGGAAACTTCGACTTGTGCCGAGTTTTAGGTAGCCTAGTGTTTAAGCAACTCAAGGTTACTGGTTCGAATCCCCAAACCTATTAGGTGAAAATCTTTTGATGTGCCCTTGAGCAAGGCACTTAGCCCTAATTCTGTAAGTCGCTCTGAATAAGAGCGTCTGCTAAATTACTAAAATGTCATGTAAATGTTTAAACTTTTCCTTCTGTAATCACATACTTACAGATTGAAGAACCACACTAAGTACTTCACTTTAACTTTGTCATATAAAACCATTATATTCAGGATTTATTTGCACTGTATTGTTCCGATGACACACAGACAAATGAGAAATCCTCTTTTTGAATGTTGATTTGATTTGTGGTCTAGCCTTTCGGTCTCTGCCTCTGGAACACATATACCACTGCAGCATGGGATTGAATCCAGCCCATTGCTATTTCAGCACACTCTCTCCTCTCCTATATTTCCTCTCCTTGTCTCCTTTCCTCTCCTGGTCTCTATCCACAATAAATCAAGAAGAGTGCGACTGCGCCCTTCCTTAACAAGACAACAACAACAAAACCCCCTCTTCCTCTGTCATTCCAGGATCGGGGGCTTGGGAACACCTCGCTGTCCACGTTCGGACTGGTCCAGGCTGTCGTCGAGATCATCCTCATGTTGTATCCTTTCAATGACCCCTCTGCTCTGGGGCCATATGTATGAAGTGTCTCAGAGTAGGAGTACCGATCTAGGAACAAGTCCTCTCAGTCCATGTATAATTGGGATAGAAAATGCAACACTGATCCTTGATCAGCAGTCCTACTCTGAGACACTTTATACATATGGCCCCTGCTCCGTGGCGATCCGAGTAACATTACCAGGGCCAGTGGTGTTTTCATAAGACATAGCTTAGCCGGACACCTTCCGGGACATTCTGTCGTGTTTGGTCACCTTGATCCTTGGTGAAAAGGTGCCTACTGGCCACTTAAAATGTCCCTGCATGTCCAAATGAAGGCGCTTTGGATCTCTCGTCCTTGATTCAGCAACAGCTACTTGATGGTGTCCTCAGTTGTCGGCTTCTACAGCTTGCGAGTGTTTGAAGGCCTCACTCCCAGGAAAGACGACACGACCATGACAACGGTAAATGCACCCATACACGCACACAACGGTGATGATATATCGAGACCTTGCATTTCATCCTCTTCAGCCCCTCTCTCTCTCTCTCGCCCCTTTTCTCTGGCGTCTTCCTCACAGTCCTCCATCTGAATGGTTCTGTTGATCTCACTCCCAACATCAGTTTGCGAGTTGCGTAAACACGGACGCAGTGCAATCGCTTCTTTTCTTGTACATCAGTGAGAGAGAGGGGTGGGGGGATGGTTGTGTGCTCTGTTTGGCCCACGGGGGCAGCCATTCACTTAGTAATGAGCGGCAGGGAATGGTGAGGCTTGTTAACGAGCCATGACAACTCAGTGAAAGGATTTGAAGCCCCCAAAAGAGCAGAACCTGGTAATGAGCATCTTCTGAACTACTAATTGCACAATATGTGTGGAATCCATTCACCTCTGAAGAGGTGTGTGTGTGTGTGTGTGTGTGTGTGTGTGTGTGTGTGTGTGTGTGTGTGTGTGTGTGTGTGTGTGTGTGTGTGTGTGTGTGTGTGTGTGTGTGTGTGTGTGTGTGTACACACACAGTGTCTTGTTAAGGTAATCATGCCCTCAGTTCTCACACTCAATGTTTTCATCATGGCCTATCTATTTGTTAATGGGTCTCATTTAATTTAAGTTATATTCCTACTGACTCTAACCCTGTGTGACTCCCTCATGTAGATCATTGGTTGCTGTGTGTCCATCCTGGTGCTGAGTTCAGCCCTGCCAGTCATGTCCAGAACGCTTGGTGAGTCTCTCCTGCCATTTATCCATATTTTATAATATTCGGTCCCAAATGGCACTCCATTCCCTATGGGCCCGGGTCAAAAGTAGTGCACTACATAGGGAATATGGTGCCACTTTGGATGTAACCTTTGTGAAATTCATAGATGTCAAAATCAATCTATTCAACACATAGTTGATGGAACGAATAGGTGAGCACTGATGTTCATATTGGACGTTTCGGGATTGCTTTTGTGAGAAATGAATTGGAGGGCAGAGATGGAGAGTGGTGAGGTGAACCCCCCCCCCCCCCCCCCCAGACCGTTAAGGTTAACAAGTTAAATTCCTCCATAGTTTGCCATAGTGATTTGAGAAGAGAATGGAGAAAGAGTGGGAGAAAATGACATGATAGCAGCGGCATCACAATGGTACTAATAAACACGCAGGGAGCAGACACAGCTGTTCAAATGGCACCATCGCCTGCGTGTGTGTGTTTGTGTGTGTTGGCTTACAGTGAGTCATAGGGAGCTTTACAAAGTACCAACAGGTTCTGCTCTGTGACGCTGAATAGATGAAAAGGAATAAACGCACCAACTCAGGGAGAGGGAGTGTGTATGCTTGTGTGTGTATGTGTGTATGTCTCAATGTTTTGGGAGAGGTAAACTCTTCAGTGTTACCATTCTGCCATTTTGTGAAGATATTAACACGTTTTTTTTTTTCTACCTTTATTTAACCAGGTAAGCAAGTTGAGAACAAGTTCTCATTTACAACTGTGACCTGGCCAAGATAAAGCAAAACAGTGCAACAAAAACAACAACACAGAATTACACATGGGATAAACAAACGTACAGTCAATAACACAATGGATAATCTATGTCAGTGTGTGCAAAAGTAGTAAGATTAGGAAGGTAGGGCAATAAATAGGCCATAGTGGCAAAATAAATACAAATTAGCATTAACACTGTAATGATAGATGTGCAGATGATGATGGGCAAATAGAAGATACTGGGGTGCAAATGAGCAAAAATAATAATATGGGGATGAGGTAGTAGGGTGGGCTATTTACAGATGGGCTGTATACAGGTGCAGTGATCTGAAAGCTGCTCTGACAGCTGATGCTTAAAGTTATTAAGGGAGATGGTAGTCTCCAGCTTCAATGATTTTTGCAATTCGTTCCAGTCATTGGCAGATTAATGTAGAAAAATAAATCAGATTACTTGGGTTTCAACTGATAGAGAAATAATTTCAAATACTTTATATGTGCATGTTTCTGCTTGCCTGGCTTAATAAACCAAAAGAAATGTCCTAAAACTGTAAACCCCACCCATCTGGCACTCAAGCAAACACTCAAAGTATTTGAAATTATTGTTCAAGTATTTGAACCCACGTTTGAGAAACACAAACTGCACAGAGTTGAGGGGCTGTAGGAGAACCTGGGGCTAATGCTAACCGCTGCTTGTACAGTAGTCATGTCGGCCATGTTTTATTTAAGCTTTTCTTGAAGGAGGGCCATGGGACCTGTAATGCTACTGAAATAGGAGTGCTCAGGGCTCTTTTCTTAGTGGCAGCAACGGCAGGGTTAGTTAGGGTGCAGACAAGGGTAAAAGTCCAATGAACACACTTTATTTCGGGGGGGGGGGGCAGCTAAAAGAGGCTAGGCTTTACAGGTGGACCAGTTATTTAAGTGTGTGTGTGTATTTGAAAGCATCGGAGTGAAATCGGTTGCGTCCCGAATGGCACCGTATTCCCTACATAGTGCACTACTTCAAACCAAACGGAGTAGGGGGACATTTGAGATGCAGACACACTAATAACCCCATGCCCCCATCGCTCCCACCGAGAAGTTATTTTTCTTCCCCTCTATGTTTGTGTACATTTTGTCTGCAGTGTCCCCAAAAGCACAGTAAGATACTGCAGCAGAGATGACTCAGGTCACTGCTGTCAGCCTAACAGCCTGGCTGCTGTTCCTGGGATAATACACTATGGCTGTCAGCCTAACAGCCTGGCTGCTGTTCCTGGGATAATACACTACGGCTGGGCTCTGCTCAAAAGTAGTGCGCTATATAGGGTTTAGGGTGCCATTTGGGACACACATTATCAATCAGAGTACAACCATCTCAGAAAATTACCATTTATTACATAGATGCTATTCTAGATAGTTGTCATTTATCGTTGGTTATCTGAAGTCGAATGAATATGTAGGCCACCATTCTCGCAAATTAGTGGATGAATGATAAAAATGAATCAGCAAATGGATTCACCCACGACAGCTTCCATCTTACTTGGAATGGATTGTGAGACATGATGGATACCACTTGGCCCACATACACACAGTGATACATAATGCTACATTCTGCAAATGGCTGAAGTGAATCCAGTGATCAGAGGAAGACGGGTTCTTCTAAGAGAGGTTACGTCATCTCTAGACACACCATATAGGCAGCATCCCAAATGGCATCCTATTGCCTACAAAATGCACTTATTTTGACCAGAGCCCTATGGGACCTTGGGACGTAAGCATAGTCTGCTGACGGTGCCATTCCAAATGCCCCAAAAAACTTTACTTCCCAACAGCTTATCTCCAAATACCAAAAATATTTTCCATTAGAAATTAATTTAGCTTGACCGGTGTGGCAAGGTGTATTGACTGCGATCTCTCCAACCCCTCTGCCTGTTTCTTTACAAGCAACTTGTTTAAAGGCCCTTGATGCTCGCCAACTGCTTACAGAGGCTGTAAATACAGCTTTCCAGACACCAAATCGATTACCTAATCTAATTGTCGTGCAGCAGTTTTGCTGGCATTACCGGATGAAAAAAAATCCAAGAATATTACCTCACTGTGAGCTAGGCCAGATTTTGAATAGAGAAATTTGATCAAGACTGATGAAGCGAATGGTTGTTTCATGTATTGATATTGGGTAGGCTTGTCATGTTTTAATTTGAAATGTTGGCTACATGCACTGTGATTTAGTTCACACAGGTAAAGAACATTAAAAGCACAGGAATTAATGAGTTTCACTGCTTCGGACTATAAGAGTGAAGAATATTTACAACTGAATAATATTTATCCACCTCAGGGTACGTTATCCTCCCATTCGTGTCACTTTTGAGTACATTTTTGTTGATAGCAGTTAAACCCTCTACTGCTGAGATGAGTCTGAAGGTGTGTCCCAAATGGCACCCTATTCCCTTACGTAGTGCACTTCTTCTGACCAGGGCTCTAGTCAAAAGAAATGTGCTACATAGCCAGGACATATGTTATTGTCCTGGCTGGGGCTGGTGGAACATTCTGGAAGGTTCTAGAAGAAGCAGCAGCAGCCCATGATAAATAAATAGGAAAACAATAGGGTGTTGATGCCTCTGAAATCACCGTGTGATCTGCCATGACAGATGGTTTGAAATTGAAAAATCCGCTCAGGTCTGGCGGAGTCGCAGCGTGGCTGTAAAAGGCTCTGGCCCTGCTAGAGAAACGAGTCTTCCATCTCTGTCAATGCTGGAGAGATGGATAGATGGAGGACTGCAGTTAACCTCACAATGCATTGAAACTGTCTGCAGCATGTCTCTACAATGGTTCCTCCTCAGTAACCTAACTGCAGAGTTGTGCATAGCTACATAGAGGACAGGAGGAAGTGGATACAGGACCGTATCGTCTCAGGGATGATCATTTTCCCTGACATATTACTGTGCCAGTAATAATATCATCATAGTCTGTACAAGTAGCTTTTGTTCTGATGAAGTTCAAACATTGTTCTGTTTTGTTTACGATGTGTATGATTTCATACTAAGCATACACTGAGACAAGACGTGAAGTGAATGGCTCTGACTGGCCTGAATTGAGGATTCCCTCACGTTGTCATGGCTCGTTAACAAGCCTCACCATTCCCCGCCGCTCATTACTAAGTGAATGGCTGCCCCCGCCCGCCATGAGTTGCACAAGCGGTCGTGGCTACATCGGAAACCTACAAGATTCTGCTTGTTTACTGTACTTCAGAACAGTTGACTCAGGTGTATGTGCAGGTGACTGTGGTCCCATTGATACCCATGTTGCCTGGGGTGTGGCTCATTTTCTTTTGTATTTTTTTTGCACGCTAACAAATTGTCTACAGTCCCACTTAACAAAACAGTTTCCTATGAAAGGAATATTAGTAATCCGCCAAATGTCAGACAATGAAAATGACGTTTTCTCAGGAAGAGTGACATTGGCGCTAAATCATTTATACAAAGGGCTCGGCTATTTTGGTTTTATTTTTGGCCCTCCTGGATCCGCTATTGCCTTAGTATCTTAGTATGCAGTGTACATCAAATGGTTTTTGGGTATAAGCGCTTCTTTCAAAAGGCCTTTCTTGCCTGTTGAAAGAGTCGGGCTATTGAAGAGACACTTCAAAATGCCTCAACTGCCGACAGAACAGACATTTTTAAATAGTTAATTCGCTAAAGCAGTAGTGGAAAGGAAAGGTTTTGTGATTATAAACACAACTCTTGTCTTGCCAAAGGTGTTTGGAAAAAGGAGCATGTATACTTAGTGCCTGTCTCTGGGAAATAATCCAAGCTCACTTTTTCGCTCCAGATTTTGCCCCATGTTTTTATTGATTGCTCTTTGTTTTTAGTCCACACTGTCAGATCATGTAATGCTGCTAGTCACTGCCTCTCAATGGGAATCAGAGAATATTGATAGGCCTGCATTACACATGACTTAGACCACAGGAGGCTGCTGAGGGGAGGACGGCTCATAATAATGACTGGAATGGAGTGAATGGAATGCTATAGAACACGGGGAAACCATGTGTTTGAGTTTGTTGTCATTGCATCGATTCCATTCCAGCCATTACTATGAGCCCGTCCTGCCCAATTAAGTTGCCACCAACCTCCTGTGACTTAGACAGATAATTCAACCAGGGGTTAGAGCTGGTGTCAGTGGTGTAAAATTATCAGTGCGTGTAAATAAAATAATAATAGGGTCCAGTATTTTAAAAATGGTCATGATATAGTTATAATTCATTGTTGTATGTTATAATCCAATCAAATATTGAATCTGCTGGTGTTTTATTTAACATCTTCACACTCTTCACAGGTATCACCAGGTTTGATCTTCTCGGAGACTTCGGGAGATTCAATTGGCTGGGAAACTTCTATATCGTCCTATCGTACAATTTGCTGTTTGCCGTGGTAACTACTCTCTGCCTAGTCCGGAAGTTTACCTCAGCGGTCCGAGAGGAACTCTTGAAAGCATTAGGTAACATTTTTATATTCATATACTCATGTTCATGTCAAACAAAGCTGAAATTGCATTATTACTGGTTCATTGAGTTACCAACATTCTTAAAGAATGCATTGTTATATACAATAATTAAGCCTTGTCATAGATTACTACTGACAATGAGGACAAACGGAGACTGATGAAAGAGCACTCTGTGCATTTGAAATCCTCCACCTGTACAGTCTATTAGATTTGAGTGCTGCTTTTGATACCTTTTACTAAATGTGCTTAACTGGTTCTACTCCTATCTGACTGGGAGACAGCTCTTTGTAAGCCTGGGGGAGCATGTATCAGGGATATCATTTGTGATCTTGGTGTCAGTTTTCATAGCTATGCAGATGACACGCAGCTATACATACACTACATGACCGAAAGTATGTGGACACATCTCATTCCCAAAATTATGGACATTAATATGGAGAGTCCCCCCCTTTGCTGCTATAACAGTCTCCTCTATTCTGGGAAGACTTTCCACTATATGTTGGAACATTGCTGTGGGGACTTACTTCCATTCAGCCACGAGCATTAGTGAGCTCGGGCACTGATGTAGGGCGATTAGGCCTGGCTCGCAGTCGGCGTTCCAATTCATCCCAAAGGTGTTTGATGGGGTTGAGGTCAGGGTTCTGTGCAGGCCAGTCAAGTTCTTCCACACGATCTCGACAAACCATTTCTGTATGGACCTCGCTTTGTGCACTGGGGCATAGGGCTGGGCGATATATCAAGTTTTTTGATATACTCGGGTTTATGTTTTAGCGCGAAATGGAAAATGTCTATCGCAAGTATCAAGTATCTGTTATAATGTTGTAACGTTTTATCTCACAGTCTCCTCTGTTAGCCCAATGTCGAATCATGCCCCAATTGCGTGACAGCATGTGCACAGAGGTTATCCACCAATCACAACCCTAAGCCTTTCACAAATTGTAGCTGCGCCAGAGAAGTGTAGCCGCGGTAAAAGAGTTCCGCCAAAATGGAAAGTGAGGAAGCTAGCTGCAGCTCGGCCTCTCGTGAAGATGAAATCATCCAGAAAAAGGGCAGCCATGTGTCTTCGGTAATATGGAAGTGGTTTGGGTTTAAAAGGTCTGATGTTCAGCAAACAAATGTTTTATGTTAAGTTTGTCGAAAAACTATTCCTTCGAAAAGCAGCAGCACAACCAACCTCTTCCATCACCTGAAACAGAAACACGCGGTGGAATAGGAAGAATGAGTGAAACTACGCAATGCGGATTCTCCCAGTCGCCCGATTCCGAAAACGTCTGCTAAAAGACAAATTACCATAGCCGCATCCTTTTCAAACGTCATCCCTTATGACAGGAAAAGTTTGAGGTGGAAGGAGATAACGGATGCAGTGTCCTATTACATTGCAAAAGATATGGTCCCAATCTTTACTGGCTTTAAAAAGCTGCTTGGTGCAGTTGACCACAAGTATCAGCTGCCAAGCCGCAAGTATTTCACAGAAGAAGCCCTACCGCGATTATACACTGCTACCCGCGAAAGTCGCAGAGAAGTTGACTAGTGTTTCTTATTTTTCCACCACATCCGGTCTATGGTCCAGCAGAACGTCAGAGCCTTATCTAAGTTTGACAGTTCACTACATAGATGAAGACTGGAATTTGCAAAATGTCTGCCTCGAGACGTCTTACTTCCCCGATGATCATACAGGTGAAGTAATAACACAGGGTCTGAAAGATGCTCTGGCTTCGTGGAAGATGAGCAAAGACCGACAGGTGTGCATGACAACAGACAGCGGGAGCAACATGATAAAAGCATTGCGCTTGAGCAACTGGACCCGCCTGCAGTGCTTTGAGCACAGTTTTCACCTAGCCATCGGTAAGTGTGACATTGGATAATGGAAGTGCTTTTAAAAAATATATGCTGAGGCCAGCTGTAGGCTAATGTGTTAGTAGTTTTTTTTTCATTCTGCCAATCCAATAGCAAATAACCACAGGCTGTTTTAAAGTATAACAATTTATTTTAACATTAATAAATGTTCAATCAAAATGTTTAAATACATATTCAAACAGCTAGTGGTAACATTCCAAAGCAATAAAATACTTTAAGGCTGAGGCATTATTGATTAGGTTTAGGATTAGTTAGGCATTATGCTAGGTTACATGTATCAATCAAATGTATAAATAAATCCCTTTTTACAGTAGCTGTTGTCACAAACCAAGATTCAGAAGTCCTAAATGTTTGGTTGCTGCAGTTATGGTTATTGTGAGTGTCAGGAAACATAAAAATACACAAAAGTGTATGTCTGTGTCTTCTTGTGTATGCACACACAATATTATGCAGGGTGGTAAGTGTTTGCCCATGTGTTTTATTTCCCTAATAGAAATAAGGCTTATCAGGAAATGTTGCATGATGTGTGGGAATGCTGTACTTGTCATTGTTGTCACATTGAAACTGCTGCCATTCTTAGAATCCTTTGTTAACTCATTCTTTTCAGAGAATGGTGTGAAAGACCCACGAATTGACCGTGCCATTGGGTTGTGCAAAAAAGTGGTCAGCACCTTTTCCTTCAGCTGGAAGAAGAGGAGAGACCTGTCTTTAGTACAGGCTGAGCTCAGTCTACCCACTCACCAGCTCATCACAGAGTCCCCAACCCGGTGGGGGTCAAGACAGAAGAGGGTTGAACGAATACTGGAAAAAGAAAAGGCCATAGCCCAGGTCCTGGCCTCAGAGGAAAAAAGCAAGCACCTGTTACCCAGCTGGCATATTGACGTCTTGGAGTCGGTGAACAAAGCCATAGGCCCACTACAAGAATTCACTGATGCGCTGTCTGGGGAGAACTACGTTAGCGTGTCCTACCTGAAGCCTGTGCTTCACCTGCTCAACAGCAGCCTCCTGCAGCCAGAGGAAGGTGAAAATGAAGAGTGCCACACTACAATATCTAAACAACAAATATGAAGATCCTGCCACAGTTGAACTTCTTGACATGGCCTCGCTGATGGATCCCCGGTTCAGGACAACATATATAGCAGATGACAAGATTGAGAGCATCAAACAAAGAGCTGTTTTGGAGCTGAAGACGCTGCTAGCTGAGGAAAGCATATGTCAACCTGGCACAACTGTGCGCCAAGAAGAAAGTGAACCTGTGTCTAAGAAGGGCAAGAAAACACTTGCAAGCTTCTTCATGAAAACAGTGCTGTCTGCCCTGCAGTCAGCGGAGGACAACATCAAAACTGAGTTGTCAAGTTACTTTATGTCCCCTGACATTGACCTTGACAAAAATCCACTTGAGTGGTGGAAGCTCCATGAGGCCAACTTCCCAAAACTGAGTAAGCTCGCTAAAAAGTACCTGTGCATTCCTGCTACAAGTGCCCTTTCGGAGAGGGTCTTTAGCACAGGTGGGAACATTGTCACATGTCACAGGGCATGCCTCAAGCCAGAGTCAGTAGACAGGCTAGTGTTCCTCTCCAGAAATCTGTGAAGAACGAAGAAAGATTTTGTTTGACTTAATTTTATAATTGTATTTATTACTGTGCAAATTCTTCTCAGAGATACCTTTTTTAATTCTGAATGTTTTTGTTTGGTTTGCTTACAATGATGACAGCCTGGCAAGCAGTGTTTTTCATTTGTTTTGCACAAATAGGCCTAGTTCATATTGAGACCATGCTGCCTTTTATATATTTTATTTTAATAAAGAAAATTCTTAATTATGTCTTGGCCTTTTTTTTTAAGTTTTTTTTTTAAGTTTTTTTTTTTAGAAAACAATAAAAATCAAGATATATATTGTGAATTGTCCAAACCTCTGAAAGTATTGTGATATTACTTTTAGGCCATATCGCCCAGCCCTACTGGGGCATTGTCATGCTGAAACAGGAAAGCTTGTGTGGCCTACCACTTCCCGGCTGAGCAGTTGTTGCTCCTAGACGTTTCCACTTTACAATAACAACACTTACAGTTGACCGGAGCAGCTCTAACAAGGCATACATTTTACGAACTGACTTGTTGGAAAGGTGGCATCCTATGATGGTGCCACGTTGAAAGTCACTGAGCTCTTCAGTAAGGCCATTCTGTTGCCAATGTTTGTCTATGGAGATTGCATGGCTGTGTGCCGAATCCACTAATTTTAAGGGGTGTCCACATACTTTTGTATATACAGTCATGTGAAAAAGTAAGTACACCCCCCTATTATTTTTTTATACATATTTGGACAGATTTGATATGTAATCTTCACTTCAACACAATTGACAGATAAAGGTTACCCAATTTTAACAAATCACAAACATTTTTTAAATAAAAATAAACAAAAATGCCTTTTCCTTATGGGGAAAAAGTTAGTACACCCCTACATTTACCATCACATAAAATGGCTAAAATTAGAATTAGGTGTACCAAAACAAGTGCAAATGATTAGAAAACATTAGAGAGAAACTTGGGAGGGTCCATAAAGACAAGAAAATTGGTCTGGTTTGGTCTTAACCATATGGGTGTGTTTTCTATGTAGAACAACCCCTTACCTTCTAACAACTCGAGCGTCATAGAGCATTCTAACTCTACAGGCGTTTTTGTAAAAAAGACCCGGCCTCTTCGGGATCCGCCCTTGTCTCAAAAACGCCACTCTAGCTCAGCCCCCGTTTCCACATGCTAACGTTTTAACATTTGTGGCACAAATGCCATTCAAGTCATGGGAACAATATTAGCATTTTGGGACCGATATGTCCATATCATCCAAAAGTACTTAAAATTGATTGTGAAGCTCAATAGAGCCACTTATAGATGATTTGAACATGATGTGTGAAAAATACTAATATCGGTGCCTAGGGTTGCACATTTTGGGGATTATTCAGAGGTGGAAACTTTCTGTGGGAATATATGGGAATTAAAGGGAATATGTGGGAATTAATGGAAAATATGCAAATACCATTTAAATGTATTTTTCATTGGATATATTTACCATATCATAAGTCGACCTAATCGCTAATTATTAAATCCTTCCAATAGAAATAAAAAATAAAATTTAGTTACGAATTTAACTTTAATTAAATGAGTTGACTCTTCACATGGGATGATTTTACTGAACAACAAAAGAAAGGGAATATTGAATGATCCCCAATGATCAATGGCATCTCCCAAAAACTTTTTCAACATACTGTACTAAATTCATGTAACAAATAGTGCGGTTAGTATGAGTATTCGAACACAGCTCATGTCGTGGGCTGTTCTAGAACTACTTGTCAACGTCGTTAATTTTGTTTACACTTTGTTCAGTCATGTTACCTCATTGGCTAGCTAGCTGGTAACTTTTCCTTTTTTCTGGTAGAGAAAGGAAAAGGGATAGCTTCTTCTTCAGTAGATTGATGATTATAGTAATGAATGAATGACAGATCTCTTGCATGTCGTCATCACAAACCTGACGTTTTTAAAAAGACCATGTACAATTTTACACAATGTAGAAATGTAATATTCCACAAATGACTTTGTAATTTCAATGACAGGCATTTGTCTCAACATTTTAGCTAATATTTATAATAAACAAATGTATTTGCAGTGTTACATATTACACAGAACAAAAATATTAAATATATTTTAGTTACAGTTCATATAAGGAAATCAGTCAATAGAAATAAATAAATTACACCGTAATCTATGGATTTCACATGACTGGGAAGGGGCGCAGACATGGGTGGGACTCGTAGGGCATAGGCACACCCGTTTGGGAGCTAGGCCCGCCCAATCAGAATGATTTTTCCCAACAAAAGGGCTTAATTACTGACAGAAATATTCCTCAGTTTCATCAGCTGTCTGGGTGGCTGGTCTTAGACGATCCTGCTGGTGAAGAAGCCGGTCGTGGAGGTCCTGGGCAGCCATGGTTACAGGTGGTCTGTGCTTATGATGCCGGTTGGACGCCAAATTCTCTAAAACAACATTGGAGGCGACTTATGGTAGAGAAATTAACACAAAATGATCTGTCAACAGCTCTGGTGGACATTCCTGCAGTCAGCATGCTAATTGCACGCTCCCTCAAAACCTGAGACATCTGTGACATTGTGTTGTGTGACAAAACTGTACATTTTAGTGGCCTTTTGTCCCTAGCACAAGGTGTACCTGTGTAATGATCATGCTGTTTAGATCAGCTTATTGATATGCCACACCTGACAGGTGGATGGATTATCTTGGCAAAGGTGAAATGCTCACTAACAGGGATGTAAACAAATTTGTGATTTTTCTGTTGTTGAGAAATACACTTTTTGTGAGTATGGAACTTTTATTTCAGCTCATGAAACATGATACCAACACTTTACATGTTGCGTTTATATTTTTGTTCAGTATAGTTTCTAGGGCACAACGTGGTTCAAATGTAGCTAAAATTCATATAGGCCCAATATAGGATGCATATCGATACATTTAAAAAATATATATATTTTATCAACTTTCATGTGGCGTTCCTACCTTTTTTATTGAATTATTTAGCAACAGTGCTACCAATGGAACATTTTTACTTTAGAGTGTATCAGCAAGCTAAGTTTGCTATTAACTGCAGCGAAATAGCTAGCTAGCTGTCTGCTTGGCTAGCTACTAGCTAGCTTCTTGGCTAAACACAGAACGTCTGCACACTTATCTGATTGGATAAGTGATGTTGTGCCCTGCATTCATCCAATGGTAAACAGACTGCTGCAACCTGATTGGCTGAACGCAATACAATGTGTTTAGCCACTCTAGCATATTTCATCCATCTGCCGGCCGTTGGGCTACTGTTTACCTTATGTCTTTTGTCTTTTTATCTATTTTGTATTATTTTATTATGTACAGCACATTGAGTTGCTGTATTTGTGTGAATTGTCCCAAATGAATAGTTGTGTTATAATAATTACATTTATTATTTATTATTATTACGCTTTATGCTCAGATTGAACCAAATGAATGCTGTATGATTGAATATCCTCTCATTTTTACCATAGTTATTTGCACTGGCGAGAAGTAAACTTTTAGGTTTTTGTTAATTTCAGTAATAATCAACACAAATGACATAAGTCATAGGAAGACTGACTTCTGTCATAACTCTTAACCGGTTCCAAGTCTGCAGGGGCTAGCTGGGTCTGCATTCTTTACAACTCAGGCAGCAATATGACTATTGTGGCTGCAACCAGAGAGATATATAGCCTAGTGTTGATTCCTGTCACACACACAACTCGAGTGAGAAAGTGGGGAAATGGCGGCAAAATCCAATGTGCCTTTGGACTGATATGTGACAGTGAATATTACGAGACGAAGGGGGAAAGTCTCTCAAGCTTGTTGTGACAGGCCCAGGATGTCTGATGTAGAAAATGTCAGACGACGGAGGGAGTGGGGTTTTATTTTTTCCATTCCTCGTCTCAAAGGTTAACTGTGTGTATTTTAATGAAATTTCTGCCCCTTATCTCTTCCTGGCTAGGTCTGGATAAATTACAACTGTCAAACAGCCCCACAGACCCGGAGTCTGGGAAGCTCTCGGCCAACGGGCATCAGAAGACTCTGTGAAAGAGACAACCGACACACATACATACATACATACATACATACATACATACATACATACATACATACATACATACATACATACATACATACATACATACATACATACATACATACATACATACGCACACACACATACACACACACACATACACACGTAACGGCAGCCAAAGGGAGATTTTGATAGTACTGAACTCCACAACACAAGGTGAAAGTAATTGAGTCTGTGGAAGAGACTTAGTATACTCTGACAGTGTCTGACGGCCTATGCGAACTGAGACAAAACTGCAATTTAGCTTTGTGACATTCCATCCTCTTCCTCGTGGATGGATGGATGCAGGACTGGGACTGGTTTGAGCTCTCTGACAGACTGGCATCTTCACAACAGTGACCTTGATGTTGACCTCAACATTGACTGTGACTGTGACCATGGGCCACAGCCGATGTCTGGGGGACTTTTTTTTTTCCCTCAGCACCATCTTTCTTCTTCTCTCTCTTTGTCTATTCTTATCTTATTCTACCCTCTAACCCAGGGCTCTCTAACCCTGTTCCTGGAGAGCTACCGTCCTGTAGGTTTTCACCTCAACCCTAATCTAGCGTACCTGATTCTAATAATTAGCTGGTTGATAAGCTGAATCAGGTTAGTTACAACTGCGGTTGGAGCGAAAGGGTAGCTCTGCAGGAATAGGGTTGGAGAGCCCTGCTCTAACCCAACTCATTCTAACCTCTTGTGTTTCGTGCTTGCCTAATCACTTCTCATCTGTTATCTTCTCCCCCATAACCTAACCATTGCACTATGCCGTATTGTCTTGGAGGACGAAATGTAACCTTTCGAAGCAGTGGATGAAGAGCTGCTCGCTGATAGACTAGTGGCCATTTTTACACTTATGTCCTATCTCAATGTCTACTATTTGTTTCCAACTTTTTCTATTTCCACCACAGTTTAAAATACATTTTAGTTATAAAGGTTATTTGGAGAGAGAAACAATATGCCACCTCACCAAAGTATGATGAGAAGACAATTCCTTTTGAGAATTGAGAGGAAGTAAATGTTATGTGTTTCAGTGGCCATGGGGGCATTCATAATAGATTACCTTTATTATATGTAAAGACTTGGTGGTCTCCAACAGTCATCTCATTCAGTATGTCATATGATGTATATTATACGTGTGAAGTATGGATGGTTACTGGTTTAATAAGTGGACATGTGTATTTGTTTATGTCCGAAGATAATATGCAAAAATGTGAAAAGATGATTGCATTCTACGATAGACTTGCTGTTGAAAGCCCCTTGCATGAAAAAGAAATCGTACTTATTACTCTTAGCCGTTTTACACGTCATACCCAGTTGCGTTGCTTTTCCTCACCGGCGTATGTTTATCACCACTTCTTCCCTCTTTGCAGTGCTTGCCGGTACATTTAGTACCCGTTCACCACAGTGACCACACCAGAGGTCAGTCAGTGTCTCATCCATTGACACAGAAAGAATAGGGAGGTACAGTAGAGGAGTTACACCAGGAGTGACTAGCCAAGCCTTCATCTTTCTGCTTGTCACGGGCCAGTTGTGAATGTGTAACAATGTGCCCTTTTTATTTCCATCTACTCGTAGTCTGTAGGCATACTGTGCTTTAATTTCATAAAAGATGTAGTTCATAATTTTGTCTTGAATTAATGAATGTTGCTTCGGTGCTGTTGATTTCGATCACTCTAGAGAGGGGAAAATTTATGTCTTTTTTTTTAGTCCAGAAGAGCAAAGCTGGCAGCTTTTAAAGTTTGATCCTGTGGGTGGATGTTCTAAAAATGTTGTGCATTGTTTAACTTGATCCCAAATAACTATTATGCTATTTTAAAGTGCATCTTATTTCATGTGGCACTAAGCTTTGTTGAACCTCTTCCTATTGTAAATGTTGTATATGTACATTTATGTTTCGTACCTCTTGTGTTATTTGGATGTAAATAGTGGGCTGCCGTTTAGCCTCATGAGTGTTGGTTGTAAATGCGTCTGCAGAAGCTCTTTTTGAACTGTGATGTTACTTGTCACTAGAAGCACCTTTTATGCCTTAGCTAGAGGAGGAATTCACCACAGTCTTTATAGGAGTCCGTATACATATGTATACTATGTTTGTTTAAAAAAATACAACTTTACTGTGAACACCTTGTCTCTGGACTTCACTTGTAAATCAGTTTGAACTTCTTCATTGTCCTTTGCAGTGAATGTAGTATATCATATACTCTTAACTCAAATTGCCATATTGGGCTTCCAGAAATACAAATTACCAGATAACCTGAGGAAGATGATGGCCCCAATAATGTGTAATAGACTGTTTTTATGGTGACATAAATGTGATGTGTTTTCATTGTGACTTGTCATGATGATACAAATGGCGAGGGGATACGATGAGAAATTTTTATAAAAATATGCATTTGAGATTTTTCTTGTTTTGCACAGGGACTGTTTCACGTCAATTAGATTTTAATGAAAAGGAATAGTTGTTTTCCATGTGTTATATAGTACTCTACTTCATCTCGGCCTAACAACACCCATGCCAATATATCCTCCAAACACCGGCTTCTCGGGCATTATCACTTAAATGGGTGGAATTTAAAAGACATTTGAAAGGCAAGCAGTAGCTATTGTCTGTCACAAGGCTCACCTTAGATTCTGGAGTTCGCAGTGCCAAGCCCTGTACTGTGTTCTGTCCCCTCACTAAAATGCAAGATCATAAGCGATCCAATTTGACATCTCAAAGGTTGATTTGGTAATGCTGATGAGAAATCACACTGAAAATCCAGACTTTAAAAAGAATCACTAACCAAAACCCATTACTACTGTGCCTAATAACGTCTGTTTAGTGCTTCCCTCGTGACTGTGAACCTCTGTGTGTTCCTCTCACCCTCAACTATCAGTTTTATTTAAAAAAAAAAAAAAACATTTTTATTGCAAAATCAGACAGAATGTTTATTATTGGTTGAAGAAGCACATCAGTGATCACAATCTATTACAATCAGACTTTCCCACTTAGTTTCTGAGGTGGACACAGTCGGGCCTGTTCCAACCCAAGAGAACACTTTTTGTTGCCTTTCAGTTTTTCTCACTTGCAGATGGTTTGAAATGTTGAGGGGTGGCCTGTGCTGTAGGTGGAATAGCTAGTAATTTTGTCTGTCTGTTTGATTTTCTGTGTATCTGCATGTGATTTCCTGCAAATTTACTTGGATGCATATTTTTTACCTTGTGCTTTTCTGAGTTGCTATGTGAGTTCTGTTGTTTTACGATGTTGGTTTGTTTGCAAATAAAACAATGATGATCATGTTTAAGTTGAGATTTGCTTTTTAATTTCACAGTTACATTTGTGGCGCAGGCTTCTTTTGGAGATATAAGGGCACACTTGGCAAAAGTAAGCTTGCTGTTACCATGGCACTATCTGGCTGTATGAATTTCTGACAAGTCACAGTGGTAACACAGTATTCTGGGTTTGAGTCGGCATAGAAATGGGACTTGAGTAATAAATGCACTTTTATTGATATGGATGCCTGAAAGTGATACTTGTTTTGTGCATTTATCTTTTGATGATGCATTTAAGGTATTTTAATAAAACAACAGGAATAACGCCCTGTTTACTGCACATTGATTCCTTGTGTCCTTTACAGCCTACAAACCACAACATGTAAGACCTGCTGGAAGAGATTAATTTGAACATTTGGACAAAATATATGATTTCTCTGAAAATGCTTTAAGTTAGAGGTACTGTAGAAACATAATTTCACTATATATATATATATATATATATATATGAGTAAGAACATGAGACAGACCAGGTGAATCCTTTGAATGGGGTATGGTAGTAGGTACTACCATACAACACTTCTGGTTTTTCACATTTAACTGTTTCAAATGTGTATCAAGAATGGTCTACCACATCCAGAATTTGACACAACTGTGGGCAGCATCCCTGTGGAACGCTTTTGAAACCTTCTAGAGTCCATACCCTGACAAACTGGTCCTGTTCTGAGGGCAAAAGGGGGAGGGGGTTGCAACTCAATATTAGGAAGGTGTTCTTAATTTTTTGTGCACTCAGTATGTACAGTGCATTCGGAAAGTATTCAGACCCCTTGACTTTTCCACATTTTGTTACGTTACAGCCTTATTTTAAAATGTATTAAATAGTTTTTTCCCCTCTTCAATCTACACACAATACCCCATAATAGTAAAGCAAAAACAGGTTTTTAGGAATAGTTGCATATTTATTAAAAATACAAAACTTAAATATTACATTTACATAAGTATTCAGACCCTTTTACTCAGTACTTTGATGCACCTTTGGCAGCGATTACAGTCTTCTTGGGTATGACGCTACAAGCTTGGCACACCTATATTTGGTGAGTTTCTCCCATTCTCTGCAGATCCTTTCAAGCTCTGTCGGGTTGGATGGCGAGCACAGCTATTTTCAGGTCTCTCCAGAGATGTTTGATCGAGTTCAAGTCCGGGCTCTGGCTGGGCCAGGCAAGGACATTCAGAGACTTGTCCTGAAGCCACTCCTGCGTTGTCTTGGCTGTGTGCTTAGTGTCGTTGTCCTGTTGGAAGGTGAACCTTCGCCCCAGTCTGAGGTCCTGAGCGCTCTGGAGCAGGTTTTCATCAAAGATCTCTCTATACTTTGCTCCGTTCATCTTTCCCTCGATCCTGACTAGTCTCCCAGTCCCTGCCTCTAAAAATCATCCCCACAGCATGATGCTGCCAAAGAGTTCAAACTTGTTTTCATCAGACCAGAGAAACTTGTTTGGCTGTTCCATAGAAAAGAGACTTGGTGGTTCCAAACTTCTTCCATTTAAGAATGATGGAGGCCACTGTATTCTTGGGGACCTTCAATGCTGCAGACATTTTTGTTACCCTTCCCCAGATCTGTGCCTCAACACAATCCTGTCTCGGAGCTCTACAGACAATTCCTTCGACCTCATGGCTTGGTTTTTGCTCTGACATGAACTGTCAACTGTGGGACCTTGTATAGACGGGTGTGTGCCTTTTCTAACTATCATGTCCAATCAATTGAATTTACCACAGGTGGACTCCAATCAAGTTGTAGAAACATCTCAAGGATGATCAATGTAAACAGGATGCACTTGAGCTCAATTTCGAGTCTCATAGCAAAGGGTCTGAATACTTATATAAAGAAGGTATTTCTGTTGTTTTTTAAATACATTTTCAAAAATGTCTAAACCTGTCTTCTATGTCATTATGGGGTATTGTGTGTAGATTGATGAGGATTTTAATATATATATAATTTAAAATAAGGTTGTAACGAGGGCCGGTGCGTGCATTTCTGCCGCTCTAAGCGAAACACAATTGTGCCGCCCCTCTATTTTCAAAAATAACTATTTTGTTTTTGGAGCGCTTGCTCCTTTCCTAATTTTCTTTTTTTGTACACACAACCCGACAGTTTGGTTCGTTTAGACATGGTTTTACAGTGTACTGTTGCAAGCTCGGCCAGAAGAAGATGGCATGAGACACAGATTGATTTAACAGAGAGTTCCTGTGCCCCATACACCACATGACTCCAGGAACGTCGCACTTTATTATCCTCCTTCCGCTTTTGACAACGAACCTAACCTCCGGCCATGCAAGGCTCTGTTACGGTAGGCACTCTACCATTCCTGATTGGTGACACACATTCCTCACCAATGGACTACAAGAGGCGGCAAAATTAGCACTATTTTTTTTTCTCTCATAAGCCCACATTTTGCCGCCTTTCCGCACATTCCGGCCCTGGCTGTAACGTAACAAAATATGGAAAAAGGGCTCTGAATACTTTCCAAATGCACTGTATATATGTGTGCGTGTTGAAGTTACATCCAATCAGTATTTTCTGGTAGGTAGACCTGCTAGGGGGTATCCTCCCTGCCTCCATCCCTAGTCTGGGGCTGCACAGAGTAGTGAGGCAAATGGGACACTCCTGTGTCTCTCTATGACACTACCTGTGACATTACAGACATTATAGACAGACAGAGATGTTACCTGAAGGGACGGAGCATCATTCCAAAATAAGACTTCAATAAAATACCACCACGCTACCACATAGGGTTGGGGGTAAACTCCATTTCGATTCAGGAAGGGGACTCCCATTTCCCTCAATGCCTATAAACATTTTGGGGAATTGGAATTTCAGTCTACTTCCTGAATTGACAATGGCAAACATGTATAAATAAGGCAGAATTCAGATAGTACGTCATTGTTTTAGCACTATCCACTGTCTGTTTAAACTACGGCATGTGACATGGTTCAATGTACCATTAAATTGGCACAAGCTACTTTTTCAGTTTTACAAATTGCCGGCATCTTGAAGCTAATGACCATACCAAAAAAAGAGTAACGGAGAGCAATACGACGAACTTAGCAAAACAGGGAATTTGTGGTAAGTGCATGAGGGCTGCCATCTTTATTCACCTCCACTATTGAAATGGAATTGACCACAACCTTGCTACCACACATTTATAATGGTTATCTTCTCTCACAAAAGCCTCCATACATACCCTTGTTCAGTGGACATTATCTGTTTTAGCGTGTCACACAAGCTTGATTGTTTGGCCATGTGTCTCTGAGAGACCGTTGGGCGGCAGGTGTCTGCCGCAGCACCACCAATGATTAACTCTGAGACAGCTTCCTTTATTCAGAAACGGTCAACACCCTCGAGGCTTAAACGCTTGATAATGAGCTTTGCGACATTTATAGTGTTTACCTTCACGAGGAAGGTGCACTGTGCGCGATTAACACCCTATGAGCTCACCGTTTGATTCTCTCTGTACGAGTCGAGGTTGAGCAACACCTGTTGCCCTGCACACAACCTTTTAACACAAGATAAAGAACCATAGCCTTTTTCACCTCCTGTGGGATTGTGGGAAACTACATTGGCTGGCATTAAAAATACCTATATACAACAGAGCCTATGGAACAGCAAATCTAGATATTTCTTCTATTCGAACCACAGTACAGATGGTTCAGGCAGGGCAATGAAAGGCCTGGCGTGCATTATTAGACTCGCTCAGGTTTTTGTAAACACAGAATTATTTCCATCCTTCATTTGGAATAGTGAATGATCATCTCTGGGAGATTTGACTTTGTGTAGAGCACAGCCTGTCCTGGACAAGCATTAGCATGTTGAATGAATGGCATGGCTACAGGGAGAATTAGACCAGGGATAGAACATTATGAAATTCTCTTTGATAGTGCACTATGGTATTTGTATGGCGAGTTTTTCCACAGTAGGGTTGCACAATTCCTGTAACTTTCCCAAGATTCCCAGGTTTTCCAGAAATACTGCTTGGAGATTTCTGCAAAACCTGGGAATTTTGGGAATGTAACAGGAGTTTTGCAACACTTTTCTACAGTCAGGGCCCAAACCTTTTCCTGTATTTTCCTCCAATCGTCCTCCTGCGGCTCACTCCTCTGCTCGATGTGGCATTATTGGACAAAGCTGTCATTCAACTCCTGCAACTAATTGGAAACAATTTAGTTGTACAAAGGGGCATCCTTCAATTGGACACCGAATAGAGTTCTGTTTTTATCTCAGATTTAATTGCTGCTATATTTTAATGCTTGAAGCCTGCTGACAAAGTCAAGTTGCTAAACAGGCCAGATTGATACCGGCACGTCTCGGACTTGCATGGAACATTTATGGAAACCAGTAAAAAGATAGCTGGTGCTGGGAAACACACGCACACAGGCCATCCCTCAGGCTGCCCCACCATGCTCGCTCCTGTCACAGTGACATCACAAGTGCTTTATTGCTGGGCTTAAACAACTGTTAACTATTCAGATGAGGTTTTATTGGTCGACTTTTCTACAGCAAAGGCAAAAAACATGGACCCTGGTGAACTTTGCCTAGTCTCACTGCAGACGCAGAGGACAGTAAAAGGGATGGAGTGAGGGAGGAGGGCAAAGAAAGGGGTGCCGTGTTCTCACTGCAATCCATTTTGATGTCACCAGTTATCCTCCTTAAAGTGTTGACTTAGGGTCGGACGTACAAATGGAAAGCTGGTCATTGCAATCAGCTGATAAAAATGTGAAAACTGGTAGAACGTCTTAAAGGCTTTGCTGCCTGGGAGCAACTGCAGCTGTACCATGAGGATAACAGACATGTTGACTGTCCCAAATGGCACCCTATTCCCTATTTAGTACAATACTTTTGACCAGAGCCCTATAGGGAATAGGGTGCCATTTGGGACTTAACCTGTCTCTGTGTGAGAGTAGGACATCCTCCATCTCAGAATCTTCTAGGAGATCTAGGGACCCTGAACGGGGCTAGTGAGTTCCAACAGACTTAATGAGACCAATAAAATGGCTGCTCAGTGTTTACGTGACATTCTAAGGCAGTGGTGCAACAGTAAAAGGCACTGCATCTCAGTGCTAGAGGCGTCACTACATAAACCCTTGTTCGAATCCAGGCTGTATCACAACCGGCCGTGATTGGGAGTCCCATAGGGCGGCGCACAATTGGATCAGCGTCGTCTGGGTTTGGCCGGTGTAGGCCGTCATTGTAAATAAGAATTTGTTCTTAACTAACTTGCCTAGTTAAATCCGAGCGCATTACAAGTTGGGCGTAATCAAGGTGACATCGGTCTCTGAACCCATAGAGGCACTCTGATTGATTACATAGAGCTCTAGAGAGAGAGGTGATGGCCACGTCCAGGATTGGCGGCACCTACAGGATTCTGGGATAGAGTAGGACATCCTCCATCCCACAGAGACAGGCTGAGTGCACACCCTATTTAGTGCACTACTTTTGACCAGAGCCTTATAGGGGTGCATTTGGAACACATCCCAGAGCTCACACGACAAATATACCAGTAAAATCAGTATATGTTTTAACTTATCTGTTTGTTGGAAAAATTGCACAGCTAGTGAACAACTGTGCCGACTGGTAAAGATAGAACCAAATGTAGTGCAAACCTCTACAAACCTGCATTCCAGTCAGAGGTAAGTAAGTACAATGGAGGGGGAGATTTCAGTCTCACTAGGTGGCAATCTTCCCTTTTCCAGGGAGCCACAGACTAGAGAAGGCAGAGAGGCCTTAGTGTCGGTAGGCCCCCGTCCAGTTGCTAGAACCCGAAACCAGCCAGCCAAAGCTGAAAGGACTAACCCTTTAGAATGTGTATTCTGTCCTCAGATCAAAGTGAAATCCAATGGAATATTTTAGTTCTTAAAGTGGGACAGTGAAGAAAGCCAATGCAAATGACATCCAGGGAACCTGCCCCCGATATGGCTTGGGGGCAAACACACAGACAAACACTTGCTTTTGTGTTGACCCTGGAATGCCCAGACTGTTTGACCAAAACACACACTCTCCGTAATTAGTTTACAAACAGTGTATGATTCACACGGCATCAAAGGCCCTCTGGAGCTGCTTAGAGAGTTCAGTTCCCCCTACTCAGCCCTCCACCTCCACTGAGGCCCATGTCCACTCCACACTGACCTGTGATCAGATCTGCTGTCTGTCCATCAATCACAGCAACCTAAAGTCCACCACTGCTAAATAGGTGAGGAATGTCTGGCGGGTGAGTTTCAGGAAGAATGCTGACTTAGGATGCATCTCAAATGGCACCATATTACCTTTATAGTGCACTACTTTTGACCAGGACCCATAGAGCTCTGATCAAAAGCAGTGCACTATATAGGGAATAGGGTGCCATTTGCGACGCATACTTATAGGAGCAGGGAAAAGTTTCAGCAATGTGACCTGGTGGTCACCAGTGGACCGACTCGCCTGATTAGAGCATGTTTTGAGCCGTCATGGCATTGTTCAGTATATAGTAGGGTCGTTCAACAAAATTAGTGCACTTTGATATTTTAAGTAGAAATTGTGCACCAGTATTGAATTTTAAAAGCCTGTTATATTAAACGAAGTGCGCTTTAATATAGACCACATGGAGAATTCAATAAATCAGCTTTTAAATATGAAAAAAGGCTTGCTAAAGTGCCAAAATCCATCCCTCCGTCAACCCTGTGTCACTTCTAGAAAGATTTTAACCCACTTCATTCAAAAACTCTCACCAAATTACACCATCACTGTAAACCCCTAGTTATTTTGTTGCTTTATTTATTTCATATGATTAGTGATTAATTTACATCTGTCCCTTATTTTAAGGTCAACCCTGTTACATGAACTGAACTCTCGTTTGAATATGGTGAAACCATTCCTTTTTTACCATGACTATTAGATGTTCAATGTTTCTTAAGAAAATAATATTATGGTTCTACTCTTTTTGACAACTTTCTGTTTTGTAGTGGAAAACTGAGCAGGTCGAGCATAACACGTCAACCCATAGATAGACAGGCTAGAAATGTTTGAATTGTATAAATTTTTTTAAGCTTGCATTAAATTGCCACTCATTATTGCACACAACAAACTTCCATTTCCCATGTCACAAGGGGATTTATGGCTAATTTAAGAAGATATCGCCAAATGTATATGTAACAAAAAACATGTAAAAAACTAAAATTAAAAAACAAAGTGGGGGGAGGGGTGTTATATTTTACAAAAACCTTCAACCCTGTTAAGGTCAACCCTGTTGCTTTATTTGTCACTTAATAGGCACTTACTATAGTAATAAAGTTGAACACTTGCTCTTTATGACAGAATGGTATAATTTGGTGAAATCAAACTTAATTTTATTTTTTTGTTAAGTTACACTTCAAAAGACACCGAATTGGTGTAACAACCCAGTAAATAGAGGGAAACATGCAGTCCAATCTCTGGAGAGGCGACTCCGGGATGCTGGCCTTCTAGGCAGAGCTGCAAAGAAAAATACATATCTCAGACTGGCCAATAAAAATAAAAGAACACAGACACAGGACAGAGGAAGATAAGGCTTTTTCTTTGCAACTCTGCCTAGAAGGCCAGCATCCCGGAGTCGCCTCTTCACTGTTGACATTGAGAATGGTGTTTTGCGGGTACTATTTAATGAAGCTGCCAGTTGAGAACTTGTGAGGCGTCTGTTTCTCAAACTAATGTACTTGTCCTCTTGCTCAGTTGTGCACCGGGGCCTCCCACTCTTCTTTCTATTCTGGTTAGAGCCAGTTTGCGCCGATCTGTGAAGTGAGTAGTACACAGCGTTGTACAAGATCTTCAGTTTCTTGTCAATTTCTCACATGGAATAGCCTTCATTTCTAAGAACAAGAATAGACTGACGAGTTTCAGAAGAAAGTTATTTGTTTTTGGCCATTTTTTGCCTGTAATCAAACCCACAAATGCTGATGCTCCAGGTACTCAGCTAGTCTAAAGAAGGCCCGTTTTATTGCTTCTTTAATCAGCACAACAGCTTTCAGCTGTGCTAACATAATTGCAAAAGGGTTTTCTAATGATCAATTAGCCTTTTAAAATTATAAACTTGGATTAGTTTACACAACGTGCCATTGGAACACAGGAGTGATGGTTGCTGATAATGGGCCTCTGTATGCTTATGTAGATACTCCATAAAAAAGCAGTTTCCAGCTATAATAGTCATTTACAACATGAACAATTTCTACACTGTATTTCTGATCAATTTGATGTTATTTTAATGGACAAAAAATGTGCTTTTCTTTCTAAAACAAGGACATTTCTAAGTGACCCCAAACTTTTGAACGGTAGTATACAGTGGGGAGAACAAGTATATGATACACTGCCGATTTTGCAGGTTTTCCTACTTACAAAGCATGTAAAGGTCTGTCATTTTTATCATAGGTACACTTCAACTGTGAGAGACGGAATCTAAAACAAAAATCCAGAAAATCACATTGTATGATTTAAAAAAATAATAATTTGCATTTTATTGCATGACATAAGTATTTGATCACCTACCCACAAGTAAGAATTCCGGCTCTCACAGACCTGTTAGTTTTTCTTTAAGAAGCCCTCCTGTTCTCATTACCTGTATTAACTGCACCTGTTTGAACTCGTTACCTGTATAAAAGACACCTGTCCACACACTCAATCAAACAGACTCCAACCTCTCCACAATGGCCAAGGCCAGAGAGCTGTGTAAGGACATCAGGGATAAAATTGTAGACCTGCACAAGGCTGGGATGGGCTACAGGACAATAGGCAAGCAGCTTGGTGAGAAGGCAACAACTGTTGGCGCAATTATTAGAAAATTGAAGAAATTCAAGATGACTGTCAATCTCCCTCGGTCTGGGTCACCATGCAAGATCTCACCTCGTGGGGCATCAATGATCATGAGGAAGGTGAGGGTTCAGCCCAGAACTACACGGCAGGACCTGGTCAATGACCTGAAGAGAGCTGGGACCACAGTCTCAAAGAAAACTATTAGTAACACACTATGCCGTCATGGATTAAAATCCTGCAGCGCACGCAAGGTCCCCCTGCTCAAGCCAGCGCATGTCCAGGCCCGTCTGAAGTTTGCCAATGACCATCTGGATGATCCAGAGGAGGAATGGGAGAAGGTCATGTGGTCTGATGAGACAAAAATAGAGCTTTTTGGTCTAAACTCCACTCGCCGTGTTTGGAGGAAGAAGATGGATGAGTACAACCCCAAGAACACCATCCCAACCGTGAAGCATGGAGGTGGAAACATAATTCTTTGGGGATGCTTTTCTGCAAAGGGGACCAACAACCTCTTTCCCTCAGTAAGAGCATTGAAGATGGGTCGTGGCTGGGTCTTCCAGCATGACAACGACCCGAAACACACAGCCAGGGCAACTAAGGAGTGGCTCCGTAAGAAGCATCTCAAGGTCCTGAAGTGGCCTAGCCAGTCTCCAGACCTGAACCCAATAGAAAATCTTTGGAGGGAGCTGAAAGTCCGTATTGCCCAGCGACAGCCCCGAAACCTGAAGGATCTGTATGGAGGAGTGGGCCAAAATCCCTGCTGCAGTGTATGCAAACCTGGTCAAGAACTACAGGAAACGTATGATCTCTGTAATTGCAAACAAAGGTTTCTGTACCAAATATTAAGTTCTGCTTTTCTGATGTATCAAATACTTATGTCATGCAATAAAATGTAAATTAATTACTTAAAAATCATACAATGTGATTTTCTGCATTTTTGTTTTAGATTCCGTCACTCACAGTTGAAGAGTACCTATGATAAAAATTACAGACTTCTACATGCTTTGTAAGTGGGAAAACCTGCAAAATTGACAGTGTATCAAATACTTGTTCTCACCACTGTATACAGCGGGTGAAATAAGTATTGAACACGTCACCATTTTTCTCAGTAAATATATTTCCAAAGGTGCTATTGACATGAAATTTTAACCAATGTTGGTAACAACCCAAGTAATCCATACATACAAAGAAACCAAAACAAATTAAGTTATGTGTAATAATGTGAAATGACACAGGGAAAAGTATTGTATGTATCTTTGTATGTATGGATTAGTTGGGTTGTTACCAACATCTGGTGAAAATTTCATGTCAATAGCACCTTTGGAAATATATTTACTGAGAAAAATGGTGACGTGTTCAATACTTATTTCACCCGCTGTGTATATATATATATATATATATATATATATATATATATATATATATATATATATACTCAGCAAAAAAATAAATGTCCTTTCACTGTCAACTGCGTTTATTTTTCAGCAAACTTAACATGTGTAAATATTTGTATGAACATAACAAGATTCAACAACAGACTGAACAAGTTTCACAGACATGTGACTAACAGAAATGGAATAATGTGTCCCTGAACAAAGGGGGGGTCAAAAGTAACATTTAGTATCTGGTGTGGCCACCAGCTGCATTAAGTAATGCAGTGCATCTCCTACTCATGGAGTGCACCAGATTTGCCAGTTCTTGCTGTGAGCACTGATGGAGGGATGGTGCGTTCCTTGTGTAACTCGGGCAGTTGTTGTTGCCATCCTGTAACTGTCCCGCAGGTGTGATGTTCGGATGTACCGATCCTGTGCAGGTGCTGTTACACGTGGTCTTCCACTGCGAGGACGATCAGCTGTCCGTCCTGTCTCCCTGGAGCGCTGTCTTAGGCGTCTCACAGTACGGACATTGCAATTTATTGCGCTGGCCACATCTGCAGCCTAAGGCACATTCACGCAGATGAGCAGGGACCCTGGGCATCTTTCTTTTGGTGTTTATCAGAGTCAGTAGAAAGGCCTCTTTAGTGTCCTAAGTTTTCATAACTGTGACCTTAACTGCCTACCGTCTGTAAGCTGTTAGTGTCTTAAAAAAAAGGGACTTTTCTTTTTTTGCTGAGTATAGTTATATTTAAATGAGTCAGCTTCAGCCTTATAAACTAGCTTACATTTTTGGTTTGTTTGTTTGTTTGTTTGGTCAGTCTCTCTTATCCATCTGAAATACCCTCTGCATTTTACTGATTGAATGACTTTTGAAATGATTGTGGCATGCAGAGCCTCCTGGGGATGCTGGTGCATATGTATAGTTTTCCACATCTCTCTAAGTGTTTCTGGTGAGCCTTATGAGAGATGTGTGTGTGTGCATGTGTGTGTGTGTGTATGTGCACGTGTGTGAGTGTGTGTGCTATTTCTCAGGGGGCAATGGGAGTCAGCGAGCCCCTGCTGGGAGGGCTGGAACCTGGGACTGCAGTCTCCTCTCTTCTGCTCCACATGCCACAGACTCTTTTGTCATCTGCTCCCACAAGGAGAGTGAGGAGACTGTAGCTCCAGCTATGGGGCTTGGCATACATAAACCAGTGTACTCCGAGCTCTGGAGAGCAGGGGAGCCATATTGATTTCCCATTGTTTTTGGCCTGACCAACGTACTCTATCACCAGTGAAAGGGCCCCCTACAGTGCACAGTCTATATCTAGGAGCTCGACAAGCCATTAGATCGAAGTGATTTTAGCTCTCGCAAGCAAAGGCTGCAATACACCACAGGGTATAAGCTTTACAGAGAGAGGCTGAATATTGAAGACTGAGAGACAGAGTTGCATTCGTGGTGTCTAGAGTGTTGATAAGCCACTTCTGAATGTTTTTACATGGTATGGTCTGTATTTGGTGTGTACAGTGTTAAATAGCTGAAAGCATAATCAGCAATAATTTATGTTGTATGAAAGAAGGAAATATAAATTATTTAGGCCTGCAAAAATGGCTAAGCATTTTAGAATACAGGAAATAAGACCATTTCAAATAATTACACTGTTTCACTAATAACAAACCCATCTAGCATGTTTTTGTCAAACACATCAACAAGTCAACAAAGATTCACTTTTGTCACTTTCCCTTGTTAGTAGGCTCTAATTAACATTTTTCCCTCGAGTCAAACTAATATTTACACGGGCATCTATGGCAACTGTGCTTTGTGAGGCAGTCTATTGTACCCCGCATTCTTGAGATTGGCATCTTAAAAGGGGATCAGAAAGATGTAAGACTGAATGACCCTCACAGTAACACACTGATTGCTACATCATCGCGTCACAGTTGAGCTCCAAGGCAGTATGGGTAAATTTGTACAGTTGTCTACACAGATTAGAACATACAAGAACCAGAGGGAGGGGTAGAGAGGGTGTTGAGGAAAGGGAGTGGGCTGCCATTAGGGAGGGTGAGGAACGTTGAAAACGGGTCCTCTGACTGACTCTGACTGAGAATAAACACCAGGTATTGTGTACGGCAGATCACACAGTGCTGTTTGGAGTCTCCCTTGTGAATAGACCTTGACTTGACCCGACTCCATTCCACCAAACCCAATTTCTGGGCTGGAGAGGCAGACAACGGTAGACAACGACTCAATATCAAACAGCAACTGAAAATGTTAATAGCTCAGTAGTAGCCTAAGCACCAAAATGCAGATTTGATTTCACAATGAGACTTCCTAGTTCCCGAAGTGTTGTTAAACTAGTTCCCCAGTTCCCAACAGACTACTGTAAAATACATTTAATTGATTGACAGATTTCTTTGCCTACCTAGTTCATACTGGTCCATCGTGTTGCTGGGGACGGTGAGGACCTTTCTGTTTCACAGTTCCTTTCACATGGTTTCTCTTACAGTGGGTGTCTGTGGAGGCTATTCTGCACCATCCTGTCTTCACAGGGTCACACAGTGACAAATTCTGAAACAGCAAGTTTTATATGATATGGTCTTGAAGAGCAACTGTGGTGATTGCTAACATGCCACTGCTTGCTTTTGAGTTCAAGCCCTGTAAAATGAGAGAAAACTCTCTTGAACTGTGATAGTGAAGTTTGGATCTATTTTAGAATTAATAAATAAGACAAAAGTCTTTAAAAAAATAACTTGTATTCACATAGACTAATTTAGTATCTTTGCATTAATATAAAGCTTTTCAAATCTGACATTTGTTGTGGAAATGTGCACACGTAGAAAATGTATTTAGCAAAATGGGGCATGCATCTGTTTTGTTGATTTATGGTAGACAAATACATTAATACATTGTCTGTGTCTATGATAAATGCACTTTATTATGTTCAAACATTGTTTCTCAGTCACATTATATCATACACACATTTAGCTATTTAAGTATCTTGTCCTGTCATTTACCTGTACAGTTAATGTAACCATGCAAATATTCACTTACCTGATCATTTAACCAGTCTGTATATTAAGTAAACTATTATTACCCTCACTACTATCATACGCACTTATAGCTATTGAGGTATTTCTCTGCCATCGAACTGTATAGTATAGTTAACCATCCAACATCCACCAATGTATAGTGTACATATTCAGCCATCCACCCATACTATGCAATGTCTTTTTATAGATTTTTTGCACTCCAGACCTCTTGTATTTTGATACTTTTTCGTACTGCCGCTCTATGTATTGTGTATCTGTCTTTTGTGTAGTTTCGATCGGGCATTTTGCCCTACTAATAAGACTTGTTAGTTAGCAAGCTAGCTAGCTAGCTACAGTGTAACATTGCTACATTTACAGAGCAACATAAATAATTAGCCAAATATGCATGCATCTGAAAGATTGTCAGGAAAGAACAGTTGCTACAATTGTTGCAAAAATGATTTAATGATTGATTGGGAGTCCCATAGGGCTGCGCACAATTGGCCCAGCGTCGTCCAGGTTTGGTCGTCATTGTAAATAATAATTTGTTCTTAACTGACTTGCCTAGTTAAATAAAATAAAAATGTAATACAATTTGAAAACAAGATCAATACAAAGAGTAAAATCCAAACCTGCAGCATTGTGATCTGTTGGAGGTTGTGTTTATATGGTTACTTAGTAGGCAGTTCCCCATATAATTAGGAATTAGAATACTTGAATAATTTAATAATAATAATTTAATAGGATCTCTCTATGCAGTCCCCCATCACATCATCCTCCACATCCACCCCCAAAAAGTTAATTGGTCAAGTGAATCACTGATGGGCTGAGAATAAGTGTATTTGCCTTGTGGTGTTAACCTGCTAGAAAACACTAAAATATATTTTGGAATGGTTTAATGGCATTGCCGTTGTCTTAGACATATACAAAGCCTATATGTTACTTGATGGAAATTTGTTTTATGTGTCTGAACCAGGCTAGCCAGATTTTACAACCTAAAATGTTCCTGAAAAGAGACTGCTTTTAATAAATAATGTCTTATTAGGGCTGTAATAGCATTATAATAATAATAATGTTTGGGTTTTGTTGTTGTTGACCCCTAACTATCTAGCTACCTTGAGGGGCTGAACTTGAATAGAACATCTATTTTCCAATCATCACATTCATACATCATAAAATGCTGTTCATTCCAAGAAAGATCAATTGATGCATTGTATCAACAGAATCTAATATTTCTGCTATGATACTTAATGGGTTAGCACCAGAGACCGTAAAAAAACCTTGGATCACACAGATGTGGTTTGGTGAACTACGCACACCTAAGTAACCTTGTCTGAAACATGAAGACTAGGCTTCTGCACAGTGGGCTAATACAGTCTTTTGGCACAATACTCAGGCAGTCAAATTAGTCAACTAGGATTCATCTTTCATGTCACTATATATAACCATGTTTTTCTTTTGACCTAAATAAAATAAGATTTTACTACAAAAAGATAATTAAACTGTGACTTCTGTCTTCACTACAGGTGATTCCTTCATTGTCAAGAGATGTCACTGAATGCTTAGAATACATGACTTAAAATGTTCAGTCTAAGTCATAGAGATAGATAGAGGACTCTAGTGCAAAAAAGCCTTTTTTAGCATGGGCAGCGCCATTGAGGATTTTGAAGTAGTCAACTGGGTGGGACTTCCTATGGGTTAAGGAAGGTTCACATCATTCCATCCAGGTCACCAGGAGGGATCAGCCAATTAATTATACTCGTGAGCAAACATTCCATAACTGCAGGTGTCAGTAAATCGCCAACCTTGGCATTATACCTGTTCAAACAACACACTCCAGATGGCAGGATGCATCCTTTCAGTTTGTTTGCCAACTGATAGAAGTAGTAGAATAAGAAAATGGACTACTTCAAAATGGAGATGGCCTCACAGACGGCATAATGGGACAGGTATATTGATGCGATGTCTATCTAAGTCCATGGTATATGTTGGGACGAATTTACTCACCGAACTTTCATCAGAGCTGGAGCTGAACAAAGCTTAGCTGCTCATACCTGTGCCTCGAAAACCATACACACAAACACAAATGAGTTCCTAACAATCTTTTTCTGTGGGGTTGATGAAAGTTAGCCTTATTTCTCACACTGTGTGGTTGGTGTGTGTCTTTTAAAATGCTTTGCGGCTCTGATTGACTTTGATGTGCTGGGACAGAATCAGTGCAAACAGATGGCTGAGGAGAGGGCCCAACGATGAGGCTTGTCAATCTGGGGAGCCCTCTAAGAAAACAAAATGAGGAGCCCGCTCACAGAGAGGAGGGAAGCCCTGCGCTTCACAAGAGGCTGGCACATTCTTGAGATTAGAGAAAGAAAAACGCAGACCACTGCCGTTAATGCCTCAGACAAAGGCGTGGAACAAATTATTAGTTAAGAATTCAAGCCTAGAGCCCCAATCAAAGGACTGCTGTCCACAATGCCAGACTAGGGCCCTCGCTTGTGCTTTTAAGTAAATAATCATGGTTAAAAGATATGGCAACGATGGGGCTCAAGTCCTTCATAAAGCTCTGCATTCTTCCAACTGTCATCAGAATGGATTTCAGTACATGCTTTTATTTTCAACAAGGACACTGTTTGTCTTTTTCTTTATAAATAACATTTTAAAAAGCCTTTTATTTAACTTTCTACCGCCGTCCTCCCCCCTCACCCCAACCTCTTTACCTGATCTGTGGTATTTTGAAAATAAAAACTCACCTTGTCCTACAAAGAGCTGACGACTTAAGAAAAAAAAAAGTGGTCTGTAGTGGTAAAGATTTGAAAGAGAGCCCTTTGCTGTAACCCCTTTGCAAACTTTGTGAGCCAATGACAACTTGAAAATAAAAATAATAAGCCCACAATGTATCTATGTTGAAAAAGACATGCAGGGTATATACGTGATGTGATTAGTAACCCCGATGCCAGGAAGACAAAAAAAAATGTTATAATGGTTGATATGATATACAATTATAAGGATAAATAAAAATGTATAAGAATATTAACTGAAAGAATGACCAAAATCTGCTTATACAGCTATTCTCTCATATACCACTGGTCATTAATCAGTTTGATACAATTTGTTTTACACTGTTGTTGATTAAAGTCAGGTGAACCATGATTTTGATATCAACTTTAAATTTTAGTCTTGTCAATCCGTATTGTCTCTCTAAAGGAAACAGTCTTCTCCTTTTCACATATTTTGACCTTGGACTTGACCCTTATCACTGGTACGTATCCACATGGTCACACAGCCTTTTTCCAACCTCCATTTTCCTCTCTAAAAACTGGTTCTGTCTTTAATAAAAGATAAGCCTCGTGTTTACTTGGATGGACAAGGCATTGAAAAGTGATATAGTACTATATCTGATGAGTATAGGTGATGAGTATAGGTGATGATAATCATATATTATGATTTAATTTTCATATTGCAATCAATATGTTATGTAACGTCTAGACTGGAGTGTAAATATATAACCGTTTCAGGCCACTGTGTCAGTCTGTGGTAATAAAAATATAAGGCATTGTTTTCAACTTAATAATTGGCCAGAGATTACATTTCTCGGGGAGAGAGGGCAGGCCATAATGGCTAATTAACAATTATGTCAAACACTGCAGATGACCTAGTAAACCAATCATTTTGATAGGAGACAGTGGAGAGGACAGAAATCAAATCATTTTACGACTCCCCCATAACAGTTTCCTAATAAGACTTTAATCACCTTATGGTGAACAGGAGCCCATCCCTGGGTTATCTGAGAAGGAACTAATCAAAGATGGAAGACAGAAAGGCTATACTATTTGCTGTAATCTCCTGTGCCATTGGCTCAATGCTGACTAAGTCGGCTATAAAAAAAAAACATGGCCATCATTATAGCATTTCCTATGCGTTTCAAAGAGATGGAGCTCCTAATGATTAGACTTATCCTTTGTAAATGAAATACAAATCACAGAGGGCTTTTGGTTTTCCTTCATTTACTAAGTGCTACATTACGTCATACTTTGGACCTAACTAACTAACCTCCTTATGGATTTCCCATAACTCTTTGCACAGTTGAAATGACGAACAGGCTCACATATCACCAAATGTGCCAGCGCTTATTAGCAATTGAGAAGTTATTGATCGACCATTTTGATTAATCTCTGGTGGGGGCCTTGGTGGCTCTCGGAGTTGTTCTCAGGTCCTCTGGCAGAACTTGTCTCCACTTTTCCTTCTCAATTAGCTTCAGTTTGTGCTGACTGCTGTGGCTGAACCCTGGCAAGATGACATCCACTGCAGTGCCCTAGTGCCAGGAGAAGAGTTATAAGAACTAACTCAACCTCTTTTGCCTGTTTCTGTTCTATTGGTCTTGATAAGACAAGTACCACTGCAGGTTATGCAAATAGCATTAGTTTCATGCTTTTATGACATTTTCAATTTTCCCTGTACTATAAGGAGAGTTGGTAGGCTATAAGTGATGGGTAGCTATTCATTATCTGTACAATTATGTTGAGTATGTGGAGCATTTACCAATGAATTGATAAACTACAGGTGTAGTATCTTAATTTGATTACTCTGTTTTTGCATAAAAATTAGCATTGTGATTTACATAAATTCACTGAAAACCTGCAGCTCTCTTTCTCTCACTAGATCTCACACCAAAACTATAGCCTACTTTAGTCTATCAAAACACAGGATTATTTTACTCCTGAGATGAAACTGGTCAAATTAAGATCCCACATCGGTACAAATACCTTATATGAAAATGCAGGAAGAAAGCATCAAAGCAGCCACCAGCCATTGCACATAAGTGAATTAGAAATACATACTTGTTGATGAGCCGAGCTCAATGTGCAAAGTGGATTTCACAGTGGATGTCACAGCCGTAACCAGTAATTCCTGTCACACATGTTAGACCATCTCTTTCCATAATGGACAATAATTGAGCAGAATCCATCACTGTGGCCAAAAATAGACTCACATAATGGCCTTAAATTGTGCTTTAGGAAGGAATTATTAGAGAAAATCTGACCAACCCTGCTGTGTCTGAAAGGCATTGAAACCTCCATACAGAGGTTTTGTACTTATCCTTGACTGCATGCTGATTACATACATGGCACATAGAAATGATTCAAATTATACCTTTAGCACTGAGGTCTATGGGTCCATGCCTAAAAAATATTATGAGCACAGTGAACAGGACTTTCCCTGTTCATAGTTATGGAGTGACTTTGGAAATAAACTGTATAACAATTGGAATATACATGGAATCTGTAATAAATAAGAATGTCTTACGCAAAATTCAATGACCATTTAGAGATGGTTTACAGTAATTTACAGTAATGTTTTCTCCAATAAGATCCTATTATCTATATGTAAGTCTATGGTTTTCACACCTTACCTAAGGGGGCATATTGAAGGGTGGAGGTGTGAGGTGAAAATACTGCAGGTTGTTTGTTGTAGTTTATTAGCATACTCGTTAATATAGCCAACACATCCTCAAAGAAAAGGTAATTAACTGATTTAATTTAAAAAAGTGGTGGAATTAAAAAACTAAGCCTGGAGACTTCCTTCAAAATACACCATAAATCAGTAGCTATTTAATCTGAGTGAGTGAGTGAGTGAGTGAGTGAGTGAGTGAGAGAATGAGGGAATGAGTGAGGGAGCTTCAAGTTTGCCTGTGCTGTGCTTGGTGGAATGTGCTTTGTGGTGAGTCTTTTAAATGCCAAGTTCTTTGGGCAATAAGAATAAATATCTACAACTACTCTCTAGAATTACCACACAATTGGGGACTTTCCGCGTCTGCAGTACAGGACCCCACTGTCTCCTCCCCCTTGCTTGTATGAATCCATGTTCAGGTGATGAGAGCTTGCAACATGGCCAAGATGTTCTTGTGCCAGACAAAAATTATTCCAATACAAAACACAGGATTTCTGAACTGCTCAAAACAACAACAATGGTGCACTTTTAAGAAGGTACTTGAGGTTTGTGGTTAGATGTACATTTTGTGTTTTCTAGTCTTTGTTAATGTGCTCACTCGAAAATGCAAATTTCTTTAGGTAAAAGGTGTTTTTGTGGCAGTTGTACCTTTGTTGCCAGTGCCACCACAAGTGAACTTAATGCCACCACATTCCCCATTATACATGACAATATATTTTGGCATTGGTTACACTTTCGTGCAATACAGCGCACAGGATTAACCTATCCCAAACATTTCCCTCACTCAAAAAATCAAAATGGTTTGATTGTCAAAAGCCAAGCCCATCATAAAAAACATAAAACCCCCACAGTCTAAATGACACATGTTGCTTAACCGTTCAGGAGGCAAGTCATTCACCACAGCTTTAATACTTCAAAGCAGGTTGAGGTTGTGCCAAATGCGAGCAGTCTTTTGGCCTCTTGTTGTAATTTCAGACAGCGATGAAAGGTAAAGTAGCAACACATATTTACTTGTTTTTCAATGTGCCAAAGGTACAGCGAGTTGTGTTTGCATTTCCGTTATCTGTCTGATCAAACGTTTTTCCCCTTCTATCATGTGATTAATGATTATCTCTGAACTTCAACCTCGGTTTGTGGTGAAATGAGGCCTAGATATAATGACTTGTCTAGAGATCAATTAGGTTATCAAAAACGTATGTCTAGATCAGGGCTCGCCAACCCTGTTCTTGGAGAGCTACCATCCTTTTCGCTCCAACCCTAATCTAGCGTACCTGATTCTAATAATTAGCTGGTTGATAAGCTGAATCAGGTTAGTTACAACTGGGGTTGGAGTGGAAACCTACAGGAGGGTAGCTCTCCAGGAACAGGGTTAGAGAACCCTGGTTTAGATCATTCACCTCATTACACAAGTTAAAGTTTATGGCACGTTGCACTTAGACATCTGATATGAATGTGAGCCACAAAACGAGAATTTTCCCAAAAAGCTGATACAATTCTTGTTATTGCTTTATCTGTGGCAAGGAACCAAGGACTACACCACTCCAGGCTGCATAGAACACTGAAGAAACAAAAAAACTGTTTGTGAAGAACAGTTCAGTCTCACTACACTACACTGCACTACACTGCCCTGTCGTGGTTTATTTTCATAGAACCCAAGTGGTTTATTTATTCTGCTCTGTTTTTGGACATGTGAATGTGTCACAAATGTGTATAAATTAATATGAGGTCAGTGCAAATCACTTTCTGGTTAAAGGCTTCTCCTGTAACAAAGGGTGGATCAGTGAGGCTTGATGTTGAATTTGATTGTCACCTCATAATTGCATTTCTCAGGGTGCATTCACCAGGTCCGTGGCAAAGACTTGTCGGCTTGACGACTAGGAGGCAGGATAGTTTGATTTGCTCTGTTGCAGGCTGTAAACACTGCAAAAACAATGCTTTTGGTTTGAATGAGTAATACATACATACAGACATGGGATGTATCGTCCTGTGTCAGAAACAAATGGAAACCATACTGTTAAATATACACAGAGTGTACAAAACAAGAACACCTGCTCTTTCCATGACATAGACTGACCAGGTGAATCCAGGTGAAAGCTATGATCCCTTATTGATGTCACTTGTTAAATCCACTTCAATCAGTGTAGATGAAGGGGAGGAGACAGGTTAAAGAAGGATTTTGAAGCCTTGAGACAATTGAGACATGGATTGTGTATGTGTGCCATTCAGAGGGTGAATGGGCAAAACAAAAGATTTAAGTGCCTTTGAACGGGGTATGGTAGTAGGTGCCAGGCGCACCGGTTTGTGTCAAGAACTGCAATGCTGCTGGGTTTTTCACGCTCAACCGTTTCCCGTGTGTATCTAGAATGGTCCACCACCCAAAGGACACCAGCCAACTTGACACAACTGTGGGAAACATTGGAGTCAACATGGGTCATCATCCCTGTGGAAAGCTTTGGACAACTCAATATTAGGAAGGTGTCCTTAATGTTTTGTACAATCAGTGTAATATGTAGTGGACCGCTTTGAATTCAGTTTGTGAATAGGACATGAGTTGGCAATATAATGCTAACATAGTCTTGTTTTATTCTAGCAAACCTGGTTTACCTCTTTGGTCACATTTGTGTTATCTTTAGGAGGTCAAAGAAGGTACAAAGTTCATTGGTCAGTTGTGGTCACATAAATGAGTAACGACACCTGAAAACTTGTGCTAGCTCCCTAAGCTAATGCCTAGGCTTTAGCTCAATAGACTAACATTCAGTCAGTTGCACAAACGGTATGTCATTTTCTATCTTTGATCTACAATGTATACTGTCTGCAATTTGTTTCACCTATACGGTGTCCATAATAGGGCAGGCTTCTTTCAATCTCAGCAGGACTTGTTGCAATCTGTATTTATGTTCCAACTTTGAGTATTTCAGTCATGTAACTGTCCAGCTACATTATTAATAAGAAGTCAATAGACTTCTTAATGTCATTCTGATTACTGGTCAGGTGTTAGGATGTGCCTCTAGCATCAACAAAGCTTCCTCACTAAAAAATCTCTGCCTGCCTTGGGCAATTAGAGAAGATGTCACGCTAATATGCCACTATGGTGCTAAGGGCAAAATTTATTAATTAATAAAGCAACTGTTTATGTTTGAGACCACGGCTGGTGTCCATTCTAGGCTTACGAAATGTTCAGTTGGATTAGCCTTTTGCCTGATTGACATAGATACGTTGACATCCTCAAACTCGACTGTTCCTGAAACGTTCAGACTATGTTCAGATTATGAATGCCCACTATATTGTTATTATGTGCAGTGTCAGATAGCATTTTATGTAAGGTTTGTGTTCACTCACTCACTCACACGTGAAGGGACATTACTGTGTGATCGAATTGGTGAGATGACAGCTCATTGGCTGTTTGCCTGCTCTATCTTCCTGGCCAAGGTAAACAGGTGAGCTTCTCATCTCTTCACACCTCCCCAGCTCCAGCTCTATGACAGCTTGATCACAACCCAAATTAAGCCAATTTACCTTTTTTACCATTTAAAGTTTGCCTCCTTACCTTGTTTCACACATGAAACATCACCTATTTTATACAATGTACCCCAGTACCTTATGTCACGAGCGGGTGCAGAGACAGACCAAGACGCAGCGCAGGGATAGTAGTTCGACATTTTATTTCAATTATACTATGTATATATTCAATACTATGTATAATGAAACACAACAAATGACGAACTAAACAACACCGAAACAAACACTACAGACAACATCACGTTCACCGAAAACAAACACAAATGAACGGACGTAACAAACGCACACTTACTTTCATGGTGACTGCGACATATAACGACAACGACCCACACCAGAGTGAATTACAGACTTAACATATATAGGATCCCTAATTAATGACAATGCGGTGCAGCTGCCTCTAATTAGGGATCCAACCCAAACCCACGCAGAAACAGAAAAGAAAGACACTGTCAGACTCTGACCATAGCTACATAGAGAAGCAAATAGGCTTCTCTATGGCCAGAGCCTGACATAGCACTAGTTTTAGCTTGCGTAGCTAGCCACCATTCGTTCTCCCATAGGTTCTGCGTCCCGAAACGCCAGCTAGTAAGCCTATATGTAGCTCTAGCACATCACCAGATTGGACATTTTTCTTGGCTCCTCTGACAAAGATGATAACATCTGTTTGAAGCGTATTCCAAAAAAGAAAGTGAATGGTGCTGGGGGCTGGTCTAGTGGGAGTGCTGCCACCTTCTAGTCCATGGAGGCAATGGTTTGATCCCACGTTTTAGCGACTCACGTTCTCTGCTGGCTCTCTCTTCTCTACAAAGTTATCCTAAATCTGAAAATATCTAGAAAAATATATATTAGAGAAAAAGATATGTCACCCTTCAGTCCCAGCAGCTGTGATTGGTTGCTAGATTGGTCTCAGTTTACAGTGAGTCAGAGAACCGGTCCTTAAGGTGGAAAGGTGAAATGGAAGATCAAGGCCGCGACGTGCAGCGTGTTTACATTCTTCTTTGATGTCCCACTCAACATCTCCCGCTTGACACCGTAAATCAATATTAGACGAGATGAAGTGACGAGGAACTCATGAAATTCAAACATGTTCTGTGATGTATCTTCCAATTCGCTTGACCTTTCGATGGGGTCAATTGGGCTACTTCAGTCAAGCTGCACAGGTTCTGATGATGATGTGTTGTTTTTTTCCAACGTTTGTCAGAAGCTTTGACTGGGAAATGATTACTTAAAAAAAAAAGTATTGAACCTTTATTTAACTAGAAAAGTCATTTAAGAATAAATTCTTATTAACAATGACGGCCTACCTACAGGGTCAGCCCCTGGAGCAAATTAGGGTTAAGTGCCTTGCTCAAGGACTCATCGACAGGTTTTTCACATTGTCGGCTCGGGTATACAAACCAGCAACCTTTCGGTTACTAGCCCAACGCTCTAACCGCTAGGCTACCTGCCGAAACAGTTTGTCACAGCTGGCTGATGGAAATCAAGGATGTCATGGGAACAATTATTCACCATTCTGGCCATTGATGAACTGACGGTTTCTGAACTGTCAATCTTTTCAATCCAATTAATGAATTTAGGGTAAATATTTTGTAAGGCTAAACAAGCTTTCGTGTAAGCAGCTTGCTGCATACATTTTTAAGAACATGTAACATGGCAACCCCAGCTGAGTAGTCCCCCCCACACACACACACACTACACACAACGCATTCACGCTGCACCACTGACTTCAAAAGAGACGTGGAGATAAAACAAAATGAATCTCAGACACATCAAGCCTCCCATGCCCTTTAAAGCTTAATTATAACTGTTGGAGTGATGAGAGACACATCACAGAACCCAGTGATTAATAAACAAACGCCGCATCCCATAAAGCGTCCGACAAGTCCCTGCTCATCGCCCTGCACCACTCACAGTCTGGGCTGTGCATGTGGAGTGTACATATCAAAGTGTATCAAACCCCAAAAAATAAGTTTAGACCAACACCGGTCTGGGTTTAACCCCCCCCCTCTCAGACCTCTCTACAGCTGACTCTTCCACCTGTCTAATTGAAGGCCGATGAGAGCATCATCCCGACACGTGCACAGAGCCCTAGTCTCAGTCGAGCTTTCATCTTTCACTCCCTGTGCCGAGATCACTCGACTCACACGACCGGGGCTTTGTACCCACCGACTGGGTAAGTGTCACGTTTGTGGGGTTTTGTAAACAAACACACCTTTTGTGAAAGAATATGTCCAGAGATGAAGTTACTAACTGCTTTAGCTCGGTCTGTGTTGCTGAAATAACATGAGGAAGAAGTGGGCGACCCGAGGCTGAGGTCATATTAGATTGTCCTTTGAAAGGCTTATGTGTGGAGTGAACTTAGAAGGTTCAGCTGGCATAGCTGTACACGCACATGTGCACACGTACACACATGCACAGGTACACACCAGACCTGGGTTCAAATATCTCAATTACTTTCAGATACATTCAAAGTAAGTATTCAGATATATTTTTATTTGAAAAGATGCCAACTTTGTACCTGACGTTTGAGAATGGGCTTTGTTATTGATTACTGAAACCACTCTCACCTGAAGTAAATTATCAACCTCAAAAACAATGAGGAAATAGTCAGCTATCACCATGGTACTACAAATAGCTGGACAAACTTGGACACTTTAACATCACAAAACGTTGAGTTCACCATGAAAGATTGCTTTCTTTACATAAAGATTATTTGCATTAATTGAAAACAAATGTTCTAGTAAACTATTTCAACATCTTAATGCTAAATAGATGTCTAAACCTGATAGAACTAAAAGCTTTTGCTGTCATGCAATGGCACACAAACAATGAGGACATTTGACCATTGTTTGAGTTGTTGCAGTGTTTTGGCATGTTTTAAGCCCCTCTCCAGTCAGTGTGTTATTACACTGTTGGTGGTGAATGTTTCTTGCTTAAAGCTGCTTTAGCCAACCAAATTTACTATTGTTATTCCACTTTTTATCCACCAGTTTGCCTAATTTAAAATAAACACGCTTGGTTTGCTTTCATGGAAAGATAGGATACAATCAGGTGTAATACACAAAATTATGTCCTCACGCTTTGATAACATACATTTTCTGAGATTGGTGGACTGTATGCATATACTATAGATCCTATTAAATGATTATTATGTAAATCTTGGAGAGTTGTGTAAGGTTGGAATGAGTGAGGAAGGGAAGGAGGGAAGATGGGAGTGAGGTAGGTAATCACTGCAATCTCATAGAATGTCTACCTCGCAAGCCTGGATACAGACTCTCCAATGGTCAAAGCCCCTCTCTGCAGCCACATGTCCAGAGAAGATTATCTGAGCAAGCTGGGGTATTCTGTCACCCCTTTCTCAGCAGAAGTGGAGGGTCGAGAACCATCTATGGGATCAGGCTTTAGTGTCCGGCCAAAGACCCACAAAGAGAAGACATCAAGTGGCCTCTTGAGCAGGCTGATCAATATAGGAAACCCAACCAAAGACATTCCTTGCATTTCTTAGATATTTCACTGGATGACAATTTTTTTTTTTTTAAAGAACTTAACATGGCATCATTGTAATTAGACACCAGAAAAGGTTGTTCTCATCTTGAAGTTTGATTTTCTAATTCTTATTTTAGTGTGTAGGCTACTGTGTAGGCTCTAGGTAGCCTATGAGCATATTCATCTTTTGCTACCTAAAATAATGTTTTATGTCGGCCGTTTTGTTGTCACCGCTATCTGGGATCCTTGGGTGGTCCCTACACTAAACCCTAACCCTAACCTTAACCTTAACCCCTACCCTAACCCTAACGCTAACCATTTCCTAAACATAAGCTTAACCCTTTCCGTAGTCATTTTAAATGTCAATTTTAATGGGGACATCACAAGGATAGCACGGACCCTGGAGATTCGCGCGCCAGGCCAACCACAACAATTCGCGCGCAAATGTGCCATTCTCTCGCGCAGTCTCCATTTGGAAATCGAAAAGCTAGTATTTTCACACGAAACTACGAAGTACTTTTAGTTCTTCATAGAGGAGCGAAATATAACACAACCGGGCTATTCTCCCATTTGTGCTACACAAATAAGGGAACGCAAAACGTGAAGTATCGTTTGATATGAATAGTAAACGCAGATCTGATGTAAATCAGGTAAGTGCACAGAGCACCAAGGTTCTTGCCTACAGGTAGGCTAATTATTACAGCGCTTCACTGAGTTAATACGACAATTTATAAAGAGAGGGTGTTCAAAACAGTCAGTCAAAACACAATTGGAATATGCCTATCATGTTAATGATAGCTGAAAAACTGTTTATTGCCAGTTTACTATATGCTCTATTTCCAACCGAGCGGGAGTAGGGCTATGCTGCATTGGACAAGATCATGGCCAACACAGGTGAGCTGGATCACACTTGGTTGGTAAAATATAATATTGTCAATGCTTCTAGGCTTATGATTGTGCCATTTCCCCCCTTTTGTTTGGGACCTGTAGATTTCCATTACTGCACATTGCTGACATTACTGAGATATGATATAGGCTAGGCATACTTATTAAATGTCATATGACTGTTTTTGTCATAGGATATTAGTGTCGATTATGAGTGTCTGCTTGTTGCACTGCAGTGGCATGGTGATAGAGTGGGACCAAATCAAAGGGAAGAAACAGACACAAGACATGTGGTAAAAGGATAAATTATCACACCTTATCATTGATTTAACTAATGATGAGTGCTCAAAGTGCAACAATAGTAATTTTGCCATAAAACTGTCAGCGGTTAATCAGTCTGTTAAGTGTTTTCAACCTTCAATGTAAGATTTATTAAACAGTTCATGAGCACAAGCCTGAACTTGCTCAGTTTGTCTGCCATGTACACAAATCTAGTCTAAATGTTCAAGAAGATGTTTCATGTCCTTGCTTTTATTACTTGTACAATGTTTACATTCACAGAGTCTGTGATTGTTTCAGAATTATATGATAGATGATAGGAGTAGAGGTGACGGATTTAACAATTTACACTGCTATGCCATTTTGAAGCCAGATGGAATGGCAGTTTATATTTTCACTTGTATCCAAGTTTTTTTCCTTATCTTTTTGTATTTGGGTTCTGTATATTCTGTCTGAGCTCCCCAGGCAGTGTCTTGTGTAGCCAAGACTTGCACGTTAAATGCCTAAGGATGTCTGAGGCCTGCTGGTACATCTGCCAACAATAGGAATTTCCCTGGTTTACACAGCTCAGCCAGAGAGGTTATCTCTGAAGACTCAGCCTCATTAACCACGTTTCCATCCACGGTTTTTATGCAAGTAAAGTCATAACGTATATTAAAAAAATCAAGACAGCTATGATGGAAAGTTTCGGTATAGTTTTATAAATACAGACAGATAATTTGTTTGTTCGACATAATGGCATCTTTTTGTGTCGGTAACATCAATTATGCAAGAAATGGCGGTAGAAAATATTGATATAATAACCATCATATCGAAGTAAACTTGGAGTCACAAGACGATATGGTGTGTGGGCCTCCCACTACGATTTGGGAAACCATGCAGTGATGGTGCTTTCAAGACAACTGGGAACTCGGAAAGATAAGGTCAAATCATGACATCAGTGATCTTCAGGTCAGAAAGTGAGAGTTCTAGAAATAGTTTCTGATTTGGAATTCCGAGGTGGATAACTGTTCAAAATGATTTTTCCCAGTCGGAGCTAGTTTTTTTCTCCTGAGTTCCCAGTTATCTTGAACGTGGTATTAGGCTACAGATTAAATAAATTATGATGAACTTCACAGGGTAGTGAAAGTGCAGGGGATGAGCTTGATGCGCCAATAAATATTCCAATAAATATTGAGGGTCTTATTCTGGTGACATGATGATCAATGCTTGACTGCCGTTTGTAAACATATTCTGAGTAACACCCCCACTAAGCCTCCAATATAATTTCCCAGTGTGCCATGCCTTTTCGAGTGAAATGTAGATTTACCACCCATGACTGTATGTGTTAGTGACAGAGACATGGTTGTTGAATTCATTTATTTTTAGTCCTACAGCCTTCACCAAGTGAGTTCCTAGGTTAATGTTATCATTAATAATAAGCTCTATATGGCAATACATTATATATCTTATGAGGCCTTATTTTGAAGCCTAGCTTTACCCTAATACAGTGGCCTGAAACTCAGGTTTTTTAAATTTAATTTAATTTTTTAATCCTGGATTAAGGATCTCCATGAATCTTCCAACTGGGATTTCTGGAAACCCTGGGCAATTTACCAGCATTTTTCAACCCCACCTGCAAGTCACATTATGCTGGCTTGCAAAGTAATGTGTAATTTCTATTGGAATCCAGCCAGAGTTTTGATATCCAACAGTTAGAATTATTATTCCCCCGCAACCTGTCGGGGTTAGGAATAGTGTGAGGAGACAAACTGTAAGAACCACTTCAGTAACGGGTGCAAAAAATCAAACTAAATGATTGGATTAGTTTAGAAAAATGTATGTTATGTATCTTCGTGTAGCATAATATTAATAAACCACTCAATGTACATGCAAAAATACAGATATTAAAAACAATTCAACATGCATTAGAGCATGCTGGGAAAAAAATGTATTTGTTATCATAACTTACAAAAATAGAGTTGATGTGATTTCTCATTAAGTTTTGAGTCAGTACCACATAAACATTTTAAGTGATAATGAATTTTCATTGACTTTCAGTTACATTTTTGTTAAAAATGCCTTGGGGTTTACAGTGTGTGATATAAACCTCAACAATCACTCAAAACTGTTTAAACAAACATTTGGTATATTTAATCACATCAACACACCGTAGTGTTACAAAGTTTGATAAATCCCAACATTAATCGGAAAAGTGTAAGCTAGGCACTACGGTATGTAACCACATAGAGTTCAAAATCTATTAAGTCTACAGGTGAAAAGTGAGTCATTTCATCAAATCTAGCCCACAAGATGGGTCTCTCTCAACTGACACCTTAATTATCCTATAACCTCTTATTACACAGAGTAAACATAATAAAATCCCACTTTAAAGATTATAATATAAATTAGAATTTAACCTAATATTTATAAATTATTGTTTTTGCTGTCGGTGCTTGCTCCTGGTGCCCTGGCTTTGCCCCTTTGAAGTCAGTCAATATTGTGCTGTTTTATGTGGTCATGGGGTATTCTCATATTGCTCTCTTACTGTATTCAGCTTGACTTAAATACATAGTGAGCACTGTAATTTTTTACAAGTGCAGGCACAATTTGCTTTAAATACAGTATCAGCATTTCAAATCGTTAGGAAAACTATCTCATTAAAAATATTACCTTTTAATATTCAGTAAAAAAATAAGTACACCCGCTATGGTTTCTGTCATGGCCTGGAATCATATTATTAAATTGTGTAATCATAGATTTTGTGAATGAAACTACACACTGTTGAGTCAAAATACCATTTAGGAAATACTTATTTTAGGCCTGGTAGCTTCCAGGTTAGAACGTGTGTAGTAGAATCATGATGTCTCGCCTTCACCTCGCCTTCAAAATATTGTTTTAACAATAAGATACACGCCATTCTGCATTCAAAGCAATACATAACATAAATAAGTAAATTACGTCTGAGACTTCTATCTTTCATCTATACCTTGTTATAGCCCTGTTAGATGTTGAATTAGTGCGGTCCCGGTCGGTAGGCTGCTGGGTTCAGAGCGTGAGGACTCTCTCTCTCCTCCTCCATTATGAAGTGGTGTAGTGTTATGAGAACAGGACATCTCTTGAGGCGCTTGCCTTACACTTCAGAGATGGTGCGACAGCTGGTCCTCAGCAAACTGGTCCCGTTGACCTCAACCCCACTGTCCAACGCTCCTCACCTCGAAAACAAGAAAAGGTCCCTTGGAATTTCAGGGAGATTATCTATTTTGTCTCTCAGGCTCGTCGGGCTCGTCATTTTAATTACATATGTGCATGTATTTCACTGAAGCGTTCAACATCAATAAGTTATAAAAGACTTATCACACAAATGAATCTAGGCATGTCTGTATTTTTGTTATATTGTTATATTATTGTTATAAAGTACATTTTCATTCAAAGGAAACTTGTGAAAGATTATATAACTCGTGAAAGATTCCCATCACTCCAGATTTCATTGAATACGCTCACCTAGAATGACAGTGTCACTGAGCATCTCACAGTTGTGATGCACAGTCAGTGAACCACTAGTGTGGCTTGATTAAGTTGCTTCTACTTGAAAATAGCATTCTAGCACTCAATTTAGAATCAGTAAATTGTAATAAGAGACCTGTCTGGGTGAAGGATTTGAACTTCTATGGTGAGACAGGGAAAGAAAAGACTAGCAATTTGGAAAATTATTGCTTTAGATTGCCCAAAGCTATAGTTTTGTACTTTCTTGTTCATATCTTCAACCTGTTTCCTGTAACTTTATGAATATGAGGTGAGAGTGCATTTTGATTAGTTCTGCACTCTTTTGTGTGTGTTTTTTGCCTTCTACGACAAATGAAATGAGAAACAATTACAATTTCCAGTTAAAGACTTGTAATAGTAGCTTACAGGTACAAATTGCTCAAGTATTTTGTTGAATTCATGTGGAGTATTCAGTGGTATTCTGTGTTTGGGGAGGGATGCAAGACGACTTATTGATGAGGTGAAAATGTCCTGCATTGAGGACACTGTGGAATTCACTCTGACCTAAATGCGTAATATAGAATGTAGCTATAATAATGTGTAACTTGGGACTTTTTTTTTTACTTGAGAAGACAAATGTTTTACCCGAGAATTATGATTAATTTGTGAATCTTAGAGTTATGTTTTGGTACAGTATAATATTTAATACTCTACGTAGAGCTATGTGTAGTATTTTTGCATTGTAATTTCAGAAAATGTCCTTAATATATCTACATTAATAGTGGAATGATAGTTTTTCATAATATTTCCCTCCCAAAAATGTATCCGGCCTTCACAAAATTGCATTCTAATGGTTCAGCCTTCTTATTGGTCAACAAAAAACTATTGTTGTCAAATTGACTGGGGCTGGCAAATCTCGTTGTCAAATTGACTGGGGCCAGCAAAACCATTAGAATGCAATTTTGTGAAGGCCGGATACATTTTTTGGGGGGAAATATTATGAATATTGTGGAAAACATATTGTGAAACACTATCATTCCACTATTACTGTAGGTATATTAAGGACATTTTCTGAATTTACAGACAAAAAATATTACATATAACTCCTTTAATCTCTCATGGACACTTATGCATTCATGCTTATGTTATGCTTTTGTGTATCATAGGTATCCATAAATCCTGATACAAATCTGACGAGACTCAACATAGAGTGGTGGTGAGACATGCTTCAGATTGCTGAGTAAAAATGCCACGTGGTTGGTGAGTTATGCAGCTTTAGAATCATGTTAGCTTTGCCAGTTGCAGTATTTATCTTTGTTTTAGGGGGCATTTAATGACTACATAGCTCTAGAAGGAAATTCACATTTGTCTCTCTTTTTCTGGTTTTCATTAATATCACAGTCATACTGAGATGCTCACTGAACAAATTTTACATTTAACTGAACAGAAGCTTCCCATGGTTAATTCTTAACCAGAGAGAGGCATGGACAGAAATAGCTTTTTAAATCAGAGCACAAAACAAGATTAACTTTGAGGTAAAATACATTTTCTGGAAGAAGCTTAAGTACAATATATACATATATATTTTTGTAAGCATTATAATTCAAAACATGACAATTATTTTGAGATTAAAGTCATTTCAGGAATAAAGTTAAGATATTTCAGATTAAAGAATAAATATTTTGAGAATTAAGTCTAAATAGTTTTAGATTTAAGTTTAATGATTTTGGAATAAAGTCTAAATATTTTTTTGAATAAAGACTAAATATTTTTTACAATAAAATCAAAATATACAGAATCCTAAAAATCCATATGCCACATAGCGTTGTGACCTACATTTATAGTTACCCTTCTGTATGTACCATGGCCATTCTGATACCTTCTTACAGTCCAGACAAGATCCATTTGCTGCCTTTTCTTTTACTGTACAGTAACATCTGACCCAAAAATGATGCTTCTTGGAGTTAGTCATCATCTTCTTCCAGCCCCAGCCAGTGTTGAGCTGAAGCTATATTTACAACTAGAGCTGCATAGCCAGGGCCTTTAGTGCTCTGAGACACATCTACTTCACAGTCTTGGTTCCACCACACCACTATTTTTTAAAAATAAATATTTTTACTAGAAAAAACAGTGAAATGCAGTCATGTCTGTCTTGCTTGATTTAGCCCATCTGTGTATATTTTAAGTTTTAGTTTTTATTGCCAGGACATGTATTTATATTTAACCTTTATTTAACTAGGCAAGTCATGACGGCCTACCCCGGCCAAACCCGGACAACGCTGGACCAATTGTGCGCTGCCTTATGGGACTCCCAATACCAGCCGGATTGTGATACAGCCTGGAATCAAACCAGGGTTTGTAGAGACTCCTCTAGCACTGAGGTGCAGTGCCTGAGACCGCTGCGTCACTCGGGAGCCCAGGGTAGCTGACCTTCCTTAATTTTACATTATATATGAAACATTTAGAGAAATAAATGAAGGCTTTTGCACACTGTTTGGGCAAATTAGTTTTCTAGATGTTCAAAGATATTTTTGAACCATTGGCTTTTTCATGCTCAGCTTTGCACAAAAATGTATTATATTTTACCTGATTGTAGTGTTAGCCTTGTAAATACTCCTAATACAGTATTTTTCTTATTGTGAATCAGTTTCTTATCTTTCTTCCCAGTACATTAAATTATTTTAACTTGGAATTGTTTGTTTCACTTGTATGTGTTATTATTTTCAAAACAATCGTTCTAAGGATCTACTTTACAGCATGCTTCTACTACAGTGATTATTGGAGTCCCCTCTCTCTCTCTCTCTCTCTCTCTCTCTCTCTCTCTCTCTCTCTCTCTCTCTCTCTCTCTCTCTCTCTCTCTCTCTCTCTCTCTCTCTCTGTCTCTCTCTCCCTCTCTCTCTCTTTCTTTCTCTCTCTCCCTCTCTCAGTCTCTCTCTCTTTCTCTCTCTCTCTCTCTCTCTCTCTCTCTCTCTCTCTCTCTCTCTCTCTCTCTCTCTCTCTCTCTCTCTCTCTCTCTCTCTCTCTCTCTCTCTCTCTCTCTCTCTCTCTCTTTCTCTCTATAGAATTGCAGATTCACTTGCAGTATAACATTCACTTCTGCAATATGGCCAATGTTGTGAGATGTTGCATAATTTGGACCGCTGTTTATCCTTGCAGTGTGGCATCTCTCTCTCTCTCGCTCTCTCTCTCAGTCTCAGTCTCTCTCTCTCTCTCTCTCTCTCTCTCTCTCTCTGTTTATCCTTGCAGTGTGGCATATTTTACATTCCTTTTTACATTTTAATCTGCTTTGCGTTTTTCATGGACGTAGAGGGAAACAATGCAGCATAAGCTGTTCAGGTCAGCTCTGTGGTTTGTTTTCCATGCCAGTTCTAAAGCAGAGTTTGAACTGACCAACATGTTGTACACACTGTGCAGAAAGAGACTCTCTCAACTTCTCTGTGCTCTCTGTCTCACACACATAAGTTAGTGCATGCTCACATGCGCACACACACACACGCATGCACACACACAAGCACGCACACATCCAGTGAGAGATGCAGACAAGTCTTGCCACCGTTTTTTCCTTGACCATTGATTGTGCTCTTCCGAGGTCATTCATGACTCCATCCAACTCACCAATCTTATTTGTTATCATTCTCCATCAGTAAATATTTCCGTTAATTAATGTTGGGAAAAGCAAGAGGCCAGCTCATAGAACAAATGCTGATTAAAAGAACATATTTCCCCGCCTATTGTAGCTATCTACAAAGAGAATCCCTATGGCTGAGTCACTACAGAGGATTGGGCCCCATTCATGTTTTTCCCATGTTGCAATTTACTCACTGAATTAGGCCTAAACCAAAAAAGTGTTTCAATACCAATTATCATCTGGCAACGAGGGAAGGGGGTCTGACCGGGGTGGGGGGGTGAGCTACTTAAGCCTTTTCACTAGTGTTGCCTTGTTTCCCCTGTTCCTCTCCTTGAGAAAGTAATGTGTTTCCACACACAAAGGGAGGATCTTCAGAGATATGCCAAGAGTCTGGAGAGTGTGTTTGCTGGACCTGTGAAGAGAGCTCTTTAGGAGGCTTTGGGGACAATGGTGTATGGGCACCGGCAGAGGTTTACTTTGTCCACACCAAGCATTTCACACGCACCCTGGGCAACAGCCGGTCTGGCCTAAGGCGACAACATTAGTCTGAGTTATTGAAAAGTTGTGTCTTTTTTTTCTCAAAGCCCCCTTTTTATCTTTGTCATCCAATCAGGGCTGGACCAGTGGTGTTGGAGCGAGCGCTGTTTGGCCAGCCTTCTTTTCTATTTATTTTAGACCACTATACTATGTTGTCTGTCCATAATTACGGAATTCGTTGTCACCTATAGGGTGTTCCCTCTCCTCTCATTCTCCCCCACCCAAAACTAAGTTCTGTTGAAATAATTTGAGAGGATGCACAGTTATCCCCTATTTTGAGAATTATGGTCCTGTGCTAATATAGTAATATACTATAACATTTTGGGTGAGTTGTTATTACTGCCATATTACTTCTAAGGGTGTGTTTCTGATCTCTGCATCGTGAAATCTTTTGCCTTCTCATACAGACAGTACATATTGTATCAGACTGACTGTGCTATTTATCTGTGGCAGAGTAGATATACACTGCCTCAGGGTATTCTGTGTCAGATTAAAAGTAAAAGTGAATCCTCTCTCTCTCTCTCTCATATGCAACTCAGGGAAACAGAAGTTTTCTCTGGGATTTGTTTTGACCCCCTTTGGATTTTATAACTCAGATGTCTGCAGGTGAGGCATTAGGATTTGAATGCTTTTGATTGTTCAGCTTTAAGTGTGCAGATATATCAGTATAATTCTTACTCCTATATCATATCTGAATCATTAGCATCGTCATAAACAAGATTTGTGATGCATAAAGTAATCTTTGTTGCGTTTACGAGAACGGTTAGTTCTGCCTGACTTCGTTAACCTGGTAGATGAACCCCTCTCTGTTACAGGGTATGTATATAATATAACCAATCAGAAGATATGTATATAATATAACCAATCAGAAGATATGTATATAATATAACCAATCAGAAGATACATTATTTTCTTGTAATTTACATTATTTGTTTTGGTGTTCACTGTGATATTCACTGCTCTCCATCATTCAGCATATGTATGGAGTCACATGAAATCATGTGTCAGGGTTTGGCACTCTTAAATATTTATTATGGTCCGTCACACTGGTACAGTGTACAGCATAGCAAACATTCTCCTAGCAGTGTCAGCCTTTCTATCGACCCATTGGCCATGCATTTATATATTTATTTTCGTGCTCTTTATAACAGATTGCATAATTCCAAGTGCCATCAGAGCTAAAGCTTGTAACGCAGGGCGAATTACTCCGTGCAGAGATTTTATGCAATTAATTTATCCTTTTGTCAACTCCAATGCATATTAAGTATTGACTATTCAGTGAAATTAACACCACATACCTATGGAAATCATCTATCTTACTACCTTTTGCTTCCAGACTACATGCATGCCCTTTAGGCTATCGACAGACAATAAAAAAAGAAGACAAAAAAGGATGAGCGTCTTTAAAGAGGCAATCCGCAGTTGCTACATAAATGATTGATATACAGTATACTATATAACTGATAAATGCCTCTTTAGCTTAGTTCAGCTGTCACACCCCACTGGGCACACACTGGTTAAATCAACATTGTTTCCACATCATTTCAATGAAAAAAATATGTTTGTTTTACTCCAATGTTTGTAAACATAGTGTAAACATTGTAAATGTAAAATAACACTATGTAGCCGCACATTATTTTTGTTATTGTTTCAACTGCAGATTGGCCCTTTAAGCCAGGCCCAATGCATCTTCATTATAGCTGAAGTTTTCCATCTCTCCCCTTACTCCTCTGCCTTTCTTTTCCATTTGCCCTGCCGCATTGTTCATATCTCAATGCAGAGGTTCAGACAGCGGTTGCTATAGCAATAGCCGTATCTGAAAAGGGCCCAGTCGAACTCCTGATTGAAGAAAATGGTACCTTGTGGAGAATTTCTGCCTTTAAGAGGTTGCTGTGGCTCAGAAATATCCTCATAGATTTTTTCCCTGTTAACTGGCATCCCTATTACTATAAGTGAGCAGTTAGGTAGAATGGAGAGTTTAAATGGAAAGTCAGCAGAAATTATATTGACTACAATACTTTGATATTCTTCCTTTGAAATGCAATTATAGCATGGGGAAAAAAGCTTGTCTGTAGGTATTTTAAGCAACTGGTAAAAAGAGAAGGAAAAGTCTATGACAAATTGTTGAGGAGCCATTGTCTTTAACAATGTATTTGGAAGTTGTCACAACGGGGCGCATACACAGCCCAAGGTCTGTCACGGTTGGGTGCAGCGAGAGACCAAAATGCAGCGCAGGGATTGTAGTTCGACATTTTATTTATACTATGTATAAACAACATTTAAAATGCGAACTACCACACAAAACAAAACACGATACAACAAACGTGAGAAAACGTAGCAGACTTACTGTTCTCCGTGACCCAGCTGCCTCTAATTAGGGATCCAACACAAACCACCACTAGAAACAGAAAGAATAGACCTGTCAGACTGACCATGGCTACATAGAGAAGCAAATAGGCTTGACAGTACCCCCCCCCCAAGGCGCGGACTCCCGGACGCCAACAAAAAAAACACAAATACATGGGGGGTTATTAGGGAGGGAAGATTAGTCAGTCGGTGGCAGTTCTGGCTCCGGCGAAGTGGACAGTTTCTTCCCATGCCCCTTCTTTATGACCGGGCCCGGACTGGGTACCGGTGGGGTAAACGGCTCCGGCCATGGAGCGGGCAAATAACCGGGCCCGGACTGGGCACCGGTGGGGTAAACGGCTCCGGCCATGGAGCGGGGCAAATAACCAGGCCCGGACTGGGCACCGGTGGGGTAAACGGCTCCGACCATGGAGCGGGGAAACAACCAGGCCCGGACTGGGCACCAGTGGGGTAAACGGCTCAGACCATGGAGCGGGGAAACAACCAGGCCCGGACTGGGCACCGGTGGGGTAAACGGCTCCGGCCATGGAGCGGGGAAACAACCGGGCCCGGACTGGGTACCGGTGGGGTAAACGGCTCCGGCCTTGGAGCGGGGCAAATAACCAGGCCCGGACTGGGCACTGGTGGGGTAAACGGCTCCGACCATGGAGCGGGGAAACAACCAGGCCCGGACTGGGCACTGGTGGGGTAAACGGCTCCGGCCATGGAGCGGGGAAACAACCAGGCCCGGACTGGGCACCGGTGGGGTAAACGGCTCCGGCCATGGAGCGGGGAAACAACCGGGCCCGGACTGGGCACCGGTGGGGCAAACGGCTCCGGCCATGGAGCTGGGCAATTAACCGGGCCCGGACTGGGAGCAGACCACCGGACCAGGACTCGGCACCGGTGGAGCGGACTGCTCTGGCCTGGGAGTGGAGCAGACAACCGGACCCGGACTGGGCACCGGTGGAGCGGACTGCTCAGGCACTGGAGCGGAGCAGACGGCCGGACCCGGACTGGGCACCGGTGGAGCGGACTGCTCTGGTACTGGAGCGGAGCAGACGGCTGGACCCGGAATGGGCACAGGTGGAGCGGACTGCTCAGGCACTGGAGCGGAGCAGACGGCTCCGGGCTGCGGACCTTCGCTGGAGGTTCCGGGCTGCGGACCTTCGCTGTAGGCTCCGGGCTACGGACCTTTGCTGGATATTCCGGGCTGCGAACCTTCGCTGGAGGTTCCGGGCTGCGGACCTTCGCTGTAGGCTCCGTGCTGCGGACCTTCGCTGGAGGTTCAGGGCTGCGGACCTTCGCTGGAGGTTCCGGGCTGCGGACCTTCGCTGAAGGCTTCGGGCTGCGGACCTTCGCTCCGGCGCACCGGAGGTCATGTGCGTGGAGCCGGCACGGGACGTACCGGACTGGGGAGGCGGACCGGATGTCCGGTGCGTGGAGCCGGCACAGGAAGCACCTGGCTGGGCGCACGCACTGGAGGTCGGGAGACCAAAACGCAGTGCAGGGATTGTAGTTCGACATTTTATTTATACTATGTATAAACAACACTCACAATGCGAACTACCACACAAAACAAAACACGATACAACAAACGTGAAAAAACCCTGGTGTGGAACATACAAACCTATGTAGGATCCCTAATTAGAGACAATGCACTGCAGCTGCCTCTAATTAGGGATCCAACACAAACCACCACTAGAAACAGAAAGAATAGACTTGTCAGACTCTGACCATGGCTACATAGAGAAGCAAATAGGCTTCTCTATGGCCAGAGCCTGACAGAAGTATATTTGGCTACAGATGTTTTATTAAAAGAAGTTGTGTTGCACTCCCTGCTTCAGCTCAGACCAGCTTCACAACTCGCTAGTTTTTTTTATAGAAACACTCCCTGTTGGGGGTGCTACCTTAGTTAAATAAAGGAATTCAATTATTCAGTAGAGGTTGTATTTTAATGACATTAACCTCAATGAGTACAAAAGCTTGACTAAATACTGTGACAAAACATTTATAATTAACCAAATAGATGCATAAGTAGATTACGTAAAACTGATAAGGGATGCACTGGGGCAAATCATCTTTGATTCATACTTTTTCCATTTGAGAACCACTGAACCACAGCCACATTTACTGGATACCCACTGTATAAGGATACATTATTTTGAAAAACAGTCTGTATTTGTATGGGTTAATAAGATTTGATAAATAAAATATGATTTCTTCTTCGGGGCGCTTTGCTAAGACGTTGTATTCCTGAAAACACCACTTTGCTGTCAGATCAGATAGAAAGTCAGTTTTGACACATTTCCATGCTGGAGATGGATAAAACATACACTACATTAGAAATAATATTTGCTTGGGTGTTATTCTTATTGTAACTAAGTCTTAAGTTTTGTTGAATAAGCCGATTACATTTTTGTGATCCACTTCTCTTTCAGTTATAGCCTCTTCAAATCTTTGCTGACTCAGTTATGTCGCATCCCGGTTTGATTTATGAATAATTATGAGGTGGCCTAAGAGCAGGCCTAATTGGATCATCAGGACCAATCTTGACAGTATTTTCTCAGATAAGTTGTATTATTTTTACTTCTGAGGTGAAAGGGTGATGCATCAGTTATCTCTTGGGGAACATGCTTTCCATTGAAATATTTAGATTGTGCTATTTACATTTTTCTCACAATCTAGTTAGCTAGAGTGCTAAGTGCTCTTCGCTGGTCTCAGAAAGGGCTGGGGTGTGCTCACTCATCTAACATAATAGTTGTTTAGGAATAGTGTCTAAACCATGCAATCCTTTTATGAATGGTTTCTAATCTCTAGATGTGGGAGTTCCTTCACACACATACTGTGAATGAATCAATTCCTTTTATTCCTTGGGAAAAGTGTCACATTTAACCTTGACTTTATCAGTAGAGCACGTGGACTTCCCTGTCATGGTTAGAGCTCATTTGCTCTCCTATAACTGATAGTGTTCTGTCATTGGGGTTCTTTAAAGGATAAAAAGCTACAGTTGAAGTCAGAAGTTTACATACACCTTAGCCAAATACTTTTAAACTCAGTTTTTCACAATTCCTGACATTTAATCCAAGTAAAAATTCCCTTAGGTCAGTTAGAATCACCACTTTATTTTAAGAATGTGAAATGTCAGAATAATAGTAGAGAGAATTATTTATTTCAGCTTTTATTTCTTTTGTCACATTCCCAGTGTCTAAATTTGTATTTGGTAGCATTGCCTTTAAATTATTTAACTTGGGTCAAATGTTTCGGGTAGCCTTCCACAAGCTTCCCACAATAAGTTGGGTGAATTTTGGCCCATTCCTCCTGACAGAACCGGTGTAAGTGAGTCAGGTTTGTAGGCCTCCTTGCTTGCATATGCTTTTTCAGTTCTGCCCACAAAGTTTCTATAGGATTGAGGTCAGGGCTTTGTGCTGGCCACTCCAATACCTTGACATTGTTGTCCTTAAGCCATTTTGCCATAACTTTGGAAGTATGCTTGGGGTTATTGTCCATTTGGAAGACCCATATGCGACCAAGCTTTAACTTCCTGACTGATGTCTTGAGATGTTGCTTCAATATATCCACATAATTTTCCTTCCTCATGATGCCATCTATTTTGTGAAGTGCACCAGTCCTTCCTGCAGCAAAGCACCACCACAACATGATGCTGCCACCACCATGCTTCACGGTTGGGATGGTGTTCTTCAGCTTGCAAGCCTCCCCCTTTTTCCTCCAAACATAACGATGGTCATTATGGCCAAACAGTTATATTTTTGTTTCATCAGATCAGAGGACTATTTCTCCCATGTGCAGTTGCAAACCGTAGTCTGGCTTTTTTATGGCGGTTTTGGAGCAGTGGCTGCTTCCTTGCTGAGCGGCCTTTCAGGTTATGTCGATATAGGACTCGTTTCACTGTGGATATAGATACTTTTGAACCTGTTTCCTTCAGCATCTTCACAAGGTCCTTTGCTGTTGTTCTGGGATTGATTTGCACTTTTTGCACCACAGTACGTTCATCTCTAGGAGACAGAACGCGTCTCCTTCCTGAGTGATATGACGGCTGCGTGGTCCCATGGTGTTTATACTTGCGTACTATTGTTTTTACAAATGAACGTGGTACCTTCAGGCATTTGGAAATTTCTCCCAAGGATGAGGTCTACAATTCTTTTTCTGAGGTCTTGGCTGATTTCTTTAGATTTTTCCATGCTGTCGAGCAAAGAGGCACTGTGTTTGAAGGTCGGCCTTGAAATACATCCACAGGTACACCTCCAATTGACTCAAACAAAGTTTCTAAAGCCATTACATCATTTTCTGGAATTTTCCAAGCTGTTTAAAGGCACAGTCAACTTAGTGTATGTAAACTTCTGACCCACTGGAATTGTGATATAGTGAATTATAAGTGCAATAATCTGTCTGTAAATAATTGTTGGAAGAATTACTTGTGTCATGCACAAAGTAGATGAGTGTGTCCTAACTGACTTGCCAAAACTATAGTTTGTTAACATGAAATCTGTGGAGTGGTTGAATAATGAGTTTTAATGACTTCAACCTAAGTGTATGTAATCTTCCGACTTCAACTGTATGTTAGTTGTTTTGAATAAGCATCCTGTTGACTTTTATTGTGTGAAATCTAGCGGAACTTGTGAACAAAAGGCAATACGGGTATAAGAATCAAAATGATAAAGAGTATTGAATCAAAATGATAAAGAGTCCATTGGCAGTCATTTCTTTGTATATTTCCCTTGACAAAAACAGCTTAATCATTTACACTGTGCCATATAAAAACGTTTCTACTGACATGCTGTTCTATGGAACCATACCCACACCTCTGCATCAATAATTTTAAAACCCCATAAAATCCTTTGTTATGTAGGCGAGTCTAAAAGGGATTGGTGATAGCGACAGCCCAAGAACAATACTGTCTTAAGCAAGGACCGATATCTGGCAGTTTCTGGCATTTTGGTTAAATATATGGTTAAATATACATTTTTCACTGTGGGAGTGGCATTCCACTGAGCTCCTAACAATCCATTGGTGTTATAGTGTTATTGTGATTGTATGGATCTGCTTAGCACTGAGGAATGTGACTAGGTAGGCTTACATAGTCTACATACAACGTTTGTCCTAGTTTTCAGCTGACAAACCAATGGTCTGCTCCAAAATGTTGTAAATGAATGAGTAACAATGTGAATTTTGACAGAACTCTATCTCCATACTACGCTCTGCAAGAAGATTAGGAGATCCTTCACTCTTATGCTTAGTTTTGACAGAAACAATTATCTGGTAAAACATTAGATAGATAGATAGATAGATAGATAGATAGATAGATAGATAGATAGATAGATAGATAGATAGATAGATAGATAGATAGATAGATAGATAGATAGATAGATAGATAGATAGATAGATAGATAGATAGATAGATAGATAGATACTTTATTGATCCCCGAGGGGAAATTTCTTAATAGTTATTACACTGACCACATTATAGGGATGGGCACGGTTAATTGATTACTCGAATATCCAAACGGATGTCAGTATTCGATTACTTGTAAGAGTATTCTTATTTTTTTGGGGAAAACAATTATAGGCCTATTTTAACAATGAAAATACTTTGTCTGAATTAAATAAAATGATCCATGTGACATAAGTATATACCATGACCTTTTACATTCTTAATTGAACAACACTTTTGAATGTAGTTTTTATTAAGTTCGCCCCATAAAAAGACATACAGGTAATCTGCACATGTTTCACATGTGTATCTTGTTGTTGTCCGGCAATCAAAGTGGCACTACAGCCAGTGACTACATATGTAGCCTAGCAGGTGAAGTAGGATATTTCTAATCAATGCAAAATTGAATACAATGAGCAACAAACAGGTAGGTTGTTGTTTAATCTGAATGGAGTTGTTGTAGACGAGGAGAACAGAAAAATAGCCTCAAATAGCCTGGCTAGTTAGCTAGTTGTCTAACTTAGTTGGCTTCTTTACCTCAATTTGACGCAGTCAAGACAGGCGATACCAGAACATACAACGGATAACATATGGCAGCAATAAGTTTGTCTAATTAACGAGAGTATGACTACTTTCTCTCTCTCTACCTCCCTCCTGTCACCGGCCCCTGCCCTTCCCCCGCCCTGTTGCAGCTCTCCTGAGTCGCTCAGCAAACAAGTCCTTCCCCCGCCCTGCTGCAGCTCTCCTGAGTCGCTCATCAAAAGTGCTTTTTAGAAAAAAAGTATTTAGACTATCCAGATTTCCCAAAAGAATCATGATATTATTCAAATAGTGAAAACATTTCAAATGCCCATCCCTAATACATTATAAAGACAGAGGGTACCCTGTTAAAAAGTACTAGATAAATGCCCTGGTGACTTTTGTATATCACCAGTCCTAGAATATGTCTCACTGCTGCACTCAGTGGTCTGAGTAGGAACTGCATGTCCCCCCTGCTCCACCTGTAACCCTTGGTGTGTCTGCTGCTTTCTCTTGAAGTGTTCACTCGTTAACTACTTCCTAGACATGGGCTAGTGGGACTTTCCATCAGTCATTTCCTTTCAAATTAATTTACACTTTTGGAGGAAGGAGAGATAATTGGGACGTAGTTTGGGTCTGAAGAGGCATTATGGGTAGTGGTCGACCTTCTGTTTCTTCTGGTCAACTCTTCCTGAACTCTAAAATACTGGTCTCATAATGTATGGAACCTACAACCATTGTCCAATCAACCTATATTATTATGATGCTATTGCTGTCTTTAAATCAAGAGACTTGAAGGCTAATGATGTTGGCGCGACATCTTGACACTTGGACTTCTTGTCATAATACTTTACTTTAGTAACGCACTTAGTTCACAGGGTTCAGGTGTGACATTTCATACCCAAACAAGAGGTATAAGCACCTCCAATCACATGACCGATGTTTTGAGTGAGCGTGTGCAGGTGGAGCTCTAGTAGTCTTGTGAAATATCCTGATATATAAGCCCCACTGCCAGACCACATAATTAGCTTTTGACCTACATTTCTCCCAGGCTTTCCGTGCGTAGGGCGCAGGGTCAGTTTCACTGGGATTAAGTCTTGCCATTTCAAGGCAATTCTTTTATTCTCACCACCACAACTGTGACTTTAAAGAAGACCAAGTACGTAAGCTTCCTTTTCACAGCTAACTGTTTATGGTTGTGTGCATTGTCTCACATCAGATGGCGTCATTCTAACGTGACACGCAGTTGCCAGGACCCATCTCAGAGTGGAAGAGGTGAAGCGAGAGGGTTTACTCCGCCTAAAATCGGTCCACGTTAAGCAGATCATTAATTATTAAGAAAGTGTAGAGGGGGGTCAATGAGAGTGTCGAATTTAGTCAAGATAAAAATGAATTGCTATTTTGGTACGTGAGGCTTATTTGATCGAATAGAAATTTCGTAATGCTTAGGTTGTTACGAGTGTACTGATATAAGTGTGATGTACGTGAAATCCTGGCAACTTCAAGATTCTTTTTTTTTTATATTGGAGTTGTCCCTGTTGAAATTGAAGGGTCTATGCTTATTCATGAGGCTAGTATAGCATCTCACTCTCCATTGAATACAGGAGGTTGACATAAACACCCCTCATCGAATATTCAAAACAGCAGTTTGATGCCATTCCATTTGCTCCGTTCCAGCCATTATTATGAGCCGTCCTCCTCTCAGCAGCCTCCACTGGTATCCACCAATCCAAAGAGGAATAGGTGGGAGCCATCTGTCTAACCAAATGTGGAACTCATCTAAAAATCTAGACTTAGCTCATCCGCCTAACTCTACCCGAGCCAACAAGGTTAAAAATATGTTGATGTGCCCTTGAGCAAGGCACGTTACCCTATTTTGCTCCAAGGGTGCCGTAAAAAAATTAAATAATAATAATAATAACAACATTTCAGTACACCTACAGTCGTGGCCAAAGGTTTTCAGAATGGCACAAGTATTGGTCTCCACAAAGTTTGCTGCCTCAGTGTTGATGATGGCAATTTGCATATACTCCAGAATGTCATGAAGAGTGATCAGATGAATTGCAATACATTTCAAAGTCCCTCTTTGCCATAAAAATGAACTTAATCCCCAAAAAACATTTCCACTGCATTTCAGCCCTGCCACAAAAGGACCAGCTGCCATCATGTCAGTGATTGTCTCGTTAACACAGGTAAGAGTGTTGACGAGGACAAGGACAAGGCTGGAGATCACTCTGTCATGCTGATTGAGTCAGAATAACAGAGTGGAAGCTTTAAAAGGAGGGTATACTTGAAATCATTGTTCTTCCTCTGTCAACCATGGTTACCTGCAAGGAAACACGTGCCATCATCATTGCTTTGCACAAAAAGGGCTTCACAGGCAAGGATATTGCTGCTGGTAAGATTGCACCTAAATCAACCATTTATCGGATCATCAAGAACTTCAAGGAGAGAGGTTCAATTGTTGTGAAGAAAGCGTCAGGGCGCCCAAGAAAGTCCAGCAAGCGCCAGGACCGTCTCCAAAAGTTGATTCAGGTGCGGGATCGGGGAACCACCAGTGCAGAGCTTGCTCAGGAATGGCAGCAGGCAGGTGTGAGTGCATCTGCACGCACAGTGAGGCAAAGACTTTTGGAGGATGGCCTGGTGTCAAGAAGGGGAGCAAAGAAGCCACTTCTCTCCAGGAAAAACATCAGGGACAGACTGATATTCTGCAAAAGGTACAGGGATTGGACTGCTGAGGACTGGGGTAGAGTCATTTTCTCTGATGAATCCCCTTTCCGATCGTTTGGGCCATCCGGAAAACCCCTTGTCCGGAGAAGACAAGGTGAGCGCTACCATCAGTCCTGTGTCATGACAACAGTAAAGCATCCTGAGACCATTCATGTGTGGGGTTGCTTCTCAGCCAAGGGAGTGGGCTCACTCACAATTTTGCCTAAGAACACAGCCATGAATAAAGAATGGTACCAACACATCCTCCGAGAGCAACTTCTCCCAACCATCCAAGAACAGTTTGGTGACGACCAATGCCTTTTCCAGCATGATGGAGCACCTTGCCATAAGGCAAAAGTGATAACTAAGTGGCTCTGGGAACAAAACATCAACATTTTGGGTCCATGGTCAGGAAACTCCCCAGACCTTAATCCCATTGAGAACTTGTGGTCGATCCTCAGGAGGCGGGTGGACAAACAAAAACCCACAACTTCTGACAAACTCCAAGCATTGATTATGCAAGAATGGCCTGCCATCAGCCAGGATGTGGCCCGGAAGTTAATTGACAGCATGCCAGGGCGGATTGCAGAGGTCTTGAAAAAGAAGGGTCAACACTGCAAATATTGACTCTTTGCATAAACTGAATGTCATTGTCAATGAAAGCCTTTGACACTTATGGAATACTTGTAATTATACTTCAGTGTACCATAGTAACTACTGACATAAAGTTCTAAGAACACTGAAGCAGCAAACTTTGTGGAGACCAATACTTGTGTCATTCTCAAAACTTTTGGCCACGACTATACACTACATGACCAAAAGTACAGTGCATTTGGAAAGTATTCAGACCCCTTGACTTTTTCCACATTTTGTAATGTTACAGCCTTATTAAAAAATGTATGAAATTATGTATTTTTCTCATCAATCTAGACACAAAACCCCATAATGACAAAGCAAAAGTTTTTAACATCATATTTTTTTTAGAGGGTAGATCACCTTTCATATTACAGATAGATTGTAGCTTCCATCAATGTAATTATCTGCATCACTTCCAATCCCCCCCCAAAATGTTTAGCAAATATATATACAGTATATTTTCAGGACCCTGTCTTTCAAAGATAATTCGATCACAGATCTTCATTGTAAAGGGGTTAAACACTGTTTCCCATGCTTGTTCAATGAACCATAAACAATTAATGAACATACGCATCTGGAACAGTCATTAAGACACTAACAGCTTACAGACGGTAGGCAGTTAAGGTCACAGTTATGAAAACTTAGGACACTTGGCACGGTGCGTATAGACGGGACGAAGCGCAGAGCTGTGGTGGAGCGACATTCCTTTTATTTATGGTTTAAAACACAACACCAAAACAAAGGAGAGGTAGCGACCGTGAACTGGCGTGAATATAACACAACGAGTAGACACACACAAGAACCCACACCCAGGTGAAACACAGTGGAACCTAAATAGAATCCCCAATTAGAGACAACTCAAGACAGCTGCCTCCAATTGGGGATTAACCAAAACCCAACACCCACCCTGTCATTGTCAGGACCTGACTGTGGCCATCCCACTCCCCCTAGAGGGAATCAGAGACCTGGCCTCAGTCAGGCCCTTACAGTACCACCCCCCTAAGGCGCGGACTCCCGACCGCGATCTTCCTCCTCCAACCAAAACACACAGTCCTAACACAACACAAAACAAAAAAAGAGAGGGGGGAAAGAGCGGAGTACTGGGGAGATTGTTGGTGGGGGCTCCGGCTCTGGCTTCGGGCGCAGGCATTGAAGGCAGCTCCCTCCCTGCCTCCGCGTTTCACGCCTGATCCTGTCCGGACCCCGGCGTACTGGACACTCCCTCAGTACTCCCGCGATGCACCAAGTCCTGTCTGGACACCCTGGTGTGGGAGATCCCGACCCTGGAGAGGGACTGACAACCACCCCCGGACTGGGCACCGGTGGATCGGACTGCTCCGATGCTGGAGCGGGGCAGACGACCGGTCCCGGACTCTGTACCGGTGGAGCGGACTGCTCTGGCGCTGGCACGGGGCAGACGACTGGTCCTAGCCTGGGCACCGACGCAGAGGAGAGTTCCAGCCATGTAGCTGTGCTGGCTGCCGGCCCCGGACTTGGCACCGGCATGCTGAGGAGCTCCTGCTCCAATGCGGCACTGCACGCCGTGCCCAGCCTGGGCACCAGCGCAGAGAAGCTCTCCCTCCACGTAGCTGGGCTGGCTACCGGCCCAGGACTGGGAACGCTGAGGAGCTCCGACTCCCCAGCAGGACTGAACGCTGTGCCCAACCAGCCACGTAGCTGTGCTGGCTACTAGCCTCATGACTCTGGACCGTCACGGGAGGCTCCGGGCTCTGGACCGTCACGGGAGGCTCCGGGCTCTGGACCATCACGGGAGGCTCCGGGCTGTGAACCATCACGAGAGGCTCCGGGCTCTGGGCCGTAGTTGGAGGCTCCGGGCTGTGGGCCGTAGCTGGAGGCTCCGGGCTGTGGGCCGTTGCTGGAGGCTCCGGGCTGTGGACCGTCGCTGGAGGCTCCTGGCTGTGGAACGTAGCTAGGGGCTCCGGGCTGTGGGCCGTAGCTGGAGGCTCCGGGCTGTGGAGGCGCACCGGTGGTCTGGTGCGAGGAGCAGGCACGGGCCGTACCGGGCTGTGGAGGCGCACTCGTGGTATGGTGTGAGGAGCAGGCACGGACCGTACAGGACTGTGGATGCGCACCGGTGGTTTGGTGCGCGGAGCCGGCACAGGCCGTACCGGACTGGAAACCGACGCTGGAGGCACCGGACTGGGAATTAGCGCTGGAGATCTCCGACTTCCCAAGTCGTCCTCTCTCCACCGCCAGTCCCCATCCTGTGAGAGCTCCTCCAGGAGCCCCCAGTTTGGGGTCACTTTTGAAAGAAAAGTACATTTTTTGTCCATTAAAATAACATCAAATTGATCAGAAATACAGTGTAGACATAGTTAATGTTGTAAATGACTATTATAGCTGGAAACGGCTGATTATGGAATACCTACATAAGCGTACATGCTTATATCAACAACCATCACTGCTGTGTTCTAATGGCACATTGTGTTAGCTAATCCAAGTTTATCATTTTAAAAGGCTAATTGATCATTAGAAACCCCTTTTGCAATTATGTTAGCACAGCTGAAAACTGTTGTGCTGATTAAAGAAGCAATAAAACTGGCCTTCTTTAGACTAATTGAGTATCTGCAGGATCAGCATTTGTGGGTTCGATTAGAGGCTCAAAATGGCCAAAAACAAAGACCTTTCTTCTGAAACTCATCAGTCTGTTCTTGTTCTTAGAAATGAAGGCTATTCCATGTGAGAAATTGCCAAGAAACTGAAGATCTTGTACAACGCTGTGTACTACTCACTTCACAGAACAGTGCAAACAGGCTCTAACCAGAATAGAAAGAGGAGTGGGAGGCCCCGGTGCACAACTGAGCAAGAGGACAAGTACATTAGAATGTCTAGTTTGAGAAACAGACGCCTCACAAGTCCTCAACTGGCATCTTCATTAAATAGTACCCGCAAAACACCAGTCTCAACGTCAACAGTGAAGAGGCGACTCCGGGATGCTGGCCTTCTAGGCAGAGTTGCAAAGAATATGCTTTTTCTTTGCAGCTCTGCCTAGAAGGCCAGCATCCCGGAGTCGCCTCTCCAGAGATTGGACTGCATGTTTCCCTCTATTTACTGGGTTGTTACACCAATTCGGTGTCTTTTGAAGTGTAACTTAACAAAACAATTTAAAAGTTTGATTTCACCAAATTATACCATTCTGTCATAAAGAGCACATGTTCAACTTTATTACTATAGTAAGTGCCTGTTAAGTGGCAAACAAAGAAACAGGGTTGACGTTAACAGGGTTGAACAGGTTTTTGTATAAACATGTTAATTTTGGTGAAAAATTAACGCAGTTGACAGTGAGGACGTTTCTTTTTTTGCTGAGTTTATATACACACATATATACATATCTTTAAAAAATATATATATTTTCCTTTATTACTTTCTAACCCTACCAGCCCTCCCCTAATTGGAGTAAACTAGTGAACAACAATGCTTAGGCCTCTACTTCCAGTTTATACATACTAAATACATTCTATGGACACAGTCTATTTTACAATAGTTCTATTTTGTTTGTTTTTACTCCTGTCCTTCTACCCTCAACCTCTCCCATATATTTCTGATGTCCATCCGGTTTGATTTCTATTTGCCAAATCTTAATCTTTAATTTTTATCATAGGTACTCTTCAACTGTGAGTGACGGAATCTAAAACAAAAATCCAGAAAATCAAATTGTATGATTTTTAAGTAATTAATTTGCATTTTATTGCATGACATAAGTATTTGATACATCTGAAAAGCAGAACTTAATATTTGGTACAGAAACCTTTGTTTGCAATTACAGAGATCATACGTTTCCTGTAGTTCTTGACCAGGTTTGCACACACTGCAGCAGGGATTTTGGCCCACTCCTCCATACAGACCTTCTCCAGGACCATCAGGTTTCGGGGCTGTCGCTGGGCAATACGGACTTTCAGCTCTCTCCAAAGATTTTCTATTGGGTTCAGGTCTGGAGACTGGCTAGGCTACTCCAGGACCTTGAGATGCTTCTTACGGAGCCACTCCTTAGTTGCCCTGGCTGTGTGTTTCGGGTCGTTGTCATGCTGGAAGACCCAGCCACGACCCTACTTCAATGCTCTTACTGAGGGAAGGAGGTTGTTGGCCAAGATCTCGCGATACATGGCCCCATCCATCCTCCCCTCAATACGGTGCAGTCGTCCTGTCCCCTTTGCAGAAAAGCATCCCCAAAGAATGATGTTTCCACCTCCATGCTTCACGGTTGGGATGGTGTTCTTGGGGTTGTACTCATCCTTCTTCTTCCTCCAAACACGGCGAGTGGAGTTTAGACCAAAAAGCTCTATTTTTGTCTCATCAGACCACATGACCTTCTCCCATTCCTCCTCTGGATCATCCAGATGGTCATTGGTAAACTTCAGACGGGCCTGGACATGCGCTGGCTTGAGCAGGGGGACCTTGCGTGCGCTGCAGGATTTTAATCCATGACGGCGTAGTGTGTTACTAATGGTTTTCTTTGAGACTGTGGTCCCAGCTCTCTTCAGGTCATTGACCAGGTCCTGCCATGTAGTTCTGGGCTGATCCCTCACCTTCCTCATGATCATTGATGCCCCACGAGGTGAGATCTTGCATGGTGCCCCAGACCGAGGGAGATTGACCGTCATCTTGAACTTCTTCCATTTTCTAATAATTGCGCCAACAGTTGTTGCCTTCTCACCAAGCTGCTTGCCTATTGTCCTGCAGCCCATCCCAGCCTTGTGCAGGTCTACAATTTTATCCCTGATGTCCTTACACAGCTCTCTGGTCTTGGCCATTGTGGAGAGGTTGGAGTCTGTTTGATTGAGTGTGTGGACAGGTGTCTTTTATACAGGTAACGACTTCAAACAGGTGCAGTTAATACAGGTAATGAGTGGAGAACATGAGGGCTTCTTAAAGAAAAACTAACAGGTCTGTGACAGCCGGAATTCTTACTGGTTGGTAGGTGATCAAATACTTATGTCATGCAATAAAATGCAAATTAATTATAAAAAAATCATACAATGTGATTTTCTGGATTTTTGTTTTAGATTCCGTCTCTCACAGTTGAAGTGTACCTATGATAAAAATTACGGACCTCTACATGCTTTGTAAGTAGGTGTCAGGCTCTGGCCATAGAGAAGCTTTGCTTCTCTATATTTCTATGGTCAGAGTCTGGCAGATCTATTATTTCTACGTCTGTGTGGTGTTGTGTGTGGGATCCCTAATTAGAGGCAGCTGCTAGGCATTACCTCTAATTAGGGATCTTACTTATATGTCTGTGTTCCACTCCGTTGGCGTGGTTCATTGTTGTATATTGTCCCGTGTCGTGCTACGTGTGTTCCTTTTCATTATTTGTTATTTTGTATGGTTCGTCATTTAGGTAAATAAACATGTCGAACTATCGATACGCTGCGCCTTGGTCTCTCTACACACCCGAACGTGACAGTAGTATACTTGTTCTCCCCACTGTATATACGTTTTACAGTTTTACATTTTTTTAGCAAATTTATTACAAATAGAAAACGTAAATACCTTATTTAGTATTCAGACCCTTTGCTAAGAGACTCGAAATTGAGGTCAGGTGCATCCTGTCTCCAATTATCCTTCTTGAGATGTTTCTACAACTTGATTGGAGTCCACCTGTGGTAAATTCAAATGATTCAACATGATTTGGAAAGGCACACATCTGTATATATAAGGTCCCACAGTTGACAGTGCATGTCAGAGCAAAAACCAAGCCATGAGGTCAAAGGAATTGTCCTAAGAGCTCCAAGACAGGATTGTGTAGAGGCACAAATCTGGGGAAGGGTACCAAAAACTGTCTGCAGCATTTAAGGTTCCCAAGAACACAGTGGCCTCCACCATTCTTAAATGGAAGAAGTTTGGAACCACCAAGACTCTTCCTAGAGCTGGGCAAACTGAGCAATCGGTAGAGAAGGGTCTTGGTCAAGGAGGTGACCAAGAACCCAATGGTCCCTCTGAAAGAGCTCCAGAGTTCCTCTGTGGAGACAGGAGAATCTTCCAGAAGGACAACCCTCTCTGCAGCCCTCCACCAATCAGGCCTTTATGGTAGAGTGGCCAGATGGAAGCCAATCCTCAGTGTTTGCCAAAAGGCACCTAAAGGACTCTCAGACCATGAGAAACAAGATTCTCTGGTCTGATGAAACCAAGATTTAACTATTTGGCCTGAATGCCAAGCGTCACGTCTGGAGGAAACATGACACCATCCCAACGGTGACGCATGGTGGTGGCAGCATCATGCTGTGGGGATGTTTTTCAGCGGCAGGGACTGGGAGACTAGTCAAGATTGAGGGAAAGATGAACGGAGCAAAGTACAGAGAGATCCTTGATGAAAACCTGCTCCAGAGCATTCAGGACCTCAGACTTGGGCGAAGGTTTACCTTCCAACAGGACAATGAATCTAAGCACACAGCCAAGACAACGCAGGAGTGGCTTCGGGACAAGTCTCTGAATGTCCTTGAGTGGCCCAGCCAGATCCCGGACTTGAACTCGATCGAACGTCTCTGGAGAGACGTGAAAATAGCTGTGCAGTGACGCTCCCCATCCAACCTGACAGAGCTGGAGAGGATCTGCAGAGAAGAATGGGAGAAACTCCCCAAATACAGGTGTGCCAAGCTAGCGTCATACCCAAGAAGACTCAAGGCTGTAATTGCTGCCAAAGGTGCTTCAACAAAGTACTGAGTAAAGGGTCTGAATACTTATGTAAATGTGATATTTCAGTTTATTATTTGTAATACATTTGCAAAAACCTGTATTTGCTTTATGGAGTATTGTGTGTAGATTGATGAGGGAAATGCTGTAACGTAACAAAATGTGGAAAAAGTCAAGGGGTCTGAATACTTTCCGAAATAACTGTATGTGCACACCTGCTCGTCAAACATCTCATTCCAAAATCCCGGGCATTAATATGGAGTTGGACCCCCTTTGCTGCTATAACAGTCTCCACTCTTTTGGGAAGGCTTTCCACTAGATGTTGAAACATTGCTGTGGGGATTTGCTTCCATTCAGCCACAAGAGCATTAGTGAGGTCGGGCACTTATGTTGGGCGATTAGGTTGATCTCGACAAACCATTTCTGTATGGACCTCGCTTTGTGAACGGTGGCATTGTCATGCTGAAACAAGAAAGGGCCTTCCCCAAACTGTTGCCACAAAGTTGGAAGCACGGAATTGTCTAGAATGTCATTGTATGCTGTAGCATTAAGATTTCCCTTTTCTGGAACTAAGGGGCCTAGACCAAACCATGAAAAACAGCCCCAAACCATTATTCCTCCTCCACCAAACTTTACAGTTGGCATTATACATGGGGGCAGGTAGAGTTCAACTGGCATCGACAAACTGACTGGTTGGAAAGGTGGCATCCTACGACGGTGCCACGTTGAAAGTCACTGAGCTCTTCAGTAAGGTAGCCTAGCAGTTAGAGCATTGGGCCAGTAACCGAAAGGTCGCTGGTTCCAATACCAGAGCCAACAAGGTGAAAAACCTGTTGATGTGTCCTTGAGCAAGGCATTTATCCTAATTTGCTCCAGGGGCTGACCCTGTTGGTAGGCTGCCATTGTCAATAAGAATTTGTTCTCAACTGACTTGCCTAGTTAAATAAAGGTTAAATAAAACAACAACAATAAATTAAAATCACTCTGCTCTCTGTAACTATGACGCACAGGCTACAACAGCAAACCATGCTCAATCACTGAGCAAACTTGCCCCAGCTAGAAGCCTAGAGTTAGCTTGTTTGAATGGACATTATGCTAGCTAGTTTGCCAGCTTGTTGATGAAGTTGTATGGCAACAAAGTTATGGTACTGTTTGAAGAAATCAGCATATACAGTGGGGAGAACAAGTATTTGATACACTGCCGATTTTGCAGGTTTTCCTACTTACAAAGCATGTAGAGGTCTGTAATTATTATCATAGGTACACTTCAACTGTGAGAGACGGAATCTAAAACAAAAATCCAGAAAATCACATTGTATGATTTTTAAATAATTAATTTGCATTTTATTGCATGACATAAGTATTTGATCACCTACCAACCAGTAAGAATTCCGGCTCTCACAGACCTGTTAGTTTTTCTTTAAGAAGCCCTCCTGTTCTCCACTCATTACTTGTATTAACTGGACCTGTTTGAACTCTTTACCTGTATAAAAGACACCTGTCCACACACTCAATCAAACAGACTCCAACCTCTCCACAATGGCCAAGACCAGAGAGCTGTGTAAGGACATCAGGGATAAAATTGTAGACCTGCACAAGGCTGGGATGGGCTACAGGACAATAGGCAAGCAGCTTGGTGAGAAGGCAACAACTGTTGGCGCAATTATTAGAAAATGGAAGAAGTTCAAGATGACGGTCAATCTCCCTCGGTCTGGGGCACCATGCAAGATCTCACCTCGTGGGGCATCAATGATCATGAGGAAGGTGAGGGATCAGCCCAGAACTACACGGCAGGACCTGGTCAATGACCTGAAGAGAGCTGGGACCACATTCTCAAAGAAAACCATTAGTAACACACTATGCCGTCATGGATTAAAATCCTGCAGCGCACGCAAGGTCCCCCTGCTCAAGCCAGCGCATGTCCAGGCCCATCTGAAGTTTGCCAATGACCATCTGGATGATCCAGAGGAGGAATGGGAGAAGGTCATGTGGTCTGATGAGACAAAAATAGAGCTTTTTGGTCTAAACTCCACTCGACATGTTTGGAGGAAGAAGAAGGATGAGTACAACCCCAAGAACACCATCCCAACCGTGAAGCATGGAGGTGGAAACATCATTCTTTGGGGATGCTTTTCTGCAAAGGGGACAGGACGACTGCACCGTATTGAGGGGAGGATGGATGGGGCCATGTATCGCGAGATCTAGGCCAACAACCTCCTTCCCTCAGTAAGAGCATTGAAGATGGGTTGTGGCTGGGTCTTGCAGCATGCCAACGACCCGAAACACACAGCCAGGGCAACTAAGGAGTGGCTCCGTAAGAAGCATCTCAAGGTCCTGGAGTGGCCTAGCCAGTCTCCAGACCTGAACCCAATAGAAAATCTTTGGAGGGAGCTGAAAGTCCGTATTGCCCAGCGACAGCCCCGAAACCTGAAGGATCTGGATGGAGGAGTGGGCCAAAATCCCTGCTGCAGTGTGTGCAAACCTGGTCAAGAACTACAGGAAACATATGATCTCTGTAATTGCAAACAAAGGTTTCTGTACCAAATATTAAGTTCTGCTTTTCTGATGTATCAAATACTTATGTCATGCAATAAAATGCAAATGAATTACTTAAAAATCATACAATGTGATTTTCTGGATTTTTGTTTTAGATTCCGTCACTCACAGTTGAAGTGTACCTATGATAAAAATTACAGACTTCTACATGCTTTGTAAGTGGGAAAACCTGCAAAATCGGCAGTGTATCAAATACTTGTTCTCCCCACTGTATCTGACTCTTTGCAACATTTGTCCAATGTGGCAGGTAGAGTAGTCAGCTGTGCTGCAGAACTCGGCACACTAATCACAGCAGAACAAAAACTACCTTATCATGAAAAGTAAATTGTATTATTAGCTAGAATTTCAATACATCAGCTAGCTAGCACTAGCTAGAGGGATTATTCAGCTTTGAGTGAACTGACGTTGTTAGTATCTCTTTCGTTTCATAGCCAGCAAGCACTACAAAATAAATACTGATTCTACAACCACAAAACACTATGTAGAATTAGGTAGAATTAGGTAGTGAAGACTTACTCATAAAATAATACATAATTTTCGAATGTTAAGACAGCATGTTATAGCCAAACCTATTGTCAAATCAAATTAAGCTATTCCATAAGTGTTTGCAAGTTACCAGCCAAATCAGTGAGACAATGTGGTTGCGTGGCCTCTAAGCTTGTTAAAAAGATGTTTTTGCATGAGACATTAAAAAATGAAATGTTAGAAGATTACTCTGAAAGAAAGAGAATTATCTTGGATCAAGTGGACACAGTGCCGTTTCTAGACGGTAAGCTTTTTTTGTTGTTGGAGTCAGTCGGGGTCTCAGCCAAGGCTACTGTTAGTTAGTAAAGCAGAATACAGAACGTGCAATTTAGAATTTTTTATGTAGCATCAACAGTTCCTTTAGTTATGTCAGTCACTGACAGTCACTCAATTAGCCCATGTCAGCTAACATTTTACAGATTGCTAGACAAGTAAGCCCTAGTTCAAACACCGCTCTATCGCGGCATAGAACTAAAAAATAAGGAACGTTCTCTTTCAAAGAGCAAGGATAGAGTGCCGCCTGAAACATTTTAGGGGGCCTCGTCAGACTTTTGATGATAGCTGCGGTGCAATGTGGGTCAAGCACGTCTCTGTTTCATGCAGCGTGCCAGAGCAGTTATTCCACTGTCGGGAGAAATGTTAATGCATACTAATATATGTTAATTATATGCAAATAAAGGTTGCTTCGCTACCACACCCACAACGGAAGCACAATCATGGCCTCGAATTCACAGGTGGTTGCGTTAGAATAGACCCAGGGTCTGTTTATGTGGCGGCAGAAACGCTAAAACCAGAAATTGACAATTGAGACATGGATTGTGTATGTGTGCCATTCAAAGGGTGAATGGGCAAGACAAAATATTTAAGTGCCTTTGAATGGGGTACTGTAGTAGGTGCCAGGTGCACCTATTTGAGAACTGCAACTCTGCTGGGTTTTTCACACTTAACAGTTTCCTGTGTGTATCAAGAATGGCCCACCACCAAAAGAACATCCAGACAACTTGATACAACTGTGGGAAGTGTTGGCATCAACATGGGCCAGCACCCCTGTGGAACGCTTTGGACACCTTGTATAGTCCATGCACCGATTAATTGAGGCTGTTCTGAGGGCAAAAGGGGGTGCAACTCAATATTAGGAACGTGTTCCTAATGTTTTCTACACTCAGTGTATTTCACCAAGTATCTGTAGCCCATGTACAGTGGGGAGAACAAGTATTTGATACACTGCCGATTTTGCAGGTTTTCCTACTTACAAAGCATGTAGAGGTCTGTAATTTTTATCATAGGTACTCTTCAACTGTGAGAGACGGAATCTAAAACAAAAATCCAGAAAATCACATTGTATGATTTTTAAATAATTAATTTGCATTTTATTGCATGACACAAGTATTTGATCACCTACCAACCAGTAAGAATTCCGGCTCTCACAGACCTGTTAGTTTTTCTTTAAGAAGCCCTCCTGTTCTCCACTCATTACCTGTATTAACTGCACCTGTTTGAACTCGTTACCTGTATAAAAGACACCTGTCCACACACTCAATCAAACAGACTCCACACACTCAATCAAACAGCTGTGTAAGGACATCAGGGATAAAATTGTAGACCTGCACAAGGCTGGGATGGGCTACAGGACAATAGGCAAGCAGCTTGGTGAGAAGGCAACAACTGTTGGCGCAATTATTAGAAAATGGAAGAAGTTCAAGATGATGGTCAATCTCCCTTGGTCTGGGGCACCATGCAAGATCTCACCTCGTGGGGCATCAATGATCATGAGGAAGGTGAGGGATCAGCCCAGAACTACACGGCAGGACCTGGTCAATGACCTGAAGAGAGCTGGGACCACAGTCTCAAAGAAAACCATTAGTAACACACTGCGCCGTCATGGATTAAAATCCTGCAGCGCACGCAAGGTCCCCCTGCTCAAGCCAGCGCATGTCCAGGCCTGTCTGAAGTTTGCCAATGACCATCTGGATGATCCAGAGGAGGAATGGGAGAAGGTCATGTGGTCTGATGAGACAAAAATAGAGCTTTTTGGTCTAAACTCCACTCGCCGTGTTTGGAGGAAGAAGAAGGATGAGTACAACCCCAAGAACACCATCCCAACCGTGAAGCATGGAGGTGGAAACATCATTCTTTGGGGATGCTTTTCTGCAAAGGGGACAGGACGACTGCACCGTATTGAGGGGAGGATGGATGGGGCCATGTATCGCGAGATCTTGGCCAACAACCTCCTTCCCTCAGTAAGAGCATTGAAGATGGGTCGTGGGTGGGTCTTCCAGCATGACAACAACCTGAAACACACAGCCAGGGCAACTAAGGAGTGGCTCCGTAAGAAGCATCTCAAGGTCCTGGATGGGCCTAGCTAGTCTCCAGACCTGAACCCAATAGAAAACCTTTGGAGAGAGCTGAACGTCCGTATTGCCCAGCGACAGCCCCGAAACCTGAAGGATCTGGATGGAGGAGTGGGCCAAAATCCCTGCTGCAGTATGTGCAAACCTGGTCAAGAACTACAGGAAACGTATGATCTCTGTAATTGCAAACAAAGGTTTCTCTACCAAATATTAAGTTCTGCTTTTCTGATGTATCAAATACTTATGTCATGCAATAAAATGCAAATTAATTACTTAAAAATCATACAATGTGATATTCTGGATTTTTGTTTTAGATTCCATCACTCACAGTTGAAGAGTACCTATGATAAAAATTACAGACTTCTACATGCTTTGTAAGTGGGAAAACCTGCAAAATAGGCAGTGTATCAAATACTTGTTCTCCCCACTGTATCTGATGCTGTCTGGCCAAAAATAATATGATATGTCATACCAAGACAGAGGGGCGCAGTTTCACTTGCTCTATATATTCTGGAAAGATTCTGTATGGAGGAATAGTCTAATATCCCTTCAAATGTTGTCTCCAATCTCAGAAAACATTTTAGAAAAAGGCTCAGTGAGGGTGATGGAATATTGAAAACATAATTTTGACCATTATCTTTTTGAGATTTTTTTAAATTACTTGTTTCTCTGAGGAATTGTATTAGAGTTCAAAAGTATTCAGAACCCTTGACTTTTTCCACATTTTGTTACGTTACAGCCTTATTCTAAAATGTATTACATTTCTTTCCCCCCTCATCAATCTACACACAATACCCCATAGTGACAAAGAAAAAACTGGTGTTTATACATTTTTGCAAAAAAAAAACAACAACGTAAATATCACTTTTACATGAGAGTTCAAATCCTTTACTCAGTACTTTGGCAGCGATTACAGCCTTGAGTCTTCTTGGGTATGACACTACAAGCTTGGCATACCTGTATTTGGGGAGGTTTTCCAATTCATAGATAGATAGATAGATAGATAGATAGATAGATAGATAGATAGATAGATAGATAGATAGATAGATAGATAGATAGATAGATAGATAGATAGATAGATAGATAGATAGATAGATAGATAGATAGATAGATAGATAGATAGATAGATAGATAGATAGATACTTTATTGATCCCAGAGGGGAAATTTCTTTGTCAAGCAGCTACGAAAAACACCGGACAGGTGCAGATTGCCAGAACGAAATACACAAAAGACAGATAAACGATACATGATACATAGTGTGGCAGTATGAAAAAGTATAAAAATACAAGAAGTCTGGAGTGCAAAAAGCTATAAAAAGGCATTGCATAGTATAAGTGAATGACAATATGTACAGAGTGTTAGTTGAAAAAATTATACAATTATTGCAAGTTGATATAAATAAAAAATATTAGCATGGTTAACTATACAGGTCGATGGCTAAAAGTGCATATGCTATAAATTAGGGTAATAATAGTTTACTTAATATACAGTCTAGTTAAATGTACAGGTAAATGAATATTTGCATGGTTAAATTAACTATACAGGTAAATGACAGGAAGAGATACTTAAATAGCTAAATGTGCGTATGATATAATTTAGGATAATAATAATAATAATTCCCTTAAAATACAGTCCTTAGTACAGGGTTTAATTACAGATAAATGCACGTATTGCACATTCGATATACTATATGCAATGAAAAAAGATACTACTGACAGGATACTAGTATACAGTCCTGAGTGAATGACTAAGTTCAGTCCAAGAATCAGTCCAGCATTCTTCTCTGCAGATGCTCTTAAGTTATGTAAGGTTGGATGATGAGCGTTGCTGCACAGCTATTTTCAGGTCTCTCCAGAGACGTTAGCTCGAGTTCAAGTCCGGGCTCTGGCTGGGGCTCTCAAGGACATTCAGAGACTTGTCCCGAAGACACTCCTGCGTTGTCTTGGCTGTGTGTTTAGGGTCTTTATCCTGTTGGAAGGTGATCCTTCACCCCAGTCTGAGGTCCTGGGTGCTCTGGAGAAGGTTTTCATCAAGGATCTCTCTGTACTTTGCTCGGTTCATCTTCCGCTCGATCCTGATTAGTCTCCCAGTCCCTGCCGCTGAAAAAAACAGCCCCACAGCATGATGCTGCCACCACCATGCATCATCAGAGGAATGGTCCTAGGTTTCCTCCAGACATGACGCTTCATGCATAAGAGTTCAATCTTGGTTTCATCAGATCAGAGAATCTTGTTTCTCATGGTCAGAGTCCTTTAGGTGCCTTTTGGCAAACTCAAAGCGGGCTGTCATGTGCCTTTTACTGACTTCTCCACAGAGGACCTCTGGAGCTCTGTCAGAGTGACCATCGGGTTCTTGTTCACCTCCCTGACCAAGGCCCTTCTCCCCTGATTGCTCAGTCTGGGGAGAAACTTCTTATATCTAAGAATGATGGAGACCACTGTGTATTCGAGGACCTTCAATGCTGCAGAAATGCTTTGGTACCCTTCCCCTTCCCCTGATCTGTGCCTCGACACAATCCTGTCTTGGAGCTCTACGGACAATTCCTTCATGCACTGTCAACTGTGGGACCTTATATAGACAGATGTGTGCCTTTCCAAATCATGTCAAATCAATTGGATTTACCACAGGTGGACTCAAATCAAGTTGTAGAAACATCTCAAGGATGATCAATGGAAACAGGATGCACCTGACCTCAATTTCGAGTCTCATAGCAAAGGGTCTGTGTAATACTTATGTAAATAAGGTATTTACATTTTTTATTTTTTATAAATATGCAAACATTTCTACAAACCTGTTTTCACTTTGTCCTTATGGGGTATTGATGTCGATTGATGAGGAAAACATTTATTTAATCAATTTTAGGTTAAGGCTGTAACGTAACAAAATGTTGAACAAGTCAAGGGGTCTGAATACTTCCCGAATGCACTGTTTATATATAGCACCAGTCAAAAGTTTGGATACACCTACTCATTCAATGGTTTTTCTTTATTTTTACTATTTTCTACATTGTAGAATAATAGTAAAGACATCACAACTATGAAATAACACCTATGGAATCATGCAGTAACCAAAAAAGTGTTGAACAAAAAATAAATATATATTATTTAAGGATTCTTCAAAGTAGCCACCCTTTGCCTTGATGACAGCTTTGCACACTCTCAACCAGCTTCATGAGGTAGTCACCTGGAATGCATTTAAATTAAAAGGTGTGCCTTGTTAAATGAGTTTCCCTCTTAATGCATTTGTGCCAATCAGTTGTGTTGTGACAAGGTAGTGTCGTGTCTTGACTATCATTAATGTGATGACATGCTATTTTATCAAATTGATTACCTAACGTTTAATTATTACGTGTTTGAACTAATCATGCAACAATTAACTCATTAGTGACCTGGGGCACCACGGAAAAGTTTATTTAACAAGTTTGGCTTTTTCTGAATTAACTCTTAAAGATCTAAAGATCTCTTACATTTCAGTCATTAATTAATTGTTACTTTCTATCAGTCTCATCTGAACGTCTTAGAATTCTTGGATATCTGCACGAACCCTAACTTACTTGATGAATTATCCATACCCAAATTGGCTCATGTATTTATTTACTAGCTAATTAAACAATTACAGAATATACAAAACATCCTAACATTATACAGTAAATACCGTCTCTAGAGGACTTAACAAAACATGACAGTTTGGTTATAACACGGTAGATTCAGAGAGAAAAGGGGTTTGAAAGGAAGAGACAAAGGAATAGGTCTCTAGGACAATGGGGAGCTATGCTCACGCAAATACAAAATCATATGCCACTAACAATAGCTCATTCTAAAAAGCAATGTAATGTATTTACGTGAGGCTGGCTTCGATAGACAGGTCGATGAGGTAAGACTCTGGTTTGCCCAGTAGAAATCGCCATTGTCCTTTGTAGTGTCTTCCAGGTCGTAGTGTTGAGAGTTGATAATTTGAAATGAGACATCGTCGTGGTCGTCAGTGTCCTTTTCCTAGGCTTACATGCGTTTCCAGCTGCAGACTGGTAATGCAACATATCACTTCTTCTGCAGTGGTCGATAGTTTCAGAGTTCATACCATTTGCAACCTTAGCTTACACCGTGGTTTGCATCTAATAGAAATTCAACCATTTCAAACATGTGGAGCATTCTTTCTAGACCCTTGGTAGAGTTGTATTTTATTTATTTTACCCCTTTTTCTGCCCAATTGGTAGTTACAGTCCCAACTCCCATACAGACTCAGGAGAGGCAAAGGACGAGAGCTGTGCATCTTCTTAAACACTACCCGCCAGCTGCATCTTGACACAATGCACACTTACCTCGGAAGCCAGCTCCACCAATGTGTCAGAGGAAACACCATACAGCGCAATGGGACAAGGATAACCCAGCCAGCCAAACCCTCCCCTAACCCGGACAATGCTGGGCCAATTGTGCATCACCTCATGGGTCTCCCAGTCGTGTCTAGCTGCAACACAGACAGCTCGAACCTGCATCTGTAGTAACACAGCTTGCACTGCGATGCAGTGCCTTAGACCACTGCGCCACAATTCAACCATTTCAAACGTGTGGAGAAAGCGCTGACATTCTTTCTGGACTTGTGTGAATTGTATCATGAGGGCTTTTATACTGGGGGTAGAAAAGGGGCCATCTCATCATATTTGTGCCCACCTGTGTCACGGTTTGTAGTAATGGGACGGTAAACAGAGCGTTGGTGAAGTGTCATCCTTGTTTATTAAATGAGGTGTAATCACAAGGCATAAAATAGGAGGAGAGGATAAACAAACAAACAACAGGTGGATGTGTGGGGAGCCTAAATACAATCCCCAATCAGAGACAACCCTGTACAGCTGTCTCTGATTGAGGATCATTACTCCCCTAGTTAGGGTGTGAGGGCTTGATTGTGGTCCTTCCACTCCCCTTGGTGGGAGTCAGAGGCCTAACCACAATCAAACCCTCACAACCTGGGCATTGGCTACTGACTGTGAATAAGTTACCATAAAACAACCAATTCTCATTTAGAAGACTAAATCACATTATTATCTTTTCAAAAGTATTCTTATATTTAATCATGCATCTTATACAACATTCAGATGCAGAGCTAGTAACTGAGGAATGTAGACTTTGAAATATACAGTTATGTTGTTCTACTGTCTTTCATGATGTCACAAAATGAAACACCTTCGACATGGTTGTTCTTTCAGTTCCCCTGAACGTTTCCCACATTCTCAAAAATATAAATATTGTTATGTTTATCCATTATTTGGATGTAGGAATCTTGGCGGGAAAATATAAATTGTTCTAACCAAAAGACATCCTCTGACTCTCTTTCTTCATGTTCAGGGAGAGAGAGTCTGCAAGGAATTTATGTCATAAAACTGTGGGGGATGTCATCCACTGAAAGGGGGCGAGCGTCATGACAGTAGGGTTGGTATACAGAAGATAGCCCTCTTTGGCAAAAGACCAAGTCCATATTATGGCAAGAATAGATCAAAAAAGCAAAAGAAAAATGACAGTCCATTACTTTAAGACTTTAAGGTCAGTTAATCCGGAAAATGTCAAGCACTTTGAGTTACCTCTGCTGCAGAGGATACGTTTATTAGAGTTACCAGCCTCAGAAATTGCAGCCCAAATAAATGCTTCACAGAGTTCAAGTAACAGACACATCTCAACATCAACTGTTCAGAGTAGACTGTGTGAATCAGGCCTTCATGGTCGAATTGCTGCAATGAAACCACTACTAAAGGACACCAATAAGAAGAAGAGACTTGCTTGGGCCAAGAAACATGAGCAATGGACAATAGACCAATGGAAAGTCCAAATTTGAGGTTTTTGGTTCCAACCTCTGTGTTTTTGTGAGACGGAGAGTAGGTGAACGGATGATCTCCGCATGTGAGGAGGAGGAAGTGTGATGGTGCTTTGCTGGTGACACTGTATGTGATTTATTTAGAATTCAAGGCACACTTAACTAGCATGGCTAACACAGCATTCTGCAGCGATACGCCATCCCATCTGGTTTTCGCTCAGTGGGACTATCATTTTTTTTTCTACAGGACAATGACCCAACACATCTCCAGGCTGTGTAAATGCTATTTGATCAAGAAGGAGAGTGATGGAATGCTGCATCATATGACCTGGCCTCCACAATCATCCGACCTCAACCCAATTGAGATGGTTTGGGATGAGTTGGACCGCAGAGTGAAGGAAAAGCAGTCAACAAGTGCTCAGCATATGTGGGAATTCCTTCAAGACTGTTGGAAAAGCATTCCAGGTGAAGCTGGTTGAAAGAATGCCAAGAGTGTGCAAAGTTGTCATCAAGGCAAAGGGTGGATACTTTGAAGGATCTTAAATATAAAATATATTTTGATTTGTTTTTTGGTTACTACAGGATTCCATATGCGTTATTTCATAGTTTTGATGTCTTCAACCCTTGAATGAGTAGGTGTGTCCAAACTTTTGACTGGTACTGTAGATATATTATATATTTTTTAGCATACAGTATAGCTCAGTATTTGTATTCTTTTTTATCTTTATCAGGGGTGCCAATGTGTGTCCGTGCTTGCATACAGAGTGAAAAATATTCTGAACTGTTATAATAGCACAGTCACATTTTTCTATCCACTTAGCATAATGATTTATTAGAGTGAGAGCTCATGTGGGCAACAATGATAAACTGTGTTATCCCAATCAAAGGGGTCTTGGATTGATGATTAGTGCAGTAACAATATGATTAGCTGGTCACTAGATCAGTTTAAATAGTTTTCTGTATGGATGCAGAAATGTCCAAGCAAGGTGGAGATGATGGAGGCGTCTGTTGGTCCATTGGGCTGAGGGATGGGACCACAGGCTAGTATGCTGTGCAGGACCCCAGTCTACTTATCAGAGAGTTCTCACCATAGGAAAATAGAGGATTTTCCAAAAAGACAAAGTAATTCGCCCATCTTTTGTATCAAATCCAACAATCCTACTCAGCCCTTGATTTCATTATCAGTTGGATTTACACTAATCCCTCTCCAAGTGGAGTTGCCCCTTGTCAGGTCTCTATCCCTGGGTGTCAGAAAAAGCTGAATGGAGAAAGTGGGCATCCACTATTTAGTTCGGGGTGGGGGGCGGCATGGGGATGTTGCGTGTTTATGATCATCCCGAGCCCTCAAGACTATTTTTATTTCCCACTTTATGGGAAACGTCAGAGTAATCCCCTCAGGATTCCCCCTCGAGAGTTCTTTAGCCGCCATAAGCCACACATTCAACAGGCGAAATCCAACAAGGGCTCTATAGAGACTGATGGTATTAGAGGATGATTGGTGGGGGTTTAATCTGCTCTTGTGGCTAACCTTTCCCCAAAAAAATGAACCTACAGGGAAGCGATCCGTGGGATTGGTGGACTGGTGGCATCTTTGTTTATGTACATCAGGCCCTGGTCTCTCTAATAGATGTTGTAATTTACAATACTGTAGTTATTTACTCTTGTCAGATCCAAATAATCTCCAATGTCTACCCTTTTAGGTGGCTAATTCTGAATGTCTGCATTATGAGAAGAAAGGAACCTCAATGTGGGTAACATAACATTGACACTGAATTAGGCGACATGAATGCATGAGCATGTCTTCTTCTCTTTGCAAATATTCATGTCACATTGCACACATTGGTGGATTATGGGGTAGCTTAAAGAGCTTAAAATGAGTTCCTTTTGTATGTGATCAAGTCTGAGCAGTGTGCCATATAATGAACTGCTGAAAAGCAACGGGTCTTGTCACAGCACCTCTCTCCCTATACTTTCAAGGTCTCTGGTACTGTCTGAATAGCTGACTATGACAGCCTTACCCTGATTGCAGACAAGCCAATAGGAGTTACCATGGAAATGGCACTCAGGTCACCGTCTTTGTATGTATTAGATTCTTGGGCAAACTACTGATGTCATATATGTAAGACATTTGCTAGTTTAATGTTTAGGGTGGCAGGTAGCCTAGCGGTTACAGCTTTGGGCTGGTTCGAATACTTGGGCCGACAAGGTAAAAAACTTGTTGATGTGTCCTTGAGCAAGGCACGTAACCCTAATTTGCTCCAGGGGCTGACCCTGTAGGTAGGCCATCATTGTAAATAAGAATTGGTTCTTAACTGACTTGCCTAGTTAAATAAAATGTCAGCTACTTTGTGCATGACACAAGTAATTCTTCCAACAATTGTTTACAGACAGATTATTTCACTTATAATTCACTATATCACAATTCCAGTGGGTCAGAAGTTTACATACACTAAGTTGACTGTGCCTTTAAACAGCTTGGAAAATTCCAGAAAATTATGTCATGGCTTTAGAAGCTTCTGATAAGCTACTTGACATAATTTGAGTCAATTGGAGGTGTACCTGTAAATGTATTTAAAGGCCTACCTTCAAACTCAGTGTCCCTTTGCTTGATGTCATGGGAAAATCAAAAGAAATCAGCCATGGAAGGAGATGCATTCTGTCTACTAGAGATGAACATACTTTGTTGTGAAAAGTGCAAATCAATCCCAGAACAACAGCAAAGGACCTTGTGAAGATGTTGGAGGAAACTGGTACAAAAGTATCTATATCCACAGGAAAACCAGTCCTACACCGCTCAGCAAGGAAGAAGCCACTGCTCCAAAACCGCCATAAAAAAGCCAGACTACGGTTTGCAACTACAAATGGGGACAAAGATCGTACTTTTTGGAGAAATGTCCTCTGGTCTGATGAAACAAAAATAGAACTGTTTGGCCATAATGACCATTGTTATGTTTGAAGGAAAAAGGGGGAGGCTTGCAAGCCGAAGAACCCCATCCCAACCGTGAAGCACAAGGGTGGCAGCATCATGTTGTGGGGGTGCAGGAGGGACTGGTGCACTTCAAAGAATAGATGGCATCATGAGGAAGGAAAATTATGTGGATATATTGACAACATCTCAAGACATCAGTCAGGAAGTTAAAACTTGGTCGCATATGGGTCTTCCAAATGGACAATGACCCCAAGCATACTGGCAAAATGGCTTAAGGACAACAAAGTCAAGGTATTGGAGTGGCCATCACAAAGCCCAGACCTCAATCCTATAGAAAATGTGTGGGCAGAACTGAAAAAGCGTGTGCGAGCAAGGAGGCCTACAAACCTGACTCAGTTACACCAGTTCTATCAGGAGGAATGGGCCAAAATTCATTATGGGAAGCTTGTGGAAGGCTACCCGAAACGTTTGACCCAAGTTAAACATTTTAAAGGCAATGCTGTGTATGTAATCTTCTGACCCACTGGGAAAGTGATGAAAGAAATAAAAGCTCAAATAAATTATTCTCTCTACTATTATTCTGACATTTCACTAACTGACCTAAGACAGGGAATTTTTACTAGGATTAAATGTCAGGAATTGTGAAAAACTGAGTTTTTTTTTGCTAAGGTGTTTGTAAACTTCCGACTTCAATTGTACTGTTTACCCTCATTATCTGCACTAACTACATAAATAAAATACATTTTCATTACATTCTTGAGACAATATTGGCATTATCTGAATATGAGCAAGTACAAGCTGACATAACTTAAACTATCAGATGAGAAGATGGATGTTCAGTTTAGTGAAAGCATTTAGTCTTTGGTCTGTGTCTGTGCTCTTGAAGATATGAGGCCTTCAGTACTTGGGTTTGTAGATGTAATCCCTGTATTAATCATTTGCATTCCAGACAGCATGAGTATTTTCCTCAGGTCTATACAATGCGTAACAAAGACGCTAAAGAACACAAAAACATGTCATCGTTGAGAGATCCCTATAAGTCATCACTAACCACGCTTAACGTAATCTCGAATTTGGAATTTCTCTGTTTGAAGTTGGCCGTGGGAGAGAAACATTGAGGGACAATTATCTTGTATGTCCTCAAGAGGTCAGGCGTTTTGTAGGACAGTTTCAACACAAGAGATCAGAGAAGTGGAGTATATACAGAATTACTATCTGAGGGCTCTTTAGATCCAAGGTATTACCAACTGTCTGAATTAACAGGATGCAGACACTTGACAAAACAGTCAGCATGTCATGTCTTTACAACATTTTACTGCACCTATCAACCAACCAATATTCTCCAATGAATACCCCTTATCATTTTGCAAGCATAAACAAGGTATTAAGCGTCCAGTGCAAATGAATGCGGAGTGCTAAATACATGTATTTATGTATTTTCTTTTGTGTAGACAAAAGCGACTAGGTTTGTACTGGTTTTCATAGCTGATGGAAGATCTTTGGGCTCCAGTGTTTGCCCAGATGCTAGTCCTCCTAACTGAGACGACAAAGGGTTTGTCCAGGTCTTCAACCTGCACGTCTACACATTTCAATGCCTTGATGGTATGGATAACCTTTTTTAATAGCTCTGACATCTTTATATTATAAAGATGGCCAAAAGTGTTATAAAGCCTAAGTGTGACACAAACAGTGAAAATTATTGAATTCCCTCTGTTTGTTGATACAAGCTCCTGTAACAAAATAAGTTTGAGACCAGAAAGATTAAATAACTAACGTTAAATGTGTCAAACTCATTCCACGGAGGGCCGAGTGTCTGCGGATTTTCGATACACCTTTGTACTTGATTGATGAATTAAGGTCACTAATTAGTAAGGAACTCCTCTTACCTGGTTGTCTAGGTCTTAATTGAAAGGAAAAAACAAAAACCTGCAGACACTCGGACCCTCCGTGGAATGAATTTGACACCCCTGCCATAGGGGAACCATTTTAGGGTCTCTGAAGAACCATAAATGGGATGGCTCTGTGAGGAAACATACAAAAATCCCAGACTAGAATTGAATAGCCCTGCTGTAGGGTTTTGAGCCTTATTCGTATATATTTCCTAGGGTGCTTTTCGAGTGAATTTTAGACTTACCAGTACCACCCATGACTGTGTTTGCTAGTGACAGAGTGGTTGCATTCATGAATTTATTTGTCCAATGCCCTTATCCAAGTGAGATCTTAAGTGAATATGTTGTCATTCAAATAAAATTCTTTAAGGCAAAACATATTTCATAAGGCATTCTTTTTAGGGTCTAGTTTGAACATAACACAGGGGCCTAAAACTCAAGAGTTTGGGGATATCCAACAGTTGGAATTTGTATTCACCTGCAACCTGCATTCAGAATGACTGCCAGGGTTGGGAAGGCTAAGATATGAGACTCATTAAGTCCAAGTAACAGATTGGAATAGTTTCGGAAAATGTATGTTTTTTACAGTTAATTAATTGATTAATTAATCAATCAATTACACGCAAAAATATAGATATTTAAACCAACAATTCAAAACAATCTACCTGCAATAGAGCATGCTGGGAAATATGATAATGATGGGTTGCTCTTGGTTCAACTCTGGCTATTAACACCAACACTGGAGTACTTTTACACCACTCTTGAATCAACACTAGAAATGTTACACTGAAAAATCTATACTAGTTCAAACTGGCCAATTTGCTGTGTGCTATCTGAAGGCTTCCATACATTTTAGGAACCTTTCAGAATTCTGAAGAACTGTAGTTGCCACGTCAAGAACCCCACACTTAACTCAAAGTTTCTTTATTGGGCAAGAGTTCTGCAAGGAACTGAGGAAGAACCATTTAAGAACCTTTATTTTTTCAGTGTATGCAAACGTGATACTCTGAAAGATCTGATGCTTGACTTGTATGCTGTTTATGTATTGTGCAAATTCTTTAACTAGCTCAGTACCTTTACTCTTCCCAAACAACATTAATCATCAAGCCCAGAATTCACCTTGCACAATATGATTACATTGTACGCCTCAGGAGTAAAGTGTATATTTGCTCAGGTGTGTCAAAAAGGAATCTCCTGAGGCGCTTGGCAACATTGTTGGCAGTGTGCGTTAAGGAACTTCTTATAGATAAATATAGATGCAGAGAAGCAGCTAAAACCATGGTGGAGCACTTCGTATGACATCGGCGTGTTAATTAAATGTGCTCTAACAGTCTGTCTAAGATCAAGTCCCTGTGTCCCGAGGTGAAGGGGCCATCCAAGGTTTAGATCCTGTCACTCAGGTACTTTTTCTGCAGTTGTGAGGACTGGGCGGTACAGTCTGGCTGGATCTACACTGAACAAAAATATAAACGCAAGTGTTTTATGAGCTGAAATGAAAGATTCCAGAAATGTTTCATTCCATACGCACAAAAAGTTTATTTCTCTCAAATTGTGTGCACAAATTTGTTTACATCCCTGTTAGTAAGCATTTCTCCTTTGCCAAGATAATCCATCCACCTGACAGGTGTGGCATATCAAGAAGATGATTAAACAGCATGATTATTACTCAGGTGCAACTTGTGCTGGGGACAATAAAAGGCCACTCCAAAATGTGCAGTTTTGTAACACAACGCCACAGATGTCTCAAGTTTTGAGGGAGCGTGTCATTGGCATGCTGACTGCAGGAATGTCCACCAGAGCTGTTGCCAGAGAATTTAATGTTAATTTCTCTACTATAAGCCGTTCGTCGTTTTAGAGAATTTGGCAGTACGTCCAATTGGCCTCACAACTGCAGACCACATGTAAGCATCTGCTTCTTCATCTGTGGGATCATCTGAAACCAGCCACCCGGACAGCTGATGAAACTGAGGGTTTGAACAACCAAAGAATTTCTGCACAAACTGTCAGAAACCGTCTCAGCGAAGTTCATCTGCGTGCTCGTTGTCCTCACCAGGGTCTGGACCTGACTGCAGTTCAGCGTTGTAACCAATTTCAGTGGGCAAATGCTCACCTTCGATGGCCACTGGCATGCTGGAGAAGTGTGTTCTTTATGGATGAATCCCTGTTTCAACTGTACTGGGCAGATGGCGTTGTGTGGGCTAACAGTTTGCTGATGTCAACGTTGTGAACAGAGTGCCCCATGGTAGCAGTGGGGTTATGGTATGGGCAGGCATAAGCTACGGACAATGAACACAAATGCACATACTGTAGGTAGTGTCATGACATCCTGGGGCCCAATGTCGTGCCATTCATCAGCCACTATTCACCTCATGTTTCAGCATGAGCATAATGTATGGCCCCATGTCGCAAGGATCTGTACACAATTCCTGAAAGCTGAAAATGTCCCAGTTCTTCCATGGCCTGCATAATCACCAGACATGTCACCCATTGAGCAGTTTGGGATGCTCTGGATCGACGTGTATGACAGCCTGTTCCAGTTTCCGCAAATATCCAGAAACTCTGCACAGCCATTGAAGAGGAGTGGGACAACATTCCACAGGCCACAATCAACAGTCTGATCAACTCTATGTGAAGAAGATGTGTCGCGCTGCATGAGGCAAATGGTGGTCACACCAGATACTCACTGGTTTTCTGATCCATGCACCTACCTTTTTTTTAAGGTATCTGGGACCAACAAGTGCATATCTGTATTCCTAGTCATGTGAAATCCATAGATTAGGGACTAATTAATTTATTTAAATTGACTGATTTGCTTATATGAACTGTAACTCAGTAAAATCTTTGAAATTTTTGCATTTATATTTTTGTGTATAAATTATATCTCACTGTCATAAAGCAGAGACACCAACAACCATACCTAACATTGTTATATCGTATTTGTGCATCTCTGAGCGATGTTCCATTGATTCCCGGGGTCATTTCATGTTTTCATGTGTATTCGTCGTTCAAGCAGGCAGAAATACAGCCAATATGATGAGTATTTTATCATATTTTTTTACTTTTTTAAAAATGTAACCTTTATTTAACTAGGCAAGTCAGTTAAGAACAAATTCTTATTGACAATGACTGCCTACACAGGCCAAACGCTGGGCCAATTGTGCGCCGTCCTATGGGACATATGTAGCATCAGAGGTATCCAACTCTGCAAAATTCATCCTACCAGCTGTAGTTCTGCCTGATTGAACGGTGAATAGCTCAGTTGCACACGAAAACATGAAATTATCCCAGGAATCGATAGAACATTGCTCAGAGATGCACAAATACAAAATAACCCCAAAATATGTGTGAATCTTTCCTTTAACTCCAACCTTAATTCACCCCTTATCCTGTCCCTAGCGGTTCAGTAAGCCAGGCCTAACTTTTTCCTTACCCCTCCAAACCTCTTAATGTTAATTCACATCAACAGCTGTCTCCTATAGCATTACACTCTTAGAAATAAGGGTACAGCAGGGTTTTTTTGGAATAAAAAGGGGCATACAGTGGGGAGAACAAGTATTTGATACACTGCCGATTTTGCAGGTTTTCCCACTTACAAAGCATGTAGAAGTCTGTACTTTTTATCATAGGTACTCTTCAACTGTGAGTGACGGAATCTAAAACAAAAATCCAGAAAATCACATTGTATGATTTTTAAGTAATTAATTTGCATTTTATTGCATGACATAAGTATTTGGTACATCAGAAAAGCAGAACTTAATATTTGGTACAGAAACCTTTGTTTGCAATTACAGAGATCATACGTTTCCTGTAGTTCTTGACCAGGTTTGCACACACTGCAGCAGGGATTTTGGCCCACTCCTCCATACAGACCTTCTCCAGATCCTTCAGGTTTCGGGGCTGTCGCTGGGCAATACGGACTTTCAGCTCCCTCCAAAGATTTTCTATTGGGTTCAGGTCTGGAGACTGGCTAGGCCACTCCAGGACATTGAGATGCTTCTTACGGCGCCACTCCTTAGTTGCCCTGGCTGTGTGTTTCGGGTCGTTGTCATGCTGGAAGACCCAGCCACGATCCATCTTCAATGCTCTTACTGAGGGAAGGATGTTGTTGGCCAAGATCTCGCGATACATGGCCCCATCCATCCTCCCCTCAATACGGTGCAGTCGTCCTGTCCCCTTTGCAGAAAAGCATCCCCAAAGAATGATGTTTCCACCTCCATGCTTCACGGTTGGGATGATGTTCGTGGGGTTGTACTCATCCTTCTTCTTCCTCCAAACACGGCGAGTGGAGTATAGACCAAAAAGCTCTATTTTTGTCTCATCAGACCACATGACCTTCTTCCATTCCTCCTCTGGATCATCCAGATGGTCATTGGCAAACTTCAGACGGGCCTGGACATGCGCTGGCTTGAGCAGGGGGACCTTGCGTGCGCTGCAGGATTTTAATCCATGACGGCGTAGTGTGTTACTAATGGTTTTCTTTGAGACTGTGGTCCCAGCTCTCGTCACGTCATTGACCAGGTCCTGCCGTGTAGTTCTGGGCTGATCCCTCACCTTCCTCATGATCATTGATGCCCCACGAGGTGAGATCTTGCATGGTGACCCAGACCGAGGGAGATTGACCGTCATCTTGAACTTCTTCCATTTTTTTATAATTGCTCCAACAGTTGTTGCCTTCTCACCAAGCTGCTTGCCTATTGTCCTGTAGCCCATCCCAGCCTTGTGCAGGTCTACAATTTTATCCCTGATGTCCTTACACAGCTCTCTGGTCTTGGCCATTGTGGAGAGGTTGGAGTCTGTTTGAATGAGTGTGTAGACAGGTGTCTTTTATACAGGTAACGAGTTCAAACAGGTGCAGTTAATACAGGTAATGAGTGGAGAACAGGAGGGCTTCTTAAAGAAAAACTAACAGGTCTGTGAGAGCCGGAATTCTTACTGGTTGGTAGGTGATCAAATACTTATGTCATGCAATAAAATGCAAATTAATTATTAAAAAATCATACAATGTGATTTTATGGATTTTTGTTTTAGATTCCGTCTCTCACAGTTGAAGTGTACCTATGATAAAAATTACAGACCTCTACATGCTTTGTAAGTAGGAAAACCTGCAAAATCGGCAGTGTATCAAATACTTGTTCTCCCCACTGTAGGTGGTGGGCGTGGCGTGGCGTGGGGGGTGTGGTAATGGCTGCAGTCGGCCCCTCGTGATCCATACACATTTCTACACAAGCTTTATGCGACATTACGACTTTTTATTTATCTAATCTTTTTTTTTTACACTGTTTGGTCTTGGGCGTCCCCAAAAAACGCTTAGGCATCCTGCCCAAGGATTTATTTTTCTCCCCAATTTCATGATTGCGATCTTGTCTCACGCTGCAACTCCCCAATGGGTGAGGGAGAGACAATGGCCGAGTCATGCGTCCTCTGAAACATGACACGCCAAGCCGCAATTAACACTCAGTGGTGTAAAACAAAAACAGTGTAGGTGTTAATAACCAGAGTTGAACCAAAATCACGCCCATCATCATCATATTTCCCAGCATGCTCTATTGCAGGTAGATTTTTGAATTGTAGGTCTCAATATCTATATTTTTGCATGCACATTGATTGATTAATTACTTAAATATAAATAACATACATTTTTCTAAACTATTCCAATCTGTTACTTGGGCTTATTGCACCTGTTACTGAAGTAGTGGTTCCAGTTTGTATGTTTAAGGTAGTCTCATATCTTATATTTTTAATATATATATATATTTTCCCCAACCCTAGCAGTCACTCTGAATACAGGCTGCAGGTGAATAAAAATTCCAACTGTTGGATATCCCCACTCTGACTGGATTCCAATAGGAATTACACAACAATTTGTAAACCAGCATAATGTGATTCAAGTTTTAGGCCACTGTGTTAGGTTATAATTAGACCCTCTGAAGAAGGTCTTACAAAATATGTATTGTGGTTAAGGCCACAGCACAGAAAATGATTGCAACGACCATGTCTCTGTCACTAAAAAACACAGTCATGGGGGTACTGGTAACTAAAACAGTTACATGAAAGCTACCCTGGGAAATATACAAATAAGGCTTAAAACCCTACAGCAGGGCTATTCATTTCCAGCCCTGGAGGGCCTAAACATTTCTGGTATTGGAATTTTGTATGGTTCTTAAAATAACCATCCCATTTATGCTTCTTCAGAAACTATGGCATCACTCTCAAGAACCTTATTTGGTTCAAACTTGCTCCTCTGTTTTTATTAGTGTAGTATAATGGTATATTTTTGTACCCAATATGTTGAATGTATCAGGTACAATCATTTCACTCTCAACGTACGGTGAAGATACAAGGTCCCAGAGTACAAACCAGTCATGAAAATTAAACTTGCCCGATCGCTTGGTGTGTGTGTACTGTATACAGTACATGTGTGGATGATGCATGATGATGAGTGTGTGTGTGAAAAGCAAGGTGGCTAGCTTTTGGTCGCCATAATACTCTTTAAAGCATTTCACGAATTTGGGAATCTTTATTGTATTTTTTAGTCTCTGAAACCAGATGGTTTTGTGCAGCAATGATAATCTACAGTACGGTATAATCTATCAATTAAATGTTAATCAATAATCAGTCCATTGATATTTTATATTTACTAGAAAGATAAATTACATATGTTTTCTAAACTATTCCAATAGATTAGTTAGACCACCTGTTACTGAAATGGTTTAGGTCGCAGGTGTCAAACTCATTCCACAGAGGGCCAAGTGTCTGCAGGTTATTTGAATTAAGGTCACTAATTAGTAAAGAACTCCCCTCACCTGGTTGTCTAGGGCTTAATTGAAAGGAAAAAACTAAAATCTGCAGACACTAGCCCTCCATGGAATGAGTTTGACACCCCTGGTTTAGGTAGTCTCCTTTATCAATGTTCCTAACCCTGACAGTCATTCCTAAGTGGTGCAGTGGTCTAAGACACTGCATCTCAGTGCTAGAGGTGTCACTACAGACAACCTGGTTCAAATCCAGACTGTATCACAACTGGCAATGATTGGGAATCCCATAGGGTGGCACACAATTGGCCCAGCATCGTCTGAGTTTGGCCAGTGTAGGTTGTCATTGTAAATAAGAATTTGTTCTTAACTGACTTGCCTGGTTAAATAAATAAAAAATCTGGTTGCGGGTTAATACATATTCCAACTGTTGGATATAGTAACTCCAAATGAAATGTAATAAAATTGTATTTGTCACATGCGCTGAATCCAGCAACAATGAAGAGCAGACATTGAATATCCCTTTGAGCGTAGTGAAGTTATTAATTACACTTTGGATGGTATCAATACACCCAGTCTCTACAGAGTTGCCAGAGAGGAAGAAAACTGCTCAGGGATATCACCATGAGGCCAATGGTGACTTTAAAACAGTTACAGAGTTGAATGGCTGTGATAGGAGAAAGCTGAGGATGGATCAACAACATCATAGTTACTCCACAATACTATTTATTTAACTAGGCAAGTCAGTTAAGAACAAATTCTTCTTTACAATGACAGCGTAGCTACAGGGTCAACCCCTGGAGCAAATTAGGGTTCAGTGCCTTGCTCAAGGAAACAGACAGGTTTTTCACCTTGTCAGCTCAGGTATTAGAACCAGCAACCTTTTGGTTACTGGTCCAACACTCTGCCACACTGCCGCCCAATAACTAAATTAAAGTGAATGAAGCCTGTACAGGAAAAAAATATTCCAAAACATGCATTCTGTTTGCAACAAGGCACTTAAGTAATACTGCAGAAAATGTGGCTAAAAATGTTTAACTTTTTGTCCTGAATACAAACCATTATGTTTGGGGCAAATCCAACACAACATATCACAGCGTTTTTTTATTTTCAAGCATGGTGGTGGCTGCATCATGTTATGGGTGTGCTTGTCATTGGCAAGGACTAGGGATTTTTTTTAGGATAAAAATAAACCGAATACAGCTATAAGCACAAGCTAAATCCTAGAGGAAAACCTGGTTCAGTCTGCTTTCCATCAGACACTAGGAGACAAATTCACCTTTCAGCAGGATAAGCCACTCTTTCAGCAGTATAATAGCCTAAAACACAAGGCCAAATGAATGGTCCTAAATGGCCTAGTTACAGTTTTTTTCTCTCATCAATCTACACACAATACCCCATAATGACAAAGCAAAAACAGGTTTTTAGAATTTTTTGCAGTATTAAAAATAAAAAACAGAAATATTTCATCTACATAAGTATTCAGATCCTTTACTCAGTACTTTGTTGAAGCACATTTGGCAGCGATTACAGCCTCAAGTTCTTGGCACACCTGTATTTGGGGAGTTTCTCCCACTCTTCTCTGCAGATCCTCTCAAGCTCTGTCAGGTTGGATGGGGAGCGTCGCTGCACAGCTATTTTCAGGTCTCTCCAGAGATGTTTGATCGGGTTCAAGTCCAGGCTCTGGCTGGGCCACTCAAGGACATTCAGAGACTTGCCCCGAAGCCACTCCTGCATTGTCTTGGTTGTGTGCTTAGGGTCGTTGTCCTGTTGTAAGGTGAATCTTCGCCCGAGTCTGAGGTCCTTAGTGCTCTGGAGCATGTTTTCATCAAGGATCTCTCTGTACTTTGCTCCGTTCATCTTTCCCTCGATCCGGACTAGTCTCCCAGTCCCTGCCACTGAAAAACATCCCCCACAGCATGATGCTGCCACCACCATGCTTCACCGTAGGGATGGTGCCAGGTTTCCTCCAGATGTGACGCTTGGCATTCAGGCCAAAGAGTTCAATCTTGGTTTCATCAGACCAGAGAATCTTGTTTCTCATGGTCTGAGAGTCCTTTAGGTGCCTTTTGGCAAACTCCAAGCGGGCTGTCATGTGCCTTTTACTGAGGAGTGGCTTCCGTCTGGCCACTCTAACATAAAGGCCTGATTGTTGTCCTTCTGGACGGTTCTCCCATCTCCACAGAGGAACTCTAGAGCTCATCAGGTTCTTGGTCACCTCCCTGACCGAGGCCCTTCTCCCCCGATTGCTCATTTTGGTGGGTGGCCAGTTCTAGGAAGAGTCTTGGTGGTTCCAAACTTCTTCCATTTAAGAATGATGGAGGCCACTGTGTTCTTGGTGACCTTCAGTGCTGCAGACATTTTTTGGTACCTTTCCCCAGATCTGTGCCTCGACACAATCCTGTCTCGGCGCTCTACGGACAATTCCTTCAACTTCATGGCTTGGTTTTGCTCTGACATGCACTGTCAACTGTGGGACCTTATATTGAAAGGTTTGTGCCTTTACAAATATTGTCCAATCAATTGAACTTACCACAGGTGGACTCCAATCAACTTGTAGAAACATCTCAATGATGATCAATGGAAACAGGATGCACCTGAGCTCAATTTCAAGTCACAAAGCAAAGGGTCTGAATAATATGTTAATGCAGATATTAATTTGTTTGCTTTGTGACTCGAAATTGAGCTCAGGTGCATCATGTTTCCATTGACCATCATTTTGCTTTGTCATTATGAGGTATTGTGTGTAGATTTATGAGGACATTTTTTTATTTGATCCATTTTAGAATAAGGCTGTAACTTAACAAAATGTGGAAAAAGTCAAGGGGTCTGACTACTTTCCAAATGCACTGTAAATCAAAGGTGCTTTAACTCATCCTCACTGCTTAGTCTTAGGGAGTGTCAGTTACACTATTTCCTATGATGTTTTCAGCCTTTTGAAAAACATTCACCTTGGACCACAGATCATGTACTTACATGCTGTTCTTGCAAGTTTATATTTGTCCCCCTTTTCGACTCTTGGAAGTTGATATTAGAATACTTTTTGGGTCAAAGTTGAAAAATACCTTTTCTTCATGGCTACAGCTTTACGAAACAAAAGATTGAGCAAAGAAAAATTCACCAGATGAAAGCGGTACAATTAGAAGCCTCTGCCAATTTGGCTTAAATGTTGTTTTTCTAAGCCTCCAACATAACACTGTGCCCTGCCGTCAGCACCTTGAGTACGTAAAAACACTTCCTTTATGAACTTCCTTGCTAGATATTTGCTTTGCGAAGCTCTGCGAGAAGAAAAGAGAGGGGTTGCTGCAGTGAATAACTTTTAAAACACTGTGTTCCAATGAAAAGCAGCAGACATAAAAGAGCAGTTTTTTCCCCCTTCTAACTCTATGAAAAAGGCTGCCGATGGGATCTGAATCACTCCTTTCGAAAAGAATTGGCCAGGTGATTCATTACAGGGCTCTGTCAAAAGGAGCTTTCCACAACATGAGACGAACAATGACAGTGTGATTGCGTAGAGAGAAGGTCTGATTGAAAGCTATCGGCTGTATTCTATTCTACATTCTACACCGGAGAATGCCGTTTGCATTCTCAGAGAAGGCGACCCACTAAAATGTAATATCTTAACCTCGGCTTGGGTGTCAAGAGAGCCATTTCAGGAGGTGTTGCATAACAAGAGCTTCCCGATTTTAAATTAACCATAACAATTTAACAGCTCCTTAAACATGAATAGAGGAGCTGGCAGTCAGATTGATTGGAGAGTAAGTAACACTCAAGTTAGTAGATGCGTTGTGGATGACTGCCAGATCTCTTGATCACACATTCATATCTAGTTCACAACTACATACAGAGTTCACAGGGAAAAATACTTACCTGGCTATGTAGTTGTAGTCTATTGCACTCTATTGAAAATCTGTATCTGACAATGTCAGTTTTAAGTGGCGCAGTGTTCTAAGACACTGCATCTCAGTGCTAGAGGTGTCACTACAGACAACCTGGTTTGAATCCAGACTGTATCACAACCGGCCATGATTGGGAGTCCCATAGGGCGTTCCACAATTGGCCCAGCGTCATCCCGAGTTTGGCCGGTGTAGGCCGTCATTGTAAATAAGAATTTGTTCTTAACTGAATTGCCTGGTTAAATAAAACATTTCAGTCTCTAGGCAAGACATCGTTACACTTGATCTTATATATTTACATATTCAGACATTGTAAATGTATATTTACATACATTTCATTTGACATATTTACATCTTTATTTTTATTAGCCATACCTGTGCCACTCCTGAAGTAATAATAATATGTAGGCTCGGGTCTGCCTCACACAGATCCACAACATGCCTCACTCCTGCGTTTACCCCAATGCTCTGCTCCACAGCACTCCACGTGAGAGCAGAATAAATATCACCTTAGATACTGTTTACATTTTGGGCCTAGGACTACCATTACCTTCCCATCAATATCAGCACTTACAGGCCATAATACATTGAGACAGGCCTCCAACCTGTAATTTTCATAGGCCCTAATTCATGGTGAAAGAAAATAATAGCAGAGGGTATTCAACTAAACAATGATGATACTTACAGATAATTGCCAGAGATGACTAGTATAGTCACTGCTAGATAAGCCTCAATCTATCATTTCCATGGGAAATTACATACTAAACTATGAGCTGTTTTACGAGTCATTTTACAGTCCATCGCCCTCAGAACGAGGAAAGAACTTGCAGTGTCAAAATACCCAAGCCAGTTTTAATATAACTTTCTATTTAACATAACTTAATATAACTTTCTATTTAATAGAACATAATAGAACGTTCTATAAAAAATTATAATAATATAACTGTCTATTTAATAGAACTTAATTGAACTTTATATTTTTATTTAATTGAATGTTACAGCATATATAAAAACAAATATATACATTTCCCATTATGTAAAATTGTTTACTCATGACAAAACCAGGGACACTTTGCATTATGCATGTAGATGTTGAGTGAGAGGTTCTGATTTGTGCTTAGTAATTATTTGCCCAATTTTACTTTGGAGTTGCATTTCCTCTTCTTGCCCCCAGAGGGGCAGAAAGAGATGCAGACATTCTCACCCATATTTTACTGTCCCAGTGAATACAGTAGTTATTGAATTGAATATTATCCAAGTCCTTAATCCCCATGAGTAACTCATTGGATCCGAGAGCTGCAGCAGAAGTGACATGTATGTACAGTTTTTTAGGCAGTATTTGCAGTAGTTAAAAGCACTCCTTCCATCAGACCGCTGTGGAATTCAGGAATCACTTGAACTGAATCCAGAGCCAGATGGTCACCAGCAGAAAGACAATCCTCCTTCTCCCAAGTTAGCTGGCTGTGACCCTGTATGCAAATATGCTGCAGGTTCTGACAAAGCACACAGGAATGTCTGATTGATCCCTAATTTGAATGTGCCAATTGATTACAACTCAGATAAGAGAGGATGATTTATATAGAGATGTACATATCACTTTCTTTGTCACATCTTTCCGTTCCAATAAAACGTGTAGGCTACAGATGGTTTAGCATGAATGTGTATTGTAGCTAGCTGAGTGATTTCCACCTTGGCCGAGAGAAGGTGTGGCCTCTGGCTGGTGTTGCAGTGCTTTTTTAGAAGAGAAGGCTATCAGCCTATCAATAGGCCCCATTTTGTATCTGATAAAAAGCATATAGCCAATTTAATTCCAGAGGTTTAGACACAAACATAATACATGTTATAAAACCATAACTTTACTCGATTTACCATTTGTATTTATTGCCAGTAAGTTGGATCAAAGGTAAATAGATAGAGATGCAGTTTCCTTGACCCAAATTAATTAAATGTTGGCTCCTCCTTTACTGTCATTAATTATCATAATGTAATTTGCCATGAGAGAAATAATGTGTAATGGGTTGTGGAGTAAACAGAGCCAGATGCATGAGAGTGTGATTCACAATGTAGGTTTATTAAGCCTTAGGCGAATCTTCCAAGCATACACAGAACGAGAATAGAACAACTCTTGTCTATATAAAATAAAGAACACAGGTTACATCAAACCTGGAAATACACGGGATAGAACCCAGTGAAATACGAGCGAGGAGACATAGCACAACCTCCTATTAGGAACAATAACGCACGACGACAAGGGGGAACAGAGGGCAATATATACACATACACTAATGAGGGGATGATAATCAGGTGTGTAGAAGACAAGTCAAAAGCAATGGAATATGAAAAAGGGAGCGGCAGTGGCTAGAAGGCCGGTGACGACGAATGCCGAAGCCCACCCGAACAAGGGAAGGAGGCAGCTTCGGAGGGAGTCGTGACATAATGTGAGTTTGTGTTGCAGGGTATTATTTCTACAGCAGGGCAAGGGCACTGACGCTGTGCAGCATGGTGTTATCAAAAGAATATTAACATATTCTACTCAAATAATTTGTCTACCAACCACACATAAATGTACTTCTTCATTCAAGGATTTAAAAACATGATCAATGCATGCATGTTCAAAGTATGAGAATGTATGTAAAGCAACAGTATTTGTTGTACATCATCATTAATACAGTTCAAATAATGACCATATCCTATAGTTGACAACGTTTTAACTTTAGCTCATTTGTATTCATTATACAGGAAAATAAACTCACAACAAGATCATTATTTACAAGTTAATGGTGCGCTAATTACAGAAACTAGTTTACGGTTGTGAGTGTGACAAAATAATTCTACCAGAAAAATTTTGACACTGTCTTGTTGGCCTTTGTTATATACTAATTTGACTTTGGTGCAAGACGTGGTTCTTCTCAAGTTGATTCGTCACATGTATTATTATTTTGTTTGTACAATGAACCATAATCCCAACTCATAACGTTACTATTCTGCATGAATCTACAGGTAGCTAGAGCTAACCAACTAGGTTCAATGTTAGCTAGCTAGCTAACATTAGGCTAAAACTAGCAATGCAAATGGCTCTGAGATACGAATAATATTACTACACAGATCATACATGTAACGTTAGCTAGCGAGCCAGCCAGCTAACGTTTCAATTCCAAGATGGCGTAACAGTGCAGACGTGTTTTTGTTCGTCCCGTCTCGTGTAAATAGTTTGTAATAGTTTGTAATAGTTTGTAATTTGTCTTTCCATACATTTTTTTTTTTTTTTTGTCCCCGATTTACCTCTCCTGCAACCCGCCTTACCCAACGTGAAACGGATCTAATATCCTTACTTTCCATTATTTAACTGAACCTCAGTCAGAAGCTAGCCTGCTAGCTAGCTTGCTAACTAGCTACTAGCCATCGCTAACCACTGCTAGCGGTCCTCACTGCTGCTCTGCCTGCCAGCTTTTAGTTCGGACAATATTGGCCAGTCTGCACAGCGCGCTACCAACCCAGCGCATATCGGACTGCGTTCCCTTCCACTTCACCGGATTTCCACTGAAATCACAGGACCATCACACCGGATCATCACAGCTAGCTAGCTGCAATCGAGTGACCAACGTTTTTGGCTAACTTCCATTGTTCACATGCTACCTATGCTAGCGTGAGCTAGGGTCATCTCCCGGACAGCCGACGTCTACTAGCTACTCTCCCGGGCTACAGTACCTTGTCAACCTGCCTGGACCTTCTACTGTCGACACAGAGCCCCACCGAGCCACCGCGACTGGTCTGCACAGGGTTCTCCTCTGCGACGTCGCCGAAGATCCATCTGCTAGCCCCGGCCTGCTAGCACTCTGAACGCTGTGCCTCCCGCTCGCCTAGTGCAGCGCCCACTGAACTACTCCCTGGCTCACCTCTTTGCTGCTCATCGGATCCTATGATTGCTCAGCTTCACAGCTGATGCCTGCAGGACTGTTTGGTTATATGGTATTTCTTTCTGTTTAACTACCAGGCCCCAGGTCCTGTGTGTAGCATATCACATTTTCTCTAACTGACCCTCTTTGTCCATTCATCGCCATTACCCGTAACTGTTATTTTTTGCCCCTCATTAATTGTTTGTTTTTATGCCCCTTTCTTATTTCAATATGCCTTGTCTTTTGCTGTTTAGGTTAGCTATTATTGTTTTATTTCACTGTAGAGCCCCCAGTCCTGCTCAACTGGCCTCTGATAGCTCTTTTGTCCCTCCCCCCACACATCCGGAGACCTCACCTGGCTTAAATGGTGTCTCCAGAGATGCAACCTCTCTCTTCATTACCCAACGCCTAGGTTTATCTCCACTGAGCTCACATCCTACTATACCCTTGTCTATACATTATGCCCTCAATCTATTCCACCACGCCCAGAAATCTGCTCCTATTATTCTCTGTACCCAACGCACTAGACGACCAGTTCTTAATGCCCTAATCCTACTCCTCCTTTGTTCCTCTGGTGATGTAGAGGTAAACCCATGTCCTGTAGCTCCCAGCATTACACCTATTCCCCAGGCGCTCTCATTTGTTGACTTCTGTAACCGTAAAAGCCTTGGTTTCATGCATTAGAAGCCTCCTCCCTAAGTTTGATTTATTCACTGCTTTAGCACACTCCGCCAACCCGGATGTCCTAGCTGTGTCTGAATCCTGGCTTAGGAAGGCCATCAAAAATTCGGAAATTTCCATCCCCAACTACAATATTTCCCGTCAAGATAGAACTGCCAAAGGTGGCGGAGTTGCAATCTACTGCAGAGATAACCTGCAGAGTTCTGTCATACTGTCCAGGTCTGTGCCCAAACAGTTTGAGCTTCTACTCTTAAAAATCCACCTTTCCAGAAATAAGTCTCTCACCGTTGCCGCCTGTTACAGACCCCCCTCAGCCCCCAGCTGTGCCCTGGACTCCATATGTGAATTGATTGCCCCCCATCTATCTTCAGAGTTTGTACTGTTAGGTGACTTAAACTGGGATATGCTTAACACCCCGGCTGTCCTTCAGTCTAAGATAGATGCCCTCAATCTCACACAAATTATCAAGGAACCCACCAGGTACAACCCAAAATCCGTAAACATGGGTACCATCATTGATATCATCCTGACTAACTTGCCCTCCAAATACACCTCCTCTGTTTTCAACCAGGATCTCAGCGATCACTGCCTCATCGCCTGCGTTCGCAATGGGTCAGCGGTCAAACGACCACCCCTTATCACTGTCAAACGCTCCCTAAAACACTTTTGCGAGCAGGCCTTTCTATTCGACCTGGCCCAGGTATCCTGGAAGGATATTGACCTCATCCCGTAGAGGATGCCTGGTTGTTCTTTAAAAGTGATTTCCTCACCATCCTAAATAAGCATGCCCCTTTCAAAAAACGTAGAACTAAGAACAGATATAGCCCTTGGTTCACCCCAGACTTGACTGCACTAGACCAACACAAAAACATCCTGTGGCGCACTGCATTAGCATCGAATAGCCCCCGCGATATGCAGCTATTCAGGGAAGTCAGGAACAAGTACACACAGTCAGTTAGAAAAGCAAAGGCCAGCTTTTTCAAACAGAAATTTGCTTCCTGTAGTACTAACTCCAAAAAGTTCTGGGACACTGTAAAGTCCATGGAGAATAAGAGCATCTCCTCCCAGTTGCCCACTGCATTGAGGCTCGGAAACACTGTCACCACCGATAAATCCACGATTATCGAAAATTTCAATAAGCATTTTGCTACTGCTGGCCATGCTTTCCACCTGGCTACCCCTACCCCGGCCAATAGCTCTGTGCCCCCGGTAGCTACTTGCCCAAGCCCCCCCCGCTTCTCCTTCACCCAAATCCAGACGGCTGATGTTCTGAAAGAGCTGCTAAATCTGGACCCCTACAAATCTGCTGGGCTAGACAATCTGGACCCTCTCTTTCTGAAATTATCAGCCAAAATTGTTGCAACACCTATCACTAGCCTGTTCAACCTCTCTTTCGTATTGTCTGAGATCCCTAGAGATTGGAAAGCTGCCGCGGTCATCCCCCTCTTCAAAGGGGGAGACACTCTAGACCCAAACTGTTATAGACCTATATCCATCCTGCCCTGCCTTTCTAAAGTCTTCGAAAGCCAAGTTAACAAACAGATAACTGACCACTTCGAATCCCACCGTACCTTCTCTGCTATGCAATCTGGTTTCCGAGCTGGTCATGGGTGCACCTCAGCTACGCTCAAGGTACTGAACGATATCATAATCGCCATCGATAAAAGACAGTACTGTGCAGCCGTCTTCATCGACCTGGCCAAGGCTTTCGACTCTGTCAATCACCGCATTCTTATTGGCAGACTCAACAGCCTTGGTTTCTCAAGTGACTGCCTTGCCTGGTTCTCCAACTACTTTGCAGACAGAGTTCAGTGTGTCAAATCTGAGGGCCTATTGTCCGATCCTCTGGCAATTTCTATGGGGGTGCCACAGGGTTCAATTCTTGGGCCAACCCTTTTCTCTATATACATCAACGATGTCGCTCTCGCTGCTGGTGACTCTCTGATCCATCTCTACGCAGACGACACCATTTCTGTATACATCTGGCCCCTCTTTGGACACTGTGTTTACTAACCTTCAAACAAGCTTCAATGCCATACAACACTCCTTCCGTGGCCTCCAACTGCTCTTAAATGCTAGTAAAAACAAATGCATGCTTTTCTATCGAACGCTGCCCGCACCTGCCCACCGGACTATCATCACTACTCTCGACGGGTCCGACATAGAATACGTTGACTCCTACAAATACCTAGGCGTCTGGTTAGACTGTAAACTCAACTTTCAGACATCAACCATCTCCAATCCAAAATTAAATCCAAAATCGGCTTCCAATTTCGCAACAAAGCCTCCTTTACTCATGCTGCCAAACATGCCCTTGTAAAACTGACTATCCTACCGATCCTTGATTTCGGCGATGTCATTTACAAATTAGCCTCCAACACTCTGCTCAGCAAATTGGATGTAATCTATCACAGTGCCATCCGTTTTGTTAACAAAGCCCCATATACTACCCACCACTGCGACCTGTATGCTCTCGTTGGCTGGCCTTCATTATATATTCGTCGCCAAACCCACTGGCTCCAGGTCATCTATAAGTCTTTATTAGGTAAATCCCCGCCCTATCTCAGCTCACTGGTCACCATAGCAACACCCACCCGTAGCATGCGCTCCAGCAGGTATATCTCACTGGTCACCCCCAAAGCCAACACCTCCTTTGGCCGCCATTCCTTCCAGTTCTCTGCTGCCAATGACTGGAACGAATTGCAAAAATCATTGAAGCTAGAAGCTAGCATCAGCTGTCAAAGCTGCTTATCGATCACTGACTATGTTTGTTTACTGTGTAACTCTGTGTTGTTGTTTTTGTCACACTGCTTTGCTTTGTCTTGGCCAGGTCGCAGTTGCAAATGAGAACTTGTTCTCAACTGACCTACCTGGTCAAATAAAGGTGAAATACAAAAAAATTATTAGCTAGCTGACAGTACGGCTTTAACTTGAAAACAACTTTCTGACAAAACTAGAAACGTATAATATCTGAAAATAATACAAGTTTGTTATTAAGGTAATTGATAGTTAATATTTTCCAGAAGGCATTTCTGCTAAAAAATGCCCTATGGGCCCTGGTAAAAAGTAGTGCACAATATAAGGATTAGGGTGCCATTTGGGACATAGTCATTTACATTTTCCTCCCCCTCTTCCAACTCTTCACGGGCATCCCAAGTCGTTATTTTACTACTTCACATAATTGAAAAGCATTTGCAGTACGATAAAAGACGCCATCGTCGCCAAATTAGCACCATATTCAAAAAGATCTGGAAAACCACAGAGCGCTTACAATGGCGCCTTTAAGAGTATTAACGGCTCAATCATCCTATGTGTTTTTGTTTTCCCTATTGTCTGTGTTAGGCTACAACTCTAAAAAGATGCCAAAGAGAAGGTTGGTGTCTTTTTTCCCATTCCATGTTTGTTATAGTAGATGAAATAGTAGATTTCTATCTTGTCTTACCCTAACACTGTCTCTGAGTGAAGTGAGGATTACAATAATGGAACCTCCAGCTCAGCTCAAGGTGACACCGAGGCAGATAGCTATGACTCAACAACTCCCACTGTGATCAAGTTTATTCTGTATTGTCATGCATCAGCCAGCCAGTCAACCAGGCAGCCATTCAACCAGCCAGCCAGGCGACCTAGGACTGGATGCCCAAATAGCACATAACATTCTGAGAGCCATATGTTTCTTAGAGCTTGGTGAGAGCGTGGTTGTCCTAAAGCTACTTTGCATGCAAACTTCCCTCAACTTTCTGGGAATGGTACAGGATAGTTGTTTGGCTTTGGAGCATTCTCAGCCTATTTTATTACTTCCTAAAAGTTCAAACATGGTTACATTTCAATTTTGGTAATGTTTTAGGAACGTTCTACAACTGGAATGTTCTCAGATAGTTCAGAGAACTTTAAGAAACAACATTCTTCTGTGGGATTTTCAGTGCTTCAGCATAATGTTTCTGAAAGGTTTCCTCATGGTTCTATTTAAAGTAAAATGTTCTCAGAACCTCCCTGCAACCTAAAAATAAACGTTCCCAGAACAGGCAAAATGTTAATTTCTGTTCTCAGAATGTTTAAAAAATGTTTTACCGGTCAGGAAACGTATGGCTTCGTTCCTATAACTTCCAAGGAACCAAATGTGCAAGCTGGGTGAGCTTTGCTAGTGTAATGGAGCTGGAGAAGCAGAGAGCCTGGGGAAGGTAGGCAGGCAGTGCGAGTGGTGCCATGACCCGGGTCAGGTGCTTCTAGGCTGGGCTGAAGTGGTGCCGTAGCCCCAGTGAGGACAAGGATCTGTCAGCAGCATCAACACCAGGCCAGAATCCCTACTGCTGCAGCTGCCTGCTCCTCTAGATTGAGAATCTCTCACCTGTGTCCCGACCAACATCCCCCTCCTCCTCCTCCTTGAGTTGGATCCTCTCCACCATCATCAAAGACGGAGAGAGAGAGAGAGAGAGAGAGAGAGAGAGAGAGAGAGAGAGAGAGAGTTATAGGGAGAGAGACATAACTCTTGTGACACATTTGACAGAGGAAGTTGTTAGTCAAGGAGCTTGAAACTGTTTCTTCAGCCCTTGTATCGAGTGACATCTTGGCAGACCTACAAGAAGCTCTCACTCTTCTGGTTGTGAGGGGAGGAGGAATGCAGAGCAATGCTCCAGAGTACGACTCCTGCTTCACACCTGCCTTTACACTGACTCCAGATCAGATCACAGAGGGAATGGAACACAGACATTTTGTGTTACACTAACAAAATATGTGAAGTAAGATCTGCTTTTCTTCAACATCAGATTTGCAACTTTTCTGTTTACACTATCCTTACATTAGCCCTGGATGTGGTGAGGCCAAATTCAAATTGAGACGCCCGGTCCGTCTCTTTACACTACAGCAAAATGAGTTGTGTGCAAGACTTCTCTTCGAAACTGGTTTCAAGACATCCTCCCACCTCAGTACAGAATGATAGACAGTTCGTATGTAAACAATATTAGAGAATCAGCCCTGTGTTTTCACCATTCCTTGAATGGTTCTAGTTAATTGCACTTTCCAGATAATGAGAATAATTAATGTGAATGAATAAAAACATAACCCCTCCAGGTACCAGACGCCTAGATCGTTTATCGTCTTATTTTAGGACACACCAAAAATGCTTCGTCATTTTATATCCCTATAATTTATATTCCTTAATACACTTTCCCCCTGAGAATGCATGGCAATGGGTTCAGATGAGGCATTTGAATTGTAACTCAGTCGTAGAGGGTTTTTTAGAGTGCATGGATAAAATCAAGTTGGCACCAGTGACCTTTTAAGTCACCATTTAAGTAATCACTCTAAAAAGTACAAAATATAATTTTTTCAACTTTTTTGTACAAAATGTGATACAAAATATCATACTGTATTTATTTTGCATAATTTTGGAATATCATGCAAAGACAAAAACATTTAGCATTTTTCTCAGGTTCTAGGATGAATATGGTTAAGCTCTTAGCTAATTGAGTTGAAAACAACCGAGCAAACACATCCTGTGTTCAAAGGGTCGAGCTAGAGAACATAAAAAACGAGACATGATCTTCTATGTATAACTTCACAGCAGTCCCTTCATCTTTTGTGCCAGCCAACTCTATTTAGGAAGCCACAAGAAAGTGTGTCTGACAGTGTGCAGGCAGGAGCAGTCCTGTAATTCCTCTTGATACCTGTGCATTAAGGGCTGCTGCTACTCACAGGGAGAACAGATCAAATGGAGATAAAAAAAAATCTAACTCATGAAAAGTCATATGAGTATGGAGGTAGATTTCTATCAAAATGAATGAGATCATTCATTTCCAACATTTGGACAGAAATCTCATATATCAAGCCGATGTTTAACACTAGACTGATGATTATTTTCCCCAGAAACGCAGGACGCATAAGAAATTAGATATTCTCTACTTGTCGCTGCAATGTCACCCATAGAATTACAATAATTTGATTAGCATATTACCAAACTACAAAGATGTCAATCATTTTGTGTGGCAATGACACTGGATTATTATTGAGTCATACAGTAAACTGATATCAGATGATAAACACATTGTAAATGACACTTCCAATAAGGCTTTGAAAGAAGGTTTAGGATGATGACAATCTTTACACAAATGTTTGTTCTGCTGGCGTTCATCACTTAGATGGAAAAGGACCATCTCTTCAGTGTGGGATTGTGGGTGTTTTCTGGACTTCCTGAAAGGGTCATTTCTGAATTTCTGAAGACAGTCTAGGCCCCAAATGGCACCCTGTTTGCAACGTGGTCCTGTGTGGCTCAGTTGGTAGAGCATAGTGCTTGCAATGCCAGGGTTGTGGGTTCAAATCCCTCAGGGAACTAATACGGGGAAAAGTGAAAATGTAAGTACTACTGTATGTTGCTCTGGATAAGAGTGTCTGCTAAAAATGTGAATGCACTTCTTTTGACCAGGGCCCATAGGGCTCTAGTCAAAAGTAGTGCACTATATACTGTCTTCATGGGTCTAGTAAACACAGCAGACAGACAGGTAAACAAGCCTGGTCTTGTAGTAGATCTCAAACAGTAAAAAAAGCCCTAGAAATGATGAATAGCAAACATTTTAACGTGCTGCCACACCAATAACCCAGACAACGTTTAACCGCACACCGTATAATTAATGATATATAATTAATGATATATAATTAACTATTTCCAAGCAGTTGCCTTTTTTAAGAGCAGATGCAGGCTAGATGACCCGATATTGAGAAACCACATATGAAGAGAGAAGCATAGAGACAGAGTATTGTGTTTACCTTCATAACGTATATGGTAATCCCCCGTTCTCCTTCCCTCCTTCCCTCCTTCCCTCCTCCCTCCTTCTTTCCTCCCCTCATCAACTAGCAATTATATCCAGTTAGAGATTACGTGTGCTCCACTGTTGCACCCCTGTCTTCTTCACAGGAACCCACCGAGTCAATTTGGACTGATAATAATAACGGTCTGCTGTATTTCAGCCATTCATTTGATAAAGTGCGTTTCACCTTTTAGCTTTAATTATGCCCAGACATGCCAGAGAGAGAATTAGATGGCGGGGAGCAAGAGCTGTGTATCAGTCTTAGAGGATAGAGAGAGCTAGAAGAAGGAAAAAATAAGAAGAGGTCGTCTCTTTTTTGTTTTTCGGGCCAGATATATCCTGTTGACTGAAATGGCCTTGGTTCATAACAGAGCATGTCTGCTAGCAACAGCTTAGCTGGTCCACTGAGGTGTCTGTCCACACGTCTTTTGGGTTTCTTTAAAGGAGATGACTAAGGCAGTCTCTCCCGAAAAGCTGAAAAAAAATGTTTATTGTGATGACCCCGCTTGACACTATGGTGCTGCCTCCAACTTAAAAAAACATGCTACTCCAAGAGTATACTTTCAGACAGCCAGGCAGAGAGAGATATGTGAGAGACTGCATTTGAATGTTCATCTTCCAAGACGGACTCCAGTTGTCAGCATGTTGTGTATTTGTATCTATTTTTCCATACTGGTTACATCAATGTAACATCAGTAGGAGTCAAGAGGAGAAATCCACTGATCCACATTGATGAAATTTGAAATGTTTATATTTCTCCAAGCATTATAGTTGTACAGTCTGATCATGTGTTATAGGATTGAGACTTGGTTGACAGGGTTTACTTGAGGAAATGTCTGCTTGCGTTCCAAATGGCACCCCATTCCCTTTAAAGTTCACTTCTTTTGACAAGGGCTTTGGTCAAAAGTAGTGCACTATATAGGGAATAGGGTGCCATTTGTTATGCATTCACTGTGTATAAGTGTGGTATTTCAGAGTATGTGTTCACCTGCGTAAGTCCCAGGGGTCTGTAAGCAAGCTGAGCACTTCTGCCTCATACTGTTGGAATACATGTGTGTCATGTTCAATGTGAAATATAACATTTTTTGATGACAACATTTATGAGAAGGTGAGAAGAGGCGAAGCAGAGAGTGTGTGTATGTTTACTTCCTCTTGGTGAAAAATGTTACACCTCTGCCTGAGAGCGCATGATTATGAGAAGTGAAATAAAGAAAGAAAGGAACACTAAAACGGCTTAACATTTTTCCTGGCTACTTATGGGGTTTATAGACAATCTGGAATTCTTCCTGACCCGGTCTTTGTTTAGTAATAGGAAATAGAGGGCTTTGGAGAATTGGATCAGTTTGCTGTGGTCAGAGCCGTGTGTGTGGGTCCGGGGGGTGAGTAAGTTTAAACGTGTGTACCTGTGTATGTGTACTATGTGCAGGCCCGGACTGCCGCATTTGGGGCCCCGGAGTAAATTTCCTGCAATTCTACACATTTTGCTATTATATGCTGTCTGGGGGCCCCACAACCTCCAGGGGGGGCCCGGCACGCATGTGTGCATTTGTGCCATGGTGATCACAGGATCATGTGGCCAGAGTGTTTGTTTGTGTGTGCATATGTGTGGCTGTCTGGCTGTGTTCATGTGTGGTGAACATTTGTACGAAATAAAAATTATAATTCTGTGACATCCCTCCAATACAAATGTCACACACACATGTCACACATATCTGATATTTCTCCTGCACTCCTATGCACCTGCATGAGACGTATTTTATTTAAAAAAATTGGTTTCTTTTTTTTCACTCTCTTTCATTTTACTGATGCATATTCAGACTAGGAGGTGATGTCATGGTCTCATCCTTTTAAGAGTGACTGTGGACCATATATTTTGAGAGGAGAGCGAGAGCAGAGGAGAAAATCTGAACATAATGCTCTCTCTTCCTCCTCTCCTCCAGACAAATCACATTGTGCCCTTTTCTTCTCAATTTCAAGTACCCCGCAGAAGACATGACTAAGATGGTTTAACTATGTACAGTACAGTGCCTTCAGAAACTATTCACAACCATTTACTTTTTCCACATTTTGTTGTGTTACGAGGTGGTATTAAAATAGATTTAATTGTAATTTTTTGTCAACGATCTACACCAAATACTCTGTAATGTCAAAGTGAAAGAAAATGTCTAACCTTTGTCAAAAAAATACCTAATATATCTTTATTGTGAGTCTGTGAGTCTTTCTGGGTAAACCGCTAAGAGCTTTGCACACCTAGATTGTACAATATTTGCACATTATTATTTAAACAATTATTCAAGCTCTGTCAAGTTGGTTGTTGATCATTGCTAGACAGCCATTTTCAAGTCTTGCCATAGATGTTCAGTGTATATTTGGCCTTGTGTTTTAGGTTATTGTCCTGCTGAAAGGTGAATTTGTCTCCAAGTGGCTGTTGGAAAGGAGACTTAACACCAGGTTCTCCTCTAAGACTTTGCCTGTGCTCATCTCTATTCCATTTATCTGTATCCTAAGAAACTCCCTAGTCCTTGCCGATGACAAGCATACCCATAACATGATGCAGCCCCCACCATTCTTGAAAATAAGAGTGGTACTCAGTAATGTGTTGTGTTGGATTTTCCCCAAACATAATGCTTTGTATTCAGGACATAAATGTAATGTCTATGCCACATTTTCACTTTAGTGCCTTATTGTAAACAGGATGCATGTTTTGGAATATTTTTATTCTGTACAGGCTTCTTTCTCATTTAGGTTAGCATTGTGGAGTAACTACAATGTTGTTGATCCATCCTTAGTTAGCTCCTATCACAGCCATTCAATTCTGTAACTGTTTTAAAGTCACCATTGGCCTCATGGTGAAATCCCTGAGCGATTTCCTTCATCTCCAGGAACTGAGTTAGGAATGATGCCTGTATCTTTGTAGTGACTGGGTGTATTGATACTCCATCCAAAATGTAATGAATAACTTCACCATGCTCAAAGGGATATTCAATGTTTTACTCATCTACCAATATGTACCCTTCTTTGCGAGGCATTGAAAACATACCTGGTCTTTGTGGTTGAATCTGTGCTTGAAATGCACTGCTTGACTGAGGGACCTTACAGATTATTAATTGTATGTGTGGGGTACAGAGATGAGGTAGGCATTCAAAAATCATGTTAAACACTATAATTGCACACAGATTCCATGCAACTTATTATGTGACTTGTTAAGCAAATGTTTACTCCTAACCCTATTTAGGCATACCAAAACCAAGGGGTTGAATACTTATTAACTCAAGACATTTCAGCTTTTAATTTTTAATTAATTAATTTGTAAAAATGTCTAAAAATATAATTCCACTTTGACATTATGGGGTATTGTGTGTAGGCCATTGACACAAAATCTCAACGTAATCAAATTCAGGCTGTAACACAACAAAATGTGGAAAAAGTCAAGGGTTGTGAATACTTGTGCACTGCACCTGTGTGTGTTTGGACTTAAATATAATATAATCCCCATATGTCTTTGTATCTGTCTCTTCCATATAAGAAGCTAACTAATTTAGGTTGATATATATATTAACAATCTCACTATAAATGTAGTTAACTGAACCGGTATTAGCTCAGTTTACTGAACCAGTATTAGCTCAGTTAACTGAATCAGTATTAGCTCAGTTTACTGAATCAGTATTAGCTCAGTTTACTGAACCAGTATTAGCTCAGTTAACTGAATCAGTATTAGCTCTGTTTACTGAACCAGTTTTAGCTTAGTTAACTGAACCAGTATTAGCTCAGTTAACTGAACCAGTATTAGCTCAGTTTCCTGAACCAGTATTAGTTCAGTTAACCATACATTTTCAGTGTATGCCGATAGATCCCCTGAACATGTCTCTACAGCAGCAGTAGCAGCAGAGTCATCCAGTGAAGCTAAGTTAAAGAGATGAACACTCTCCTCTCTCCCGAGGACTGTGGCGTTGCATCTGTCAGGCGGCACTAAATTTAGCGCTGGCGTTTATTTACCTGATGCCCTTGCAGCAATGTCCTTGCTAAATGAAGGCGAACAGGCCTGTCACCATTCAGAGCAACGCGCTGCACACTCAACCCCTCGGGAACTCATGGATCACATACACACACATGCACACACAGCCCCTCTCAACGAACTATCTCAGGGGTCTATAGAGCCCAGTTTGTCAATGAAGCAGAGGATTTTGTGAACAATATGTTTCAACTTCTATTTGAGATAGTTTTAGTGTCATTTGTGGGTTTGGTGGTGGTAGAGTGTAATTTTTCACCTTTGCTGTTTTTGTGTTGATAATCGCACAGCTTCCCTATGGTGCTCCTGAGATATCCCTCTTGTTCCTGCGGCATTCCAGGTCCGTCCTTCCTGTCGCTCCCCTTGTATGGCGCTGATAGACAAGTGTTTGCTCCTCTTAGCTGCATAATCAATCTGGTAATTGGTGTCGGAGGGTCGGATGCTGTTGAAGCCTCCCAAGTCTTTCTTTGCCTAATTAATCTTTGTCACCACTGAGGAGAAGGAGAAGGGAAAGTTGCTTCTCTCTCTCTCTCCTCAGAGACATGTATATTATTCCCTTCATGGTTTATGCATGTTATTGTGCCGGGTGCATTGTGTCTGGCAGGCAGGGTCTTTAAGAGGAAGGTAAATGTTAGGCTTGCTGTTTCCATTAGTAGCCAACAGGCCTGCAGGAAACAGAGTGGTCAACCTGCCAGGCCTCAGTTCACTCTGTTCACCTTCTATGTATATAGTAAATAGGGAATGGGGTGCCATTTGGGACACATGCTATGCATGCTCTCTGATGGCAGGGGCCCTGGAAACAGCCCACTCCACTTCTTCACCTCCTGATCACCAAGGATGCCAATCAGCTGCTGATTGGATGTCAAAGACCTGCAGGATTTTCAATAGACCCTGAACATTGTGCTGCATAGAATATGAGGATAACATCCACATCCTCTTTTACACCATATATTCATTTATATACATTTCATTTTAAAAGAGGCAACAGAGTGTGTCCATCTAATTCGGCACAACTCATGGCTTAGCCCCCCAGTGCCCCCTATTGGCCCCCCACTCATCTGTTGCCTCCATGGACCTAGTCTTACTTTCAATAAATAGTCAATACTTTATCTAAATAGTAAAATCCACTTTGATTAGAGAATTTTTTTTTAAAGTGTAATTTTTACAGATTGTGTTTTTTACAACAACAAAGATCATAGCTGGCGGTGTTAGGATTTCTTTATACATCATCATTAAACATACAGATTTTAAATTATCTCTTCCCTGTAAACAATCCCTTCCTCTCTCTCTATCTCTCCCCCTCTGTATCTTTCTCTCTCCCACCCTGCAGTTTGATGCAGTGGTGAGGTGTTCTGATAAGAGTGATTATTATGGAGAACAGCCAGAGCGAGGGTCCAATTCTAAGCCTGTCTACTCGCTCGCTCCCTCACTATCCCCTAATACCGGCTGCAATTCTTACACATTGATCACAGACCCATTATAGGTATTCAGTCCATTTTTTCTCTTCATTTTTTCCCTCGAGCAATCTTTTCTCTATAAGGGCTTGAATCGCTGTGTCAGTCTGCTGCCATAAGCTCAGAGTGCATTTCTCAGAGCTGTTGACATCAGCCATTATTAAGTCAACTTGGCCAGGCTGTGTACCCTATTCACTATTCCCTACATAGTGCACTACTTTTGACCAGAGCCCTATGGGCCTTAGTCAAAAGAAGTGCACTATATAGGGAATAGGGTGCCATTTGGGACGCATTATGCAACAGAAACTTTTCATGTCATGTTAGTAGAAGAAAAACACTTGTATATTTCTATGTTCAAGATTATGGCCTGATTTTACGTTATTGTTTGTGCATGATTTTTGCACTGGAAAGTAAGGCTCTTAACATAGTTTGGGGATAAGAAACTAGTTTAGGAACCTTAGTCATTATAATCCTCAAATTATAAATGTATTGCCCGACTCCCAACATGTCCTTCCAAAGCGTGTCCACTTAAGAGAACCCCATTATTCCTATCACAGTGTTTACGTATGAAAGAACTCCGAAAATAAGTGGGAGAAGTTGACGTCTCAGATTCACTGTGGAACACATATAGTAACTCTTCTTATAGCAGTGATGATGGAAATACAATGATAAAGAAATAATGTTATGTGCAAATGGATGGAAATTAGACCTAACTAAATAACAGCATATTTTGGGGAGCTGTTGGTGCCTGGTGAAGTGAATGAAGATGTCATAAAACATGTCTTTCAAAGGAAGTCAAGGTGGTTGGAGGTTCACATCAAAGTTCCCTGGGAGGAGATACAAATTGCCTGTGAGTCCCCGGGGTCATGCTCAATGCCAGTTAGCTGAATGGTCTCTACAGTCACATCTAATTGGTCTGTCTGTATAGTGCCGCTTTCCGTCTGCCTGCACAGCGTCACGGTGCACGTTATTTCAACCCTGACCTGGGAGGGTGGGCGTATGACCCTCTGTCCCCCAAACAGATAGGGAGAGGAGAGTAGGCATCCTACCAAAATAGAAACATGTCCTGTTCAGCTTTCCTACAGTACTCTATAACAATTCAAAATCGTATTAATTTCCCATATCTGTTTGTTTAACTTACAGTGTCAAATATAATTGTCTAAGTCATTAAATTAACAAGGGTAGTGGTAACTTAAAAATCACAAGCAGTAGTCATATTTGATTACATTAAATCAAACTTACTCAATTCCTCAATGTGGCTCTCTTCACTAATACATTGTTGAAGTATAGTATTGAGAAAACTCTGTTGAATCAGACATGTTTAACAGTGAGTGGCATGTCTGTTCACAGTCCAGTTCACAAAGGCAGAGATGTAGGCCAAACCTGGTCCAGCTAGTTCTAAATGAGATGAATGAGAGGTATAGCGCCCAGGATCACAATCATTCCACTGAAAGGCTGAGTCCAATCATTTTCTCTGTGTGAAATGACAAGAATCCCTCTCATTGACTCCGAGGCAGACTTGTATTTATAGAAAAGCATTTGGGGCAGTAAATTCAACACATTTTGTAGCACCAAAGTCCAGTCTGTAGCGTGTGGGTGAGTTTTTACACACTTCCCTGTGAGTTTTCTGGGTGCTTCGCAAGCAGAGGATGTGGCAAAGTCTCACGGGTCAGACCCAAATGTAGTGCCGCCGGAAACCGGCCTCTCTTAGTTTGGTGAGGTAGGACAAAACACTGTGTACCAAGAACATTAATTCAACTGAACACGTACATTATTGAAACGTCTGTATTTGTAAAAACCCATAACCAATGTATGAGAAATATATGATTATCCTTAACCAACATAGCAACGTTCCAAGAATCCTTAGGGAACATTCTGTGCTGGCTAGGGTTAGAGCATGTTGATTTGTGAATTTCTTAGGTTCTGACAAACCTTCACATTTCAGTAATTTTCAATGCTTCTACATTGTACAAACTGACGGTTTATAGAGAAACACTATGATTATCATTTACAGAAAAAACACAATCATTTTTGTAACACTTCACATATGATGATTATTGTGTAAGCATTATTAAACCTAGAAAAATGCCAATGCGCAACCTTAACATGTGTTGACAATACAACAGAACATACTAATTGGAAAGACATTTACTCTCACGGGTGGCCAAAAATAACTACCTGAAATCCACACCCCTAATAAGCCACACCTCCAGTCTTCTGATCTGACCTGATGGATCATAGCTCAATAACCCAGCATCAACGACCCATCTGAAAGAAAACAATGGGTTGTTTGTGACCCAACTGGCTGGATCAAAATAAAACAATATGTGTTCTGTCCAATATTTAAGAGAATTGGGTTGTTTTTAACCCAGGAATTTTTTTGTGTAAAGTAAATCTCAACTATGTTAAAAAATACACTCAAGAAAAATGATTATATTTATCATAGTGATTCAGGAGTAACATTAAAACAGAATAATATGCCCCACCATCATTAGACAACTATACAATCAGATGATGAGAGAATAGTCAGATTAACTGATAACTGAAATAGAGTGCAGAGATGTATTGTAGGTAATGAATGTGTAGAAGAATGCTACAGACTTTGAGTTGTGAGTTCAAATCCAAGGTATAGTCATATTGCAAAGTCAGTACTAAGTGGTCATGTGAAATGTAGTCGTATTGTCATTGATTAAAGAGTTTTTACACTATTTTAGCTGAACAGCATACCACTTACTTTAAAATACCCATGTAATTTCCTTCACTTACACAAAAAACATGTGAGATATGCAGCTTCACATGTGAAAATAGCTCTTTTCAAATGTTGAAATGAAAGGTTCACATATAAAAAAGGAGACACGTGAGGTCAGTTGTTCATATGTGAAACCATATGTTCGAATCGAATTAGCTCTTTCACATGTGAAAATCTAACTCTCACATGTGCTCAATTTTGTAGTTTTATAGTATAGGCACCTCAGAGGAGGTAGGGGAGGACTATCCTCTTCAGTGAATTTCAGAAAAATGTAAAAAGTGAAACATTAAAAAAGTTATCCTTTTTAGATAAAACCAAATAATTGAATAATTTATTAAAACATACAATGAATGTCTACAGTGGCCTCAACTGTCACGTCCGTGCCGACATCCTCGACGGTGCTCCTCCCGCCCTGGCGCTCCGGCTCGCCGGTGTACTAACCACCGGCATGAGGACGATGGCAGCCCAATCCAAGCACCCTCACCTGTTTCCCATTCCCCTGATTCCACACGCCCAGACACACACCGGAGTGCGTATAACCTCATATGCATTCGGGAGGGAGATGAGTGGAAGACTGCTTTTAGCACGACGTCGGGCCACTACGAATATCTGGTAATGCCGTATGGCCTGACCAACACACCGGCAGTGTTCCAGTCGTACTTGGACGAGGTATTCCGGAACATGGTGGGGAGACATGTCGTCATCTACATCGACGACATCCTGATTTACTCCCCCACCTACCCGGAACACGTGGCCCAGGTTCGTGCTGTCCTGAGACGTCTCCTGGACAACCACCTGTACGCCACCAGACATCCATCTCCTTCCTTGGGTATTACATCTTCCCGGAGGGCGTGAAGATGGAAGAACTGAAGTTGGGGGCAGTCAGGTCATGGCCAGTTCCCAAGACCATCAAGGAGCTGCAACGGTTCCTTGGGTTTGCCAACTTCAACTGCCGGTTCATTCAAGGCTACAGAACCATCGCCGCTCCACTCATGTTATTGCTGAAAGGCAATCCTCAGCGCCTCCAGTGGACCCCGGATGCAGAAAGGGCCTTCCGGGACCTGAAGGGCAGGTTTACCAGGGCACCCCTGCTCCACCATCTCGACGCTCTGCTGCCTTTCGTTGTGGAGGTCGATGCTTCCGAGGTTGGTGTGGGTGCGGTCTTTTCCCAGCGGCACGGGAGTCCCTCGAGACTGCACCCCTGTGCCTACTTCTCGAGGAAGCTGTCTGCTGCGGAGAGGAACTATGACGTGGGGGACAGAGAGCATCTGGCGGTGAAGTTGGCACTAGATGAGTAGAGACACTGGCTGGAGGGCGCACGGGACCCATTCACAGTCCTGACGGATCATCGCAACCTGGAATACGTCAGGGCTGCTCAACGCCTCAACCCCCGGCAGGCTAGTTGAACAATGTTCTTCGCCCGGTTTCAAATCACGATGATCTACCGCCCAGGCACCAAGACCACCTGCGCCAACGCACTGCCCCGGATGCACAACCGGGGCGCAGACCAGGCCCCTAGGATTCCCATCCTGCCACCAGCATGCGTCATGGGACCCGTGGCCTGGGACGTCGACCAGGAGATCGTGAGGGCAGGATGACGGGACCCGCCACCAGCGGTGTGCCCCCCGGGGAAGACCTATGTACCGAGAAGGGTGTGCAGAAGGCTGGTGACCTGGGCCCACCAATCCCCGGCGACTGGACACCCGGGGGTGGTGAGAACAAATTAAGGTCTCCGGGCAAAGAACTGGTGGCCTTGCATGTGGAGGACTGTGAGTCACTATGTCCAGTCCTGCTCCATCTGCGCACAGTCCAAGGCGTCGAGACAGGCTCCCACGGGGAGGCTCCACCCGCTACCGGTGCCTCATCGGCCTTGGTCCCATCTGGCATTGGACTTTGTCACCGATCTACCCTGGTTTGTTTTGTTCCTCTCGCCGGTTACCCTCTGCCTTCCAGGTTGCTGAGGTTCTGTTCCAGCAGGTCTTCAGGATGTATGGAGTTGTCTCCGGCCGACCGTGGGCCCCAATTCACGGAACGCACAAACCAAGAGCTGGGAAGGTTCCTGCGGAGCTACTGCCTTGAGAGGCCAGGTGAGTGGTCACTCTTTCTTCCCTGGGCGGAGTATGCTCAGAACTTCCTGCGCCAGTCCTCCACAGGTTTAACACTGTTCCAGGCCGTCCAGGGCAGGCAGCCTCCTTTATGTCCTTGGACGGGTACCGAGCCCAGTGACGTACGTAGAGTGTGGCTCTTCACGAAGGACCTTCCCCTCCACCTGCCCTGCCGTAAGTTGAGCCCCCCGGTATGTGGGGCCGTTCAAGGTCCTCCGGAAGGTTAATGACGTGTCAGTTACCCTCCAACTGCCCCTCCCATATTCTAACATCTCTCCCACTTTCCATGTCTCTCTCCTCAGACCGGTGGTTCCTGGTCCGCTGGGGGGAGCCAGTCCTGCTGCGGTGCCTCCGCCTCCGGTGGAGGTGGACGGGGGTCCGGCATACAGAGTGGAGATGGTGCTGGATTCCCGTCGGCGGCAGGGTCGAGTACAGTACTTAGTGGACTGGGCGGTATACGGTCCAGAGGAACGTAGCTGGGTCCGGGCAGTGGACATCTGCGACCCATCACTGACGACTGAGGTCCACGTGCACCGCAAAACCCGGGACGTTCGAGTCTATTTCAGTTTTTTATTTTGATTACATTTGCAATTTTTTATTTTTTTAATACTTTATAGAATAGGGCTGAATGTCCTTGAGTGGCCCAGCCAGAGCCCAGACTTGATCCCGATCTAACATCTCTGGAGAGACCTGAAAATAACTGTGCAGCAACGCTCCCCATCCAACCTGACAGAGTTTGAGAGGATCTGCAGAGAAGAATGGGAGAAACTCTCTAAACACAGGTGTGCCAAGCTTGTAGCGTCATACCCAAGAAGACTCGATGCTGTTATCGCTTCCAAAGGGGCTTCAACAAAGTAATGAGTAAAGGGTCTAAATATAAATGAGCAAACATAAAACAAAAAAAAGTTTTTGCTTTTCATTATGGGGTATTGTGTGTAGATTGATTGAAAAAAACAATTTAATCGATTTTAGAATAATGAAACAAAATGTGTAAAAAGTCAAGGGGTCTGAATACTTTCTGAAGGCACTGTATATACCTTTCATAAAATTTCCCCTAATGTTATTAGGTTCCCTCCTCTTTCTCTCTCTCTATTGTTGCTTCATTCCTTCCTCACTTTTAACAGTTAAATGAAATAAGTTTTGCTGTCCTTATCTTCGTCGCTCTAATGACACCCTTGAATAATATAGGACTAGAATTAGATGCAGAAGTTTTTCACTTCTCTTCACAAAGATTGAATGGTTAAGGGGCTGAATAAATAACTGCTATAGCCTACCACCATCGCACGTTCGCTCTTCTTTTAAACTACCCATGAGTTCTATTGGCTGGTGTATTTAAGATTCAGCAAAAAAGAGCTACCTCTTTTTTTCGAATTGTCTATTGGTATAACAAATGCTAAAAAAATATTTCTAGCAAGCTATTCTAGTCTAGCTTTTCCTGCATGGGACTCCAAGAGCTAAGGAGAGGCCAACGGAGCACAGGTGATTGTGTATTGCGCAAGAGACAGAGTTTATAAGTTAGAAGCTTATTATGTATAACCCATAACCATAATTAATTAGCTAAATATAAGGCTAATACTGCATTGAAATTATTACCTGAAAGAGGTGGGCTAGGACATCTATATATAGGATTATACACTACCAGTCAAAAGTTTTAGAACACCTACTCATTCAAGGGTGTGTCTTTATTTGTACTATTTTCTACATTGTATAATAATAGTGAAGACATCCAAAGTATGAAATAACACATGGAATCATGTAGTAACCAAAAGTGTTAAACAAATCAAATCAAAATATAGTTTATATTTGAGATTCTTCAAAGTAACTACCCTTTGTCTTGACAGCTTTGCACACTCTTGGCATTCTCTCAACCAGCTTCATGAGGTAGTCACCTGGAATGCATTTCAATTAACAGATATGCCTTCTTAAAATGTGTGGAATTTCTTTCAATCTTAATGTGTTTGAGCCAAGGTAGGAGTGTTGTGTTGTGTTGTGACAAGGTAGGAGGTTATACAGAAGATAGTCCTATTTGGTAAAAGACCAAGTCCATATGATGGCAAGAACAGCTCAAATAAGCGAAAAGAAACAACAGTCCATCATTACTTTAAGACATGAAGGTCAATCAATCCGGAAAATGTCGAGAAAAGCGCAGTCGCAAAAACCATCAAGCGCTATGATGAAACTGGATCTCATGAGGACTGCCACAGGAATGGAAGAACCAGAGTTACCTCTGCAGCAGAGGATAAGTTCATTAGAGTTACAAACCTCAGAAATTGCAGCCCAATTAAATGCTTCATAGAGTTCAAGTAACAGACATCTCAACATCAACTGTTCAGAGGAGACTGTGAATCAGTCCTTCATGGTCGAATTGCTGCAAAGAAACCACTACTAAAGGACACCAATAAGAAGAAGAGACTTGCTTGGGCCAAGAAACACGAGCAATGGACATTAGACCAATGGAAATTTGTCCTCATTTTTTTATTTTTGGTTCCAACCTCTGTGTCTTTGTGAGACGCGGTGTGGGTGAATGGATGATGTCTGCATGTGTATTTCCATCTGTAAAGCATGGAGGAGGTGGTGTTGTGGTGTGGGTGTGCTTTGCTGGTTACATTGTCTGTGATGCATTTAGAATTCAAGGCACACTTAACCAGCATGGCTACCACAGCATTCTGCAGCGATTCGCCATCCCATCTGGTTTGGGCTTAGTGGGACTGTCATTTGTTTTTCAACAGGACAATGATAGATAGATAGATAGATAGATAGATAGATAGATAGATAGATAGATAGATAGATAGATAGATAGATAGATAGATAGATAGATAGATAGATAGATAGATAGATAGATAGATAGATAGATAGATAGATAGATAGATAGATAGATAGATAGATAGATAGATAGATAGATAGATAGATAGATAGATAGATAGATAGATAGATAGATGGGTGGGTGGGTGGGTGGGTGGGTAGGTGGGTAGGTAGGTAGGTAGGTAGGTAGGAGTGAAGGAAAAGCAGTCAACAAGTGCTCAGTATATGTGGGAACTCCTTCAAGACTGTTGGAAAAGCATTCCAGGCGAAGCTGGTTGAGAGAATGCCGACCTTGTCACAACACAACTGATTGTCTCAAACTCATTAAGAAGGAAATAAATTCCACAAATTCAATTTTAAGAAGGCTGTTAATTTAAACGCATTCCAAATGACTACCTCATGAAGCTGGATGAGAGAATGCCAAGAGTGTGCAAAGCTGTCATCAAGGCAAAGTGTGGCTATTTGAAGAATCTCAAATATAAAATATATTTTGATTTGTTTAACACGTTTTTGGTTACTACATGATATGTATTATTTCATAGTTTTGATGTCTTCTCTATTATTCGAAAATGTAGAAAATAGTAAAAATAAAGAAAAACCCTTGAATGAGTAGGTGTTTTAAAACTTTTGACCGGTAGTGTATATCAATCTAGAACAGGAGAGAGTGCTCATGCGATATTTTAAAACTCTTCAGCAGCAAGAGTTTTGGCTTTCAGACCCCCGAAAGCCAGATGGATATGGGTAAATTAGACGCGCATTCTGTCTTTATATTACTGTAGCATAGGCTATGCTGCAGTAAATGTAGGCTTACCTGTCACAAGAAAAAAAGTTACCATGATGAGATTATAGGTCTACATGCATTTTGTGAACTGCGCTCCATACTGAGATGGGCTATCTGTCCCCACCCTGAGCATAGATGCATCATCCAGATGCCGTAGAGAAGGCCGATGTAGACTTTGCATATAATTTAACAGTTCCATTTCACGCCATGCTGTTTATGTAAATATTTTATTATAATTTACCGGTTTCTCAAAGTTATTTATCCCGGGAAAAGGTGGTTTTGGGTAGTAAATCCCAGTAAATCTCGGTAACCGGGTTCCCGCCATTCAACCCTACACTTTACTGCATGATTGTAGTGGGTTTACTAACGCATTAGTTCTAGTTGACTGACATTAATATTGTGACAACATTGTAGACTGTGTGTAGCGGTTAGCGGTTATGACATGAAGGTTTGGCTTGGAAACGTTTTTTTCGCCTTGTCACAGAAAGCTGATGTGTTGTGCACTGAAGTCCACAAGCGAAGGGAAAAGGTGAGAGGAGGAGAGCGCGTAGATGCAAAAAGGAATACAACGATCAAAGGGATCATGCTGTTTGTATGTGGCTGCTATGAAAGTGATTTGCATGTGATCAGGGGTGTATTCATTCTGCAAATTCTGTTGAAAAACATTTCTTAAACTGAATCAAACGGAAGCAAACAGGGATAAACTGAATTTGTCCAAAAGAAACTCTCGTTTGCAACTGTTCGACTAATGATTACACCCTAGATCAGCTAGATGCAAGCAAGAGTATGCAATGTGGTATCGAATGTGTCAAGGACTGTCACCTTGATTACTCAAATTTCTCTCAACCTGTTGTCCTTACGTTGTAAACTTTAATTCATAGGCTAGATTGTAGAAACCTCATGATGGGTATAGGGAAAATTGTAGTATCATGTAGTAGCCTAAAGCTATCAATGTTACATTGAGCTGGGTGAATGGAATATGAATGTCAGTCATCCAATATGCTGTAATAGAAATAATGATGGTCTTCCCTCATCTTAAACGGCACCGACCGCCACTGATATCACGTAAAAATGTTGCATCCCCATATTGTCACATTTATTTCACATGAGATCATGTTTCTACATGTGTAGTTTCATGTTATCACATGTTGCTTTTACATGTTGTCACATGAAACACAGGTATCATAATGATGACGTGTCTTTGCAAAGATGGCGAAACTCATGTGATGTGTTTAATAGTTTAATGGTCCACGGCATCGGAAAGGCCTCAATCCCTTTCCTCAAAAAGGTAGCACCTGTCTAGTCCCCCTGTGATGATCCTCCTAGCCTGTGATCTGGGCCTTTTAAAGACTTTACTACCCACAGTAGCCTACAGAAGCAGTGCACAAAGCTTTAAACCTAACCCCCTCCTTACCTGACGAAGCACCGACCTGCTGCAAGGCTGTAAAGATAAAGGGCGGGGTGTTTTCCCACCTGCACAAAGAGACCTGAGATAAGCACAACTGCCACTATTCCTGTCAGTCACAAAATATACTACTGTTGTTCCGGTAATAGCATACTCCATACTTCACTATCTCCCTATTCCAATTTACTGTATGTCTGATTTGTTAAAGAATTTAAGATTTATAGAACTGGTGGTTGTGTACTTTATTGGCTTGGTTGTGAAGTTCGTCCTTATCTGATGACAGACTAGAACATATGGAGATTGGACGTCCTAATCTTACAGTATGTGTTCAGACACTCTCTACACACGTATTCTACACTCCTGAAACAATGTTTGCGTTTGTTTTTGAATGTATTTCGTTTTTTTGTGTTGTCTTGTTTTCTGGCCGCCACAGGATTAGTGGCAGTTTACTGAGTTTACTGCAAGACTTTAGTCTTAGGAAGGAAGGAGGGGCTCCTCCTTGCTCTTTGGACTATGATCCCGGCAGGCTAGTGTTAACGAATCGGTTTGGTTTGACTTGAAGGTAGAGGAACACAACTCAGAGTCAACATTCAAAATGTGCATTACTTTATAGTGCATTACTTTTGACCAGTGCCCGTAGGTCAAGTCTGTCTTGCTGGTTAAAAGCAGTGCAATACATAGGAAATAGGGTGCCATTTGGGAAAATACCAGAGGATTGGAGTCAGACACTCTGGTGAAACAGATAACAAGGAGAACCCAATTACATCACAGAAGGGAACGGGCGATCAATGGCAGCCTGCGATCGATAGCCATGCTCTTGAGGTTGGAGCCGCTGTAGCTGGGCTCTGTCTACTCCACAGCAGTTTATCCCAGCACTAATCTAACACAGCAATTTTATATCTCCACTAACAGCATTATAATTCACTGAGACGGACAGAGAGAGAGAGGCCCCCAGAGAAGAGAAACAGATAGAGATGGAGCGGCAGAGAAAGAGACAGAGATTTTCTCTGCTCCTTTCATAGGAGTGGTATTATCGGTGTGGTATGTGTGGAGTGGACATTGTAAAAGGAAACACCAAGGAGAGATGGCGCAAGTCTGCCTGTCTGTACAGTCATTCCATCAATAGCTTAGATTAAATACCTCTTCTTCCCTGAAATCAGTTTGTTTACCTGAAATGAGGTACTAGAATAGGATAACATCCAGAGGTACAGTATGTATGACACATAAGACACACGTTTGAGAAGATACATTTTTACACAGTTACTAATCAGAATCCACAATCGTGTGCACAACCACTACAAAAGGTACTTAAACGTAAGATTCTACAACCTTTCACTTCCATGTGGTCTAAAATATAAAAATATGAGTAAAAAACACCTTTTTAACAGGGACCTGATTGTTATTTGACTGGGAGACAGCATTTTTATAAACGATCATAACGGGATTTGGAAAGTTAATGTGTTGTTTGAAATGGCCACGAGGCTTCAGAGCTGAAAGGAAGGTGTGCTTGAAGGTCTGAACTTGATCTCCATGCTAATCAAATGGCCACCAGGACACTGACCCCCCCCCCCCCCCCCCCCCTCCCCCCCACCCTCCCCCCACCCCACACCTTTGTTTTTACACTGCTGCTTCTCTCTGTTTATTATCTATGCATAGTCACTTTACCCCTAACTACATGAACAAATTACCTCGACTAACCTGTACCCCCGCACATTGACTCTGTACCGGTACCCCCTGTATATAGCCTTGCTATTGTTATTTTATTGTGCTACTTTTTATAAAACATTTTACTTAATTTTATTTAATAAATATTTTCTTAACTCTTTTTCTTGAACTGCATTGTTGGTTAAGGGCATGTAAGTAAGCATTTCACGGTAAGGTCTACACCTGTTGTATTCGGCGCATGTGACAAATTCAATTTGATTTGATTTAACACACAGGGTGCGTCCCAAATGGCACCATCTTCCCTACTGAGTGCACCACTTTTGACCAGAGCCCTTTGACCAGGGCCGATAGGGCTCTGGTCAAAAGTAGTACACTATATAGGGAATAGGGTGCCATTTGGGAGAACCCACAGACAGTCCACAGACAACAGCAACAGAAGTGCGAAGACTGAGCCTTTGTTAAGGTGCTTTGTTTGTGAGGGAGATTATAATATTACAGGTGGTGGTGAGGAGATGGGGTGTGGGGGGTGAGGAATGACTGGCAGGGGTCACTGGGAACGTGTGACTCAGAGTGCAGCGCTGTCGGGGTCTAATCAGCTCGCTACTATCAGGCTCATCCTCCAGAGCGCCGTTTGACATCTGCCTTCAACACCCGCTCACAACTCTGCTCGCCTCAACTTAGTTCGTCACATTGGGCTGGTCTCTCAAGGTACGTCCCAAATGGCATCATATTCCCTATTTAGTGCACTACTTTTGACCAGGGACGGTCTGTGACGGTCATGTTATTTTGGATGACGGTAATTGGCCAGCCAAATGACCGAGGTCATCGTAATAACCGATTGAATAGGCACACATGTTCTCCTCTTCTCCGCATGTGCTGCCGTAGAAATATAATGAATAGAACGGGCTTCCCGATTCAAGTCAATGAGGGCATAATGGGTGGACTGGCGGCCATTGCGAATGTACCCATAGCAGAGACGGAAGAGGAAACTAGACACCCCATTCCCTAATTTCTTCTGGTTACAGTCAATTAACTAAGTAGACCAGACCCAGCTGCTGTCGCACTAGTGTCTGGTAGAGCACCCCCTTAAGCAGACCGGAACTGACAATATTTTTATATTTAAATGTTATTTATTTGTATTTTTTATTTAACCTTTATTTAACTTCTTCATTTGTTTAAATGTTATTTATTTGTATTTTTTATTTAACCTTTATTTAACTTCTTCATTTGTTCACCATAGGAGCAAAGCAGAAAATAAAAGCAAGAAGTGAAAGCAGGAAGTGTACCCTTCAATATGTAATGTGATTTAGTGATTCATTTCAACTTACATTACAAAAAAGACATTCCATTGCATGCTCCGCCATCCCACCTCCAGTCAGCTGTTCATTCCACACCCTGAAACCCCCCCAAAATAGATACAGATAATTTTTTTTCATAGGAAATTACGGTTATTTTATTTTCATGACGGTCTTCATCCATAACTGTCGGTTAGACGGTAATTGTGCCAGTCCTAACCAGGGCCCAAAGTGTGTTGGTCAAAAGTAGTGCACTACGAAGGGAATAGGGTGCCATTTGGGATGCAGCCTCAGTATAAGCCCCACTGCATGTCTGCCACACTCTATTGACATAACCCACTCCGCTATCAGTCACTCGCCTCATTAGCTTCTGTTTTGCTGTTTTTCTGAAAGTTAGTCTTGGCGCAAATGCTCACAAACGCACACACTCACGAAACTCACAGTTCTTGCGGAGAGTTTGTCAGTTGGTAGTTTTGACGTTTGGAGTTTAAGTGTGAACTATGTAGACGACTCTCACTCCTGGTGTGATGTCTGCAAAGAGAACTGGACCGTTTTGTTATCGTCACTGTCGCTAGCTGGTCAGTTGGATGCAATTCTGACAAAGACCCAACAAAGTCCCAATCTGATGACATGGATGGGAAAGAGAAGATTGAGAGTGTGCTTGGCTAGCATGTTAGCATACCATAACGACTAGTAGATACTAGGGTGGTTAGTGTGGTTGGCATGGGGTAGCGCAGTAGCCTGTTCCTGTGGCATAATTAAGTTATGTTGTTGTTTTCTGTGTTCCCGGGTTAATTTGACTAAGGAGGGAATTATAACCTCTTTTTGATAGGCCTGAGGTGAAATGGCACACACTTGAAGGACTCGGGATCATTACATAGATAGTATCTGTTTCCTCGGGTTTGGAAAAAACGCAGATTGAACAGATCATGTCGAAGCAGAGTTTTGTCACCATAAGCATTGGTTTGGCATATCCATATTTCTTACGTCAATGCAATTATGATGTGTTTTGTCTTGCTGAAATGGCCGTTATTGTTTCACAACAGAGGGCCTACTCAGTAAGCAGAATTATGTTGAAAATACTTTTAGAATACATACTTTAGGTTTATTTTAGGTTCTGAATGAAAGGTAAAAATACGTATTTTCGGGACAGTTAAATAGGGGTGGGTATGTTAATACATTTTCAGAAAAATCCATAACCGAAAACACTAAATTAAATTAAAATCACAGTGCAGTTATCACAAAACATATTATATTCCGTGTTATAGCCTAACTAGGCTATATACAGTGGGGAGAACAAGTATTTGATACACTGCCGATTTTGCAGGTTTTCCTGCTTACAAAGCATGTAGAGGTCTGTAATTTTGATCATAGGTACACTTCAACTGTGAGAGACGGAATCTAAAACAAAAATCAAAAAATTAATTTGCATTTTATTGCATGACATAAGTATTTGATCACCTACCAACCAGTAAGAATTCCGGCTCTCACAGACCTGTTAGTTTTTCTTTAAGAAGCCCTCCTGTTCTCCACTCATTACCTGTATTAACTGCACCTGTTTGAACTCGTCACCTGTATAAAAGACACCTGTCCACACACTCAATCAAACAGACTCCAACCTCTCAACAATGGCCAAGACCAGAGAGCTGTGTGAGGACATCAGGGATAAAAATATAGACCTGCACAAGGCTGGGATGGGCTACAGGACAATAGGCAAGCAGCTTGGTGAGAAGGCAACAGCTGTTGGCGCAATTATTAGAAAATGGAAGACGGTCTGGGGCACCATGCAAGATCTCACCTCGTGGGGCATCAATGATCATGAGGAAGGTGAGGGATCAGCCCAGAACTACACGGCAGGACCTGGTCAATGACCTGAAGAGAGCTGGGACCACAGTCTCAAAGAAAACCATTAGTAACACACTACGCCGTCATGGATTAAAATCCATTAAAATGGAGGTGGAAACATCATTCTTTGGGGATGCTTTTCTGCAAAGGGGACAGGACGACTGCACCGTATTGAGGGGAGGATGGATGGGGCCATGTATCGCGAGATCTTGGCCAACAACCTCCTTCCCTCAGTAAGAGCATTGAAGATGGGTCGTGGCTGGGTCTTCCAGCATGCCAATGACCCGAAACACACAGCCAGGGCAACTAAGGAGTGGCTCTGTAAGAAGCATCTCAAGGTCCTGGAGTGGCCTAGCCAGTCTCCAGACCTGAACCCAATAGAAAATCTTTGGAGGGAGCTGAAAGTCCGTATTGCCCATCGACAGCCCCGAAACCTGAAGGATCTGGATGGAGGAGTGGGCCAAAATCCCTGCTGCAGTGTGTGCAAACCTGAACTACAGGAAACGTATGATCTCTGTAATTGCAAACAAAGGTTTCTGTACCAAATATTAAGTTCTGCTTTTCTGATGTATCAAATACTTATGTCATGCAATAAAATGCAAATGAATTACTTAAAAATCATACAATGTGATTTTCTGGATTTTTGTTTTAGATTCCGTCACTCACAGTTGAAGAGTACCTATGATAAAAATTACAGACTTCTACATGCTTTGTAAGTGGGAAAAGCTGCAAAATCGGCAGTGTATCAAATACTTGTTCTCCCCACTGTAGGTCTGGCGAAAGTTGTGTAATTTAAATAAAACCAGAGAGGAAGAGACACATTTTAGACTGCTTTGGTGAATTTGCAAGGCCTACAAGACAAGAGATAAAAATTACCAAGACATATGCGCACCACGGTTCTTTCTGCCTGCTCCTTCCTCTTGCTCCCTCACGCTGTCAGCATTGCATTAGTGGAAACCAAGGCAGTTCTCAGGGCAGGCCTGGTTGTCGCATCTTGTATGACAATTTTAGGTAACCCTTTCCTAACCTTAACCTAATTCTCCTAACCTGCCACGTTAATTCTCCTAACCTGTTGCATAAGTTCTCCGAACCTGCTACGAAAAGTCACTTCTGCTAGTCAAAACCGTCAGACCTGCCCTGAGAACAGTCTTGGTTTCCACTAACGTTTCCACTCTTTCTCTTTGCTACCCACTGGGCACAGAGGTCAGTTAAACTAGTTTTGATTAACATTTGGGTTGCTAACTTATGTGAATTCAACGTGAAATCAATGAACATTTTCACCATGTCATTCGATTTAGGTTAAAAGTTTGGTGGAAAAAATACGAAAATTCCTTACATTGATATCTCAGACTGGCCAATAAAAATAAAAGATTAAGATGGGCAAAAGAACACAGACACTGGACAGAGGAAGATATGGCTTTTTCTTTGCAACTCTGCCTAGAAGGCTAGCATCCCGGAGTCGCCTCTACACTGTTGACGTTGAGAATGGTGTTTTGCGGGTACTATTTAATGTAGCTGCCAGTTGAGGACTTGTGAGGCGTCTGTTTCTCAAACTAGACACTCTAATGTACTTGTCCTCTTGCTCAGTTGTGCACAGGGGCCTCCCACTCTTCTTTCTATTCTGGTTAGATCCAGTATGCGCTGTTCTGTGAAGGGAGTGTACACAGCGTTGTACAAGATCTTCAGTTTCTTGGCAATTTCTCGCATGGAATAGCCTTCATTTCTCAGAACAAGAATGGACTGACGGGTTTTAGCAGAAAGTTATTTGTTTCTGGACTTTTTGAGCCTGTAATCGAAACCACAAATGCTGATGCTCCAGATACTCAAATAGTCTAAAGAATGCCAGTTCTTTTGCTTATTTAATCAGCACAACAGTTTTCAGCTGTGCTAACAGAATTGGAAAAGGGTTTTCTAATGATCAATTAGCCTTTTAAAATTATAAACTTGGATTAGCTAACACAATGTGCCGTTGGAACACAGGAGGGATGGTTGCTGATAATGGGCCTCTGTACGCCTATGTAGATATTCCATAAAAAATCAGCCGTTTCCAGCTACAATAGTCATTTACAACGTTAACAATGTCTACACTGTATATCTGATCAATTTGATGTTATTTTAATGGACAAAAAATGAGCTTTTCTTTCAAAAACAAGGCCATTTCTAAGTGACCCCAAACTTTTGAACGATAGTGTATATACATTTGCAAAAATGTCTAAAAACCTGTTTTTGCTTTGTCATTATGGGGTATTGTGTGTAGATTGTAGATTGATACATTTTAGAATAAGGATGTAACATAACAAAATGTGGAAAAGGTCAAGGGGTCTGAATACTTTTCGAATGCACTGTATATTTCTGTGTTTGGTTTAGATTTGAAACAAAATCTGAACCAATCATAAACTTCTATGTTTGGGCCAAATCAAGGCCGGTCCAAACCGGACAAAATCTGAACTAAACAGACAGGCAGCCCAATCCTGCCCTGAAAACTTTGTCTTTTGACCAGTCAGATCTGAAAAATATCTGATGTGAAAAGATCTGATGTGATTAGTCAAAAGACCAGTTACTGGGGAAAAAATCTGTGTGACTGCCAGTGTAGGAATTAGGACTGAAATTGAAATAGTACACATACAATGTGATATGTCAACAGAAGTGGCATTGCTAAAAACACCACGCCTGAAACATCTCTCCTCATCATGTATTATCCCATTCAAGACCTGGATGGTCTAACATGGCTATTCTGACTCACCTGACGAATTATCCTTTGCTTCCTTACCCCTTCAATCCCCCACTGAATCACGACACCATGCCCCTCGACCCCTCCCCTCTGCGTTGGGTTCACCCTGCTCTGCAGTTCAAAGGGGGTTTGCCTGTTTTGCCTTGGCGCTTAATGTTTAAGTATTGGGAGCGGCTACAGGGAGCAAATAAAACGTCTTTACAGACTCTGTGACACACTAAGAGCTACAATCCCAGGTACTGTGATTGTGCAGTCTCCATTGTAACTGAAAAGAAAGGCTTTCAGGACATATAATTCCTTTCAATGCAAAGCACGACCAATGTTGTCTGCACTAAAACGTTGATTGAATCGTGTTAAGTGATTCAAAGACATAGATATAAAGATCATTCCACCTGGGGAAAGGTTGTGGGATAGCTGGCATGTGTTCCAGTTTCACCTTTACAGAATGTCAGAAGTTCAGGCCAGGATGAAAGCCCTCAAGCACTGAAAATGTGAAACTACTAACCTTGTCCTTGGTGATGGTTTTCTATTGGGTTGAATAAAGGAACCTCCTTTTCCCAAACAAACAGTAACAGAGAGCTAGCTGGCACGGGGTGATTGTGTGATTATTCTGCAGCCTTAATCCATCAAACAGGGTTTCAAAACCTCAGACAGTAGGAGGAAAAAGCTCTGTTCAACCTCGTTCTTTCTGCTTCGCCACATGCTTGGTTAACACTGTATTGGGCGAATCGAGATCCTCCATGCCGGCTCCAACTGGTGAGGGGAAAATGCTCAAAACAGCCAGTGCGGTATTTGGGTATGGCTGATGTGGATGGGTGTTTTCAATCCAAGCCTATGGGATATGGCCCCAATGACATGGCAGAAAAAAGGGTTGATGAGAAGGTGGTGTAAGGCTGCATCCCAAATGGCACCCTATTCTCCATATAGTGCACAAAAGTTGTGCATTATGTAGGGAATAGGTTGCCATATGGGACATACCTGTAGTCACCTGGAAAAGAGACCTATGGCCACAGAGAGAACTGATGAGTCATCCCTCTCACTACTCCTCACAGTGGATTATCCATCACATGCAACAGACCCTGTGGCGCTACACAATTTATAATGCCCTCAATCCCTCCTTAATGATTTCATCAAACAACTTTCAATGTTACTGTGTCACTCCTGGTAGCGGTTAGCATGGCTTTCTGCTATCGCTCTGCTGTCCCTGGTCAATATCTTCTACTATTTATGAGAGTTGTCTCTAAATGGGCTAGTCTCTACCTCTGTGTATAAATATTATGCTGCTGAGATTCTGCCCCAGTGCCCAGATCATACAGATATCTTACGCTGCCTCCCCCATCACTACCACCACCACCCCCTGTCCATGGCCTCGGGGTAGGGTGAAGTTGCCCCTAGATGCTGATCTTGTGTCAGTTTTGCATTTACCCCACTAATGGTTAAGGTTAGGATTGGGGGAGTGGAAGCTGATCCTAGATCTGTACCATGGCCTCTGTGCTTTGTCGATGCCGGAGAAGAGATGCTGGGCTGGGCTGTGTTTTTGTTGTCAGCTGTGCTTTCAGTGGACTGGTTGGTTCCCTCGGAGCCCAGGCAGCAGCACAGCCTCCTAGTCCTCTGTACAGGTTGCATTATTCATGGACTCCAGTCTGCATTATTTACATTGCTTACCATTTTTACATGTTACACATTTACAGGGAGGCCTTTTTCTCTTCTACTCGTGTGATTGAGGTAATGTACCCTGTTGGTTCGACGGTCGACGGTACAAGGCGTCACATCACAGCGTAAGCCACCAGGGTTTTGAGACACCTGTGTGGCATCACTGGAATGCCTGCCTAGGTCTATATCTCAAGAGTAGTGATACCTGAACTCCTGTTCACTACCTGTGACCTTAGCCCAAACACTGCCCTTGGTTTTGGAACGTCTCCTGCAGCTGTAGGCTAGTCCTCCCTGTGTTTACTCAGGACTTCCATGTTGACGGCTGCTGAAATGTGTCTACTGCCGAGACGACTGAGATTCTCCTGTCACTCTGCAAACAAATAACACAGAGGCATTTCAAGGATGTGCGTGCGCACAGCTATACGTAGATAATCACTTATTTTTTCTCGCTCAGTGAAGAGGGGGACTCTCGGTTTGACCTGGCGCTCTGCCATTTACGCTGGTCATCTTTTGGCAAGGGCTTCATCACGTTCCTGGGCACACTAAGCGGCAGGTAGCTTCACCTGCCCTGACTGAGCTGGTATGAGCCACTGGCACAGCGTTGGCAGTGCTGGAGGTCGGCCAGGGGAGGTTTTAATTAGACCTAACCCGTCTCTCCTGTGGTTGGCAGGATCTCCCCCATCTCATGTGCCACACAATGGTGGTGAATGTGGGCAAAGCAAAGCACAAGCAAGGCCTAATGGCCTAATGGCCTATTCTAGCATGCAAATAAAGGTTGATCTGAACTATTAATATTTCTGCATTATCACTATGATATTGAATACCAATGTTAACTAATAGTTCGCCAAGGATACATTATGTAATGACACAAAATATTATTTCTATTTATAGACATTTTTATGAATAATCTCCAAATGCTAAGTAATCCATTGTTTGTTCGACCCAAATCAGCACCTCCTTTACATAACAAAAGGTTTTGTGATTACATACAAAGCTCCTCCCAATGGACTTTTCTTCAACCAAGCCTCTGATTCTTTCTGTGTTGCTTATGTATGTAGTAATATACATATATCAGTGCAGAAAAATACTATTCCCTTTACAAAGGTCATTCACTGTGGCAATATCCTGGCAAAATGTTCAAGACCTCTCCCAATGTTTTATATTGTGTCAGACCAGTGGTTCACTTATTGATCAAATCTAATCTTATTTGTCACGTGAGCCGAATAGAACAGGTGTAGACCTTACAGTGAAATGCTTACTTACAAGCCCTAACCAACAGTGCAGTTTCTAAGTAAAAAATAAGTATTAGGTAAACAATTGATAAGTAAAGAAATAAAAAGCAGTAAAATTACAGTACAAATAACGGTAGCGAGGCTATATACAGGTGGTACCACTACACTACATCACAGACAAGGTTTTTACTAAGATGAAACCAGAAAATATTGATTAAAGTCATTTAAAAAGATCACCATCTATGTGAAACTCAGATATGGTCTGCAATACAGCATCAAATGGATACTGATGAACACTATATCCATACATTGAGTTTTGGTCATCTCCAGAAGCATCCAGTGGAAGACAGCAAATCATTATCTGCCAAGGGGCCTGTTAAAAAAGGCCTGGCCATGGAGGAGTAGAGGCAATGCGTTAATATGTCTCCCAAGACAAACAGCCACCATCTTTGAGAGCGGTCCTGCAAACATGTGAAGACAAGAGAAAGTAAGACAATTACCACATACCTCGCCTGCTGCTATGGACCAGTGAATACAGTGGTTACCATGGCTTAATCTGTCAATGAAGTGGACTTTGGGGGACAAGCTTTGTGGTCTGATCCCTGGCCCAAACAGACAGCAGCACGTTTGTGTACACTTGACAAGCCAATTCCAATAACCAATGGCCCAGGATGTGGAGGAAGGAGAGGCCTGGGATAACACCCTCAGAACACCCCCCCCCTCCAAAACACCATTCAAACCAGGACACCCTTTTGTGCCTGTCTGATTTTATCCATATGTTTTGGATTATGGTTCCATTGACTTGTGGGAAATTATTAAAATAGGCCTGAACATAATTATATTCCATAATAGGATGTTACTAGTTTGGAGTAAGGTTGAAATATTAGTGGATTTTTTCAAATGTTGGTTGCTAAGGAATTCCCCTAGTTCTAAGGCTGAAAATCTGAACCTGTATTTATAGGCCTATGCGTCCACACAACATAAATGTACTGTAACAATAAAGAAAATGTCATTCAACATTTGTATTAACAGGTGTAGCAAAGTAACATAAAAGTGTTTGTTACTGTTATAATTTGTGTGTCCACGTGGATTGAAGTGGCGTTCCACTAAACGAATTTTGGAAAGGCGCATGGAGAGCGTGCATTACGCATGCATCATTAACATGCAATTAGAGTTCAAGTTAGTTTTGCCAGTTTTGCCCATTTCAAATAAGCTTGCTTCCATGAAACGCTGTATCTAAAATAACAATTGGACGTTCTAAAACGTGACATGCATACACATAGCCTATGTGTTCTCCATGGCATATGGTAGTGTCATGTGCATTTATATTTTGCATGTATTTTTAAACGCAATGTTTTTCACATGCACTGACATATCATATACGCCCATAGGATGTTCTCAGACTGAAACGCAGTTTTCCCTGCAACTTTCTGTTCAGAGTGAAAATGTATCTAGAATGCTGAAACTATAATAAGGGGTATCATGCCCGAGTCAAATTATTAATTCAACGGACATTTAGACATAGTTTAGCCTAAATTATATTTTGTATTAGCTGTTTTTTATTCCCTGACCCGTCTAATTTCCAATCAGTGGCTCACCCATTATTTTTCCTAAAGTTAGTTTGTAGACTATCCAAACGCGCGGTTACGCACTGAGTAAATTAAACATATAAGAAGCAATAATACTGGGCTATATGTTTAACTAATTGTACAACTTCTTGACAACGTTTGGCTTATTGATGCAGCCTATTGTCCCAGACGCTCTAATATAGACTCTTACACAGTGAAAAACTCCCATGGGCACCCGTGCGCGCACACGCATTCTCAAGCTATTTCCCATGAGTGGGAAGTCAATATGTACCTAAGTTTATCTAATAATTCTAGACACAACATTCGAATCACCCACACTAAGTCACATAACATAACAACATAGGCCTATAGGCTACGAGTTGGGTTTTTCCTCAACTGGGAATCGTTTTTTTTGTGTTTTTTTTAGGAACAGAGGAAGAGGTGTAATTTATGTTTTCCCATGGAGTGCAGCCCCTCCCCTAAACCAACCCTTCAGGTGGAAAAAATCTTTAAAGATTTTTTTTACTCTTTTGTGTGATAACATCAGAAGGGTTTGTCTATGCGAACCAATCAGGTCCCTCCCCTGCCATAGATCGGTGCTATAATACATAGCGGTAAACGCGGTCTGCTCGCACAAGCCGCTGTAGCTCGACTAAGCAGAGATTCGTGGTTAATTTTCTCACTTTTTACCCACGCAGCAACGTCTCTCCTTCGATGTGTTCCGTTATCATTTTGCAGAGGCGTTCATTTCCGCACCTGCCACGGTAGTGATCGGGGGCACGGTAGCCTGCAGACGAACTAGAGGAGGAGACAAGGACATTGTGGAAGCAGCGGCGCGAGAGGGAGGAGAGATATAGAAACAAACGGCCGCCGGTTAATAACACACTGAGGCTCCAAGTCATTTAGATTGTATGGACGAAATGCTGCTGTTGACAAGAATCGTTCTGGTCGGGTTGATCTGCTTGTCCTTGGTGTCCTCTGGGATGGGCTGTGGACCGGGCAGGGGCTACGGTAGGAGAAGACATCCGAAGAAGCTGACACCTCTTGCGTACAAACAGTTCATCCCAAACGTCGCGGAGAAGACCCTGGGGGCCAGTGGCAGATATGAAGGCAAGATCACACGTAACTCCGAACGATTTAAAGAACTGACTCCCAATTACAATACTGACATTATCTTTAAGGATGAAGAGAACACCGGTGCGGACCGGCTCATGACTCAGGTAAAATGAATAGCCTACCTTTTTAATGCCGCGCATTTTTTAGGACACTGTGTAACATAACCTTTCACATTGGATGCAGATTGCCCTCCACAAACAAATACATATTTAGGTCTCAACTCTGTGTTTTTCTTTAAGTAGATTTGTGAAAAGGTTCCGTTTCAATCTCAGAGCATTGCACTTTTGATTAGGTCCTGCATGGGCAAGGCTTTCATAATCAAACCAGAGACATGACATAGGCCTACTGGCAGACCAGTAGGACACTCGGCCTTCATGATTGTGGCAGTTTATTTGAAATATTTATGTGGTTCTCTCCTCATATCTTTATTTGTATCAAGTCCTTGTGCAGACGCACATCGGTTGTCTATGCAATACTATAGCATTTTGATATTCCGCTATTGCACCGTTAAGATTTAGATGACATCTTGTTTTAATTCTTTAATTTCAGTCATCTGATCTGGCATATGACGAAAACAGCGGCCTTATTTATGCATGGTTGACGCATTCAGACATTTTCTTGCATACTGTTATTCACCCTTTCGCAGTATAGTGTTTATCGGCGCATGAAGACATTGACATTTCTTTGAGAATGTTCTGAACACTATCACTACTTCAAAAATGGATGGGACGCGGCCAATTAGTGCAATGATATAGGAAGACGCACCGACTGCGCCTCGGGTAATGCATTTGCTTTGGAAAGGCTGCATTAGTGGCAAACACGCATTGTAGTTTATGTGAATAAGATTTCCCTCAGTCGAATGCTGGTCTGTGATTTCTTTATACGATTATGGGTGGCTATCTTGAATGCATTGTCCATAAAAATATGGTTCAGAAATGCAGTCTGGATAGCATGTGTCTCTCACCCATGAGTTACTTTATTTACAGCTGCTGTTGGGCTATATTGGGTGTCTGTTGCACGTATTTTGCACTTGCTGTGTTGCTATTTTAATAAGAACGTCTATTACTTCAGTCCCGCCACCTTAAAATGCCACTGAACCTGAAGTAGTGTGATGATGGAGGCGCGCGCGCCAGACTCCCTGAACCGTATACCGATACATGGGCACGAGCTTAGATTAAATATTCACCATGCCCTGCGTGCAGTCTCAACATATCTCTTAAACGCTCCCTTCCCTTTCCTCCAATATAGCCTATACGTTATCACACTTCAAATGGAGACTAGAGTGAGAGATATAACCTTCTATTCTGTCTATAGCCCTCGGCCACTGCCAGTTAAAGCTGTGGTTGAACAGGGAATTGTGCCAAAGACTCCGCTTTTTGACACACCGCGCGCTTTCATCTCCATTCACCGTCCTTCTTTATTAGTCTGAAAGTAGAGGATGTTTGTTGGTTTAATTACGTTATCACTGCATAAAAAAATGCGCCAAACCATTTACAAAAACAGCAACATATTAATGGCATTGTGAGTGACAAAATAAGCTTTTTTATGCTTTTTGGTAGGCAACAATTCATAGAAAGGTTAAATATTTTAAATATGACATATTTGCTATAGATATAGACCAGGCAAGGCGAAATTAGGCTCAGACAAACATCGCCGTGGGAATATGCCCCCACCCTTCACTCATTTAACACGACCTGCCATCCAGCCTACATTATGCGGAGCATTTGAACTTATGACCTTTGGTCAATGAGAAGAGGAAGCATAAACAAAGTTCAACAGACAAAACATGTATTAAGTATGGAGTACTTACAGTATTTGCTGTTTAGTGGCGCACTGCGTAGCCCTAATGGCGAGATGCACCTGCAACCACATCACGAGTTAGAGAGACTGTTACAGCCTAAAAACGTAATATCTGAATAATATGAACTAATGGTTAGCATCTAGAATATGTTTGCCATCTTCTATATTGTATGATTGTTGTGCGTAAAGGTAAATCCAGTGGGCTGTCGTGGGGACTGCTCTGACGCACTGTGGGTGCACAAGTGCACTATGTGTAAGCTATGGGATGGATTCCTAGCTGGAATAGAGCTCACAATTGTTTAAACAAAGTGTAATTTCAACGGAGAGTTAAACGTCTGTCTGTTGTGGTTTCCTATGTAAATCAATTTAAAGTGATGATGACTATAAAAGCGTGATGCCCCCTGGCTGCGCCAACTCATTTTGAGCGAGCGGGTTAACCAAACAGCCCCCTCAACTACAAAGACAGTTCGTTTCGAAGAAAGTTAACGAGGTCGTCGCTTTAAAGACATTTTTAGCGCCCAGCCCCCGACATTTCTGTCGCGAATAAAAACATCACATGGTCGTCTGTAGCGAGCACAGCTTAATGGGGACTGAATATAGCCACACAAACGAAGCGAAATTGAGACGGACCAGCGGGTTGTTTGCACTGACAGGTACCTGATAAGTGTTTCCTCTAACCAATTCATTTGTGAGAAGATTAAGAGGCAGACTGCGGGCGAGGCTTGTTGAAAAACTTTTAGTCTGAGGACAAAGCGCCGGCAGAGGGATCCTGCTGGGCTTCACGGTGGTTGAACAGAATTTGGCTGGATTTGCGGCACACGACCCAATGAATTAATAAATAGTTTAGGCTTCACGGCTCTTGGATCCGGCAATCATACTCAGAATGTGCAGGAAACGGTTTTGGCATGGCCTCTTTGCATTTGTTTTACCCACAGCATGCTACAAGTGCAAGTATATTATCGGTTTGTTTTTACCTCTAGCAGGAAAGACAGGTTTGGCTAATTGCGATGACCAGCATTGGAGATCCTTACCAACAAACGGAAGACGATGGATCGGGGGGGGGGGGCTTACTAGCTCTATACAGATAGTTAGCCCTTTAGGGAAGAAAACTTAAACACCTCCAGTTGAGTAGTCCTGTCACGTCCCAAGAACATGCGCGACAAGAATAATGAAACTTTCCCTCTGGTTGCTGTGAAAAGACTCTTTGTAATGTTTTATTTGACATATTGGTTAAGTGTCGAGAAGAGTTGTCTTGGAGAATGCCAAGCATCTCCACTAAGGGTCCCTAGATAGGTTAGGAAGTGCAACATTCCAATTATAAGACAACTATTTTATAACTCAGTTATTATTATTTTTAAACACACATCTTACTAAAGACTCTTGGTTTCAATATAGTTATATATTTTTTCAATTCCGATGCATTTCAAATATGTAATTAATTCCAGCATTCTGTTTTATTGGACAGAGTCTATCACGTTATAGCATCTTGGGGGAGAGTACAAATATGCCATTGAGTGGTCACAAATTTCCAATGACCAAATCTATATGTTTTAGGCCAGTGAAGCGAATGCAATGCATTATAAATTTTTTATCACAAGCTTCTCTATCTGACATGTGCCCTCTGACGCTGCTCTTCACATAGAACATTCGAGCTTATTCAAACAAACCATTCACATTGTTGTGTGTAGCCATAAAACCCATCACATCACTCTCTAGAACAAAAGATTGAGGATATTTATTGAATCTCAATGTATCTTTAGTGTGGAATATTGGAGATATTCAGGTTCACCAGATGTAATGGAATGTGAAATGTTAACTATTTGAGTGATTTGTGTTTGTAATCCATAAACCAGTAGGGTGGTGGTGGCGGCCAAAACAATTATCCTATAGAGTTTAACTATATCATGTCAACTCTAGAGGATAATTGTTTTGGCCGCCAACCATGAATCTACAAAATCACATACCTTCAGGCTTGTGAATTACGTTTAAGATTAAGAGCCAATAAATGAATATACACTGTCTGGAACATAACACTTAATATCATTAATGTTGGCTTAATACCCGGGCCTGATATAGCCTACATGAGGGTATTGGCATCTGGTGAGCATGATTAGTGCATTTGATTTATCTTAGTAGACGACTAACTGTTCCATTTTCTTCCCCTAGAGATGTAAAGACAAGCTGAACTCCCTGGCTATCTCTGTCATGAACCAGTGGCCAGGGGTAAAGCTCCGCGTCACCGAGGGCTGGGACGAGGATGGGCACCATTTCGAAGAGTCGCTACATTACGAGGGAAGGGCAGTGGATATCACGACCTCCGATAGAGACAAGAGCAAATACGGCACGCTGTCAAGACTAGCAGTGGAGGCAGGGTTCGACTGGGTCTACTACGAGTCTAAGGCCCACATCCACTGTTCCGTCAAAGCAGGTAGGGTGTCATGTCAAAAAGCTGTTGCCATCACTGATATCAAAAAACGAATGTGAATCTGAAAGACAATATCTTGGAAAACGTTATAATAACGTTTCTCCCCTTTTATTGATGATAAAATATAGCTAGATAATGAATTAACATATATTATTGGAATGAAATAAACAACGTTTCTAGGATACAACCCCATTCCATTCTATTTCAGAGTTATACACAATGTGTCCTCGTTATTTAATATATATATATATATATATGTATGTATGTATGAATGTATTTCATAGTAGTTGTGTTATATACATGGGTATTTGCTGCCTGTTCATGTTTAATGCATATCAGACTATTTCATGATCTTATATCGCCCCACACTGTCTCTTCGATGGAACCACGACCATTTATTACACAAAACCTATTCCCACACTCCTAAAATGCCATTGCCTATATGTTTTTTTTTCTTCATTTTGTGCTATGTTCCTGTACGCTAACTGACCTGTAGGCTATGGAATTAAACATTAATGCACGTCAATAGAAGGCTATTTGAGTTTAGCTAAATACATTACAGGTTTAGATGTGTAGATTTGTATTATTTGTCGATATTTTTTAGGCCTATGTTTGCATCAGTGATGGCCGTTCAAAATGTGTAGCCTAATGCATTTTTACCAAAGTAGGCCAACTTTAGACAAATCTTTTGGGTTAAAATCATCTCTTGATTTTCCTAAAAACCTTATGGAAATCAACGTAGGCATATTCTTCCCGAGGAGCACATTTTCGTTTTGAATTAAATGGCAAATCTTCTATTTAAAATTCAACACACACACGTGTTGAGATCATATAGTCCGTGTCATTAAGGGTCATGTGACTTTACCAAAGGGATTTGGATTTAGCAATGTTGAATTCGTTTGGGGCAAATCTGGTTTTCAATTGTCACCTTATTTCATGCCCCGGAATCTTAAAAGAAGATTAGATGCATAAATTCAGAGCGGGACGGTTCTATTCTGTGGATGTGTGTGTTTACTCACTGTGATCCTGGAGATCGGAATGTGAAGAGTTCTCCCAAGACCCGAATTATTGTCATCAAGATTGACGACAAAGCGGGGGAGAAGTGGTAAAAAGAAGGGACATTGATGTTGGTCGACTGCAAGCATTTAGAGTCTGGGCCCTCATTTAAATTCAAATCTACATCTTGAGAGGCTTGGAAAAGTGTCTCCACTGGGTAAATAGTGTTTGCGGCGCTCTTGTTTTTTTTCTGAGTAGGCTATGTGTGTGAATTGTCACATTGAGGTTTCTGCACCTGAGCAAATATGGGAAGAGTAGCTGGGTAAGGCGTAAATGTTCTTTTCCAAGAGTGGCTCTGTCCACAAGCTGATTTAGAATGACAATGTCCGCCGCTCTTTATTGGTTTTTAATTAACGTTAGAGGAGCCAGGGCTTTCGGTTTTTTCATCTTACACAATGAGAAGCAGCCAATACGTTTTTTTGTGAAGGAGTTCCACATTCTCACCTTATGCCAAATGAAAGCATATGGCACCATGTTTTAACTGCGGGAAAATACAATGCAACCACTATGATGTTGTGTTAAAATTCGTTTTAATGAGAGATATGGACCAATTCGTCTAAAATTTCAATTTTCATTCCTATTTTCTTTACAACGTGTGGATATAGCCAATAGGCTTATATGTGACAGTGGTTCCTTCATTGGGCTATAGGTCCATGGGCTATATAGGATGCACGTTTCACCGTGCTGAGCCCAAAACGTGCCCTGCTTTCACGGGGAGATCAAATAGCCTAGTATACTGTATATTCCACAATCATATTTACAGTCACTAATACAATCTTCTATTTCAACAGAAAACTCAGTTGCTGCCAAATCAGGAGGCTGCTTCCCAGGCACCGCTTCGGTGACTCTCAATGATGGAAGCAGGAAGGCAGTGAAAGACCTCAGAGTTGGCGACAAAGTGCTGGCTGCCAACAGTGATGGGGACCTCGCATACAGCGACTTTATCATGTTCATGGACCAGGACTTGTCAACTAGACGAGTGTTTTATGTGATAGAGACTGAAGAACCGGCCAAGAAAATCACCCTTACTGCTGCACATCTCCTATTTGTGGTCAACAACTCAACGGATGATCTCCACAGCATGTCAGCAGTATTTGCGAGCAAAGTCAAACCTGGACAAAAGGTGGTTGTCTTTGATGATTTGCATAACCAACTGAAGTCGGTCACCGTGGGACGGATTTACATGGAGGAGCACGAGGGGTCCTTTGCGCCCGTGACGGTTCAAGGAACCATCGTCGTAGATCAGGTGCTTGCGTCATGTTACGCAGTAATTGAAGACCACAATCTGGCGCACTGGGCGTTTGCACCTGTCAGACTGAGCTTCTGGCTGTCCTCGTTGCTATCCCTGAAAGAATACTCCATGCCCAACGCCACCTTACACGAGGACGGAGTGCACTGGTACTCCAAGATTCTATATCAATTAGGAACGTGGCTCTTGGATAGCCATGCGCTTCACCCACTGGGGATGTCAATAAACTCAAGTTGAAGCAAAGCAAAATAAGATGAACCTAGGACAATAAACAATAGTAGAATGAAAAATACAAAGGCCCCAGCGAAGTTGGGATATTTATTTCAGTGACTTTTACACGTGTGTCCCTTTTAAAGAATGAATGGAGCCTTAAACGTTTTCTTTGAATAATTTATTCTCATGTGAACTGGCTGGTATCACACAGATGGATCCTAAAACGGTGTAACCAGCAAATTGTGCAGAATCTATTTTTGTATATCTCCAAGTAAACCGCAAAGAATAAGAAGTCCATGTAAAAGGAGCAAACTTCTTGACAGGTTGCAATGTTCTGTGCATATTATGTGCAACTGACTGTTATATTTTGGGGATAAACAAACTTCGTGGGGGTCCATAAATTATATTTTTATACACAGAATTGTAAATTTGATTTTGACAGATCGTTACCGAATCACATTTCGTTATTTGAAATAGTGTAAGATTCGAGAATATATTTTAATTTAAATAGTTGGGAAAAGTCTTGGAAATCTTGTACTGTTTTGTTTATTAAGAATTCTATTATTTTGGAAACGTTTCATTTAAATTGTCAGATTGGGACAGATATTCTGCCTCATGTATAATTATTTCCTCTGCTTTTGTTGTATTTCTTTTTTCTATTTTTCTTTTAGAAAATTTGAAATGCACATTCTGACAATTCAGTAACAGTATAAGTAGTACAGAACAACACGTTTCGTTGAATAAATGAATAAGTAACTCCTGTAAATGTACTAAAATGTATTTTTCTTTTCATATTTTGTAATAGGGAAATAGTTTTATAGAAATAACATGCGGCAGATGCACAGTTTGGATAGTATATAATAGCGTTCCAGTTAACTTTCATAACAGGGCGATGTGTCAAAAATGTCTAGAGTTTATTATTTATATGTTTATTACAAAATGAGATAAAGGAAATATTCAAACCTGCAGTTGTTACATGTCTTTTTCCAATAGCTCTTGTAAATTGACATTCTGGGTCCATAAGGGAACATAAAGACTACCAAAATGAAATTAATATTAGGCCTACTCAAGATCAGAATTCGAACTGCTGCTTCAATTGCATAACTTTGGCGCAAATCACCTTTTGACACCAATGCATTTGTGTCTAAAATGCGAGTTATGCGAGTTTTTGACTCAACTCATGGAATAGTTCGAAATAGGTATGAATTATGTTTTAACTTTTTCTCAAATGAAATGTGAAGTTTAACTTTTGAGGTAAAAGTGCAGGGATTCCTCTGCTTTGAACTGCCCAATGTCTGCTTGCGAAATGTAGAGACCCTATGTTAAATTTTACGAGGTTAGCCTTTCGCAAATAACTTCAGAAAAACTTGCAGAGAGATTAAACAGAACCGTGTTTGTTAGCCCTAAATCCGCTTGCAGACTGTGGGCATAGTGGCAAATCCATTTACAGGAAACTTCAGATATTTGCTCAATCACCAGACTGCTTATGAAGATTTCACTGCCACACAATACACAAATGCATGTCAATTCAAGAAACAGCGACTGTTGTTCTCAGACAATGGTGCAGTATTGGAACTCCTTCTGGTTGCAGCACCCGCATGTCCACTAACGCAGAAGAACCTAGTCTACCCACTGTTTAGCAGTCAACATTTACTTCACACATGGTCATATAACCGAAAGATAGAACGATAGGCTGGCAAATTATTTAACTTATATTTAGTGTAAAAGCTATTAAACATGTCTACCTTCAAAGTCTCTGTCTTCTGGTCATCATGACCCATTCGATTATCGATCATCAAATCGATATTATTGAGCACCGACTGATAAGAATGAAATCCGCTGATTTTGACTCAACACGATAAAAACGGCCTCAAGTCAATCTGTTTACATATACAAGTGCGACACCATGTGGTTACGGCATTTGAAATGTTTCAGTACACAGGCGACAGACAGAGGGGAAACAAGCATAATCTCTCCATGAATTCAATTTGGCGTGCAACCCCATCACGTTTAAAAATATCACATTGACCTTCTCAACTGTCTAATTATTCTTTATTTAATTTTCCTATAAAGAAAAGATGGCCTAGCAGCATAAATAGGAAGGACTACAACTTTAGGTAAATTGGTAGGATGTCCCAGGAGACTAAACTGTAGGTGAGATTGCTGCTGCTAAATTGCTGGTCTTGTTCTATAAAAGGCTCTAGCTGGGAAAGTGTGCAATGGTAATTTGGCATACATATTATACATTTTTTTTTTTACATTTTGCTGTTACACGTTGGAATTAAAATAGATTTAATTGTATTTTTTTCCAATGATCTACACAAAATACTTTAATGTAAAAGTGGAAGAAAAATTCTAAAAAATTGTAAACGATGAATGAAGAATAAAACACAAATATATCTTCATTAGATAAGTATTCAACCCCCTGAGTCAATACATGTTTGAATCAACTTTGGCAGTGATTAAAGCTGTGAGTGTTTTGGGGTAAGTTTCTAAGAGCTTTGCACACCTGGATTGTACAATATTTGCCCATTATTCTTTTAAAAACTCGCCAAGATCTGTCAAGTTGGTTGTTGATCATTGCTAGACAGCCATTTTCAAGTCTTGCCATAGCTTTTCAAGCCGATTGAAGTCAAAACTGTAACTAAGCCACTCAGGAACGCTTGTAATTCACTACTTGACAGAGGGAGTTTACAGATTAATTGTATGTGTAGGGTACAGAGATGTTAACCACTGTTATTGCACACAGATTGAGTCCATGCAACTTATTATGTGACTTGTTAAGCACATTTTCACTCCTGAACATATTTAGTCTTGCCATAACAAAGGGGTTACTTACTGACTCAAGACATTTCAATTTTTATTAATTTGTAAAAATTTCTCAAAACAAAATTTCACTTTGACATTGAGTGGTATGTATATGTAGATCAGTGTCACACAATATACATTGAATCCATTTTACATTTAGGCTGTAACACAAACAAATGTGGAAAAAGGCAACTGAGTTCAGAAAACATTAAGAACACTGCACTTTCCATGTCATAGACTGAACAGGTTAATCCAGGTGAAAGCTATGATCCCTTATTGATGTCACTTGTTAAATCCACTTCAATCAGTGTAGATGGGGAGGAGACAGGTTAAATAAGGATTTTTAAGCCTTGAGACAATTGAGACATGGATTGTGTATGTGTGCCATTCAGAAGGTGAACGGGCAAGACAAACAATTTTAAATGCCTTTGAACGGGGTATGGTAGTAGGTCCATGCCCCGACAAATTGAGGCTGGTCTGAAGGCAAAAGGGGGACTCAATATTAGTAAGGTGTTCCTAATGTTGTGTACACTCAGTGTACACCACAAACACACCAGGTGAGAAAGGTAGGTAACACTTTTTTACATGAAGGTGGTATGCATAAGGCATTCAAAACACCTTTTATTTTGCAGTTTCATTCATACAACATTCATAATACATTTATTCAACATCATTCATAAAGGGTCTTCAAAATAAAAGTCCCTTTTCATTATAGTACAAAAAGTTCAGTAAATAAAAAAATCTGGTAGGATTAAGCCAGATGGTTGCTGCTGTTACTAATTAGGTTGGTTAGGTTGGTTCAAGCCCGGGTCTCCTGGGCACCACAAGAATGTGTAAGCCTGCTGAGCTAAAGGCTAGGGTTAGGCATTTGTTTGTGGATCTAATATAAGTCTTCAGGTCTCAGCTAAGTTTGCTAACCAGAGCATTACAATGGCAAACAATCAACTATTGGGAGCTTTATCATGAGCCTGCCTGGAGTGCCAGATGGTCAGGTGGGGTTTGCACTTTAGTGACTTGCCCAGGGAAGCTCAATCAAGCACAGCTAGCTTATGTATTTGAAAGATACCACATCCAGGGCTGGTGCCTTTAGTGGCCTTCAGCAAGGCATTTAACCCTCTTAACTGTTATAAGGTTAATGTCTTTAAGGGATACTTCAGGATTTTGGCAATGAAGCCCCTTTATCTAGTTCCCCACAGTCAGATGAACTCGTGGATACCATTTTCCATGTCTGTGTGCAGTTTGAAGGATATTGCTAACTAGTGTTAGCGCATTGACTGGAGGTCTATAGTAACTGCTAGCATGCTGGTAGATACCATAGGCTCTGGGAAAGTAGATAAAAGGTCTTCATTGACAAAATCCCTAAGTATCCCTTAAAGACATTACCCTTATAATAATTAAGAGGGTTAAATGACTATTGAATGATGTTGAATGAATGTGTTATGAATGATACTTGATACGGTAACACTCAAAGGTGTTATTACTGGTTTCATGTAGGTGTTATGTATACCCCCTTCATATAAAGTGTTTAACTGAAAGGAAACAGACAAGGAATGATGACTTTCAGAGGCTGATCACTAATACTAACCTTAGGCATCATACCCTCTTGAATAAAGTGGGGTAGGCATATTAACCTGAGTCAACTGTAATAAAAAGGTTTATATAGCCACATTATGGCATTGCATTCGGAAAGTTCAGACCCCTTCCCTTTTTCCAAATTGTGTTACGTTACAGCCTTATTCTAAAATGGATTACATCAAAACAATTCCTCATCAATCTAACCATATACCAAATGATGACAAAGCGAAAACAGGTTTTTAGACATTTTTGCAAATCTATTAAAGATAAAAAACAGAAATACCTTATTTACATAAGTATTCAGACCCTTTGCTATGAGACTCGAAATTGAGCTCAGGTGCATCCTGTTTCCATTGATCCTCCTTGAGATGTTTCTACAACTTGATTGGAGTCCACCTGTGGTAAATTCAATTGATTGGACATGATTTGTCTATATAAGGTCCCATGGTTGACAGTGCATGTCATAGCAAAAACCAGGCCATGAGATCTGAGGAATTGCCCGTAGAGCTCCGAGACAGGATTGTGTTGAGGCACAGATCTGGGGAAGGGTACCAAAACATTTCTGCACCATTGAAGGTCCCCAAGAACACAGTGGCCTCCCTCATTCTTAAACGGAAGACGTTTGGAACCACCAAGACTCTTTCTAGAGCTGGCCTCCCTACGAAACTGAGCAATCTGGGGAGAAGGGCCTTGGTCAGGGAGGTGACCAAGAACCTGATGGTCACTCTGACAGAGCTCCATAGTTCCTCTGTGGAGATTGGAGAACCTTACAGAAGGACAACCAGCTCTGCAGCACTCCACCAATCAGGCCTTTATGGTAGTGGCCAGACGGAAGCCACTCTTCACTAAAAGGCACATGACAGTCCTGCTTGGAGTTTGTCAAAAGACACCTAAAGACTCTGACCATCAGAAACAAGATTCTCTGGTCTGATGAAACCAAGATTGAACTCTTTGGCCTGAATACCAAGCGTCACATCTTGAGGAAACCTGGCACCATCCCTACGGTGAAGCATGGTGGTGGCAGCATCATGCTGTGGGGAATGTTTTTCAGTGGCAGGGACTGGGAGACTAGTCAGGATTGAGGGAAAGATGTACGGCGCAAAATACAGAGAGATCTTTGATGAAAACCTGCTCCAGAGTGCTCAGGCGAAGGGTCTTTGTCCTGTTGGAAGAGGATCTGCAGAGAGAATGGGATAACCTCGCCAAATACAGGTGCCAAGCTTGTAGCATCATACCCAAGAAGACCCGAGGCTGTAATTGCTGCCAAAGGTGCTTCAACAAAGTACTGAGTAAAGGGTCTGAATACATTGCTCGTCCTAATATTTATATATTTCTTAATTCTATTCTTTTACTTTTAGATTTGTGTGTATTGTTGTGAATTGTTAGATACTACTCCACTGTAGCTTTGTGATATTTCAGATTTGTTTTTATTTATACATTTGCTAACATTTCAAAAAAACGTTTTTTGCTTTGTCATTATGTGGTAATGTGTGTAGATTTATGAGGGAAAAAACTATTTAGAATAAGGCTGTAACATAACAAAATGTGGAAAAAGTCAAGGGGTATTTTGGTCAATGCCACTCCGACATTGCTCGTCCTAATATTTATATATTTCTTAATTATATTCTTTTACTTTTAGATTTGTGTGTATTGTTGTGAATTGTTAGATACTACTCCACTGTTGGAGCTAGGAACACAAGCATTTCGCTAAACCCCCAATAACATCTGCTAAATATGTGTATGTGACCGATAAAATTTGATTTGATTTGTAATGCTGCACCACTGAGTAACTCTCTACATCTTATACTGAGCAGAGAGTAAGAGCAAACAAAGACTAAAATAAAATGGGGTGGTACAGAGTAAATGCCCTCTAAGTCTCCAAAAGAGGTAGGGCCACTGCAAGGTTTCTGAAGTCTGAACACTGTTGCAACACGACTAGGAATTCCACTTCCTTCTCTCTTGAGTCGCCTACATTGTGTGTTGTTGTTGATATTGTGAGGAGGTAAATTTGGTAGACAAAGTGGCATGTCTCCTCCAGAGCGTTGACCTTGGGTCTCTGGCAGATACAAAAGCGGCCAAGCAAAAGCATTCCACAGAGCAGGTAAATAAGGCTCTCTAATCCCTGTGGGGGCCTCATGTCTGACTGCTGAAGTTTGAACACCAGTTTCAACAATTGGTGACATTAGCAAACATGAGCAATCGTCTGGCATTTTGGAAAACATAACTTGGTTTCATAGGGGTTATGTTGCCGCAATGGCAAGGAAAAGGATGGCTGGTTGAAAATGGAAGTTTCTATAAAAATGTTAGTGGAAAATGTTTTGATGGGTTGCATTTACGGTTTCCAACAACCACTAGATGTCACTGCAACACTTTAAATGGTTGGTAGTAACTTGGAAAAAGCTACAAAGACTTTTCCTGGAAAAGCACATGAAAGAGTACATAACTACAACCTTCAAAGTGGTAATAACATAGAAATAGGTTTATAAGGATATTTCGTATCTGCTTCTAGTAAGCTCTTTATACTAGATCATCACACGATCTTCAATTCCAAAGTTAATTCAAGAAAACCAAAAGACGAAATACATTTAAAGTGTTTATTTAGGAAAGAATCACTTAATTATTCAACAATGTACATTGTAGCGTGTATATTTAGCAAAATACTTAACTTTTCAACATGTTGCATCAATATTCAGTGTACAAATTCGTCACAAGCAAACATTTCACGGACAAAGTTCTTAAACAACAACATTCAATCACAAACTTTGGGTTGTACAATCTTGATGGATCAACACGTCTTCCAACACAAATGTGAAACATACATTTTGGTATTTTTTCAACAATTCAAGTCAGTTTTTTCAGTGCTTGACAATATCACACAGCACACGGTATAAGAAAACAGTGTAGTATGTTTTCATGATTCAACCAAACATTTGAATGCCGAGCATAGCTGGCATGAGTTGGGTGGAGTGGAAGCGAGTGGCTTTAAGTGTGTCTGATCTGTGACCCCGGGTGTCGTCACAGAGATGTTAACATCCATCCATTGGGCTAACAAACAAAGGTAATCCAGGTAGGGCCCCTGCTTGATACAGAGGGTTAAGAGCAGCAACAACAACCACAATAACAACACACCTCAACTAAGTCAACGCCAACCTTGGAGGTTGGGGGGGTTGGGAAGATAGGGTTACAGGGAAAGGGGTTGGAAAAAGCAGAAGTCTGGCCAAGGGTGTTTGAGGTCCAAAACCATGCTGCAAAAATCGACAGAATTTACAAGATGAGGAAAAAGTAGTCAATTGTGTTCTTGCAGGACCTGCAAATCAAACGAACAGTGTTAGCATTTACGTAAGGTGTCAGTCGGCGGGATCCAACCTGTAACGGAGAGTCAACTATGGTTATTCAGCCGTGGTTCTGCAAAACCCAAAGCACTTCTGGATCCCATCCAAAACACCTGTGAATAATAAGAAATGTTAGACGTTTGAAGATCTTTTAAACTTCAGGGGTGCCTTCAACCAAACACTCATTAAATCTAGTTTTGACCATGATAACATTTTAAGCAGTATAGTAGTTCCAGGGCGAAAACCATTGACAAGAAAATAATCAATTGCAAAAACAATATGAGCAGATCAGTCAATCAGTAAGACACTATCTAGCATCTTGTTTAAAACCTAAATTAGTGCAGCTTTTTAAAAAATCATCAACATTAAACAGCTAAAGAGGAGTGGTCCAAACCTGATGACATAAAAATCATAACATTCATCATACAGTTCATGCAAGTACATTGGCAATAAAAACCTTAGAAACAAGGTACAAATAGGTCCAATATGAACCTGTTCTCCGTTACCAGACATAACTTATGTTGTCTACTAATGTGACTTAAATGGCATTGCCGATACTTTTAAAATCCATCGGATTCAGAATTAAAATTCTATACAGTTAAAAAACGCTAACAAAAGGAACAAAACAAAACAAAAGTCAGTGGAGTCAAAGTGAAACCACGAAAGGGGAACAGTGACAAACAAAACGACTTAAATTGTACTCAGCATCATGTACCCTTCTATGTCTTACAGGAAACCGCAAGATTTCGACTTACAGCGAATACTATGCATTTAAAATACTCTATACATTATCAGTGCTGAGTGTTGGAGGGATGAGGGTAATTACATATATACTATGAATAAGTATACTCAAATACTTGACTACAAATTGAAGAATCCTTGCCACAAATAATGGCATATTATTGTACCAAATTGGCACGTAATGGAAATATGTAGCCTACGTTAAAAAGTACCTAATCTTACTGATACACCTAGATCCCAAGTTTCATTGTGCAACAGGCAATTGTTAAAGGATTTGGTAAAACACAGCACAGGGAGGGGAGTCAATGCAAGAAACAATACCAGGGGGGATAAAAACAAAACAATACCTTAAGAAAAATATTAGATCACAATGAATGACAGCTTGCATCAGAATTGAGCTTCATCTTAAAGCACAAGACACATAGACAAACAGACAAAGTTGTGGGCTAGAAAAGATAAATCGGCTTCACATACCCATATCTTCATGGTATATATATACGCCATATTTTATTTTATTTCCCCTTTAAAAAGTCTTCAAATATCTACAAACAGAAACGGGGTTCAGGGTCTCTTTAGTTTGGGTTCTACATATAAATGAAACACTAGTAGAATAATTCAAGTCTGGACACATCAGTTTTTATATATATATATATATATATAAAATATTAACTTGATACAACAAAGCACATAATGAGAACTCAAAAAGTTTTGAACAGTGATAAACATTCAGTGAAAGTTCAACTTGTTTGGTGTTATGTACATGATTACTAATTCACTAATAATGGTTGCCCCCACACCTTCCAAAGCAGAAAATGTATTGCTCTGAACGACTTGACCAAAATTATACAAATAATGTAATTTATACTGCAACTGTTAAATAGTTATATTCTGATTTCGTATTACTGAAGGTTTGCCACTTTTGGAAGCAAGGAAATGCCAACAATATTTTGAAAATAAAAACCTTACTACACCTTGATCCAGCATCACTGAAATGTACTACGTCGTCTTCTGATGTAAATAGGACTTTGTTGCACCGGATACCAGGTTTCAGTAAACCTGAAATCCATCAATACTAAATCAAATTAACTACTGAAGGAAGGGAAAATCTTCATGACATAAAAATAGCTGTGTTTTTGTTCTGTGTGTGTGTGTGTGTGTGTGTGTGTGTGTGTGTGTGTGTGTGTGTGTGTGTGTGTGTGTGTGTGTGTGTGTGTGTGTGTGTGTGTGTGTGTGTGTGTGTGTGTGTATGTATGTATGTATGAATGAATGTGTTCATTATCTAGATAATCCCTCAGAGTAGAAAGAGTTTGTAAATCAATTTGTTCTGGAAAGTAAAACAAAATGCAAATGTCAAAATATTTCCTTTTGCAGCTTGGTGTTCTGATCACAATGCTAAACTACAAATAGACTTGTGGCCATTTTAATTGTGGCCAAACGCAAAAACAACAAACCAGTATCCTTGTTTAACCATTCAATCAAAAGTCAAGTTCTAGCTCAGGTAAGAGTTCTATATGAATATCAGCTAGTCAGAAAGTCATGCAAACCAGACCAAACCAGGCTTCCAACTATTCCTAAATGACCCATATCAATAGTTTTCATAACAATATGGCAAAAACATTCATTGTATCAGTAATCCAACACAGATAAATATGAATTTATGGCAACTTAAACAAATCTGCTGCAACGTAAAATTGTCCCCTGCAAAAATCGGAAGCTTCAAAAGGTCTTTCTTTTTCCAATCAATCTGGTAGTTTTATAGCCTTACTCAGCATTTCAATCACTATCCCAAAGGAGCATGACAATCAAACATCTTTAAAATAGAACTTGTAATGATAATTTATTATGGAGCACACCCACTAAACCTGATACGCACCAATGAAATCAGAATATGCTAAAAAATATACAACACTAGAGTTGAGTGCACCAGAAAAGTAAAATAATGTCTAAAACGCATTCTGAGATCGCACAAATGTAGGCGGCCTATTCATGTTTACCCAATTAAAAGACTAAACAAACAGCTCAATGATCAAGTAACGCTACCAACATTGACACTTTAGAGTGAGAAGGAAAATCAAACCAGTCTTTCCCATAGGGCGACGCACAATTGGCCCAGCATCGTCCGGGTTAGGGGAGGCCGGGGTAGGCCATCATTGTAAATAAGAATTTGTTCTTAACTGACTTGCCTAGTTAAATAAAGGTTAAATAAACATTTTTTTTATAATTTCCCAGTAACGTCAATTAACTTAAAAGTGCAGAAAATCTAACAAATACACACTATTATCCATGTTATCCAGTCTAATGTTAGGAATATGGACCTTACTATATTTTGCACGCCCAGTCAATCTAGATTCTATTGGAACAAAAATCCTTGGAACCATTAACTGGTGCAATTTTTTTAATGGCTTTAATACGTTCCTACATGTTCTCCACTAGGCAGTGCCATTTACCCAGAAACTAAATGCTGCTTGAGGAAGGACCCTACCCAAAAAGCCACCTCAGTGTCCAATCCAAAGACCACAATCATTATCAAATACTGCCATCTATAGGAGGAAAATGGCACTGTCAGAAGGGAAAATGTGTAGTGGCAAGCTTCGCTCCTATTCTACACCTGTTTCATTCAGTAGCTTTTCTCGAATCCAAAACACCTGTTCAGAAAATGAGCGGAATCTTGAGGTACAACTTAAACAATAGCCTATACACTGGCAGATCTCCAAAACTCTTCTCCCTAATTGTTTAAATCGACTGAGCCGAGGATGGAAGCAACCATTATCCAGTGTCAACTACTGCTACTTTTTGTCGTTAGTACCCGACGCACAAACATTTAACTCAAACCTTTTCTCATATTTCTTCTGTCACAGTTTGAAAGTCACCAGACGAGCGACCATGAACATATTGTCACATGAAAACGCCATTGAACCTCCTCCTTGACCGCAATTCAACCATGAGCAAAACATGCTGCTTTGTGCTGAGGTTTCCCCACAGTAGGCGGTTGGGGGTGCTTGTTTTGAGGAGGATGATGGTGCGGCGTAGGTTCTTAGTGTTCCATAGGGATGCGGTTACATCTAACTGAAGGAGCTGTACACGGGAGCCTCAGGGCTGAATAACCATCTGGCGTGATGTCCTGCACCGGCCGCTCGCCGCCTTCCCTCTTCAGCCGTCAATCACGGACACGTCAATGTGGGACAAATCTATCATATGCCTGTACGGTCACAAAAGAAGGATGACTCGTTGCGTAACTATTCTAATTTGGTGTTAGGTGTAGGCCCTATTCATAATGATGCATTATGGGGAGACTACCTCACTCTTTTTTAAAAAGGGAGAGTGAAACAAAGTGGTTTATTTACCTGTTGAAGCTGACTTGGAAACTCAAGGCATGCTGGGGATTGTGAAATTTGGCAATAGCTTTCCTCTGATGGGGCAGCATTTTGAACATCTGCAGCCGAAAAAGCAGAAGGGAAGAGCAGGCGTTTAGAACAGGGCAGTTGCTGCTACTCTCCTCTTAAGCTTCTCTCATCCACACTGGGCCATGGTCAAAGGTAGCACACTATATATGTGGGGAATAGGGTGTCATTTGGGACACAGACATGCGGGGAGAGAAGGGCGAGTAGGCATACCTGGATGGGGCCGATGGAGTTGAGCAGGTTTCGGAGCTGCGTGTCCGTGGTGGATGTAGAGAGGCCGTCTATGGACACAGTGCAGGCCTGGCTGTCCCCCGTCCCCGCCCCTCGCTGATTCGGTCTGGTGGGCATCAGGCGCCCACACCCCAGCTGACCCACTCCTCCTGCCCCCGCTGCCCCTCTGGCTCTGCCACGCCCCGGGACAACCACCTGGCAGGGAGGACAGAGGAGAGGGGGGGGGGGAGAGCAAAAGGGAGGGGGGGGGAACGAGAGAGGAAGAGAGGAAACTGATGTTGATGTTTTAATTCCGTACGCAGCCGAGTGGAGACGAGATGTCTGACATCTACCAGGGTCTACTGTTTTTCAGCGAGCGACGATGGGTTGCATTCAACAACCAGATTTTTTTTCTCCTTCCTATTTTCCCAAACACCTCCAGGCTGCTGATTGACTCATCACATTTCTACATACGGAGCCAACGTCAAACCATGATGACTGCTGCCTGCGCGCATCTGTTGCATCTTCATGCGAGAGCGAGTGAGGGAGAGATCCCAGAGTACGGAGAAGAGAACCAGCCAGCCAGGCGTCATTGTTGGCTGCCTCCATCGGTCAGCGTTGCCGAGCTGTGAGCGTCCGCTGAGACGGCGGGCTTGTGACAGGCGTGCAGAGAGGCCAGGGGACCCCTTGTAGCACCCGTGTCACGCCGACTCTCAGCTTGTCAACATTACAACACCTGGCATACTGGTTCCAAATGATAAACCTACTGAATGGCAGGGGAATGTCAGAGGTATACAAAAAACATATAGAGAATTGCAATGTACTCAGAGGGTTTCTTACATTTATATTTAAGATGAAAGTTCTAGGTACCGCTCCTGTCCAAAACACTACACCTGTCCATAACGAATATGACCGAATATGAGACACTTTTGTATAATTACATCGGAGGAAACGCGTGTTAGAGAGGCTCTGTTTAGAGTCCACCTGTTCCGTCCAAAATTGCACCCCTACAAAAAGTAGTGCACTATGTAGGGAATAATTTGTATATATTTTGTGTAGTAGGGGTAATGGTGCTAGGTGTGAGGAGGGAGAACAACCTACCCTGTTGCCCAGGCCCCCGCTGTCCCCCTGTGTGACCAGGCCCTGCATGGGTTGTCCCCCAGGGGGGTCGGCCAGGGTTACCTTCCTCACAGGGCCCTGGCGGAGATAGGGGGCTGGCCTGGTGGCCTGCTGCTGGATGGGGGTGCTGATATCACTCGCATCTCCTCCCTGGAGAACACACAGCACAGGGAAAATAAATAGACTGCAAGGCTGTGTCCCAAATGGCACCACACCACACCCCTTGACTTTTTCCACATTTTGTTGTGTTTTAGAATGGATTAAATTTACATTTTGTGTCACTGGCCTACACACAATATCCCATAATGTCAAACTGGAATTATGTTTTTAGAAATGTTTATAAATGAAAAGCTGAAATGTCTAGAGTCAATAAGTATTCATCCCTTTATTATGGCAAACCTAAATACATTTAGGAGTAAAAATGTGCTTAACAAGTCACATAAGTTGCATGGACTCACTGTGTGCAATAATAGTGTTTAAGGTATCATCCAAAAATATATATAAAAAATTGTGGATGAAACATTGAATTTAGCATTACTGCTATTAGCCAAAAGAAATGCATTGAATAACAGATTCAATACATGGAATAACAGATAGTCACAAAAAATATCAAAAGGAAGTTTGTTCTGAAGTGTCTGTCCTATATCTGAGAGATATAAGATTAATATTATTTTTTTTTTTTACATGCATTTATCCCCTTATTTTAGGCACTAAACACCATATATACGTCCATTCATTTTTTTAACTGGTACCAGAGACCTTAAGACAAGTCTTGTGAGGGTTAGAGCAAAACAGAGAACACCATGTTCATGAGAGTCTCATCTTTAAAAAATATTCCAAAACACGCATCCTGTTTTTAATTTAAAATAACCTTTATTTAACGAGGCAAGTCAATTAAGAACACATCCTTATTTACAATAATGGGCTACCTACAGGGTCAGCCCCTGGAGGAAATTAGGGTTAAGTGCCTTGCTCAAAGGACACATCGACTGGTTTTTCACCTTGTCAGCTCGGGTATTCGAACCAGCGACCTTTAGGTTACTGGTCCAACGCTCTAACCGCTAGGCTATCTGTCGACCTGTTATCAACAAGGCACTAAAGTAATCTGCAAAAAATGTCACAAAGCAATAGATTTTTGTCCTGAAAACAAAGGCAAATCCAATAAAACACATTACTGAGTACCACTCTCCATATTTTCAAGCATAGAGGTGGCTGATTCATGTTATGGGTATGCAGGTAATCATTAAGGACTGGAGATTTTTTCAGCATAAAAAATGAAAGGAATGGAGCTAAGCACAGGCAAAATCCTAGAGGAAAACCTGGTTCAGTCTGCTTTCCACCAGACACTGGGAGGTAAATTCACCTTTCAGCAGGACGATAACTTACAACACAAGGCCACATCTACACTGGAGTTGTTTACCAAGAAGACAGTGGATGTTCCTGAGTGGCTGAGTAATAACTTTTAATTAAATCTACTTGAAAATCTATGGCAAGACCTGAAAAGGGTTGTCTAGCAGTGATCAACAACCAATTTGACAGAGCTTGAAGAATTTTGAAAATAATAACGGCCAATTGTTGCACAATCCAAGTGTGGAAAGCTCTTAGAGACTTACCCAGAAAGACTCACAGCTGTAATTGCTGCCAAAGGTGCTTCTACAATGTATTGACTCATGGTTGTGAATACTTACAGATTTATCTCATTTACGTATTTAATTTTCAATATATTTGCTAAAATGCCATGTTTTCTCTTTGTCATTATGGGGTATTGTGTGTAGATGGGTTAAATAAATATATATTGTATACATTATGAATACAGGCTGTAATAACAAAATGTGGAATAAGTCAAGGGGTATGAATACTTTCTTAAGGCACTACTTTAGAATTATTGCAGTGCACTACCCATAGGGGGCTCTGGTCAAAAGTTGTGAACTTTTTAGGGAATCTGTTGCCATTTGGGACGTACACTCTGTCTGATCAACTGCCTTTTCACACATTTCTTGGTTTTATTGTCTGACTGGAGTCCTAAATCCTAATCCAAGCCCCAGTCCCTGCAAGAGGCTTTTTGCCTTTTGGTAGGCCGTCATTGTAAACAACAATTTGTTTTTAACTGACTTGCCTAGATAAATAAAAGGTCAAATAAATAAATACAAGTCCTTGAAATCAATACAAGTCAATACAAGTGCCCGGCATTGCAAAGAACACAGACCGATCACGGATTCCAGACAGAAAATTCACAATACAAAATGGTTGAAACGGGTCCCACCGAAATGGACCACCAAGCAATGTCTGAATCTAGCTTTCCCGTTCACACCTCACAATACCCAGGAAGACATTAGCTTTGAGGTGGAGTAGTGTGGGTCATGCTGTCAATTGATACAACATGGATGGTGACACACTCTCATTATTAAAATAGAGTTACAGATAGCTAGGGCTGTACAACCTACTATTACCATACTTACACACACACACACACACACACACACACACACACACAGGCTGACACAGCTGAAGGTCGTCTCTCGTCTCCTCTCTTATTCTAAATGTGACAGATCAATACTGGGGAGGGAGAGAACGGTGGAGAGAAAGACAGCAGTGATATATGACTGACCGGTCTCCTGCCGCCGTCCCACAGTAAATGGATTAATCCTCCTATAGAAATCTACAGCTGCTGATTGCACCCATCAGATGCTAAGCTGCATTACAACCGAGTGACATGTTCCCCGTCCCTTTACCCCTCCCCCTCCCCCCCACTTGCTTTTGTGCCGCGTGTCGCATTGTAGGGCTCTGTTCTGTCTGATGAACATTTAATTTCCCCCCTTATCTGCGCTGCCTAAGCTATACAAATCCGAATCCCTCAAAATGGCGACTCTTTCTTACACAGGTATTATGGCGCAGAGCCGCCCTGTTAAAGGAAGATTAATTGCCACGTGTCGTGGGTTGACACTTGACATTTCTATGGCTCACACACCTGAGAGACGGCTGATGGAGAGTGCGAGAGAGAGAGGGAGGGAGGTAGAGAGAGGGAGAGAGCGAGGAAGAGAACATTGTCAGGCTGCCGTCAATGACAGCGGAACAATGTGGAAGAGAGAGCATCTGGAGAACCTGCTTTTCAGCACAGCTATGGACTCTTTCTCGCTCCCTCTCGCTCTCTGAGATGCGGCACTTTAGATAGCTCGGCACAGGTTTCTATTAACGCGGCTGACACCCAGTTATCTTCATCTAAGGCAACAGAGAGAGAGACAGCCTTCGATTCAGCCTTTACAGCCTTATCCTCTTGGATGGGAGCAAAGCAGCTTACTTCAAAATACTATCACATCTCACAAAGGCCTCATCAACAACAGATATGAATGTTTTAACACGAAGCCATTTCCAATTTACAAACGAGAGGAATTCATAATTAAGGCGGCAGCAGTGACTTGATCAAATGAGAATAAAATTAACAATGCTGACAAAGGAGGGAAGTTGGCTTATAATGTTTTTTTTTCCGTTTTACACTTCAAGTTCCCTCGTCTTTATCTTTTTGCCTTTAAAAAAGGGACAGACGCCAACCTTTAAGGGCAGTGGACTAGTGTCGCTAACACTAAATATATTCTATAAATGTCAGATAAATGCCAGACAGTTTATTGACTGGCGCCTTTAAGTATTTAAAGGTAAGATTGGTGTGGAAGCACCTCATCTTCAATACCACCACTCAAACAAAGGGAATCGGACCCTTTATGGATCAATTTTGCCAAAATGAAACAGAGGGACAGAGAGCCATATGCCATTCCGAATAGGTTACAAAAAACGTGGTCCTCCTAGGGAGTGAGTGACATTTAAAAGTATCTGGAAATTCTTGGGTTGAATTCAAGGGAACAATGATGGAGGTTGGAGGGACAAAGGCACTAACCAAACAACAAAGATACAGTTTGTCTAAGGTTGCAAAATTTCCCTCTTGATCCTGTGAATCTCAGGGAATTTTGCAATCCTATATTTGTCAGTCTAAAAGCAAATGACCAAACCAGGCACTCACCCCTCCTAGAAGCTTGACAACTCTGACTTTCTGTGGGATGTGTGGCCCCGCTCGGTCTCCACTATTGGCTCGCTGCATCACAGTTCTCTTCACCCCTGACTTAGGCCCCAGAGCCTTGGCCTGGCCTGGACTCAGACCTGCCATCAGGGCTCCTTGTATGGGCATGTTCCCCCCTGGTCTGATAGGGTTCAGCTGGGTAACGTTCCTCCTCTGCTGCTGTTGTTGTTGCTGGGCCTGCTGGGTAGGGTTGGGACTGGGGCCCCTGGGGCCAGTGTTCTGCCCCTGTTGGCCCTCCTGCCAGCCTGGCACTGGGGCTTGCTGTCCCTGGGTCATCTGCAGGCGGGTCTTCACGTTCTGGCGGAGCGTGGGGGGCGTCGGTGGGGTGCCGTAAGGAGGGAAGGCAATAGAACCTTGCTGGGGCTGTTGGGGTTTAGGGGGAAACTGCCTCTGCTGCTGTTGTTGTGGTGGGTCACCCTGGCCGTTGATGCGCTCCAGTAGCTCCTTCTTGCGGACGCCGGCTTGCATCTGCCGCCTCATCTCCTTCCTCTTCAGGATCTCCTCCCGGAGACGCTTCTGCTCCTCGATCTTCAGACGATACTGACGCGTCTCCTCGTCCTCGTCGGGATCCTACAACCAACCCAACACTATGAGAAACATTACACTCTCACTCTCCATGGGCAGCCTCCCCAATGGCACCCTATTCGCTATATAGTTCAATACTTTTGACCAGCGCCAGTGCACTATAGGGACTAGGGTGCAGCCACAGAGCTGCAGCGACTACCATTGTAACCGTCTAAATTGGTGTGACATTCACAGCAGTAATGAGAAGCGATACCCCAGAGAAATATACTATGATGGTATTGATCCCTTTTCCAATGGAAATGAGTCTCATCTCATTTATAACCTTATGATTGGGCCATTAATAAATAGAACAGAGTTCACTAGCCCATCTAACTGAACGCAGCTTAATATCTCAGGTTACTGAATTTAACACAATGTCTGTCAAAATAATAAAACATTCTCAAATTATCGACACGCCTTAAATATGTGATGACGGTGTAAAAGAGAAAATGTTTGGTGGCCATGCAGTTTGCCTTCGTTTCAGCAATTTGGCCATGACTTCAACACTGTTTTATTTAGACACTACTTTTGTGTAGTGTCTAAATAGAGTCCCAAATGGCACCCTATTCCCTACATAGTGCACTACTTTAGACCAGGGCCTTATTTACACTACATAGGGAATAGGGTGCCGTTTACATGTGGTGTACATGTGGCGCAGGACTGACCTGTACTGCTATGTTTGGCTGAGTGCTGGTGGAATCCCTGCGAACCACTGTTCTTGCAGGTGGTCCAGGTAGCTGTTCTGCAGCCTTGTTGGCAGCGGTAGGCTGGGCTCTCCCTCTGCCACCACCCTGTCTCACCCCTCCCTGCATTGCCCTGGCAACGGGCCTGATATTGGGCACCGAGGCGGGGCGGACATTGTTCATGTTTTGGTTGCCAGGTGCCACGGGGAGCTCGCGGAGGTTGCTGTTGCGCTGGGGAAGGACTTTCAGTGCAGGAAGGTTCTGTGGAAGGTGAAAAAAGGGATTTGCATTTTGTTAGTCTTTTGATCACAATCATATTCTAAATCACTAGCCAATTCCGAACTGACATTGCTTGATATACCTATATAACCGATGTGATTTTTTTCTCCTGTGCATATTGGGTTTTTGATTGAAAGCAAAGCATGTCGATTCCTTCAAAAAATAATTTGCCCATGAATCCAAATAGTCCTATGACCGATAGTGGCTGCTCACCATCCTGGGCCTGATGGGGGCGTTGCGCTGCTGTGGGTGGAGTCCGCCAGGGTGCGTTTGTCTGGGGCTGCCGTGCTGCATCTGGTGGAAGAGGGGCTGGCCCTGTCCACCGCCGTGGTGCATCATGGGGCCTTGCCGCTGCTCGTTGGGGTGGAGCTGGTGCTGTGGGTGGTGGTGGGGGGGCGGCTGAGACAGGTCCTGTCTGTGGTGCTGTTGTTGTTGATGTTGTTGTTGTTGTTGTTGTTGTTGTTGTTGTTGTTGTTGATGGGAGAGAGGCAAGTCGTGATGCTGGAGCTGCGAGTGGGGAGTGCCGTGCTGCATCAAGCCCTAGTTTTAATTTCAACGCAAAAAGACAAAAGTGGGAAGAATGAGATTTTGACAGCATCATGACAGGGTAAAAGATTGACTGTTTTGACTTACAACTTGAAAATAAAAAAAGCAGCCACACTTCTAAAGTTCTCGTATGCAAGCGATTTGAGATTTTTTAAAGGAGAAACGGTTACATGCATATGATTAACCTCCAATCGGTGTCCTCATATAGCCGCGCTAAGAGAGGTAGAACAATGAGCCGTACACTAGAGGGCACTCTTGTCTGTGCCTCACCATTCATACCGCATGGGAAGGAGGTCTCTCTGAGAAAAATGTGCCGTTTTAATGACTGTTTCAGTAACGGGGAATATTCAACAAGCGTTTCCAATATTTTTATAATCAAGAAATAAACTATGCGAAATTTATGAATTTAGAATAATAAATAAACTATATTTCACATTTGACATGTATCCCAACAGGTACTGTATAAATCACTGACTGTGAAGAAGCTTGGAAAAAGCCATAGTTTACAATACAAACAGAACTGATTTCCATCCATGCCCAGTTAATACTTAAGCAATAGACAACACATACCCATTTGTGGACCAACACTTGAATCAGGAATCATCCCACTTGCCTCATGCACAGGCAGAGCGCAGGCCACCACCACACACTTTAATTGGTAGAAAATTCACTTACTCTCATCCGTACCTCCATCCCAAACTGGAGCTGCTGCTGGGGGAAGCCGGGCTGAAAATGGCCCATAAAGGGCCTGGTGTTGGGGGGTCCGCCGAGCCCTGTCAGGCTGGCCATGCCCTGGTGGCCCTGCGGAGGCAGGTTGGGTCTCTGGAACAGCCCTAGCTGGCCTCCTGGACCCTGGCCTGGCTGGTTGAACCCTCCTAGGCCTGGCTGGTTGAAGGCCATGTGGCCCTGGCTAGGGATCTGATGGTTGTTACTGTTTATGAGCAAGCCAGGGTTCTGGTGATCGAACATGTGCTGCTGGTGCCCAGGGAACCGCCCTGGCTCTATAGAACAGGATGGGAAGTAGGAGGGAGGAGAGATCCACAACAGAGACGTCAAGTTGTTTGCTGCGTCGCCGCATTTCCCATTCACTTTTAATACATCAGACAGCGACTGCCTCGAGTCTTGGCTGAATGGACTAAGGTCGGTGAAAGCACCATACATAGGCCTACATCTCTATCAACAGAAAATAACACTACACAAATATTTGATGGTATTTAATTTAACATAAGCAGTGATTGGAACATTTGTGATATACATGTATAGTAGGAGCCCCAACTCATTTGAATGCATGTAGGTGCACATACATACAGTTTATTCAGAAAGTATTCACACCCCTTGACTTTTTCCACATTTTGTTGTGTTATAGCCTGAATTAAACATTTTATTATTATTTTTTTTTTCTGGCCTACACAATAAGTATTCAATGCCTTTGTTATGGCAAGCCTAAATGAGTTCAGGAGTAAAAATGTGCTTAACAAGTCACATAATAAGTTGCAAAGACTCACACTGTGTGCAATATGTTTTAGAAAAATGTATTTAACTAGGCAAGTCAGTTAAGAATAAATTCTTATTTACAATGACAGCCTACCAAAAGGCAAAAGGCCTCCTGCGGTGACGGAGGCTGCAATTTAAAATAAATAATTAAAATATAGGACAAAACACACATCACGACAAGAGAGACACCACTACACTACATAAAGAGAGACCTAAGACAACTACTTAGCATGGCAGCAACACATGACAACACAGCATGGTAGCATCACATGACAACAACATGGCAGCAGCACAAAACATGGTACAAACATTATTGGGCACAGACAACAGCACAAAGGCAAGAAGGTAGAGACAACAATACATCACGCTAAGCAGCCACAACTGTCAGTAAGAGTGTCCATGATTGAGTCTTTGAATGAAGAGATGACTGTCCAGTATGAGTGTTTGTTGCAGCTCGTTCCAGTCGCTAGCTACAGCGAACTGAAAAGAGGAGAGACCCATGGATGTGTGTGCTTTGGGGACCTTTAACAGAATTTGACTGGCAGGACGAGTGTTGTATGTGGAGGATGAGGGCTGCAGTAAGTATTTCAGATAGCGAGAGTGAGGCCTAAGAGGGTTTTATAAATAAGCATCAACTAGTGGGTCTTGCGACGGGTATACAGTTTACAGAGTGCAGTGATGAGTCCTATAAGGAGCATTGGTGGCAAATCTGATGGCCGAATGGTAAAGAACATCTAGTCGCTCGAGAGCACCCTTACCTGCCGATCTATAAATTACGTCTCCGTAATCTAGCATGGGAGGATGGTCATCTGAGTCAGGGTTAGTTTGACAGCTGGGGTGAAAGAGGAGCAATTATGATAGAGGAAACCAAGTCTAGATTTATACATTGCACTCTTTGAGAGAAGTAGTTAGCCCCTCAGAGACACCAATACTCCTTAACCGGCCCACAAGAATGAAATGGTCTGCTTTGGCCAAGTCAATAACAGCACAACACTGCTTAGAATCAAGGGCAATGGTGACATCATTTAGGACCTTTAAGGTTGCAGTGACACATCCATAACCTGAGCGGAAACCAGATTGCATACCAGAGAGAATACTACAGACATCATGAAAGCCAGTCAGTTGATTATTGACATGTTTTTGCAACACTTTGATAAACAGGGCAAAACAGAAATAGGCCTAAAACAGTTAGGATCATCTTAATCTCCCCATTTGAATAAAGGATGCACTGTAGCTGCCTTCCAAGCAATGGGAACCTCTCCAGAGAGGAGAGACAGGTTAAAAAGTTTAGAGATAGGCTTTGCGATGATAGGGGCAGCAACCTTAAAGAAGAAAGGGTCTAAACCATCTGACCCAGATGTTTGTCTTTAGCACCTCGGACTCAGTGACCGCCTGCAGGGAGAAACTTTGTAGCGGTGCATGGGAAAAAGAGTGAAGAGCACCGGAGCTAGTCGCATTAGAAGGGCTGGAAGATGAGGAAATGTTGGACGGGCAAGGAAGCATGGCTGAGTCAAATAGGAATCCTGACTTGGTGATTAAAGAGCTCAACATGTTTATTGAATGACTACCTCATCTCTGTACCCCACACATACAATTATCTGTAAGGTCCCTCAGTCGAGCAGTGAATTTCAAACAGAGATTCAACCACAAAGACCAGGGAGGTTTCCCAATGCCTCACAAAGAAGGGCACCTATTGGTAGATGGGGCAAAAAAAGGTTTTCAGGATAAAAAAAATTAACAGAATGGAGATAAGCACAGGCAAAATCCTAGAGGAAAACATGATTCAGTCTGCTTTCCACCAGACACTGGGAGATGAATTCACCTCAGCAGGACAATAACCTAAAACACAAGGCCACATCTACACTGGAGTTGCTTACCAAAAGCACAGTGCATGTTCCAGACTTAAATCTGCTTGAAAATATATCTAATCAAGATCTACAGTATTAGTGTTTGGTTTTTCTTCCACTTTAACAGAGTATTTTGTGTAGATCGTTGCCAAACAAATGACAATTAAATGTATTTTAATCCCACTTAGTAACACAACAAAATGTGGAAAAAGTCAAGGGGTGTGAATACTTTCTGAAGGCACGGTATAACATTAATTTAGTTAATGGAACTCTGCAATTACGCTCGCAGCGTACCCTGAAGGTATACTGCTAGGGGTTAATGCCCAGAAGGGTTAGATATGCTAAGAGAGACGATTTAACCCCTTAAAAAGACAGGGAAGGACGCGTGGGTGGATGAGCTAGGTGTGTGTGTGTCTAGGTGAGGAGGTCTGCATTCCAAATGGCACCCTGTTACCTATATAGCGGGTCAAATGTAGTGCACTATATAGGGAATAGGGTGTCATTTGCAACAAAAGTAGTGCACTAAATAGGGAAAAGGGTGCCATTTGGAATGTAGCCTGTGGACTTACCCCCGATGAAGAAGGGCTCTCTGTCCTGGGGGGCAGGGGGAGGCTGGTTCCTCCAGGGCTCCATGTGATGTGGGGTCCTCTGGGGCGGCTGGCCAAAATTACCAGGCATGTGCTGCTGCTGGAAGTCCCCTGATCCCTGTGAGTGGGGGGGGGGGAGAGGTGTGTGCACGCACACGCACATTTAATTCCAAATTGGGAACCACTGTAATCACAAACTAATTAAAATGAATGGAAAGGGTGCATTTTGGGTAATAATATTATACTACAAAGGGAGTGAGTGCTCGAAATTGAATGGCTAGAATTATTCTCATTAGACACGATGTTGACTTGGGTAAAATGTATCAATGTTTACACCATTTTGAGAGGAAATACCATTGAGAATTCTAATTCACTAGTGTTCATTGGCTTCCTAGTAACATGACAAAAACGTTATTGGCCAGGAAAACGTTAATTCAAGAACCGGTAAAAAAAATCGTAAACAATCTTATAATACAATGGATCTCTATGGTAAACCTGCGCTAAAGCCTACATAGAACTTTGTTGACGGGACCTGATCGCGTTTCGGGAACATGGACGGCAAAGCATTTTGGGCTTGGGTTAGATCACTGCTAATATCTTTGTTTCATCCACCAATTTTGTATGTACAACAGCTTTCCACTTTCTACACAGCACAAAATCTCCCCACCGTGATGCGTCTAGTCTACCTTCAAGGAAAAGCGGCAGATAACGATCCCATAATCCCTCCTCGGAATAAGACCCCCCCCCATAGCCTGTCTCTCCTTTATTATCTTAAACATCCGTCTCTGTTGAAAAATGTACCTTCAACTCAACACGTGGCACTTCCACAAATGGGGTGCTTAGACCTCCAACCTCCTCGTCCCTTTGTAAATTACTTAAAATGCTATCTAAGCTTAATCCACCTTGATTCGCCGGTAGACTGACGGCATTTAGAGAGGGATCGAGGGCCGTTTTGAATGCTGGATGGGCGAGTGTCGCCAAAGTTGCTTAACAGAAAGTTAATCAACGGGGCTTAACGAAGCAGAGGACGAGAGGGAGCGGATCATATTGTTAAATTGGACATTATCGCTCTGTTCCAAAGGTCAGTCCAGTTTGCACAATGGAGGCTCGGTTGTCTACATAATACCTCTGGAAATTTGTATGAATTTGATAACGCGGCTCATCCGCTCTGACCGCTAATCCTTGATAAACAGGCTGAGAGGTGCTCAATGTGTAACTGATGCTGCAGATATCCCTCTCGGAAAGAGAGAGGGCTAGCTAAGAAAAACATCATACAATGGACCGGGCCATATGTCAAACCATTCAATGAGAAACGGAAATGAAGAGGATTAGAAGGGGCATTTGTTTTGGTCGGTCCCTCTTTGGACTAATTTCACATTGTTGCCACTGTTGATGGAGGGATTTCATATTTATAAGGACAATGGTACTGTTGACCAATGAGACTAAAATATATGTTAGATAAGTGCCTCCACCATCGGACAGAAAAATTGCCTGATGTGACTTCAATGTCACATTTTAATGTTATCTTTGTAGCTTGGACAATGTGGAACCGAGGCTATATTTTTTATAGAACCTGATGATATTACAACATATTCAAATTTGGAACAAATGACAAAATATATAATATTCTTAGCACCAGGCCCTTGTATGCTGAATACTTTGTTATGCTAGATGCAAGAAATGTACATTTGGGCCAGATTCCAAACCTATAAATCTATTCTTGACTAGCAGTTTCTATAGTCATAGCTCCCTAATTAGCTCTTAATTGAAACCCCAGATTAATATTTCATAATGATTATCCAAATGTTTTATAGAATAATATTACATATGGGGGGGAATCACCCCTCCCCTTCTTGAACAATTAAATTTGATGGTATGATAATGTATGATAATCATATCCGTAATCTGGTGCCCAGTAGTAAATGGATGTCGCTGGCAACAGCAACCTAAACGTGAGTGACAGTTGGGGAATCCAACACTATGCTAGGCATCAGCCCAGCCTCTCCCTCCAACTCTGATAATAGTGAAACACAGCTCTGCTACACACACTGGAGCTCTGCTATCAATCACAGACTGGAAAGGAGACGAGGAAGATTGGATAACATTCTTTTAAAAGCGAGACCCTGGCTCATTTGTTGACAAGGTTTGTATGTACACCTTTCGCCAAATGCAATTGGATGCAGCCATTTTACAATGGCTGATTTGCATAATTCCATATAAAACGCTTTTACCGGGAAGGTGTCAGTCAGCACCGGTGCCACCTGATGCCTGGGTATCATTAGCTTGGCACCCTGTTCTCTAAATCAGTGTTTCAGTCAAACCTCTCCTCAGGGACACCCAGATGTGTTCCAATTTTGTTGTAGCCCTGAACTAGCTTACCTGATTCACCAAATCAGAAGATTGAGAACACCTGCCCTACATAGTGCACTACTTTTGACAAGAGCCATATGGGCCCTGGCGATAGATAGATAAGATAGATAAGACAGACAGACAGACAGACAGACAGACAGACAGACAGACAGACAGACAGACAGACAGACAGACAGACAGACAGACAGACAGACAGACAGACAGACAGACAGACACAGACAGACAGACAGACAGACAGACAGACAGACAGACAGACACTTTATTGATCCCAGAGGGGAAATTTATTCGTCAAGCAGCTACAAAAAAACACAGGGTAGGTGCAAAATGCAAGAACGAAAACACACAAAAGACAGATACACGATACATGATACATAGTGCGGCAGTATGAAAAAGTATAAAAATACTTTTGAAGTCTGGAGTGCAAAAAGCTATAAAAAGACATTGCATAGTATGGGTGAATGGCTGAAGCGAATAGGGTGCCATTTGGGACACAACCTAGGGCTCGGCGATATGGCCTAAAAATCATATCTTGATTCTTTCAAACTTATGGGCAAATCACGATATACAGTACCAGTCAAAAGTTTCTTTTTCAGAGCTGATCTAATTTGTCAAAACACAGCCTCAGAGGTTCTTCAATGTTTCCAGTTTCCTTTTCTTTGACTACCTGAATATCTATTTATCCCTTAGTATTAAACCAGAATTATGTTTTTGGGTTGTTTTTCTAATTCAAAACAGCCTTCTAAAGGTCTATTCTACTTTGTGCCACAAACTTGCCCTAAAAAGTGGTATTTTCACTGGCGGTAGTGTCCCAAATGGTAATAGGGTGCCATTTGGGACGGACCCCTGATTTTAGGATTCCATTGTGACGCCAACCACAGTCTGAGCTCCAGCACATCCAGAAAGAGTGCTAACTAATCTAAGCCTCCGCCACCCCAGCCCTCCAAGAAGGCCAGCCACTGCCTAAAGCCCCTATCAACCATTTCCAGTTGTGCAGACAGACTCGGTATGAGAGTTTACAGATTTGCTCTAACAGTATTTGGACCAGAGCAGGCATCTAATTGCCATAATGATATTTCCCTCACAAAGAGGCCCGCCGCTAACCGTGTGAGGTGAGAGAGAGAGTGGGTGTGCAGCAGCTGCTACTCACAAGGAACCTCTGAGGACTCGCAGCAGGTCTGGGCTGGCTCTGGGCAGGAGGCATCAAGGGCACTGCAATGAGAGACAGAGAGAGAGAGAAAGGGAGGGGGGGTGACAGAGAGAATGATGTAGATGGTGCAGCGAGTCCGAAGGGGGAGGGGTTAGAGAGAGAGAGCGTAGGGATGGGGAGGAGGGGTAGTCCATTAGACACCTCTGTGTGTGCTAAAGGCTGTTACACAGGCACGCGTCTTAAATTTCACCTCCGAGATGGGCTCACATAAAGGAATGAATGAATGAACATAGTGAAAGCACGCTGTTGATGCTGTCTAATGGACCACAGGCTAAGGACGATGGGTACATTTGGCTCTGAAAGAGACCATTTCATCAAACAGTATGAGGCTTTTTGACTTCAGTAAATACTCCATGCATCTTCAATTCATAATCAGTTTGAGTTGCAACTGGTAAGGGGAATTTATTTGACAGAAATTGAAAGGACAATTCGTTGCAAATATGGGTTAAGGGACATCTGCCAACCTCCCGTTATCCTGTCTACACCCCTCCCCTCAAAACACACAGTCTGTCTATCTCGGTCACACACACACACACACACACACACCTAGTGATGAATTTCACTATCACTTTTCCTCGAGCAAACCATGGCCCCCGCCCCCCAACACACACACACACACACACACACACACACACACACACACACACACACACACACACACACACACACACACACACACACACACACACACACACACACACACACACACACACACACACACACACACACAGACACAGACACAGACACACAGACACAGACACAGACCCACACCCCACCAACACATTTCAGTCTGGACAGACAGGGAAGATAAACCGATCTCGAGGAATGGAATGGAGATGCCGCCAAAAAACGACGAGTGAATAAACCCATTACTGTCTGAAAGACCTATTCACTATTCATTCAACCCAAACAACAACCTGACATTCTAATCCAGACACTTTTCAAAGCAGTGCACGTATAACTGCCAATCATACGGCATCGTATGCCTTTGCTTAGTGGTAAATATTCAAAACATTCAGGTACTATCCTTACAATAAGTCCAAAACTAATGAAAAAGGACCTAGTGGGCCACTCAAATGACACCCTATTCCTTAAATAAAGCACTACTTTTTATTTAACCTTTAAATAAATGTCAACAAATGAGCCAGGGTCTCGCATTTAGAGTATGTTATTTGGAAAATGGCTACTTTCTATCCAATCTTCCTCGTCTCCTTTCCAGTCTGTGATTGAGCTGTGTTTCACTATTATCAGAGTTGGAGGGAGAGGCTGGGCTGATGCCTAGCATAGAGTGCCATTTATGACAGAATCAAAAGTAGTGCACTACATAGGGAATAGGGTGCTATTTAGGATGCAAGCCAAACCCTGCAAAACATGCTGAGCAGCCCGAAGTGCAGGCCTACCTTGTGCAGGGGAGGACGCTGGGCCCCTGAAATGGGGGTTGATGTGGATGTTCTTGGGCTGCTGCTGCTGCTGCTGCTGCTGGTGGGGGTGGCTGAGTGAAGGAGGGGGACTCATCATGCGGGGCGGCGGGTCCATCTGTGGCCTGACTGGTGCCCCGTGTGAGGAGGGCGAGCCACGGTGGGCCATGTGCTGGGGGATGAGGGGTTGCAGGGGCTGCTGGGCCAGCGAGCCCCCACTGTGCTCCTGGAAAAGAGGCCCTCGGGGGCCACCCTGGTGATGGTGCTGCTGTTGAGAATTATGAGTTTTTTGGTGAGGGGGAGGCATTCTGGAGGGAGACCGCTAATTGGAGGGAAGGAGAGAAAGCGAGAGAGAGCGAGAGTGTGTAATGGAGAGATAGAGTGAGGGAGAAAGAGGGAAGATCAATACAACAAGTCAGATATGTTGAGTGTTGGAGGTTATATACACTGAGTACACAAAACATTAGGAACTCTTTACATTAGCTCTTTCTATGACAGACTGACCAGGTGAATCAAGGTGAAAGGTATAATCCCTTACTGATGTCACTTGTTAAATCCACTTCAATCAGTGTAGATGAAGGGGACGAGACAGGTTAAAGAAGGATTTTTAAGCTTTGAGACATGGATTGTGTATGTGTGCCATTCAGAGGGTGAATGGGCAAGACAAAATATTTAAGTGCATTTGAACGGGGTATGGTAGCAGGCTGCTGGGTTATTCCACGCTCAACTGTTTCCTTTGTATATCAAGAATGGTCCACCACCCAAAGGACATCCAGCCAACTTGACACAACTGTGGGAAGCATTGGAGTCAACATGGGCCCGTATCGAACGTTTTCGTTCGATACGAATAATTTTCCGTTTTCATATAGCTGCAGATTTGACTTTTACCAGACCTTTTTTTGTCCGGACTAAAGATGTTGTAGCTTCTGTGCTTCTGTGCTCTACTTTACTCATAGAGAACAGGCAAATGGTTCACGTTCAGATCAAATCTGAATCAATGTATGCAAGATCACACATTGATACTATTCTACATAACATAACAGCATAGTATTACATTACTCTAAAGGCGCCCGTATACATAGGTTCGGTTTGCTCCTAGCCAAACTCGGCTAGGTGACTCAAACGTCTGCGCTCGCATACTCCCTAAAGACCTTCACTTGAAAAAATAGGCAATATTACTGTTGTTTGTCCCTCTTGAGCCAACATAACACAAACGATTGGGCATAGACTTCGTCTACCGAACGAAGACTTGCCTCAAGAAAACAGAACAGCCCCCCCCCCCACAAAGTATGCGCAGGCTTAAGACAAAAACACCACTGCATTTTCAACTTGTGACCAAAACTCAAACGCGCAAAATACACAAGTAGGCTATGCTGCAGTTTGTTAACACCATCTACTCTAATATTGTGGGCTACTTCAAAACACTGTATAAATCTAAATGCCTATCACCATGAAACTGATTGAGATCAAATGGTTGGTATGCAGATGCTGCATGGGAGTTTCACTGGTAAAACTTGAATTATCATTCACGGTTGACAGTGAGAAATGTGAAGAGAAGGAGACCACAAAATGTGTGCGTAAAGTAGAGGTAAAGAAACATGTGCAGAAGCTTCCGGACTAAAAGTCTGGAGAAAGAAATGTCTTACCTGCACACATGGCCTATCCAGAAATGGCTTCAAATGGATGAACAACTTAAATGAACGGATTATATGCTTCAAAAGATGTCTAATAAAAGGCCACGAAAAAACTAAGTCCTATGCAAAGAACTAAATTAATTTCATATAATTCCGTATAAATGGACTACCGCCAACGTTTGTGGTATAATCCATTTATCAACATTGATAAGGGGAGCAGAGAAGCGGAATAATTTTCTTTGTTCACGCGCCAGTGATCACGGTTCCAATAGGCCAGGGAGAGAACGGCATATTCGCGAACAATCACAAGTAGCCTACATGGCTGTAGCTTATTAGTTTTGCAGGTAAACATTAGGGCTGGGACAATACCAGTATCACAGTATTTTTTCCTTGGCAAAAAGTTAAACATGAAGCAAACCTTTTGCAATGTGTCAGATTATTTTGTTAAGATTTACCTGCATGCCCATATGTAGTGGCATCATTGGGAGCCTCTGGTCGTTCATTTGTCCTCTTCCTCCACCAAAGTCTCCCATCCCGAATCCGGGGAACCCCCCCCTTCCTCCTCTTCCTCTGAATCCTCCTCTTCCTCCTCGGCACCCAAAGCGGCCCTGCTTCCTCTGGCGCTCCTTCTCCTCAAACTCCATCAGGTCTGCTTTGGCCTCTTCAGAGAGTTCTGGTGGGCAAAACACATCAGCAGGAAGTGAGCGTTACAACATTCAGGGGTAGCACTTCTTATGAAGAATCTCCATTGAGCATGCTTTTTATTCTAAGACTAGGCTTAAATCTGTGTCCGGGAAACAAGCCCTCAAATACAGCCCCTTTGGGAGGACTTGCTCAAGATGGATATGTTGAGCATCACAATCCATGTTGTGTTAATACATTTTGGAGTTAAACTTGAAATGCTCTTCAACCATAACCAAGGCAACCAAACAAAGCCCAAACAGCTTACATTTTACAGTTTACAAATATGAAAAAAGTATGACATTTGAATTAGTTTCCTAACCGAGTGCAAGGTTTAAAATAAATACCTAACGTTTCAGGAATGTTTCTTCTTTTGTTTGCTGCATCTGCCAGCCGCACAATGCCAGAAGTGACGTCTTTGCGCTCCGTTTTGAAACGCAACCTGCCAGACTCTCCATCGTCGTCTTCCTCTTCATCCTCGTCTTCCTCCTCCTTCACTTCTTCCTCTGGCTCTGGTTCATTTTCAGCCTTTGGAAATATAGGGATCATCTTAGTCATCAATTATGAACTACCCATCAGATAGTGTTCATTCATCATGTAGGCCTATAAACTGCAACCATGACTAATTTCAACATCTGGGGTATTATCTTCACAAAAGATGCAGGACTTCAGGATGGTTTAAACCATTAGAATTAACCACACACACACACATTATCGATCACTTGCAACGTTTTTAGCTAGGCAACTCCAAAATAAAATCACCACACAGCGAGCGTTAGTCAGCATAGCAGCCATTGAGAATAGGGTGCCGTTTGGGACGCAGACACTGGCCAATAATAGTCAGAGACCCTCTCTGTCTGATGCCTTGCATTGAGTCAATGGCTGCTATGCTGACTAACGCTCGCTGTGTGGTGATTTGATTTTGGAGTTGCCTAGCTAAAAACGTTGCAAGTGATCGATAAAATGTGAGGGAGACCCGTTTTGTTCACACCTCCTCTGTGTCTACGAGCTGAGAGTCTTCCTCCTCTTCTTCCCCCGCCGGTGCTTCCCGTTGCTCTGCCTGCTCCTCTAGGTGCTCCTGTTGTTCTCCATCTCTGTAGCTTGTTGAGTAATCATCCACCTAAAACAACGTGGAGATTCATAATAAATATTCGAAATACTAGTCAGTCATCAACATACAGTGCCTTCAGAAAGTATTCATACCCCTTGAATTATTCCACAGCTTGAATATCAAAATGGATTATATAGATTTGTCTTCTCACCCATCTATACACAATAACTCAAACATATTTTTTGAAATTTTAGAAAATTACAAACAGAAATATATAATTTACATAAGTATTCACACCCGAGTCAATACTTTGGCGGCGATTACAGCTTTCAGTCAGTCGTCATGGGTATGTCTGTATAATGCTTTGCACATCTGGATTTGGGGATTTTGTCCTGTTGGAAAGTAAATCTTTGCTCCCAGTCTAAGTTCGTTTGCACTCTGAAGCAGGTTCTCATCAAGGACTTGCCTGTATTTGGCTCCATTCATTGTTCCCTCTATCCTTGCCAGTATCCCAGTCCCTGCCACTGAAAAGCATCCCCATAGCATGATGCTACCACCATGCTGTCATGTGTCTTTTTCAGAGGAGTGGCTTCCGTCTGGCCACTCTCACATAAAGCACAGATTGTTGAAGTGCTGTCGAGACTGTTGTCCTTCTGACAGGTTCTCCCATCTCAGCCAAGGAACTCTGCATGTCTGTCAGAGTAGTCATTGGGTTCTTGGTCATCTCCCTGACCAAGGTCCTTCTTGCCCGGTTGATCAGTTTGGTCAGACAGCCAGCTCCATATTTTTGTAATTTCCCAATGACGGAGACCACTGTGCTCTTATAAACTTTTAACACTCTTGAAATGGTTTTATACACTTCCCCAGATATACTGTATGTCTCATCACAATAGATCTATTTTCAAATTGGATGCACTTGAGCTCAATATCATATCAAAGGGGTGTGAATACTTATGTAAATAGATATTTCTGTATTTCATTTTCAATACATTTGCCAACATTTCTAAAAACATGTTTCACTTTGTAATTATGGGGAAATGTGTAATATTGAATCAATTTTGATTTCATCACTGTAGATTAAGTACATTCCTTCCTTCTACCACCCTTGTACTGCCTCATGTTTACTTTTACTGTCAATATTAGAAGGATAGTATTACACTGGCCTGAGATTACAGCCTTTGTGGGTTTAGGCTAACTATATCCCCATGGAAATTATGTCTAAAGAAATAACAGTGGAGCCAAAAATTCTGCCGTGTTTCCTTTTAATGAAAATATTAACCGCGAGCATAAAGGGGGAAAACAATGAAATGTTATGAAGGGGGGTTGGCGGGGAGGGAGGGTGGGGTTTAGAAAGGGGGAGCCTCTTTTGAATTACCATAACAGTGGGAGCAAGCTTCATTACTATTCCTGACAGCATTTGAAATTCAATGAGATGTAAATGTTTGACATGATATACAGAAATGCAGCGGGGATGAAACACTCTCTCCGGATCAGTGATGGTGAAAATATCATCGAGCTAGCTACTGACTACTGCACAAATCGCTGCTTTATTGGCCCACTTTAGAAGTTCATGACTCAACGCCTGGCAGGAACATAACACACACACACACACAGGGAGATGACACAACGGTTTTATGATTCCGAAACCTGCGATTCCGGTAAGACAAAAAAACATTTAGGCCTTCCAACTCATATTTGATATACCATGTGGTCACAACTCGTGTAGTTACACTTATTTCAGTGAGAAGCCACTAGGTGCTTCATAACTGTCAAATGAGGTCAGTGTGTAAGTCGCAGGCCAGTGTTTGGTGTTCTGCACCATTAACCTGCCAACCCAACACATAATATTGCAGACAAATACCCTTGGCAGCAGAAGGATAGATGGACTGACTGCCCCGAAGGGACAGAAAGGGCTTAATCCTTTAAACTGTTCCACATATTACCTCTGAATACCACTGCAAAGAGACGTGTTTAAGACCAGGCAGTCGAGAGACCTTGTAAACATAGTTATTACACACAAAAACACAAAATGCGCACTACGCACTCACTGAGGTTTTTCAAAGTAAGTATGAAGTAAAACCGCGCAACCCTACTAAGAAGGTCAAAGGCTTTATTTTCAGTGTGGAAAAAAGTAATACGTCTTTGTCAGACAGGTGTCAAGCGCCATCACACCTTGGTAAATCAGACCATTACAGACATTTTTTTATTTTTTATTTAACCTTGATTTAACTAGGCAAGTCAGTTAAGAACAAATTCTTATTTACAATGACAACCTGGGTTAACTGCCTTGTTCAGGGACAGAACGACAGATTTTTACCTTGTCAGCTCGGGGATTCGATTCAGCAACGTTTCGGTTAGAGGCCCAATGCTCTAACCACTCGGCTACCTGCCCCCCCTAGACATCTAGTCTTATCTTTCCCCTCTTCACTCTTGGCTTCGAGGTTCGGGAAATAAATACCGGGGAAAATCGCATCAATCATTTCAGGACTGTATGGGGTGTCGGGGTGCCCTTAGGAAAGTCAATAATCTTTTCACCTATGTGAGACTTTATCAGATGGAGCAGAGAGCCCGAGATAAAAGCCCCTCGCGTTAACCTCCGCCGATTGGCAGCGCGTCTTCCTCGCACAAAGTGGCTCTTTAGCCGGACAAAGATACAGGGCCCAAGGCCACAATGGCACTGGGCGTCACAGCCGACAGACACCAGAGCATTACCTTCCTACCGCCAAACAAGCTGTCAACACCAACTTTGTCAGCGAAAGGAGAAATCAACTGGAGGAGAGTGATAACTCATCTAATAACCCCCCCCCACCCCTTCAGCCCCTACCCAACACACATCCCCTTTAGAGCCCCCTGAATAGATTTGATATGTGCCCCCTGAAACCCGAGACAGGGAAATCAACGTTATCTTTTCAAGATACAATGGAGTAAGACAGAAGGAGGGGAGATGACGGGGTGGGGGTGCACGAGGACTCACTTGAAATTCATTGTCTAGAGGCTCATTGATTTGAATGTCTAAAACTTCGTCCTGGTAAATCCCGTCCTGTTCTCCTGAGTATTCCAGTTGGCTGTCTGGCATCTCCATGTCATTGGGCTGGCTGTACTCGTCCACGTACTCTCCCCGCTCCTTTTGGTAGCCCCCCTCTACATCTCCTAGGTCATCTGTGTAGTCTATGGGGTTCGCCTGCTGGTCAAATTCACCTAGAGTAGCATTGAGGCTAATGCCCTGGCCGCTGAAAGGCAAAAACACACAATTGTATACGGTGTCTACTCACTGCTGTACAATGTACAGAAAAAAGGGGAAATTCCAGAGGGTGCAAAAAAATGTATGTCAAAACGTTGTTTTCTTTGTCCATGTCATTATAAATGACATAGAATTAATGGTTTGATTGTTCTCTACAATATTCTATAGAGAACAATATAGATTGTTCTCTACAGTGCTGATGAACGTTAACTTGCTGTGACCGTTGCTAGTTTAGACTGCGCTGCTCTTGGTTTTTTATCTCTTTCAGATTTGGTATCGTGAGGTGGTACCATTTGGAGGTGTTTCCTCTGGTTGGACCAATCAAAATCAACTTGATACCTTCGAAATTTTCACCTCCAGATCCTTGGCTTTCATTGCCTATACTGGCTATCAATCTATATTGAGAGTGGCCATTTCTATGGCGTTTTAAAGGGAAAGACTCAGAAATACACAGTGAAAACAGGAACAGATTGTCTTCGCGGAGGGTGGATATTGAAATTCAGTCTGTTAGCTTTGTAAATAAATATATATTTAGTCCCAATTTAGTTTTGTGTTTAGCAGATTTCATTTAGAAAAAGCCCACGTTTTCAGTCACGAACCTGCAGCCACTAGTTAGCTTGTCAGTTGACGTTCGAAGTTAGCCCCATTCTGCAGCGGAGCAGTACCACAGACAACTTTTTGACCATGCCTGTGATGACATTCCATTCTCTCTCAGACCACGTAGGTACAATGAACTTACATGTTTTGATCTTCGTCATCGCTTTGCAGAAGGTCATCGTTCAATTCCTCATCTGACACTTCTGAGGGATTCTAAAATCAAGAAAAACAACCCAGAACAGATCAGTATGTTCTAGCTCATGTTATCACTCCTTGCAAGCCCAGGCTTTGGGTGGCAAGGTCGACTATAGAACAACTACTGAATATCAACCAAAAGTGAAGTGTTCTTTCATTTCTACAAGCCACGTCAGATTGAATGTGTAGGCCTATGTATGTTTGAATCAGATTTATAATCTCACATATTTTAAGTAAATACTTGAACTAATAACATAGTTCTTATAAACATGGGGGGGGGGGGGGGGTCTCCTTCAGTCCAAAAGGATGCCTTATTCCCATGTGGTGAAGGCAATCTGGGCAGAATAAGTACATTATCACATATAGTCAGTTCTCTTTGTATTCACACTGCCCATGCCTTTGAATGAGGACCCAACTCTTTTGCCAGTTCACTTCACCTATTTTGTGGTCCGAGTCCTCTTTGCATTAACATTGCTATGTTTAGAAAGGAAACAAGATATTTTTCCAACATTCACTGAATGCACTCTGGGACAAGCCATATCATCAGAATATTTATTTTATTTTATTTAACTAGGCAAATTATTTTTTACAAAGACTGCCTACATCAGAAGATGTTCTTGGACAGCTAGATATACAGTTGAAGTCTGAGGTTTTCATACACTCAGTTTTCAACCACTCCACAGATTTCATGTTAACAAACTATAGTTTTGGCAAGTCATTTAGAACATCTACTTTGTGCATGACACAAGTAATTCTTCCAACAATTGTTTACAGACAGATTATTTCACTTATAATTCACTATATCACAATTCCAGTGGGTCAGAAGTTTACATACACTAAGTTGACTGTGCCCTTAAACAGCTTTGAAAATTCCAGATAATGACATCATGGCTTTAGAAGCTTCTGATAGGCTAATTGACATAATATAGTCAATTGGAGGTGTACCTGTGGATGTGTTTCAAGGCCTACCTTCAAACTCAGTGCCTCTTTGATCGACATGATGGGAAAATCAAAATAAATCAGCCAAGACCTCAGATTTTTTTTTGCAGCCCTCCACATGTCTGGTTCATCCTTGGGAGCAATTTCTAAATGCCTGAAGGTACCATGTTCATCTGTACAAACAATAGTACGCAAGTATAAACACCATGGGACCACGCAGCCATCATACTGCTCAGGAAGGAGACGCGTTCTGTCTCCTAGAGATTAACGTACTTTGGTGTGAAAAGTGCAAATCAATCCCAGAACAACAGCAAAGAACCTTGTGAAGATGCTGGAGGAAACAGGTACAAAAGTATCTATATCCACAGTAAAACGAGTCCTATATCGACACAACCTGAAAGGCCGCTCAGCAAGGAAGAAGCCACTGCTCCAAAACCGCCATAAAAAAGCCAGACTACGGTTTGCAACTGCACATGGGGACAAAGATCGTACTTTTTGGAGAAATGTCCTCTGGTCTGATGAAACAAAAATAGAACTGTTTGGCCACAATAACCATCGTTATGTTTGGAGGAAAAAGGGGGAGGCTTGCAAGCCGAAGAACACCATCCCAACCATGAAGCACTGGGGTGGCAGCATCATGTTGTGGTGGTGCTTTACTGCAGGAGGGACTGGTGCACAAAATAGATGGCATCATGAGGAAGGAAAATTATTTGGATATATTGAAGCAACATCTCAAGACATCAGTCAGGAAGTTAAAGCTTGGTCGCAAATGGGTCTTTCAAATGGGCAATGACCCCAAGCACACTTCCAAAGTTGTTGCAAAATGGCTTAAGGACAACAAAGTCAAGGTATTGGAGTGGCCATCACAAAGCCCTGACTTCAATCCTATAGAACATTTGTGGGCAGAACTGAAAAAGCGCGTGCGAGCAAGGAGGCCTACAAACCTGACTCAGTTACATCGGTTCTGTCAGGAGGAATGGGCCAAAATTCACCCAACTTATTGTGGGAAGCTTGTGGAAGGCAACCCAAAACGTTTGACCCAAGTTAAACAATTTAAAGGCAATACTACCAAATACTAATTGAGTGTATGTAAACTTCTGACCCACTGGGAATGTGATGAAAGAAATAAAATCAGAAATAAATAATTCTCTCTACTATTATTCTGACATTTCACATTCTTAAAATAAAGTGGCGATCCTAACTGACCTAAGACAGGGAATTTTTACTAGGATTAAATGTCAGGAATTGTGAAAAACTGGTATTAAATATATTTGGCTAAGGTGTATGTAAACGTCTGACTTCAACTGTACCTACTTACATTTGGGAAGTGAATAGATTGCATTTAGTTAAAAGATTAGAATAATTTTAAGCAAAAGATGCTATTAACATGTAAATATTATTGGTAATAGAATAAATAGCAGAAGTATAACCGCAGATTAAATAATGCTGTAATTGAAAATTGCACACTAAATGTAGATTGTGTACCCTGTTGTGATTCTCAACAAATATGTTGTTATCTTCTCACACTATTCAAATCCCACAATCATAAACAGTTTATGAAGCTCTCTCAATCTATACATCACAAGTAAAACCTCCACATAGGCTATTTTGGCATTTCTGTGCATTCTTGACAATCGGTAATCAGTATCCAAAAACAGCACACGTTTTTTTCCGTGAACCTGTACATCATCATCATCTTCTCTTTTTTGGGGACCTAATTTTTGTGAACTCAGTGCGGTTTGCCAAAATCTTTATGCAGTGTGAACACTCCAAAGGAACTCAGGCCCCTCAAAAGAGCCCCGAAGTTAAACCAAATTGAGACCATCTCAAGAGTTGGTCTGAGTTCGGTTCGCTTGAATTCCGCTGTCCGGTCCCCTTTTTAAGGGCAATGTGTACACAAAGCTCCCCAGGCTCGCTTGTCACGTGTGCAGTTTTTGGATATTGATTAGAGATTGACAAGAAAGCACAGAAATTTCAAAGTGTGAGGTTTTTAGTTCAGATTATTTGTTTGCAATATGTCATCTATAAGAGCGCTTCATAAGCCATTTATTCAATTGTAGGGTTTGAATAGTGTGAGAAGACAAAATACACTATATATACACCCCTTCAAATTAGTGAATTTGGCGATTTCAGCCACACACGTTGCTGACAGGTGTATACAATTGAGCACACAGCCATGCAATCTCTATAGACAAACATTGGCAGTAGAATGGCCTTACTGAAGAGCTCAATGACTTTCAATGTGGCAGCGTCCTAGGATGCCACCTTTCTAACAAGTCAGTTCGTCAAATTTTTGCCCTGCTAGAGCTTCCCCGGTCAACTATAAGCACTGTTATTGTGAAGTGGAAAGGTTTAGGAGCAACAACGACTCTCAGCCTCGAAGTGACAGGCCACGCAAGCAGAACGGGACCGCTGAGTGCTGAAGTGCATAGCGAGTAAAAATCATCTGTCCTCGGTTGCAACACTCACTGCTGAGTTCAAAACTGCCTCTTGGAGCATCGTCAACACAAGAACTGTTCGTTTGGAGCTAATGAAATGGGTTTCCATGGCCGAGCAGCCACACACAAGCCTAGGATCACCATGCGCAATGCTAAGCGTCGGCTGGAGTGGTGTAAAGCTCACAGCTATTGGACTCTGGAGCAGTGGAAACGCATTCTCTAGAGTGATGAATCATGCTTCACCATCTGGCAGTCTGACGGACAAATCTGGGTTTGGCAGATGCCAGGAGAATGCTTCCTGCCCCAATGTATAGTGCCAACTGTAAAGTTTGGTGGAGGAGGAATAATGATCTGGGGCTGTTTTTTATGGTTCGGGCTAGGCCCCTTAGATCCAGTGAAGGGAAGTCTTAACGCTACAGCATACAATGACATTCTAGACAATTCTGTGCTTCCAACTTTGTGGCAACAGTTTGGGAAGGCCATTTCCTGTTACAGGATGACAATGTCCCTGTGCAAGCCAGGCCTAATAAGCAAACATCAGTGCCCGACCTCACTAATGCTCATGGCTGAATGGAAGCAAGCACCCGCAGCAATGTTCCAACATCTAGTGGAAAACCAGAAGAGTGGAGACTGTTATAGCAGCAAAGGGGGGACCAAATCCATATTAATACCCATTATTTTGGAATGATGATGTTCGACAAGCAGGTGTCCACATACTTTTGGTCATGTAATGTATTTGGTGAGAATCACAACATACAATAACAGCCTACATTGGGTGTACAATTTTCAATTAGAGCATAATTTAATCTGCAGTTATTCTTATGCTATTTATTCTGTTACCAATAATATTTATGTTAATAGTATCTTCTGATTACAATTATTATGTCTCATCTTTTAACTAAATGCAATCTATTAGCTTCCAAAATTGAAGTAGGTATATCTAGCTGTCCAATAACACATTCTTATGAAATGGTTTGTCCCAGAGTGCATTTATTGAATGTTGGGAAAAGATCTTTGTTTCTTTATAAACATAGCAATGTGAATGTAAAGAGGACTCAGACCACGAAATGGGTGAAGTAACATCACTGTGAGGTCTAACTCTATGGGATAAAGACTAACTCACCTTTCCTACAGCTGGCAGGCTGTATTCTTAAAACGCGTCATAGGATAGATAGATAGATAGGTACTTTATTGATCCCCCGGGGGGGAAATTTCATTATCAAGCAGCTACAACAAAACACAGGGCAGGTGCAAAATGCCACAACGAAAGTACACAAAAGACAGATACACGGTACATGATACATAGAGCGGCAGTATGAAAAAGTATAGAAATACAGGATATCTGGAGTGCAAAAAAAAGCTATAAAAGGACATTGCATAGTATGAGTGGTTGGCTGAATATGTACACTATACATTGGTGGATGTTGGATGGTTAACTATACTATACAGGTTGATGGCAGAGAAATACTTCAGTAGCTAATGCGTATGATATGAGCGAGGGTAATAATAGTTTACTTAATAGACAGACTGGGTAAATGAACAGGTAAGTGAAAATTTTGCATGGTTAAATTAGCTGTACAGTTAGGTATACAGTTATATTTACAGATAAGTGAATACTTGCATGTTTACACAAACTGTACAGGTAAATGACAGGAAGAGATACTTTAATAGCTAAATGTGTGTATGATATCATTGGGGTAATAATAGTAATTCCCTTAAAATACAGTCCTTAGTGCGCAGGGTTTAATTACAGACAACTGCACTTATTGCACATTTGATATACTAAAAGCAATGAGAAAAGGTGCAACTGGCAGGATACTAATACTAATATGCATGGCAGAGGCATCTATGAACACTATGAAAGTAATCACAAACAGGGAAGATGTGGAGTCCTTTGTCTTACCTTTTTGACTGTCAGCCAATCCTCATCGAGCAAATCACCCTCGATTTCACTGTTAGAGAAGAGCATGATGTAAAGCATGATGTAAAGCAAGGCAAGTCAGTGTATCCAATTTTACAATGCTAGGTATTGGTCTCTATGCAGCTAGTCTAGACAGGATCATTCACTGAAGCCTAAATTCACATGAGCAAGGCCGGCTAATAGGCTAAATTGTGCACCAATAAAACTACATGTTTACGATAAGCAGATGCCAACGTTCCACAATATTTACAAAGTCTCTGCAAGAGAAAAAAAAAGTATATTTTAGGCCTATATTTTCTTCACAGGTTATGGGCTTCATAGTTAAGACTAAGGAACTAATATTAGGCTTGGGTGGTACACTATATATACACTGTATACCAGAGTATTTGGAAATAGCCACAGGATGGTTTTTCAATACAGTCAATAACGTTGAAACTGTTTATTTGAATTATAAATTTTTTTAGCAATGTGAATATTTGTAGCTACTTTTTAAGTAAATACCTGCAGTCAACGTGTGCAATATGTCAGGAGATAAAGATCTCACTCTTAATTTCACTTGTCACATATTTTATTATGAAACTTACCGGTAGTCCCCAGTCAGGTGGTGTTTGTTTACAAGCACAGAACGACGAGAGACCAGAGCCTTGTGAGTCACTCACTGTTGTGAAGTCAGGTGATCTTGTTACAGAATAGAATTCACAACTAAATGTTTGCCAGCTAGATATATTATAACTATTAAGTTAACTGTCTAAAATGTGCTAAATGCTCTGGAGTTGTGCATTTGGTTTGCTAATTTAGTAGATAGCTAGGTGGTTAACTTCAGCCCAAAATCGGATCAAGAGCCTTGCAGACTAATATTTGTTTTGTGCGTGCAGCAAACTGAGTACCATTTTTATGTTACTTTTATAACTTTATGAGCTGGGATGTCTGTCATGCAAATACTTTAAGTCAGAAACTATAAAATGTGCTCGTTAGCATTTAGTTAGCATTCTCTATGGGATTGCACATGTACTTGTTAGCATTGCTAATCTTCGGATTACAATAGAGTCCTGTGCCGTTATTATTGAATATCCCAGTATGGCACAAGGTCGGTATGAAAGTATGACAATCTGGATACGGCCCAAGCCTAACTAATATAGCCTAATATCAGAGGAAAATCCTAAAACTGCCTGCAGTAAAGGGAAAAGAAGGCATGTAAAACATAGGCTAAAAATTCTAACATTCCCTGTGACAGACAGGCATGTTACACCAAGCAGCAGATATACCTGTCTAAATCATCATCTTCGCCTCTCCTCCTGCGTGATCTCTCTGCACCTGGCTTATCATAATCTTCAAAGTCCTCATCTGAAATCAAAAAGACAAGGCTCTTAATTATGTTTGCTGTCAGTGTCTTCAACACCAGTCCTTGAGGGTCACAAAGTTTGCACATCGTTGCTTTCTAATTGCAAAATTAAAACATGGGAAACCAGGTGTGAAGACTCTCTGGTCAGTCAATAACATGAATTGATCAAATGAGTCCAGCAATTGAGGGGATTCGATTAATCTGGCCGGGCACCCTCTTGCACCGGGTGAAAGTTGAATGCATTTGTTTTGGAAACCCGGCTAAGTCCAGGGCAAGGGCAAGGTGGCCTGTTCAAAGCCCACTGCTATGTTGAAAAAAATTAATGAATAAGGGGGAGGTACTTTTCTTTTTTTCCCTTTTAAGAACAAATTCTTATTTACAATGATGGCCTACCCCGGCCTCCCCAAACCCGGACAACGCTGGGCAAATTGTGCGCCGCCCTACGTAATTAAGCACGTGGAGTAATGAGTAGGATTCTATGTTCACATGCAAAAGTGATTGCTTTTGATAAAAACGATTGATCTGCCTTCCCAAGGAAAACTAGTTTTAAAATTCAAACATATCATTTATGGAAAAGAGATGCATCTGGACTAGGCACCATGCTGCCTTGTTGACAACATGACCAAGCGGTAAAGATTACGGTTTGATTTGAAAAGGGCGCTCCTCCTTCACCGCTTTGCCCATTCACAGGCCATAGACAGGTGCCCTGCGGCTCAGCATAATCATATCCGCCCACTGATAACCCTAGTTGTTTCATTGGTCAGCGAGTTCCCCTGCTCAGACGTTGCATGCATTATCCAATGGTCGCGTGCCACGTCATTGGCGGTGCAGTCGTGGCACCAGGTCCTTTTAAAACTGGCAACTCAGAACTCGGAAATCTCTGATATCAGTGTTCCGACATCAGTGCGTTCAAGACATCTGGGAACTCTGGGGGAAAAAAGAGCTCTGACTGGGAAAAATAGTTTTGAACGGTCATCCAACTTGAACTTTGGCCTCTTTCTAGAGCTCCAAATATCCGACCAGAAGATCACTGACGTCATGATTTGACCATGATCTTTTATTTATTTTTATTTAACTAGGCAAGTCAGTTAAGAACAAATTCTTATTTACAATGACAGCCTACCTACAGGGACAACCATAGTAGTACAACTCCCCTGGAGCAAATTAGGGTTAAGTGCCTTGCTTAAGGACACATCGACAGGTTTTTCACCTTGTTTGAATATATATTTTTTTAAATAGTTTTCCTTGGGAAGGCAGATCAAATGATTTTATCAAAAGCAATCACTTTTGCATGTGAACACAGAATCCTACTCATTACTCCACGTGCTTAATTACATAGGACAGTGCACAATTTCCTGGCCCAACGCTCTGACCACTAGGTTACCTGCCGCCCCAACGCTCTGACCTCGTATTTTTCCGACTTCCCAGTTGTCTTGAACGCACCATAAGACAACTGGGACCTAAAAAAAAACAAGGTCAAATCATCTACATCAGTGATCTTCAGGTCGGAAATTTTGAGATCTAGAAAGATGCCAGTTTCCGAGTTGGATGACCGTTCAAAACTATTTTTCCCCGGAGTTCCCACTTGTCTTGAACGCACTGAAGTCAGTCAGAGATCCCTTTTGTTTTGAACACTGCATAGCCAATAACATATGGGTCACGTTCCCCTGCTCAGACGTTGCATGAATCAACCAATGGTTGCGTGCCACGTCAGACTGTCATCGACTGACAGATTTCTATAACATAAAACAACTGCGAACTCGGAAATCTCCGACTTCAGTTTATTCAAAACAACTGGAAACTCGAATAAAACGAGCTCCGACTGGGAAAAATCGGTTTCAACGGTCATCCAACTAGGAATTCCAACTCGGGACCTCGTATTTTTTCGATTTCCCATTTGTTTTAAACGCGGCAATAAAATACCTATCCTGGCGTAAAATCCGCCCAATGAAATAATGAATGACTAATGATGATTATGTTAGTTAGCAAGCTACGGAAGTGTACTAACATCAAATGTTTATTTGAATAGTTCAAAATAAGTTACTGTAAGAAACCATTTTAGCGGTAACATTAACCAGCCAGCGGAGCCAGCGTCATACAGTTAGCTAACGTTACCTACCGTTAGCATTTATTTGAATCGGAGAATATAGCTATATATGTAACTTCTACAGTTATGCATCTAGTTATCACAGTGGCAAGTTAACTTGCAATGACGTCGTTATCAAAACAACCACAAAACATGGCGCAGCGAACTAGCTTTCTAGCAAACTCGCTATCTAGGCATGGTTCAATATTTACGTTAGCTGACTTGCTTACTGTGGTGGGCTTTACACTTGGTTATAATGGCTTCAAATATCAGCACGCTAGACAACACCGTAACATGCACCTTCGAACTTTTGACCAACACACTCACTACACAGCATGTATCGTGATGTAGTTAGCTATTAGACCTGTTTATGTCAATTATTTATATTAGGCCAATGATGAGGCCTGACTCTTGCAACCTGGTTAGCAAGCCCAAAGTCTACCAAAATAATGATGCTTAACATACCTCGGGGGCTGGCCGCCATTACGCAATAATGTTTCCTCAGTGTAAATGAAATTCTATATAATTGCAGAATACATTGAAATGTTTACTCTTTTGTGTTTAAATCAAGCTAATGCTACAGCTAACGTTGTTTACCACCGTCGGCAGAGAATCAGAACATAAACATGGCTGAGCGAATGAGCTCTAGTGCATTCTGGGAAAGCATAAATCCTTCCCTAAAACCTGATCCGACGTCAGATTATTTTACCTAGTATTTATCGAATCAATGTTGGATGTATGATGATAAACTGATCCCAGATCTGCTCTTTTGGTCAACTTCTCTGCGGTTCATAAGACCCAACAACAAGTATGCATGAGATCTAATTACATTTTTACGTATTGCATGGAACCAGTGGTGTAAAGTAACTGAGTAAAAATACTTTGGAGTACTATTTAATTCGTTTTTGGGGGGTATCTGTACTGTACTATTTGCTGTACTACTGTACTTTTACTTCACTTATGAGAACAAGTGGTCATCCATACTGCCTCTGATCTTGTGGACTCACTTAATACAAATGCTTTGTTGGTAAATTATGTCTGAGTATTGTAGTGTGCCCATGGGTATCCATAAAAAAAATATAAACATTGTGCTTTCTGGTTTGCTTAATAGAAGGAATTAGAAATTATAGCATTTTCTTTTACTTTTGATACTTAAGTATATTTAAACCAGGTTTTAGACTTTTACTCAAGTTGTATTCTACTAGGTGACATTCACTTTTACTTGAGTAATTTTCTAGATATCTTTACTTTTACTCAAGTAGTATGAATTGGGTACTTTTTCCACCACTGCATAAAACTATGAAAGTATACATATTTTTTCAATAAGAGTAGGCGATAACATGAAATATAGAATACATAGCTATACAATATCAGTCATTTGTCACACATACTGGCCCAATTCATCCCATTCTTCATAGAGACCATACTCTGGAATTGTGACTTAGGATAGGAAACGGACGATGCTTATCAGTCTCACTGGCAGCTATAGGAAATAAGAGAGGGGAAATGTCACCAAAATCATTTGTGGAGAATGGGTGTGTCACAATGATGTCACAGTGGATTGTGAATATCCTTAACAAAGTTCCTTGGGAATAACTTGAGGTTATCAATCACTCTCAGATCTATTATTTAGGCCAGAAACTGACTGGTGTAAACATAACCAATGTAAATCTTTTGTATTCTACTTGATGTTTTAGATCAACAAATGCATATTTACATTTAGGCCTAGTCATTATGCAATTCCAGAACTGGAGTTAATCTTATTAAAGTTATTCAAGTCACTCCTTTGATTTTGTTTTTTTCGAGAGGGGACCAAAGCCTTTCCAGTTAACGTAACAAAGGTTTTGACATAGCATTCTTTTTATCTGGTATCCATTCTAAAGTCTGGAATCCAAGCAGTTGTCTCTCAGACTCTACAGCCAGACTTTGGAGCTACTGATAAAGTCTAACCCCCAAATTCCTCTAGGGCTGACAAACGTCAACAAAGACCCCTAGAGACACCAAAGAGAGGTGAGCAGTGAAGTGAAGCCTCATTGTATTGGCTCATTATGGGATCCTGCAGTGAGGAAGAAGCCATTTTGTTGCACCACAAGGTCAATATGTGAAAGCCAGAGCGATGGAGGGGATCAGCCATGAGATTTTTAATTTCAGAAGGTGTAAAGGGACTTTCCTGGTAACTGACAGTCTGTGAATTCTAATGGACTGTGGGGATTGGGAGGATAAGATGTTGAGCTGGTGAATATTTTCCTGGTTTCTTGTGGAGTGGTGTATTGATAAAATATACAATATTTTCCCTATTTCTCAATGACTATGTCATTTTCCTTAGCCTGGCATGCCATTTATTTTGATGTTTGGAAGGTAGGCTTACCTTCTGACACACATTGTTGGACAACATGTCGCCAATAGTGTCTGTAAATAAAGTCTGTATGCATCCATAAAATCCTCAAGCAGTGAACAATTGAAATTTTGAGGGTTGTTATCAAGGATAGAGTTGCTATCAAGGATTGGCTTGTTATACAGTAAATAAGGAAATAACTGTCAGGGTGTCCAATGAACACAGAACAGTCTCTTTCGTAAGAATTTTGGGGTTATTTCCAATAATAAGTTCTGAGGACAGCTGTCACATTCTATTACGGTGCCCTGAATGATTCTGTGCCCTTTTCCAGCGGTTTTCCATTACAAAGCAATTTAAAGGGTGGAAAGCCTGAGGCGACAAGAATTTATACTCTTCAATTAACTGACAAAAGTTCTTCCCACAACAAGCCTGCCCATATGCCTTGTGTAGACCCACTTGACAAAGCCTCAACCTCATCTTGTTTGTTTTTGTATATAAGCCATTTGTATGTACAGAGAACTAATCATTGTCAAAATAATAAAAACCATCCTGTGAAAGTCCAATAGCATTGCAAAGAAACATGTAAATGAAAGGATTCATTGTAACAGAACATTCCTCTATTAAGTTGTGTGGGATAACACACACACACACACACACACACACACACACACACACACACACACACACACACACACACACACACACACACACACACACACACACACACACACACACACACACACACACACACACACACACACACACACACACACACACACACACACACACACACACACACAAGCCCTCTAATATAAAAAGCATACAGTAGGACCTATCTATACCATAGAAAGATAATCTAATTATAATTCTGTGATCTACACACTGTCTACTCTGATCCCCTGAAAAATACAATCAAATTGTAATGTAGGCCTACGTGACAGGATAGGACCTGTTTATCAGGGGACCCTAAGTTGTGATGAACATATAAAAGTGTATAAAAGCACCCCTTAGACTTGTGGAAGGTGAGAGCTTTTGTCCCTCAAGGTCATGTGTAGTCTGTGCTGTGCAAGTGTATTTCACTGAGAGTTTAGCTGTTGGGGGTCAGCAACTACTGAAAACTAAAAGCACTGCAGCCTAGTACTGTAGGAAGTGAGAGACTTCCAGTGAAAGTAACAGATCTAAGCAATGATGATGTATACAGTGAGTGGACAAAACATTAGGAACATTTTGAGTTGCATTGAGTTGAATTATTTGATTTAGTTAAATACATTTTAAATAAAAAAATATATATATTTAAAAAAAATAGCCTCAATTCGCCAAGGTGTCAAAAGCTTTCCACACGGGTGATGGCCCATGTTGACTCTAATGCTTCCCACAGTTGTGTCAAGCTGGCTGGATGTCCTTTGGGTGGTGGAACATTCTTGATACACACAGGAAACTGTTGAGCGTGAAAACCCCAGCAGCGTTGCAGTTCATGACACACTGAAACCGGTATGCCTGGCACCTACTACCATACTCAGTTCAAAAGCACTTCAATAGTTTGTCCCCACTTGCTTCAAGATGTTCACCGTTGTTCCTGTACCCAATAAAGCAAATGAACTGAACTAAATGACTACTAAGTAGCACTCACTTCTGTCATCATGAAATGCTTAGAGAGGCTAGTTAAGGATCATATCCCCTCCACCTTACCTGACACCCTAGACCCACTTCAATTTGCATACCGCCCCAATAGATCCACAGACGATGCAATCGCCTGGTACAGCAACTGCACAGCCCGCAACTGCAGGGCTCTCCAGAGGGTGGTGTGGTCTGCCCAACACATCACCACGGGCACACTTCCCGCCCTCCAGGACACCTACAGCAGTCGATGTCACAGGAAGGCCAAAAAGATCTTCAAGGACATCAACCACCCAAGCCACGGTCTGTTCATCATCCAGAAGTCGAGGTCAGTACAGGTGCATCAAAGCTGGGACCAAGAGACTGAAAAACAGCTTCTATCTCAAGGCTGTCAGACTGTTAAATAGCCCTCACTAGCCGGCCTCCACCCAGTACCCTGCCCTGAACTTAGTCACTGTCACTAGTCGGCTACCACCCGGTTACTCAATCCTGCATGTTAGAGGCTGCTGCCATATATACATAGACATGGAATCATTGGTCACTTTAAAAATGGAACACTGGTCACTTTAATAATGTTTACTGTTGTACTAATTTCATATGTATATACTGTATTCTACTGTATTCTAGTCAAAGCCACCCTTACATTGCTAGTCTTAATATTTATGTATTTCTTAATTCCAATCTTTTACTTTAGATTTAGATAGATAGATAGATAGATAGATAGATAGATAGATAGATAGATAGATAGATAGATAGATAGATAGATAGATAGATAGATAGATAGATAGATAGATAGATAGATAGATAGATAGATAGATAGATAGATAGATAGATAGATAGATAGATAGGTACTTTATTGATCCCCCGGGGGGGAGATTTCATTCAATTTCATTTCATTTGTGTGTATTGTTGTGATTGGTTAGATACTATTGCACTGTTGGAGCTAGGAACACAATTGACTGTACGTTTGTTTATTTCCCATGTGTAACTCTGTGTTGTTGTTTTTGTCGCACTGCTTTGCTTTGTCTTGGTCAGGTCACAGTTGTAAATGAGAACTTGTTCTCAACTGACCTACATGGTTAAATAAAGGTGAAATAAAAAATTAATAAAAATAAAGAAGCATTTCGTTACACCTACAATAACACCTGCTAAATATGTGTATGCGACCAATAAAATCGGATTTGATTTTGATTTGTCCACTCACCCTCTGAATGGCACACATACACAATCATTTGTCTCAATTGTTTCAAAGCTTAAAAATCCTTCCTTAACCTGTCTCCCCCTTCATCTACACTGATTGAAGTGGATTTAACGAGTGACATAAATAAGGGATCATAGCTTTCACCTGGTCAGTCTATGTCATGGAATGTTTTGTACACTCAGTGTATAAACCCTGGATTGCTGATGCTATGTATTGGCCAATGAGAGGTTTTAAAGTCACTAGTCAGCCATATTGGTAGTCCTCAGAAGGAGCAGTCCTCCATAGGAATTAACGCAATTCTATATTCAAATTACAATCTAGGACAAAATTACATGTATTTAAGTATTTTTTATTGTTGTAGTGGGGACAGTAAGATTAGTACTGTATAAAAATATCTACTTTAAGGAAAGTGTTTTCATATTTATTTTTATGTTTACCTCACATAATTTAATTTAAAAGTATACATTAAGGTGTCTGTAATAGAATCTACATGCCAAAAACATATACAGTCGTATGAAAAAGTTTGGGCACCCCTGACAATTTCCATGATTTCCATTTATAAATAATTTGGTGTTTGGATCAGCAATTTCATTTTGATCTATCAAATAACTGATGGACACAGTAATATTTCAGTAGTGAAATGAGGTTTATTGGATTAACAGAAAGTGTGCAATATGCATCAAAACGAAATTAGACAGGTGCATACATTTGGGCACCCCAACAGAAAAATCACATCAATATTTAGTAGAGCCTCCTTTTGCTAAAATAACAGCCTCTAGATGCTTCCTATAGCCTCTAATGAGTGTCTGGATTCTGGATGAAGGTATTTTGGACCATTCCTCCTTACAAAACATCTCCAATTCAGTTAGGTTTGATGGTTGCCGAGCATGGACAGCCCGCTTCAAATCATCCCACAGATTCTCAATGATATTCAGGTCTGGGGACTGGGATGGCCATTCCAGAACATTGTACTTGTTCCTCTGCATAAATGCCCGGGTAGATTTTGAGCAGTGTTTTGGGTCGTTGTCTTGTTGAAATATCCAGCCCCGGCGTAACTTCAACTTTGTGACTGATTCTTCAACATTATTCCCAAGAATCTGCTGATATTGAGTGGAATCCATGCGACCCTCAACTTTAACAAGATTCCCAGTACCGGCACTGGCCACACAGCCCCACAGCATGATGGAACCCCCACCAAATGTTACTGTGGGTAGCAAGTGTTTTTCTTGGAACGCTGTGTTCTTTTGCCGCCATGCATAACGCCCATTGTTATGACCAAATAACTAAATCTTTGTTTCATCAGTCCACAGCACCTTATTCCAAAATGAACCTGGCTTGTCCAAATGTGCATTTGTGGCGTGTGTGCAGAAAAGGCTTCTTCCGCATTACTCTCCCATACAGCTTCTCCTTGTGCAAAGTGCGCTGAATTGTTGAACGATGCACAGTGACACCATCTGCAGCAAGATGATGTTGTAGGTCTTTGGAGGTGGTCTGTGGGCTGTTTTTGACCGTTCTCACCATCCTTCGCCTTTGCCTCTCCGTTATTTTCCGTGGCCTGCCACTTCTGGCCTTAACAAGAACTGTGCCTGTGGTCTTCCATTTCCTCACTATGTTCCTCACAGTGGACACTGACAGCTTACATCTCTGTGATAGCTTTTTGTAGCCTTCCCCTAAACCATAATGTTGAAGAATCTTTGTTTTCAGGTCATTTGAGAGTTGTTTTGAGGCCCCCATGTTGCCACTCTTCAGAGGAGAGTCAAAGAGAACAACAACTTGCAATTGGCCACCTTAAATACATTTTTGTATGATTGGATGCACTTGTCTATGAAGTTCAAGGCTTAATGAGCTCACCAAACCAATTGTGTGTTCCAATTAATCAGTGCTAAGTAGTTACAGGTATTCAAATCAACAGAATGACAAGGGTGCCCAAATTTTTGCATAGCCTATTTTTCACATCTGACTTAATATTGCTACACTAAAAATCTTTGTCTGGACAATACCCCAGTACTCAGCTTTTATTAGAAAATGAATGGCATGCCACTGTGATCATTTTCTGTGACGACAGAGTAAATGATTATGCAGCCTCAGAGGGGTGCCCAAACTTTTTCATACGACTGTATAGACATTAAAGCTGGGATACGTGAAATGTGAAATAGCGCCAATGGTCGACCCAGGCGCATTTGTTATTGTTTTAGTTTTGTTTTTTAAAAGGAGGAGCTAAGCATCCAGCAATGTAATAAAACAAAGTCGTAGTACATACTCTGCTGTTCTATCGCGTGTGCAATGATGTCAGCGGGAATAAAACTGTGTTAGTTGTTTCAAGTAACGACTTTGTTATTGTAATATCGCAAACGGAATTGGCAATTTCACCACAACGGATTCCAACTTTAATAAATGCATTTCTATAGCTTCCAAACAATGGTAGGGGAGTACCAAAATGGAGGCACATACGCATCAAAATAGCGCCACCCTGTCAGTCATCTAGTGTACATATAAATCATTGGATCTAAGTAATTTGTGTCAATGTGTTTTACTGTGAACCTGTTTCTCTTTCAAACAAGCAAACCTTGATTTTTTATGTCCGACTTTGACTGTTTCCCTATGAATGGGCCTTGAACCTGTGACTTTGAATATATGTTACTTACACATTGGGCCACACATTTCACAAAACCATCACAGCATCAGGCAATTAATTGTTAGAAGCCAAACAGCTTCTACAAACACAGAAACAAATCAAATCAATATGTCAGGTTCAGGATGTCCCGGGACACCCTCTATTGGGATTGTCAAGAATAAAATGTGTGAAAGTATGTTACAAAATTCATAACTGTTTTGAAACAATTGGTCTGTCATCTGAATTATTGCATATAACATTTGCAATGTGCCTACATAACCAGTTGTGGATTCATTCTGTATAGGTGCACTACATTGACAAATCTACAAGACACTTTATTTCACAAAAGATGGGCTAAGTGCTTTGACTGTTTTCTCATTCATGCTATTTCCAAGTTCCCTGAATATTTATTAATTTCCACCCCCAGCATGCGGGCACCAGGATTATCACTATGGCCTTTTGTCATTGGATGCCAGGTTCAAATTCACAATGCCATTGGCTCTCTGGCTGTCAGTCTGAAATGTTGTTGATTTTTGCGCGGGTCGTGAACGCGCAACACAGACAGGCACGTAACTGCTCTGAGACTGTCTGGAGTCTGTCTGAAACTGATAAAATTGGAGATGGAGTTAAGGCTCTAGCTATGTAAATTGATAACAAATTATGAATTCGAAATGGGAATTTAGTCACTCAACAATGCTAGCGATTGAATTACGACGCAACACAAATCAGTATTTAGGCTCACGCTTTGAAAGTTTTTTCAATGTTTAACATCAGACATTTCATTATGCACAGGTAAGACTACCGTCTGTAGAGAGCGATATTATTCTATACAAGCTGACTCAATGCTGTCATTCATTGCTGTTAAAAAGGTATATGTTATTATGATAAATCATTGGAAATGTGTTATTGTAACATAAAAGTAGGCAACATTACATGCTGTTAAATTGACGTCATTGCTGTTAATTCGTTGATATAGCGCTGCATGCGTTATATGATGTGAATGATGCTCTGTACAGACATACGCAATTGTCACTCATTCTTCTTCCTGGAGCCTACTTTGTGAAGATGCGCAGGCGACGCACCTTTGCTCACGTGAATACCGTTATTCGTAACCCTTTGAGCACCTCACGAGAGTGGCGCGTACCTGTTGAGCATCTTATGATGATGATTATGATAGCCTTTTTGAAAATGTTATCAGGGTGATATACCCTAATGTTACGCCAAACTAGCATATTAGTCATTTGTTGTTTTAGGATGTACAACTTTTAATTAATTTGAATTAATTTCGTGTAGCTGCACTGAGCGTGTGCATATGACCACAAGATCCGTTGCTGGCACGTAGAAAATGTATTTACACTTAGGCACATTTGTTTTCTAGTGTGCTCTTACCACGCAGGTATGCTCTTCTTCGGTCCTGAAAAGAAGTCTATCAGGTGAAGTTTAAGCGTAATGGGGCATTTCAATGGAGCAATTATTTGAAAGGTTGGTTCTGGTAGAAAAGTAAATAAGAGGTATTGTAAAAATGGCGTCTACTTGTTTAGATTAGGCAGGGATAGCGTGTATCCCAAAAAGTTAATTATAACTATTGCTCAAAGAGATCTTAGTCATGAATTGGAAGTTGGAACTGTGTCAAAACATGAGAAACACTTTATTCACACAGTCAAAGTATATAGGCCACAAGTTGTTACTTCAGGTAGGGAGGGCCATGTAACCCTGAAGATTAACCAAAACATCACAAGTCTCATGCAGTAGGTTTATTAGCCTTTTAGTCTACTGCACCTCACAAAGCTGGTTGGTTACTGGTCATTCACTGGATTTGGCATAGGACACTAGAATTACTTGCTTTTTTGTTGAAGAGAAGCCATTCAAAATGGTTGTATAAGACAAAACATAAATTGTGTAGCGTGAAACGTTTACATGGTAGATTTTTCAATTACATGTACAATTCACTTCTAGGAAATGTTCTTTAAATACAAAGGTTCTCTATCCTTTTTTATGTTTGTTGCCTCAGTTAGAGACTCATATTTGCAGGTCAAATAGACATATTTGCTTTGTCTTGTAGTTGTATGAAGGCACTAGTCTGGTCAGGGACAGGGCAAGATGGCGGCTGTTGAAATCTCAAAGCATTGTTATTTTCCATCGCCTATTTATTCTTTGGCTAGTTGATGAACGTGATGAGACAAATCTTGGACAGAATAGTATAACACACTCCGGTTATCCGCGTTAGATAAGATAAATCATAGATTTATTTGGTACCGCTAAATGTAAAGTGAGCTTTTCATAGATTTTTCTGGGCACTGTTATACGATATTTTGCCCACATCACCCCTGTTGTTGATATGCATATGATATGAATTATTCCAGTGTCTGATTTTGTTTCAGCAAAAATACCCATAATATTCAGTCTCATGCCTTTCGTCGTCACATTAAAAGGGAGTGAAAGAGTTCAGAAAATGATCAGGGCAGCCTGGAACATTGAGATCTTGCAGGCACACCCATCACCATTTTTCTCATGGCACAAAATGGCTCATGTCCTTATGGGTTGACATAACTAATGCAAGTAATAGACAAGTCTTGATGCAGACTCTTTGACGTGACAAATGTGGGTAATGGACACAAGATCTCATAGCCTACATTTAATATAAGTAAAAGCTGTATAAAAACCAAAAATGAATGAGTTCTAATGACTAGTTAATGATGTACAGTAGGAGATCTCTAGAGCTCTTCTTTAGATAGGCCTAATCAGAGAGATCCTAATAGATGCAAGGTCTCTTTGGGTGCTGTTCAACGACCCTCTGGGTGCAGTCTGACAGTACATGTTATTTTGGCTCGGTGGCTCTTTGATGTTTATCTGTGACTCTTATCAGTGACCGGCCTGGACAGATCACTTAATTATCACCTGTTAAAGCTTGTTCTGTGTATCTGCTGTCAGACCTTGTCCTCACTGAGCCCTCATCATACTCCTTAATAGTTTTTGAGAGGTTTTAGATTGTTTTCAATGTAGCCTAACTTGGGAAGTGTGCAGCCACGCTTAAACACACTGGCTCCTTTGATCATTGCAGGTGTGTCCCTAACCTGACCTGTAATGGTTGACATGTACGTTATTCCAATTGCAATTGGAGGGAGAAAAACCATGCAAACCGTGCTCATGGTGCTATTAGTCTGTCTGCAAGCATTTTCATGACGGTCCAGTGGAGCTGGTTTAAATTCAAAATCACACAATTTGTGTATGAGGACAATGTAATAAAATAGGCCTCAGTTAAGAAATCCCTGCCATGCTCTTTAATATATATATATATATATATATATATATATATATATATATATATATATATATATATATATATATTCAATTATGACTCTCAAATGTATACATTTTTTTGGTAGCACTTTACTGAAAGCGGACCGGTACATTATGCAGTTATAATGATTAAGAAAATGTCAGTGGCACTTAAAATAGTCTCTGTACTTAATTTCATGTCTCCTATATCCTATGTCAAGCATGGATTATTATTCTGTTTTTCATGTTAGCAGTATATTAAGATGTTTGTTGTCTTTGTTTACAGGGGGCCCTTATGACACCTTGAACCATGTCGATAAACCCCCATGTCTGTAGTGATGACACTTTTCCTTTTCAAGGGTTGATGGTAAGATTCTTGTTGACCTGTTCACTAAAGCACATTTGGGCATGTTGCAAGGAGAGAAGAGCAATGCTAGGAACGCTATAAGGTTTTGGGTAAAGAGAGCAAGTGTTATCGCCTTGGGGGAACATGAGTTTGCTGCACAGACTAATTTGAACAGAAAATGAGTAGTAGCTTGCATCGTCAAATCTGATATGATGCTGAGAAATGGCACATTGCATTCAGCTCTGCAGTCCAATCATTTTCCGCAATCATTTCTAATAAATTCACATTCTTGATCTCTTCATAAGATAATAAAAAAATGTGGATCTGAAATCTGATAACTTTCACCAGAGGCTTTTAGCTGGGAAAAAATACTGACGTATATCGCAGAATCATTTTACTACTCAGCTATTGGTTCACTTTTGCTTGCCTCACTCTAGTGGCTGAAGTCACGATTTATTGTCTAGCATCATGGAAATGCCCAGAGAATGTGGTTCAGCTTGCATGTAAAGCCGTTTGATATTTTATTTCAACATGTCTTGGGGTATCTCTGTGCTCATACAATATATATTACTGTAGGTTAAGTTCGGTCATTTCATCATTTAGCCGTGCACCGCACAACAGCAACACCAGCCAATGCTGCTTTCTAAATGGCTGGTTGTTTTACCTATCCTGACTACGTAATGACGCTGCATTCTGGAAACAGGGCGTTTCCTTTGACATTGGTGTGGCATATTTTTGAATCAAAGGCCAAGGCCTTCGCTGTATTTTAAGGGGCCCCCTGACAGTCTGCCAGATTATGGGCCCACTTGCCTCTTCCCCCATGGCTGCACAAGATCATGACTCTTTGCACAGCTGTACTCTTTGCTGGTCTTAGCTGTTGAAAACTCAAGGCCAGCAGCCTCCATTTTATGCTAGTCGAAGGGGAAAGAGTGCGGTCCAATGTAGCTACTGGAACAGGCTAATTGAAAATGCAGCGCGTATAGGAATCAGGGCGATTTGTACTAAAATACTATATGCAACTGAACAATGTTATACTGTCAGTGAGTGAACCAATACAAGAAGGGGCCCTGAACATGGATTGATTTTTATGGAATTATTGAGAAAAAAAAAAAACGTACAAGGCCGCTCGATTTTAGATTGAGACGGGTAACCATTAACTTTTTATTGGGTATCCCCAATGGTTTCTCGTCAATCTGCATCAAATTTTATCATATTAATTTTTCAGTTTGTCAAATAAAATAAAATTATTGACTGTTCTCGACAGTTACTGTATATTATTTTACATTTGACCGCGGTCCAACATGTCCTATGATAAAACATGTATTGAAATGTATAAAATAGATGTTATTATTATTTATTTCACAATATAAAAATATATATTTAGTTTTCAGGTTAATTTCAACTGGTTATCTGTTGTTTTGTTATGTATTCAAATAAACATTTAACCGTGATAAATACATATAGTGGGAAATATGTAGGCCTATATATTCCCTCATTTCAAAAACATACCAAATCGTGTTATCTTTAGTACAAAATACTATCAGATGGTGCTTCTATAATACATATTTTTTAAATTCAATTACATTGTAGATTTGCAAACAAATGTATTATTCTCTTTTTTGTGAACTTTACACAAATAAGGATACATACCACATTGTATAATATCGACTGATTATTGTAAAATATGATAGAATGTTTATTTGATAGAGAAAGTGTATGTTATGTGACAATTTAATCTTTGTATTGAAATTTTTTTAATAATTTCACGTTATTTGGCTGGTTTTAAAACAAAGGTTACAAAACTATTTTGTACTGTACATAGTTTGAGGTCTAATATTGTATCTTTTAGCTTTCATTTTGTGTAACCCATTGAAATATTTAGTGTGATTGTACACCCATCATTATTGCAAAACTCAAATGGTATATATGGGGATATTATGATTATTCTTTTGCAATAAAGGTGACTTTCAACTAATGTTTCAATACATTTTTATACTATAGTAGACTGGATGTTACATGATGTCACAAATAAACTCACCCCCAGAAGTGGACATTCACAACTAAACCTTTAAACCTATAAGACTATATGGTGTTCATTCGAGTTCATTAGGTTTTGGAATAGTATATTTGACGTTTTATACTTAAATTGCTTGGATTCACATTCACTTGTAATAAGTTTTCAATATACTATTTGTCAACATGCTTTTGAACAATCAATGAATTATCAGGTCTTCAAAAAGATGATCCTCTCTATAAGTGAGAAAAAAATACTATACCAAAGAGAACCCATGAACTGTAAATGTCCTTACATTTAAATGTCTCTTTCTGTCCTGTATTTAGTCTGGTTGAAAGTACTTAACATGTTCCCATATAGTAAAAACTGTAGCTACAAACTCCACGTATGACGAGTGACTTAATCTTTTGAATTGTGTGGCGTAGATGACTGGTGCCTCTTACATTCAATCTCTGAATGCTGGTCTTGGTCTACTGTAAAAAATAAAAGAAAAAATGTTTTGTGATGGCCAAACTGTGTTTCTATATCACATAACACAAGAATGTCTGTCAGTGACGTGTTGAGCTGCCATGCTACTCCCTCGTCACAAAGGTAGAAAGAGTGAAAGAGAACTGTGGGTTTGTGTGTGTGTTGTCGTCTGGAGGGTGGTGTTAGTGGGGGCTTTGAGGGTTGGTGTAGGAGAATCAAGATTTAGCTTAATGTCAGGTTGTCTGCACTACAGTCCTGGATTTTCACTGTTCTCTCAAACTTCTTGACCTTTGGGGTGAGACAAAGCGAAGCCCAATACAGTTGAGTTACATTTTGTGCAGTGAGATTTCTGGGGTACATTGGAGTTTGGAACACAGGGAATTTTTATTAATCTACATTTTCTATTTGGTAATGACCCCAGCAGGCATTAGGGATCATTTCACATTAATGGTTGTGGCTGAAGTATTACATAACAACCAAAAATGTAAAGATCTCCCAAAGTTTTAAACAAGGCTGAGCTTGACTGAGCTTTAGTAAAATTTGTGAAAATATATATTTTTGTACTGTACAAGCATAGGACATAGGATAAAGGCTGCTTAGTTTAAAGTTAATTTGTGATACTCTTTTATTATTATGAATACTCTGAGGTTCTAAGTAAGTTATGACAGGGTTGGCTGTGTAAAAAATACACGAGTATTACCTTCTAGGCAGCTGCGATAGTTGAAAGTGTGTTTGTTTCAATATAAGAAAATGTTTTATTTAGATTAAGATAGCAATCTAGCTACCATTTAGCAGATGATCTAATCCAGAGTGACTTTCAGTTAAGTACAGTCATTTTTACTTTATTGTTGTCGAAAGGTCTATCCATACAGGGCTATGTGTATGAAGAAAAGACGTCCCGTGATCTTATATTAGCATTTGTTTTTGTTTCATGTTCAAATCATCCCAACCTGTATACAATTTATTGCCTAGCTTCAATAGTTACTTTAAAATGACATGAAACGCAAAAAATACTAATATCAGGGATATTTACTTTATTTGAGGGGATGCTAAAAAGTAAGCGTTTGAAGACTGGTCAGGTTAACAAAACCAAAGCAAGGATTGTGGTCTTGTCCATAGACTGCTCACATGGTAAGGAAACCAATATGTATTTTTGTAATTTGAGTGAACAATAACTTTTTAAGGTCTTGATATCTAACACACTTTGTTACTCAATGCTTCTTCTGACATTTAAGGAGACACTGTAAGAGACATTGTTATAAAGACAATGCTGTATCATGTTTGTACAGTACAGTACACATTTCATGCTACTCATCCTTTCAAGTCTGGTATATGTGTACCAGGATCCTGTGCGAACGTCTCAGCCTTAAGGCCTACCTTGACAAGGATTTGCTTCCTCCTCAAATTCTAGAATTGATCAAGCTGTCTTGAAAGTTGTCTGCATGAGCCCCCTGTATGTCTGGGACAGGCAGAACGTTGGTTACTGGGAGGTCATCTACAGTAGGATGGACATGTAGTTCAAAATAAAGTCTAAGGACAAGGTTAAGACAATGATGACGCTATATGTTTATCCGAAATAACATGAATGTCTTGGAGTCATCGAAGGTGCACTTTTGACTAAGTCCATATTTGAAGTGGTGGCAAAGTTGGTCTATTATTTGGGTTGGTGGGGGACAGGAAAGATTAGCGGGACAAAAAAATAAATGCCAATGTAAACATGGAGTAAACAAAAAGGTGCTACCTAGTACCTAAAAGGGTTATTCGGCTGTCCCCATAGAAGAACCCTTTAAAGAACCCTAGTTGGTTCCAGAGTAGAACCCATTTGGTTCGAAGTAGAACAATTTTGGGTGGGTTCCATGTACTGTATGACCCTTTCCACAGAGGTTTCTACATTGAACCCACCCAAAATGGTTCTACTTTTAACCAAATGGGTTCTCCCTGGAACCAAAAACAGTTTTACCTGGAAACAGAAAGGGTTCTCCTATGGGGACAGCCAAAGAACCATTTTGGAACCCTTTTTTCAAACTACTACTACTAATGGAAGTACAGTTTTAAACATATAGTAGGTGAATGGTTCTGTGAGCATGTCAAGTCGACTGTTTGGTTTTTGTTTGCGAGCTGTTTATTTTGAATGATAACTAAGTGAATGGTTTGTTTCAGATGTTGACTGCGGTGCTCAGTCTGAATGCTAAGTGCTTTCCCATGTTCCACTGTTCTAGATGCAGCTGCTGGTTTTAGGATGTGCATACACAGCGTGTTCTTTTCCACCCAACTGCGTAACAATGACAGCTCCAGCAATTTCCCCCGTTTTCATAAGTGTGGGTGAGCAACATCTGACTTCTGACTGCAACTCCTAGCCTTGAAGACTGCCCTTACAGAAAAATCACATTAATTTCACATGATCACATGTGATCTTATGTGACGTTAATGTGACAACATGTAAAAGCAACATGTAAAAAAAAAAAAAAAAAATGAAACTACACGTGAAAACATCTGAGCATGTGTAAACATGGTCTCGTGAAATAAATGTGACAACACGGGGATGCAACATTTCAACATGTGAAACTACAAATGATAACGTTTGAAAGTTTTTCAAATGTGAAAGTGCAGATTTGATTTTCACATGTCTATTTCACGTTGTTTTTGTAAGGGAAGTAATGAAATGGTATGGGGGTTTTATTGTAAATTGTACGCTGTTCAGCTAAAATATTGTAAACATCTGTAATCAATATGATTACATTTGACATGATCACCTAGTACTGACTTTACAATATAACCCCATCTGGGATTTGAACTCACAACCTCTGGATTTGGGGTGCCTTGATCTTTCTGCTGGGCCAAAAAGTCTGTAGCGTTCTCAGAAGGCCCCTACAATGTCATTACCTATAATACATCTCTGCATTTAGCAAAAGAGTTCCCTCATTTTTGTTTGCAGGGCATCACCTGTGAATCCTCGTGAAAAATATCCACATGAAATATCATGTCAGGTGAAGTGTTCCAAAACCACATGATTTCACACGTGAAAGAATGTGATAACGTGAAACTTAATGTGAAATTTCATCACATGTAAAGTGTTCCGAAACCACATGATTTCACATGTGAAATACCATTTTACATGTGAAATACCATTTTACATGTGCGAAACATGTTAACATTTCACATGAAATCATGTGATTTTCCACATGTGAAATCATGTGTTTTCTCTGTAAGGTTGTCCAGATTGAATAGAGTCTTTGTGGCTGGAAACCTTTGTCCAAGGATGGCATCTCATGTTCAACACGTTTTGCTTTCCTATTATGCATCACTTTCATCGTAAGATACAGTATTACACATTCATGCCATGCTGCTGCCCTGATTACTTATTTTCTCCAGTATTCTTGGGATGAATTGACCAATGGTATAGATGGGCATGGGTTGCTTCTATTAATAAAAAAGGGAAGAGTTTAATAAAATTAGAGAAGTGTATTCATATCTGGAGCTGTCGGTTGGCAGAATAATTTAATTGACTGTTTATTTCTCTCTTTCTCTCTCTCTTCTCTCTCTTCCCTCTTTCTCGTTTATCTTAATACCATTTTTGTTGAGTGCTTTTTGTACAACCTGTACTTCTTGACTGACCATTAGTCAGCTGAGGTAATTGAGAGTTCATAAAAAATCTCCCTAAAGGAAATTAAGTACATATAGCCTAGCGTATCACCTGCATAGTTAAGATATCGACCATCCTGGACTATTCCTTCCTGCATGCTTCCTTGTACGCATGGCAGTTTTCATCCTGAGGGTGTGTTAGCGTCTTTTCTTGATTAGAGGCTCATTCTGTTCACCTGGAATACCTGCACTCTCTCTCCTTCAGCACTGTGGCCTTTCATGAATTAAGACGCCCAGGCAGAGTGAAGTTAGAACCAGTCTACCCCGCGGTTCCTCATAGCTACCATGACTAATTAGTAAATCTCACCTCTCTCAAAGGTTAAGGAAATTATTTATTGTACAGGGAGGGTGGGGTTTGGAGGGTAAATACTCACCTAATGTAAACCGTGAAAATCCACATCAGTCAGGAGAACTTTAGGGTGGATTTCATATCTTTCATATATTTGTCTCCACAGAAGTCAAAATGTGCAAAGGGAAAATGCAGTCTCCTGTCACACAATGGTGTGGAAAGGTCAGGCCTAATGAAGTCAGAGGTGTGACCCCTGGTATTCAGTGACGGTGCGCGGGCCCCTGCCCCACCTCACCCCACCAGCCATGTGGGTTAATCCCCATTTAAACCTAATTGATAGGCAACAACACAATCCTTATTCAGGAGGTGTTTTGTCTTCCGCAGCCCAATGTGAGTGTCGGTGACACAAAGTGTGAAAGCGCTAAACCAAATGTGAAATTGATATTTTTCATGTTTGTGTGCTTAAACCCTGCTGTTTTTTTATAGACACTTACAAAGTGCTCAGTGTTCAGTTTGTGTCATCTGAGGCTCTTAGCAGGGCTTACTACCATGACCTCCAGGAACCGTCATTGATCTCAATGGTAAAGTTTGTTTTGACTTGACCTCTTTCATCTACAAAACCATCTTAAGGACGGTTGTACAGCTGTAAACTGTGGGCTAATTACTTACCATTTAAAAATACATTACTCGTTTGCCCCTATCACTTCCATTGATTGTTAGGTAGCGGTGGCTAAAGTTAGCTGACGATTCTAGTGGCTATTTAGAGAACTGAACCATGGATTACAATTTCTCCTGGCCGATAGACTACTTTCATGGTGGTGAATGATTTAACATAAAGTTGTATAATACTAAACCTCCCCTTTAAACAAAGTTTTTAATGAGTTGATGTCTGGGGGAAGCATGAAGCATACCATATTATATTCACTGTAACATAGGCCCTCATTTGTCAAACAATCAGAAGCTCAAACATGAATACATAGTGAATATCATTTTCATGGAATTATCAATATTAACGTGATCTTACTGTATAATAACATTTGTGTCACCTACAGTATGCAAATGTCTGGTGGTAAACATGCTGTGTTCCGTGACATTTGACTGAGCAGTATATTTGGGTGACTGTCTTCTCAAATCAAGGGGCACAATTAAAGATTGGTTTATCAATCAGGAAACAAATATACTGATATAAGCTCATATCAGTAGAATACTACAGTTTGATGAGTCAAATGTGGGGTTTATGTTTGCTCCCCCATTTCAACCATTTTCATAAAACATCACATTTGATCCTCTAGTTTGCCATCTAGTAGCTTTACTCTCCCCCCTTTAAGCATTTTGCATGTTTTTTTTTCAATACGCTCATTGTTAAAGACTTTGGCCACTTTAATTAACTTCAAGACTATGGACAAACAGCGGTGCCATGGAAACCGCAGGCTATGTTTTGGGGTAGCTGTTATGCATGGGCAGCTCGCGTCACACCAGGCTGCAAAGAAGTTTAGCATATTTTAACTGGAAAGCTTCTATCACTGTTTTTATGAGTTATTTTCATCAGAAATTGTGTGTAACAAGAAGAAAAGCCTTCCGTCAATAAAGCCCCAGGTTCTTTTGAATGTTGTTGGGGAAAACAAAAGAGGAGGATAGACTGCCATTTCCACCAGTCTCCTTCAACTAGCACAATTAAGCAGGCTGTTTCAGCAGTGTGCAACAGCACACTTTGGCTGAGAAATGCCAGGTGTCGTGTCTGTTCTTGTTCGTTTCACACGGTGACTCGAGTCCCTCCCTGGAACGCCATTCGCAGGCCTCCGTAGGATTGGAAGTTGTTTTCAGCTTGTTTGTTACCAGAAGTAATGGGGAACCATAAGACCAAATAACACAAGTTATTGCTCAGAAAACGTTCATATGGAACAAACGCTAATTACGAAGCCAAAATGATGTGGCGTGGGACTGTGCTTATATACTCCACTTGACTGCAGACACCTGCCCTATTCATGCCACACTCCCCCAAGTCGTCCCAAAACAGTTGAAGTGAACTGAATCAGTCTCAGGCATCCATCTGTATACCCCACCCTTACCCTGCAGGCAGGCAGGCAGGCAGGCAGGCAGGCAGGCAGGCAGGCAGGCAGGCAGGCAGGCAGGCAGGCAGGCAGGCAGGCAGGCAGGCAGGCAGGCAGGCAGGCAGACAGACAGAAACAATTGAGATGAAATCACAACAGCAATCGCACAATGCCGTTTGGCCTTAATGTATAATTTGCAGAGAAACAAGTAATTAAAAGTGATTACAGTTCAGGATGAACTGATTATCATGGATACATAGTCTTATTGTTTGGCACACGCTCAGTTCTACCTGAAGGATTATTTGAACCATGGAATCTAAATATTGCTTGTGTATAATCTTATCATGGTGCCTGTAGATCCCTGATAATTATAGTTATGTAATTGACATGTTTTCTAAAATGTCCCTCAATGGCTGGATTTTGTTTTCTTTTGCTAGTCATGGACAACAACATTTGATGAGTTCTCTTGGGATAAATTGCAATCTGCAATAATTTTCAGCCTCTGTAACGATACATAGAGACCAGTTTCTGTCCAGTGCCTTTTCAAAGTTGGCAGTCCGTTCCTCCAATGGGAATACAATGGATAAGGTATTGAGGGGCCTCCTCTCTTTGAGGACTGCTGGCCGGTTGAATCCTCTTGTTCTCGCATTGTACCATGTCCGGAGAGATGCCATCCAAATCCCTCACACTGGCCAAGAAAATACATGAGCCTATCATTGTTGAGAAAGGAGCTTTGATGAACATGTTACTATCACCTTCAGATCAACTAGAGATAATTTTGACATAAAAATAATGAACCCTCTCCTTTCTAAACCATTTGACAATTAAAAGTAATTCAAAATGTTGGACTAATTATGAATTGAAATGTGTGTTTATTAACAGATGGCTTAAGACTGTAACTACCAACTGGATATCACGAAATAGGGGAAAAAAGGGGGGAAAAAAACAACAACAAAAAAGTATATATACACTGGGGGCCAAAAGTTTAGAATATTTCTCATTCAAGGGTTTTTCTTTATTTGCACTATTTTTTACATTGTAGAATAAAAGTGAAGAAATCAAAACTATGACATAACACATAAGGATTCATGTAGTAACCAAAAACGTGTTAAACAAATCCAAATATATTTTATATTTGAGATTGCCTTGATGACAGCTTTGCACACTTTTGGCATTATCTCAACCAGCTTCACATGGAATGCTTTTCCATCAGTCTTGAAGGAGTTCCCACATATGCTGAGCACTTGTTGGCTGCTTTTCCTTCACTGCGGTCCGACTCATCCCAAACCATCTAAATTTGGTTGAGGTAGTAACCAAAAATCTCAAATTTGGACTCCAGACCAAAGGACAAATTTCCACCGGTCTAATGTCCATTGCTCGTGTTTCTTGTCTGTTCTTCTTATTGGTGTCCTTTAGTAGTGGTTTCTTTGCAGCAATTTGACCATGGAGGCCTGATTCACACAGTCTCCTCTGAACAGTTGATGTTGACATGTGTCTGTTACTTGAACTCTGTGAAGCATTTATTTGGGCTGCAATCTGAGGCTGGTAACTCTAATGAACTTATCCTCTGCAGCAGAGGTATTTCTGGGTCTTCCATTCCTGTGGCGGTCCTCATGAAGTTGGTTGAGAGAATGCCATGAGTGTGCAAACCTGTCATCAAGGCAAAGGGTGGCTACGTTGAATCTCAAATATAAAATATATTTTTATTTGTTTAACACTTTTTTGGTTACTTCATGATTCCATATGTGTTATGTCATAGTTTTGATGTCTTCACTATTATTCTACAATGTAAAGAATAGTGCAAATAAAGAAAAACCCTTGAATGAGTAATATTTCAAACCTTTGGCCCCCAGTGTATATATAATAAAAACTAAAAATGTACAAATATAACATTGCGATTTTTGTTGTTTTCTGCGGTTATGTAGCAAAAATCCATATTCAACATGGTTATAGCCCATCTGACAGAGCACTACCCATTGACTTGATTTGCAGATGCAGATTGGGTCCCAATCTCTAGGCTGAATGTGTGAGGCTTTACTGTATGTTTGCTTATCTGTCCAGCCATCCCATCTATTCAAATAGCATCCCTTTAATTAAAGGGAGGCGCGGCACGCCAGGCTTATTCTCTTCCTGGGACCTTTTCTCTTATTTTTGGGACCAGATGGTGGAGGGGCACCGAAGCTCCCCTTTTGTTTGGACGGCCCCTGTGAAAAGAGCCTCTCCTCCCTAATGTAATCAGTGGCACCGGAAGGGTCCATTCTGGACTGTGAAAGGAGACAATTGGGTCTGGACACGTCCAGATTACAGAAACGCAGAGTTCATCTCCCGACCCTGCCCCCTTTGACCAGGGCTATGGCACGGAGGAGCATCAGCTTTGATCAGTGGAGGGTGGAGGGCGCTGATCCGACCTGCCCTCTTTACCCTGTACTTGGCTGCTGCTGACACCATCTTCCGGAAAGAGCCAGGGGGATTGGCCTGGGGTGGGGGGGCACCATGACCTGTCTAGACACTGTCACATGTTGCTGTGGTGTTGCCAAGGGGAAATTATGAACTCTGACCTTAAATGTAGTTGGTTAAGAGTCACTCTGGTCATCTAAAGCAATGGTTGGTTGGGGGGGGGGTGAGGATGTGACCCACATAATACACAGTCTTCTGGAAAGGATCACTAGCTTGAATGCATTGACTAAAGTTTCATTTAACTTGTATTTTTTTATTACATTTGTTTTTTGTTAACTCTGAACAAGAACAGCTACAAAACATTGGCATGGCACATACGTGGCACTAACTGCTCTGACAAGCAAATACATGTCTTTATTTAATTTGTTTGTAAGCAGGTTATACCTGTTCACTTTAGGATGTTTGTGGAAGCATGATTGTCTTTATGTTGTATGGTGACCCAGCATTGCAGATGATCTACATGGGAGCAGGTTTTCTGGATTTTCAGTATTTTACAGTTGGACATCTAATTTCGTAAAGTTTTCAGTAAGTAATCATTCAAATGTTTTTGCGATAAATGCATTCCTTTAGTTATTTGTAAAATAACCCAACATACTTTTATTTTAGTATTTGAGTAATTTGTGAAGTTTTTCATACATTTGATGTACTAAGTAATACAAGGTAATATAATATATTTATAAAAAATGACCAAAGCTTGAACAAAGCTTCTTAATAAACTCAAAGGCTTATCATTGTTTTTGTGCAAATTGAAAAGCCGTGTAACTATACCTTGTATGAAATATTGCTAGGCCACTTCTATTCTTGTGTTGAGGGATGTAAACTGCTGTATCATTTCAAGAGATATATCCATTTGGTCTGTTGACAGTTCTGACAGCTTAGCCACCCAGTTGAATATATGAGAACATAATTGATAAAATCTAGTCAAATAATTAAGTTATTACAATATATTTGTTGATTAAATGTATAATAGAAATGGTCACAAAACGTGTCTACGTAGTTTGTCTACTTTTGTTGTTCCTTGCGTATTTAGGCCTTCTACGCACATTTTTTCCAATATCCAAGAAGGAAAACTCATTGTATCATTAGCATATTACAATTAACATTTTAGTCATTTAATATATGCTCTTATCCAGAGTGACTTACAGTACTGGTCCCCATAGGAATCGAACCTAAAACCCTGCCGTTGCAAGCACCATGCTCTACCAACTGATCCACACGGGACACACATTGTACCTTAATTTTTTTATAGTCTGTGATGACCAGTGCCTATTCACCAGCACACAGCCAGCTGCAAGAAACGGTGGTTGTTGTTCCTGTGGACCACTGGGTGTAGTGATTCTTTCATCATGGCCGCTGCTGCCACCCCACCCCACCCCACCCTCGCGCCTGCCACTCAGGAGGAGCAGTAAAATGGCAGCATGCAGTGGGTGAGACTAGAGAGTGATGCTCCTACCACTCCTATGTGGCTGCTGTGGCACACGCCACTGAACCATGACCTTTCCCGTTCACCACAACGAGCTCTATACGTCTTTAGGTGGTTTTATTCAACTGTTCAAACCCAGTGGTGTACGAGGGCGAGTTATTATATGAGTGAGTGCTTAGGGAAAGAATCATTGCATAGGACCGCACAGGTAGAAGGTGCTACTGATACAGATGATGGGTAGCCTAGCCTACGTCCATTTTCTCCATGACTGTAGCCATAGGAAATGGTCGACAGTGCAAGCCGTTCAGAGACTCTCAATGATAGATTTGATGTCGATTCGCCATGGTAATGGCGAAGCATAAAGATCTGGATTGGCGAGTAGTGATATTTGCAAAAAGGACTTTACGGTGGCCGTTTTTGCATTTGTCTAGTAAGTAACTAACTAACTAGGAATAGTCATCCCAGTGGGCAAAACTGAAATTAGGTATTTAAAACCAGTTTTGCTCACTGGGATACAGTAAACGGTACACCATGCAGTGAGGCTTATCTTCATGCATTGGCTATGTTTTTGTTATCAGCAATTATCAAATGAGAGACAGAGCCAAGTTCTAATGCTCATTTTCACCAACTCCTCTATTTAGCATAGATATGTCTTTATGGTGATGTATGCTTCATCTACCAGTCAATGTACACAGTAAAAGGGCAAGCAGGGATTTAGTTACATGATCATATCTTATTCCGCTTGCGTAACACGGCTGCGCTGTTTTAATGCAGTATCATGTCTCCAATGATGCTTTGCATCACCATAGAACACTGCGTCATTTGTCTTCCAGAATTACACTGTACTCAGAGGTAGAATGTGTTTTTGTGGTGTAGAAAGGGCATTGAATGGTCTGAAACATGGAAACCCTTACATTTGGGTCAAATGGGTGAATATATTAGAATTTTGGTTGATTATATACCATGTTGTTTTACAGAATAGGATAGCAAACCCTATCTGCAATACTTTTATCTGTTTGCTTCTGCACCAGCAACTTTGGATGTAGCCTAATTCAGAGACCATTCTTTACAACCAATTTAGTACTTTTCATGATAAATATGTTGTTGCGAAGCAGTATACAGAGCTTTGACACAATACATAGGAAGAAATAGATTGGATCATGCAAAACAGTGGTCAAATTAGGTTGGATCGTAGAATCAAAGCTCTATTTCTAGGCACCCCTGGTAAATATGGCAATCTCATTGGTTCACAATGTATATTTGTGTTTTTTTTTTTCTTTTCACAGTGTGAGAGGAGGATGGCTGTGCTGTGCACCACAAAGAAGATATCATGCTGAGGATGGGTTTCTACACTGATGTTTTTGGTGTGATGCAACGGCGTCTCTCTCACTGTGCCTCTGTTGGCCATGATGCGTAGCCATAGAGAGTGATTGACAGCGTGGTCCCCACACAGTAAAGGGGGCCTGAGGTGAGTAGGATGTGCCTTTGGCCCTGCCTGTCTGGCTGCCTTTGTTTTTCCCAGCAACATGAATACATATTACAAAGGACAGATATTATGGATGTGGATGTCTGCATCCAGCCAAAATGTTAGACAAATTCTGTTTTGAGGGTATAGAAAAAAATAAGAAAAATGACAACGGTCAGTATTTAAAATGAAGGATTTGAATATGGTATGGACTATAAGAAACCTATACCTCTCTCGTTGTGTATCCCAGGGTTTGGCCACATGAGAGATTGCTCATGACAGTACAGTATAGAACAAAAATCATGTGCTGACTCAATTTCCTATGTTTATGATTTGCATGATGTTTCAGTCAGGGTTCCCAAAATGGTGGGTCAGACCCGCTCACGTGCCACGGCCAATTCTTACTAGGGAACGTTGTTTGTGGGGTCATGAAAAAAAATTGAATATCTGGAATTCACGGCAACAAAAATTGGGAACTTTTTTAGTGTTGCCAAGTTTAACCTTTAGATTTCCTCTGTGTTGAAAACTGCACAATGACCCAGTCAGTCTGTACTAATTAATATTGAGGTTTATTGGTCAACTCCAAATTATAAACTATTAGGTGTAGAAATGTCTGAGGTGTAATGAAACATCTTACAGTGGAATGAACATCCTTTCATACTCTCCATTTCCTAATCTATAATGTAAGTGAAGTGTGAATATACTATTCTATTCTACAAACATTGACATGAAATTAATAAAAAAAAAAATTGTATTTCACTGCAGCATTTATAAACATTTATCAAAAGGTTTTGGTGTGGGTTGTTTTGTCATATGTGGACTTTCACTTTCAGCATTTTAAGAAAAGTGTTTAGGTATGAAAATTAAGTAGCTAAGGCTTTGTAGACGTTGTGCCTAATAGTTGATTGAGTTGGATCTGAATATCTGAATATGTCATATTTAATCAAGTTTAGTTACTGCAATCTACCACAAGCCTGTCAATCCAAAAACATAACCATCAGAACTACCTATTTTCTAGCAATGGTACGCCATCAGTCAAACTTCAAATACGTAAAATATGCTAAACTAAAGTGATGCTCTTACCATGAATTCATGTTATCAACGGTCTTATTTACTTCCGTATTGTCGCATGTACTTTTGCTTAAGTCAATTTCACTTCAGTTTTAGAATTAAAATCTGCATAGAACATTTTAGACCATTTTCTCTGATCCCTACTTTTTTCATGAATCGCCAGTCTTTTTTGCAAGTTAATTGCATATTATAATTATATTTGGTATGCATCAATCAATCAGCAACCTTATTTAATTACTTTGTTTAGTCCAGGAAGTGTTTTCAACAAGTTTGTAGATTCTTAAAATTCATGGGATATCTTTTTTTAAAGGACAAATACCTTGTAGATGAGTGAATGGGTAGGGTGACCTACAACAGAAAGGGACATTGGATATCCTACATGATTATAATGGAAATGGAAAGTTCCCTAAAAACTTCTAGCATTACGATGAAAATTATCCCGTGCCTCTTTTTTCAAGGGGTCACTCAAACACAGTGTGTGAAATGAGAGTTGCCTTCTGTGTGACTTCTTAGAATGCATCCGCTTCTCATTGTCTACCCAGTCAACTTCTGCAGGCCCCAGTGCCCTGAGTCTCATACATGAGAGATCAAGGGTTACCAAGGTGCTATTGAGAGAGAGAGAAGGGCTCAATGCGAGACGGGACAAACTGCACCACAAAATGCTCATTTCCTTTGCATGTTAGGTGCCCTGGTGGGGATTCAGACAGGGTCACTGACACAACTGCTGGAGTTGCTGTTTGTCTCATCATTGTTCTTAATGAAAATGGACCCTGCTCTGTGTGTGTGTGTGTATGTGTGCGTGTGCGTGTGTGTGTGTGTGTGTGTGTGTGTGTGTGTGTGTGTGTGTGTGTGTGTGTGTGTGTGTGTGTGTGTGTGTGTGTGTGTGTGTGTGTGTGTGTGTGTGTGTGTGTGTGTGTGTGTGTGTGTGCGTGCGTGCGTGCGTGTGTGTGTGTGTGTGTGCGTGTGTGTATGTGTAGCTTGATAATGCATTGAGGTGGTTACCCAAGTTGGACCTGACTATGGTCAAGCAGTGCCAGACAGAAGTACCTCATTTAGAAAGGTAAGAGGTTCATCTGTCCACTCGGTTTCTCTCCACAAAGTCCAGTCACTGAGCTCTGGCATTAACTTGTATTCTAACAAGATTAAAATATATTTGCCCTGGGGATTAGCACAGTTAGGTGCCCTTTTGCCTTCTTTTAGCAGTGGTGCGGTGACAGTGGGCTTTGATCTGCGTTGCATGGCAAGGGTCCTGGCTTGGGCCTGGCCATTCGAGTACCTAGTGTGAAATTGGCCTGATGTCATCCCAGTTCTCCACCTTTTACATCTTTCACCAGTTTTAATTATGTTTCCGCCACAAAGCCCGGGCACCTCGGAGAAGATTCCACTCAGGCTATAGGAAGCATTTAGAAACTATGGTTAAATGTCACAGTAGGGGAGGGGGAGGGCATAGCAGGATGGGTTCCTTTGTAGAAGAGGTAGACAAGGGGCATTAATACTTTTCTGTTATTTTTTTCCTATTCTCGCTCTCTTTCTCGATCTCTCTCTGCCACCTAACTCCCTGTTGGCGGTAAACTTTTGAAAAGTCCTGTGAACTTTCAAAGCGATGACTTCTATTCTCCTTTAAAATGGTTATTTTTTAAGAATGCATTTTAATACACACATGCATGTTCATACAGATGTTTCTTACAGTAATTTGCTCACTCTTTCAGTTAACTATCTTTGGATAGATAGCTCTTAAACACAGTAAAGTTGTACAATAAGGTACCAAAATGTTAACTTCAATGTATTTTACCATGCATTATAACTCTGATACAGTTCTCAAGTAAAAGCACTATGGTTTGCTTACCTTGAACCTTTACACAACAGTCAACAGTTTTAGGGTATAGCAGTTTGAAGAGGAATGGGGTTTTGATGTTGGGTTTGAAACTTGGGAAATTTTTATGGGAGGTTCCCATCAAAATGTTGCATAAAAAGGTGCAGGAGAGGGTGTGTGTGTGTGTGTGTGTGTGGTGCAGGAGAGTGTGTGTGTGTGAGTGAGTGAGGGGAGAACAGAGAGAGGAAGAAAGACGGGGAGTTTGGGTGAGAAAGTATAGTGTGTAGCGAATGGGTTACTGTGGGGTGGGGGGAATTAGCCACCTGCAGCCATGACAGGAGGCTTTGACCTTCATTGGTCTTTCGCTCTCTCTCTCCCTCTCTCTCTCTCTCTCTCTCTCCCCACCTCTCTCTCTCTCTATCTCTGACTCCCTCTCTCTTTCAATCTCTCTCTCTCTATCCATCTCTCTCTCTCTCCCTATCTCTCTCTCCCTATCTCTCTCTCCATCGCTCTCCATCTCTCTCTCTCTCTTTCTCTCTCTCTCCATCTCTCTCTCTCCCGCTCTCTCTCTCTCTCCATCTCTCTCTCTCCCCTCTCTCTCTCTCTCTCTCTCCATCTCTCTCTCTCTTTTATTCTTTATCCTTCACTTTCCCGCCTGGCCACAGAACCACAGACTCCTTTCAGAAGCAGTGAGGACTGACCGTCTGCGAGTGAGACACTGGCCTTTCTCCCATCATGCCAGTCAATGACTGTTATAGGCGTTGTGTTCAAAGACTAGCGGCACAAGCATGGAAATGCAGAGAAAGCATTGTAAAAAAAAAAAATGAAGAGGACAAAAAGTTCAGTGCCTAGAAATGGTCACCGTCCACCTGGTGCATGTTCTTTTGTTTTGAAACTTTTGCTAACTTTTTTCGGTAGAGCGAAGGTATCCATCCACAGACGCAGATGTTGGCCCGCAATGTAAATAACACATTTTTGTTTTCTTTGAATTTAAGATTTAATTAAATGTGACTTGTCACAGTTTGCTGAATGTAATCTTTCAGATAAACATTCTCTACACAGCTTGTAAGATATGGAATTATACAACTGCCATAAAATGTTTACGAGAAAACAATCCAAAAAGTACAAAAGGAAGTTTCCCACTGAGCACACACTGGTTAAATCAACATTGTTTCCAGATAATTTCAATAAAATTACGTTGAACCCACATAGAATAATCATTAAATTGATGTCTGTGACCAGTGGAATTTTATTTCTCTATTAGTTTTGCAAGCTATATGCTATTTGGGTAATTCCTAGAAGATCTGGAAGTATGTAAAACATTTTTAGTTGTTTATATTTGATCAATATCAATATTGACATGAAACAAAATGATCCCCCAACACACCAAATGGAGGAATAGTCCAGTTTTGGTTATATTCGGCTGATTTGATTGAATTGAGTCATAGGCTGGCTTATTTTCATAATTTAGAATCTGTGTGATGTAAAGCCCACCTGAGTAATACATGGGTTAATATGGACATGTGGCAACATTTGTCTCCATTTGTCTTAGACCGTAAGAAAATATATCCAATACATTTGATGCGTCTTTATTTTGTTCTATTTTTGGGTAATGTTGTGGTTATTCTAATTATAATAAAAGTGAAGGACTAATATGTGATGTCTGTGTTTTAAATTAGTATGTTTGTGTCACCTGTATTGGCTATCCTATGTGATGACAACACAAACCTCTGAGAACATAAAGATATTGGAGGAAATTCAGTTTTTTAACAATTAATAAGTAAACATAAGACCAACTTGGAACTTACGCTGCGTGTACAAAACATTAGGAACACCTTCCTAATATTTAGTTGGACCTACTTTTGCTCTCAGAACAGCCTCAATTCGTCGGGGCCTGGACTCTACAAGGTGTTGAAAGCATTCTACAGGGATGCTGGCCCATGTTGACTCCAATGCTGCCCACAGTTGTGTCAAGTTGGCTGGACGTCTTTTGGGTAGTGGACCATTCTTAATACACACAACAATCTGTTGAGTGTATAAAACCCAGAAGCGCTGCAGTTCTTGACACACTCAAACCGATGCGCCTGTCACCTATACCATACCCCGTTCAAAGGAACTTAAACCTTTTGTCTTGCCCATTCACCCTCTGAATGACACATATACAAAATCCATGTCTCAGTTGTCTCAAGGCTTAAAAATCCTTCTTGAACCTTTCTCATCCTTTTCATCTACACTGAGTTGAAGTGGATTTAATAGGTGACCAATAAGGGATCATAGCTTTCACCTGGATTCACCTGGTCAGTCTATATCATGGAAAGAGCCAGTGTTCCTAATGTTTTGAACGAGCAGAGGTTGACATTTACACATTCAGCTTTGTTGTGATATTTCAATGTTATTGTAGGCCTTGTGTCACATTAAACCAATATTTTGGTCATTATTTATTTTTATTTATCTAGTAGTCTTATTGTTAAGATAACTGTAATGTCAATGATCTTGAGAAGGGAGTGTCAGTTTGGGTACTACACCTAATAATAGGCCACCACTCATGTACCCTTCTGGGCTGGACCTAAACACTCAGGGATAGTAATAGTGACAACAAATGGTGGCCATATTCAAATCATGTAAATATACTCGATTTTAGAATATATATGCATTTTGTCATTAACCTTTTTGGTCGAAAGGTTACTACGAAGGACTCTTTGGTCAGCGGTGTTGCCAAAACAGTGACGTCATCCACAGGGCTCAACTCCTATTTGGCAATGGAGCGTCACGTTTTCTTTCAGATCTTTCTGTGTTTGCATAGAAATGCCCATGTCTCATAGGCGTTCAGTTGTTCTGGAATATGGATTATAGAAAAATGATGATGCTACATACGTTTTTAAGAGTATCTTCGAGGTTTATTGACTTTTCTTTTCCAGTTTTTCATGAGGCAGTTAATTACACAAGTAATACATACATGATAATTATGTACATTATAACAAAGAATACTTTGAACATAAAATAAAAATAGCATTGTATAATAGTACAACTCCGTGTTGTAATTTCATTTAAACATATTCATCTATAGATAGATATTCGCTGATGAGTAAATTCAATATGTCACACCAGCAGTTTTCATGAAGGCAATAATCTTGAATCAAATAGTCTGCATTTTGAAGTAATACTGCTTCTCTGATTCGGCACAGTTCTGTTTCATAAAAAAGTTCTCGCTTGAACTTTAAGGCAAAGTGTGTTCAGTTCGGTGGATTGTAATTCACACTTTTTGCAGATACACAACAAAACAATTCAAAAGGCAGAAGTCCACAATTTGGTATGGATAGTCTAAAACTTAGCTTGATCATACTCTCGTCGACAAAGACCGAAGTTTATAAACACAGTTATTTGCCCAGGTACAACAAATTGCAGCTTTCATGCAAAGGCCCCATAAACCATTTTCAAAAAGAAGTTATTGCAAGATAAACAAGCAGTGTAAACACCTCAGAAATCTACTCTAAAGCAACACCGTTCATTGGATAGATTTTTTTCCCTCAATATAATATATATAAATACACATATGAAATCCTTTCAACAACAATAAAAGAGATTTTGAACAATTGTTATACAGTCACTAACGGTTTCGCCTGTTTTGTATGATATATATGTATATTAAATAAAATGTATATAGAGAAAGCGCTCCATGGGACGTATAGTTGACAGCCTACGTCGGATACCTTGTAACTACTTTTGATCAAGTAGGCCTATAATACTTTCAGCCAAGAGTGCGTTAAACGTTTTTGTCATCATTGCCACTATGCTACAGAGTTGTCTCTCACGTTATAGGCAGCATTAATTCAAAACAATTTGCTACAAAAAAGTATTTATATTGCTCTTCAAAAACTATTTATAGAGGCCTTGGTACATTGTTATAACACAAAACACGCACATTTTTTATGGAAATGAACTTGGCTTAGATGTAGTTATGAGACCAAACTACATTTGTATCCTACGTATTAGCAATTTATGTATTATGTCTGCTAACCAAAGCATTGCTACCCAATCACTTCTGTGGTTATACGAATTTTCCAAAAATAGTATTAAAATCCATCTCCTTTTCAATTAAGTCTGCACATCACTAACACTCAAAACCCTTGCTATGTCCTACACTAAACCTCAATAAAACCATAATAACCATGGAAATAAAATATCTTGTCAGGAAATGTATTAAAATTCACAGTTGCCTGGATGCAGCAGAAAATATTCTTTGGACTTAAGCAGGTTGTTTTTCACTTCACTGACAGATCTCAACGTCAAGTGCCAGATAAAAGCGCTATAATGTAAAAAATGACAATGAATAGCAATATAAAATGAAGTGTATAACAAGCATTTATACCTTTCCTGGAAGAAAAACAACACACGTTACAGGAGATTGAAAACATACATTTTAACAACATATTTTAATAGACATGATATTGCAGAAATATCTCTATATATTTATTAATTTATGCTGGTATATTCTATACACTGGCCCTTTATTCGGTGGAATTATTGCATTGTAAATATACTGATCTGTATCCCTCTCGAAATCAATCGCTGTCTGATTTCTCATCTTTTGACGTCGTAGCATGATTGTACAGTCCCTGTGCCATCAGGTGCAAGGCTAGGGTGTTTTTTGCGCCGGTGGCCTTCTTGATTTTTGCCCTTTTGTTCTGGAACCAGATTTTGATTTGAGATTCGTTAAGGCCGAGTTCTTGCGCCAGGGACTGCCGCCTTTGTTCGGTCAGATACCGGTTCGTTTGAAACTCGGTTTTTAGTCTTTGTAGCTGTTCAGCTGTAAAGGCCGTCCTTGGTCGCTTGTCCTCTTTGCTGGCGGTGGTTTTCTTCTTTGGTTTTCGAGATCTCGGTCCTGTGTTTTAGAAAATAATTATTATTATTTCAAAATATGTAATGTGAAATGTGAAAGCTTGGTGTAGCCTATTGGATATGAGTGTTCCAGTTTATTTAAACTTTATTTTGACAGGGAAAACAGACTGAGACCTAAATCTCTTTTACGGCTGTGCCCTGTGTAAACATGTTAACATGTACAATTTAGACACACAGACAGACAATTTGGAGAAGAAAGATCTCAATACATACATTAATTAATTTATTCCCTACTTATTTATTTATTATTACACTGTATGCCAATACAATCTTAGAAACAAAGGGCTCCAAAAGGGTTTTTGGAAAGGGTTCTACCTGGAACACAAATGGGTTCTTCAAAGGGTTATCCTATGGGGACAGCCGAAGAACCCTTTTAAGTTCTAGATTGTCCCTTTTTTTCTAAGAGTGTTTTGCTAATGCGAAAATAAGAATTGGAGTGTTCTTTTATCATTTCAACGCATACCATTCCATATCACAGAAGAGTTGTCAAAATAGTGAAATGAATATTGATAATGTAACCATAGTTCCGCACTTCTTTATGTAGAACAATGCATTGGAAGATATATAGATGGTAGGTAGGCCTATATACCGATGGGGCATGTCGGTTCAGTAGTTTGTTATGGTCGTTGGAGGATATGCTGAGTAGGACTGAAATATATCAACACAACTGGAAGGCCCATCTCAAATGCAATTTACTCAATAATATAAAATACATATTTTTCGTAAATAATTGTTTCTATTCTACTCTTCATTATAGATACAGTTAGGCTAGTAGCCTATAGGCTTGATGATATCTAGTGAAATACATTGGCCTATATCGTAGCCTATAGGTTGCTGAATTCAGTATTTGGCTGTTGTTAATTACTTTTCCAAGTTTGGACTTTGGTGGGTATACATGATTGAGTAGTAAATTCATTTTGACCTCAACCCCATTGATGGTTTTATTTCATTGTTTTGAGTGGTGACGTCTGTTTGGGCAAGTAGGCCTGGATGACAATCAAAGAGATTATTCAATACATTTGTAGCTCTCTGGAGATGATAAACCCACATATAACTTTTTAAGATATGCAGCCCATGGGGATATCATCGAATAGTAGTCTACTCCATGCGACTAATGTTACATAATGCATGAGAACATTTTGTACAATACGAATTTTAGAAATGAATGAAAATGCATTCGAATATTCGAGTTTTTAAATAAGTAGCATAGAGAATAATGATGGAAACTTTCATGTTTTATGTGCAGGCAACTACATAGCGAAATCTCATATATAAACAAAAATAGTGGATTTGCACGATAGAATTGTCGAGGAAAAAGTATCTATTAAAGTCCTGTGCGCCGATATTTATAGTAACCTATAGTAGTAGGATAACCTAGTATAACATTGGCTATGATCTAGCCCAAAGCAATAGCCATCGCTAATTTAACTACTCATGAAAAAAACAATTTGGGAGAAGGCTATTCCAAAATTCGAAAAATTACTATTTATCGCGCACACTATAGACTTTTAACATTAATGTGTAGATTTCCAATACCCTGCGTTTGCACATTTCCGTTTAAAAGCAATGCAATATGCTATTTTGAGCGGCTTGTTTCGTCTTGAAATTGTGCCCTTATTCAAACTCGTGGCTATACGTTCGTTAGCGTTCTTGAATTTTGATAGGCTATCGGCTCTTATGTTTTTATTATTAGTCTTATGTTTGCACCGATACACTTTGAAGATTTTGCAAGGTTAGAATATTATATTTTAAATTTTTCAGATATTAAAACAGGCGAACACTATTTGCTCTCATTCATGGAAGAACTCGGTCAAGGCGTTTGAGGTCAGTGTTACAATGGGGCGGGGGTATTTCAGGTTACAAAGACTAGGGGACATAATCGTAGCCTACCTGATGAGGGCCTGTCCGAGTATCTGGTGCAGTACACCCAAGCTGGCCAGAGCATAGGTGGTTTGGATGGTGTATTTGAGCTGGCTTGAGAACTATCCGAGTCCGAGCTTAGGCACTGATCTCCATTCTCTCCGCGGGGTTTCAGGGGCTCTTCGGTCGCTATTTCAGCCTTCTTGGCCACGTCGCCTGGATGAGGAGTGGAAGTTCCCTCCGTTGGCACAGTACTCCCCACTTGCTCCGTTATTGGAACAGCCGGGCTATGGTTCTCTCTGGTACCGTGACTACTTTCTTCATGGTTTGTGTTTCCTTCTTTTTTCCGTCCAAAGTCCGGCCGTAAGATATTATCGATGAAGAAATTGGTGACTCGATGCGGGATCTGCTGCAGGTTGCCCGGCGCTTGTAATAGGGGAAGTATCACTCTGTTTGACTCATCCGCCGACCTTTGGCGCACTGCATCTTTGTTGCTGTGATCATTTTCTTCCATACTGATACACTTTCCAGTTTTCTTTCCTTAACCCCTTTATTGCTCTCCTGCACCGAAATGAGCGCAATCCACTTGTATGGGACGCGGAACTTTTCAAATGTTTGAATACAGGCTTAAAAAAGAAAAAAGAAAGTCAAATCTTGTTGAGTGTGCTGGACACCATGCAACCCTTTGCGATAGTGCCCACAGACAAAAACAGTTTTGGTCATATATTCCCAAACTTGGCTATTCTATATTGTTGCACTGTATATAGGCTACACCATTTGTCATTTGCCAATCCAATCTGGTACTATCCGTTTTCAGTCTATCCAATACAAGTACTTTAATTACTAAACTAAGGGAAAATAAAGAGGCTTCTAAATGATCCTGAAATACACTCACTGGAGTTTTGTTCTTATTTTCAATACGAGCCCCCAAGTGACGTTGCAGCCGTTATCCTAGACACGTGCCTTGGACCAATAGACTGGGAGAATGTTTACCACGTGACAGTGACTCGTGAATAATCGACAAACGCCCAATATCGCCTTTTTAAAGGAAAAGCGTTCTGGAATAATATGACATACCTACCCTACATTTCTCTTATGTTTGATTTACTATTCTATTGGTGACTTTGTGTTGTAGTTGGAGGTTCGTTTTTTCCATTCATGCGTAATGCATGCTTAATCTGGAAACGGTCGAACGCCTTTCCATAAAAATAATTATATTGAAATAGACTCATTCTAAAAATGTAATTGTAATATTGGGTAACTAGTAGCCTAGTATCGAAGCTGTAACCACTATTATGGGACATTGGGGATAGCCTCTCCATCCAAAATTGGCTGGGGGATACCAGAGTCTGTATAGCTCGCGTTGAAGCTCATCCATATTAGTAGGCTGCTGTACACTGGGTTTGGGGGTTTTACGTTTTTGGTTTTTAACTCGGTGCGTTTTTTATTTAGGACATTGTGTACCTCTTTTACTTTATGGAGCTTCTCATTTTGAGGAGTTATTATATTTAATATTGCTGATTCGTCTCGCATGCATCATGACATTGACAGGGAATTGACCATCCCGAGTTTCTAAAGCCCCCTCGTTAATGGCCAATTCATGCAAGCCATGGAGTAATAGCCAGTCATACAATCTCCAACTCCTTCTCATCTATTCATATGCCCTTTCATGATTGTATAAAGGTTCAAAGCAAAAATGGATCCCTAGCCCTTTAAAAAAATCTGTTATGCAAACAAACTGTTGTGTTCACTGTGCACATGATATAGCGTCGCGCCAAAGACAAAACTTGGGAAAAACTTTACTGACCAACTCGTTGGCTGTTTTCGCTCAAATCAGGATTCAGAGCTTGCCTTGAAATAGTCGCATGAGTTAAGTTGCTATTTGATCTTAAACGTCATGTTGGCTACACAGTGCGTAAAATGGCATGCTGAAGGAGCGCGTTAGTGAGTGATGGCCCATGGATGATTCATTCTTGTATTTAGCATTGGACCCATAGCATTTGTCAAATGTAGGTGAATTGTGGAACTGTTTTTTTCAACCTATCCTGGGTCAGTGGGCATTAGCCTATCTGATGTAAATTATTTCCACATTAAGTGAATAATTTCAAATTATTTGTAGTTAGGTAGCATAGAAATGTTAAACTTGTGGCATTTCACAATTTAGAGGAAAACATCGACCTATTGCATTTATTTTGTTTGCACTTTATGTACACGTTTAAAACGCGTGTCAGCTCAACAGAGAATGCATTTCGAATAGGCCTACACATTTTCTTCCACATTGTGTAGGCCTATTGGCTAATGCAAAATGTCCATGTGAGCCCCGCATAAGCCTACTGAATGATTGTCATTTTGACCAATAGCCTGGTGGTTTCTGTTAATACATTCCCACATTTCCACCATAGAGTGATCTCCATACGTCATCCATTTTCTTGCAGTGCCTGTCTGACAATAGCCTACATGGTTGGGAGCGGCGGCGGGGTTTGCGCCATGCACAACCACCATGCAGTGTCCGTCTTATCTCTCCAGCTGATGGAGTGAAAGTTCTGATTAAAGATTGTAATTAGATAGACCACTCTCATGCTGCGATTATTTCTCACTTGTGAGGGATTTCCAGATTATCCTGAGCACTAATAAATGAGCAGGAGACAATGGCGGCCAGACAGACCCGCTACCCCACCGCCTCTCGCTGCCCTCGCTGTCAGCCACAGCAAAACAGGGCTGGCGTGGAGGAAACCACACGATTTCAAGTCAAGAGTCATACAGACCAGACCACAGCCAATTATAAATAGGGTGCTTCGACAGGCCTATATGGTGGTATTAAATATAGAATAAATGTAGTTGTATGCGCTTCGTTTTGCAGGCTCTCATAGACCGCATTGGCCTATAGGCCTATACATGTCAATATAGAAGGTTTTTTTTTTTTATTGATTCTATTGGACAGTATGGCATGGCCCTTAATTGGTAGACGTCGTTTATTTGTGGTGTGTCACCCTGCACCCGGCTAACAGACTTTTCCTCAAATGTTGACATAGAGGCTACCTCACATTTTCTTTCTATCTTTATACGGTGCACCTTATACATTTCCCGTTAGGTTAATGAAGTCACATTAAATGTTAGGCTACATTTGATGTCTTATCATTTTATAATTGACGGTTCCGTGTAGCTCAGATGGTAGAGCATGGCATTTGCAACGCCAGGGTTGTGGGTTCGATTCCCACCGGGGATCAGTACGAAAAAAGTATGAAAATGTATACACTAACTGTAAGCTCTGAATAAGAGCCTCTGCTAAATGACTAAAATGTAAATATTTCCCAACATCGTTATTTTCACCCAGAATCCGTTTTTCGTTATAGGTCTATGTTGCCTGCAATTGTAGCCTATATTTTTTATTGTAAAGAATGGTTACTAATTCAGTGTGGACGCGTGTAAAATAGGCCTAGTCTCTTTTTTCTGTATTAAATGCATGGCTAAATGTTACATTCAGATAGGCCTATAACATGATAATAAACATTTTGGCCACAATCTCTGCAATATGCCCTTGTAGGCATTGTGCATATAATTTCGTTTTACGATTAAGATAGTAACCCATCTCTCGTAGCTTTAGCATTGTGTCAATTTGGCAATAACCCCTTTAAAAAGTAGTGAGGGGTATGCCACGTTTACATTTTTAGTATGCCTGAATGTGACATCATTATAGTTATCATGTGTTGTTGTTGTTGTTGTTGTTGTTGTTGTTGTTTGTGTTGTGGACATTGCATATGGATTATTAGTCTGCTGGTGGTCAATGCCGGAACACGAGAGCTCACACCTGGTTTGCAAACGGTATTTGATTTACTAAAGATTTCTTGGGTATTCGCACGTTCGCACCAGTCTAATCCCCCCAGACAAAACATAGCGCCCTGACAGCAACCCTATACCTTTCCCTGAATGGACACTGACCCGACGAAGGAAATCAGATATTTACCTAAAACAGTCAATTTTCAACGAATTCCAAGGGATTTATTATTTTAAACACCTATTGCAATAGTTGGCAAAGAAAGAACGATGGTACTCGGCAAAGCGAAAGCCAGTGCATGTCAATTATGCCTCTTATGGGTATAGTAGGCCATATGCGATAAATATAGGCCACTTTTTTCTATAATTGTAATTGTAGCCTCGTTAAACACTTCCAATGAAAGGTTTGTCACTCATAACATCAATTGAGTCTGATTATTGTATATCAACGCAAAATAGGTTATTATGAACATTCACATTTAGCTGTATCCTAACCAATTTTGTTAAAATCCGAAATAAATGTTGCTTATGTAAACTATATTATCCAATAACTCATTTATGATTATGTAAAATTGATGTTTTGCATTTATATATTCATGTGTTCCTTCAGGGAAGGTGGAAATATTGATAACCCTTAAGGCCATGCATGATCTGTATTTCTACAGATCTGCAGTGTGCCTGCTAAATGACTAATAAAATGTTGTGCAAATGTTTATTGTAGCCTACATGAACCGAGAAGTAACAATTCACTGAATTCAGTCGAAGACTGTCTACTTTGGAAGATTCTGTGGCTACGTTTTTGTGTAGTCCCCCCCCCCCCCCTATAAAAAAAACAGTGTTGATACATCTCATATGAGCTACCAATTGTGCATACATAATGTGTCTGCGTATACAACTTCATGCGTTGGCCTGAAGTTGGTTATGCTTGGCCTACGTGTGCGTATGCATGTACTGCAACCCGTTCTGAGTCCCTAACCCTATTTTTCCTGTTTTTCTTTTGGCTAGGATTTTCTGAGACGTCACAAGAAGTTACTGCCATGGATTGAGAACTTCCACGACAAAAGGTGACGACGCACAGGGAAGGATTTGTGAATGGATGCTGTGCACGGTCTGTGCTAGCTCATAGATATTATGGGCTGTGAGAGCGTTGCAGATGTGCCTTATTCGCCACCCTCCCTCTCCCACCCCGACCACCGTTCCTCCCTATGAATGGGGTCGCTAAGATATCAGCTCTGTCACCAGGGGTTGGCCCAAAGCCGCCAGCTTCCTGTGCCCTTTCAAAACCTGAAAGCACGTCTCTCCCATTTGATGGTTTGTCTCGGTGAGAGCTGCGTTTTTTCATCCTAGGTCACTCAAGAGCAGAACAGTAATATCACAGTCAAATAACTGATCAAATCCACACACCATCAAACCTGGCCTAAATCATCCCCGTCTTTATTTTTGCCTATTCTTAGTAGCCTAACTGAGTGTTTCCAGATTTCTATGAAATATGACCTATAATTAATGACAACATAAGTGAAATATTTTTTCCACAAATGTTGAATTAAATATGTTAAAAAGTTGGTTTCTTGTGTTTGAATGGTGTGGGCATACCCTACTACAACAACATAATGATTTGGGCATAAGCCTTCCTGTCATGAAAAATATGTAACGCAAGTCGTCATGTTCTATGAGGAAATAGCAAGCATTTTTAAAACGTCTGTTTGAGATATTGCAGGTTAGCGTTTTTCGTCATGAATCTTGTTCTGGGGGTAGCTCTGCAGAGTGGTCACTAGCTGGCACAGCCACAAAGTAATACAATCAACATTTATACCTAACCTTAACCACACTGCTAATCCTAATGCCTAACCATAACTTTACATTAAGACCAAAAAGCGAAGTTATGTTTTCATGCATTTTTACAATATAGCCAATTTTGATTTTGCAGCTTGCCTATCTAGCGGAAATAGCTCAGTTCTGCCTCAAGGACAAGACTCATCCCAATAAACGTCAACCTGCATTTGAGATACATGTTTATGGTGATTTTTCCCCCCCTTCAATTTATGTTTTGGCCACAAAAACTAGTATAGGACTTTGTGAACAACGTTATTTGGGTATGAGTTCACAGAATATAAAAGTGAGATTTTCACTGAACAGTTACTTTAACTTAAAGTTATTCAAAGTTGGAGTTTAGCTTATGTGACGGGTCCAGAGGTTATAGCCTATATTGAAGCTCGATTTACCCTATGTAGCCTAAGTTATTGAGGGGTGTCCCGTCCCGGTCCTTTGTTTTAGGATAAATGTTTCCTCAAGCACACGGACCGCGTCACCGTCGGGGTCTTGCCTACCGAATGGCCACTCGAAACTGTTGGGTGGAGATCATTTATAGGTTTAATAACTCTTAATCCGTCTGATCGCCCTGGCGTAGATAAGTCTCATTTGAATTGGGATTGTTCTGGGATCTGTTCGGATTTCACCACAGAGGTCCTAATCGAGTTTACCGCAGCCCTGACTTCTGCATCCCCCGAACACAATTAAGGTATTGGTAAGACAAAGGTAACTGAACGCCAGTTCCATCATTTTCAACATTACATTTGTTAGACGTTTATCTCTTTGCGGAAGATGTTGTGTAATGAAGTGTTATACTGTTACAATGCCATATTGACTGATGCATCAACGAAGTTATTATTATTTTATTATTTACATATTTGATTTATGTTGCTTGAGATTAAGATACAGACAATTTTGTTGGGAAACAATTTCTAGCTTTGGTAAAGTAATTGTCCTCCATTTAAAGTTTAGAGCCACAAGAAACACAATAAGTATGGTGGTCATTTTAGTTTAATTTATTTAACCTTTAAGCTAGTCAGTTATGAACAAATTCTTATTTACAATCACGGTCTACCTACAGGGTCAGCCATAGTAGTACGGCGCCCCTGGAGCAAATTAGGGTTAAGTGTCTTGCTCAAGAGCACATCGACAGGTTTTTCACCTTGTCGGCTCGGGTATTCGATGCAGCGAACTTTAATGGGGCGGCAGTTAGCCTAGCGGTTCAATCGTTGGGCCAGTAACCGAAAGTTCGCTGGTTCGAATACCCGAGCTGACAAGGTGAAAAACCTGTCGATGTGTCCTCAGCAAGGCACTTAACCAAAATGTCCTCCAGGGGCTGCCTAGTTAAATAAAGGTTTAAAATAAAACTGTCCCAACGCTCAAACCGCTAGGCTACCTGCTATGGCCTATATTTGAAACTTTTGCGTTCCTTCCTTAACTGAAGTAGGCCAAGGCCATCCTAAAAAGTACCATGGATGTAGGTCTAAAATCAATTCCAAACAATTGCCGACCATGAAATGCTGTGCTAGGCCTATATGTTATAATGGTCAGCTTAGCTTCCTTAACTGTCCGACTGCCCAGTGATCCTCTGCTTCGCAACGCCTTGACAACGTGCCATCCTCCTATCTTTAATTGATGGTGAATGTTTTTCACTGTCAATCAATACTCAACGCAAAGACAACATGCTTGTATTTCTAATTGTTTGCAAAAGCATCAGGCTATGATTTCTGGTCTAATTGGAAATGATTCTACTGTGGTCATAAATCCTATTAAAGTTGTGTAAATATGTTATCACAAATGTGTTCCAGAAGGATACAGGCTGAGCTGTCATTGTCATCCGCGTTTCCATTTATGACAATTGAACTTTTGATAATTATTTCTAAAATAAATTGAGCTTATTTCAGTATAAACAATGTATAAACAGTTTTAATGTCAGTGTCAAATACAGGTAACACTTTACATGCAATTAGTCTATTGTGTTTTTTGTCCTGAAGCAAAATATAGTTTTTGTTGTAGTGCAGTTTGGTAATCAAGTATATATAAAACTTAGCAGTTAATAGTTTGAGTTCCACTCATATCCTTTAAGGAAACTTTGTATGGGCCATAAATGTATCCTACAAGTCTACAGTGTAGCCTAATGGAAAGTTTTAGGATTCGCTTGAGTGCTATGTAGTTTACTTTTAGTAACATTTTACCAAATTGCTATCATTTTTCCAATCTTTTTTAAAATTATATTGTTACTGGACTTCATATTGTAGGCCGATTTCACCACCACTCTTGAAGTCTTTGCCATGTTACCTACCTCTTCATGTTGATGAACACCAAAGCGCGCATATACACATCTACGTTTATACAGCCGGTCAGCCAGACGTTTCACGTGTCACGACGTCTTACTTGTGACAGTAACGAATAAACGCCACGTGGTGGCTATTTCCATGATGTTAATGGCTTTAGAACACATGAAATGCGAGGGGAGGGGCACTTAATGAACTTGATTAATGGCAATTGGCACTGAACATTTCCCCACTAATAAAACCACGTCGAGCTGAACAATATACCCATGTAATGTAAACATGCTAAAAGGTCGACTGCACAAAAGTCCAACATCAATAAAGTAGAGGTTTGTTAGGCTACCTGTTCCAACTTCTATAACGTATATGGCGGGCCCCGGCCCACGCATATGGCCATTGAATCCTTGTCTGTTATACTTCAGTATCCTCAATGCCACGCGCGTTTTAGATGGTCGAAATGCCTCATTCACCTGTCCACGACAAGTGGACAGCTGGGAAGCTCTTGTTACTCAAAAGCCACGTCCACAAGACTATTAACTCAATGTATTGGTAACTACAACTACTTAAAGTTTGCAATATGGTGTAAAAAGTTGTAATTACGCCCATACATAAAGGATTTGCGTAAACCATTATCATAGGTTATCCGTAAAAGTGATTGGCTACTATCAAATATGTACACTGCGAGTTCGGCTATAGGCCTACTCAGCTGTTTTGCACCTGAGCTGGCCATTCGACATTATAGGTATTAAAACGTTTGCAATAGTAACTCCAACACATCAACAATAAAACACAAATCTTTTTTTATATTTTCACTAGAGATATATTTTTGCTTCGAGCTCAGGTATAGCCCTATACATTTATATAGGCCTAAACTCAAGTTAATTAATTCGCCTCAAGTATGTGTAAAGGTTAATGTAACAGCACTATGGAATCAGAAAATAAAAATAGCATAAAGGGACAATTTTATCCTAACCGTATTAGTGCGATATGCCTTTAGGTAATTCTTACTCAAATTTAGGAAAGAGGTTAATCGTTATGATATGCTATTCGATCCCTCTTCTTGTGTGGCATCATGCCCCTGAACTTTCCCCAGTTTTAACTTGCCAAAATAGTGCTGCAGGATCTCATGAAAGCACATTGCTCGATGACGCACCTTCTCCCCACCCGAATTGTTTTTACCCCCAACGGTGAAATGTGTTGATGGTGACTTTTACATCGAAAGGTGGTATTCGTAAATGACCTCATTTCACAAAGATCTTATATTATTACACTGGTGTCAGAAGTGGAATTATTATTGTCTGATTTATAACTCTTGAGTGACTTTAAAGATGATTTTTCGTGATAATAATATATGCCTAATCCGTCTGATTTAGCAGGTGATAAACTGGGTAGCATATACTATTCCTGAACTTTTACATGTGTTGCATAGGCCTATATGTTGTTAATTCTATGTCACAATAACTATAACTCAAAAAGCTTTACAGGGCATAACTTCTTAAGGTATATGCCCTGGGGCGGCAGGTAGGTTAGTGCGTTGGGCCAGTAACTGAAAGGTTGATGGATCGAATCCCCGAGCTGACAAGGCAAAATCTGTCTTTCTGCCCCTGAACAAGGCAGTTAACCCACTGTTCACCGGTAGGCCGTCATTGTAAATAAGAATTTGTTCTTAACTGACTTGCCTAGTTAAGTAAAGGTTAAATAACAAATAAAAGAACACAACATAATTTTTTTTACAAATAATACACGTTGACCTAAATTGTTTATAAAAAATGCATGAAAAAGCAGAGAGGGGATTGGAAGTTAGTTGCCTATGCTGCTTTGGGGTCCAAAAATAAACAATGTTGAAGGTTTTGTTACTAACGCAATCGGTGCTGAAGTTTTAGAAACGTTTTAGGGGTGTGTTTATGGTGAGATTTCTATTCAATTACACGTGGCCAATTAAGTTTTCGTTATATGCCCTCTATTAATTCTGAGGTTAAATTCGTTGGACAATATCATTTAGTTAATATGCATGAATTTCAGCCATACCTGTGGCCGTATGACCAACCGAACACCCACTTTTACAACCATGACCCTTAGGCCTATATCTCAGTCTTAACATGTGTTTCTCAAGTTGTTCGGAGTAACCTGCACTTTTTCGTCTGTTGCTCTGTTCTTGCATCCTGTACCTCGAACACGTGAATATGTAATCCGTATTGAACGAATGTATATCAGATTGAATACTTGTAATATAGGGTAATTCATATTTTGCTAACTTTCTGCACTGGTGCATGCTAGCCTGGCGTGTTTTCATTATATCGATGACCAATCAAATATCACTCCATTATGAATTCAGACCGTTTTTCTTGTCCTTTTTTGTTGTGGTAAATCACTTTTCTACATTTCTTATTTTTTTGACCCTTTTGTGGATGATATTCACATTAATATCATTGTCTGAGCATCGATTATTCAAAACCTTGCAAAGAAAAGGCACACATTGATTAATATTTAATAATGCAGCGCCACGTTTAAACTTTATTAGGTTGTAATATGCTGGGCCGGTTTACCAGACGCTAATCCGCACCGTAATATGATCTCTGTGTGTGCTTTGTGTTTAATTTGCACTCTAAATGATTTGTTTGGATGAGATGCATAATGTAGCATCACCTGAGGTTTATCATGTCAACGCATGAACGTCAGAAGCAGCATACACGCGACAAAGGCAGAGCAGGCAAAGGAATCCCTTAATCTCCATTTATGCATGTTTTCTTTCCTATTCCAATTGTAAGGGATAAAATACATGGTAGATATTAAAATATATATTCTATTCACTTCTATCACTGCTATTCTTGTGGTATATTTTCACATATTTGTATAATCACAGCCCTTGGTTGAGGGTTCCACTTAATTATACAGTAGTTATATACACTGAGTGTACAACAAATTAGAAACACCTGCTCTTTCCATGACATAGACTGACCAGGTGAATCCAGGTGAAAGCTATGATCCCTTGTCGATGTCATCTATTAAATACACTTCAATCAGTGTAGCTGAAGGGGAGGAGACAGGTTAAAGAAGGATTTTTAAGCCTTGAGACAATTGAGACATGGATTGTGTATCTGTGCCATTCAGTGGGTGAATAGGATAGTTAAAAGATTGAAGTGCCTTTGAACAGGGTATGGTATAGGTGCAAGGCGCACTGGTTTGAGTGTTAAGAACTACAACTCTGCTGGGTTTTTCACACTCAACAGTTTCCCGTGTGTATCAAGAATGGTCAACCACCCAAAGGACATCCAGCCAACTTGACTCAACTGTGGAAAGCATTGGCGTCAACATGGGCCAGACGAAACGCTTGACACCTTGTAGAGTCCAGGCCCAGACGAATTGAGTGAATGAATGTGTTCCTGATGTTTTGTACACTCAGTGTATTCATCGTACTTGGAATGCTTACATGTCGATTTTCTGCTTATACCATGTTAGGTTTTCAAATGTTTTACATTTTTAGTTCTATTAGCTCTGCTGTTGTGATATGGCAACCAGGCATTTATACAGTAGGTGCAGTGTTATACTGATTTGGCCTCTGCACTGGTCTGGTCTATTCAAGTTCTAGGGGGCAGTCTAGGGGACTGCCATAAGCCAACTACAACACTGTTTACAGTCACCTAACAAAATTAATGAATAGTGAACACAGTCAGAGTGGATTAGACATCCATTACATTTATTTTATGAAGCTCTTTTTACTTCAGCAGTTGTGGCATAGTGTATATATCGCATTAAGAAGAGGGTACAACATTAACGACTACCATTTGAATGGGATCTGCGAGGTAATTTGACCTAAGATGGAATAATGGTTCTATATAGTGCCAAATACGGGTTATTTGGCTTCTAACCATAGCAGATCTCTTTTTGGTGCTGTAGAGAACCTTTTTTTTTAAGGTTCTATAGAGGACAATGCTCATAAATCTAAATGGAACCTGTATGGTGCTATAAAGAAACCTTTCCTAAGATTATATAAAGAGCCATTAATAAAAGGTTCTACAGTGCCTTCGGAAAGTATTCAGACCCCTTGACTTTTCCACATGTTGTTAGGTTACGGCTTTACTCTAAAATTGATAACATTTTTGTTTTTTTCATCAATCTACACACAATACCCAATAATGACAAAGAAAAAAACTGTTTTTTACATAAGTATTCAGACCATTTACTCAGTACTTTGTTGAAGCACATTTGGCAGCTATTACAGCCTTGAGTCATCTTGGGAATGACGTTACAAGCTTGGAACACCTGTATTTGTGGAGTTTCTCCCATTCTTCTCTGCAGATCCTCTCAAGCTATGCCAGGTTGGATGGAGAGCGTCGCTGCACAGTTATTTTCAGGTCTCTCCAGAGATGTTAGATTGGGTTCAAGTCCGGGCTCTGGCTTGGCCACTCAAGGTTATTCAGAGACTTGTCCCGAAGCCACTCCTGCGTTGTCTTTGCTCTGTGCTTAGGGCCGTGGTCCTGTTGGAAGATAAACCTTTGCCCCAGTCTGAGGTCCTGAGTGCTCTGGAGCAGGTTTTCATTGAGGATCTCTCTGTACTTTAATCCATTCATCTTTCCCTCGATACTGACTAGTCTCCCAGTCCCTGCCGCTGAAAAACATCCCCACAGCATTCATGCCAAAGAGTTCAATCTTGGTTTCATCACGCCAGATAATCTTGTTTTTCATGGTCTGAGAGTCTTCAGGTGCCTTTTGAACTCAGAGTGACCATTGGGTTCTTGGTCACCTCCCTGACCAAGGCCCTTCTCCCCCGATTGCTCAGTTTGGCTGGGCGGCCAGCTCTAGGAAGAGTCTTAGTGGTTCCAAACTTCTTCCATTTAAGAATGATATAGGCCACTGCGTTCTTGGGGACCTTCAATGCTGCAGAAGTGTTTTGGTACCCTTTCCCAGATCTGTGCCTCAACACAAACCTGTCTTGGATAATTCCTTCGACCTCATGGCTTGGTTTTTACTCTGACATGCACTGTCAACTGTGGGACCTTATATAGACAGATATGTGCCTATCCAAATCATGTCCAATCAATTTAATTTACCACAGGTGGAATCCAATCAAGAAGAAACATCTCAAGGATGATCAATGGAAACAGGAAGCACCTGAGCTCAATTTTGAGTCTCATAGCAACGGGTCTGAATACTTATGTAAATAAGGTATTTCTGTTTTTTATTTTTATTAAATTTGCAAACATTTCTAAAAACGTGTTTTTGCTTTGACATTATGGGGTATTGTGTGTAGATTGCTGAGGATTTGTTTTTATTTAATTTATTTTAGAATAAGGCTGTAAGGTAACAACATTTTGATAGAATTTGGAAAAAGTCAATAGGTCTGAATACTTTCCGAATGTTTGCTATGGTTATATACTGTAGAACCCTTTTTTATGGTTTTTCATAGAACCTTTATGGAGAATGATTCTATAAAGAACCTTCCTTAATCTTCTTTGTAGATCCTTTTGAAGAACCATACAAGGTTATCATTCTGGTTAGACATATTATATTGTTAAAATTCCTTCAGTGTTATTATGTTAATTATTTATTTAACCTTTATTTAACTAGGCAAGTAACTCCACGGGACAAATAACCTTTATTTAACTAGGCAAGTAAGTTAAGAACAAATTCTTATTTACAATGACAGCCTTATTTACAAGGGTCAGCCCGTGGAGCAAATCAGGATCAGTTAAGTGCCTTGCTCACCTTGTCGGCTCTGGTATTCGAACCAGCAACCTTTTGGTTACTGGGCCAACACTCTAACCGCTAGGTTACCTGTACTAGCTCTGGAATGGCTGGGGGTCCCTAAGGAGAGAATTTAGAACCACTGAGTTAGACAACAGTTCTCAATTGACAAAAGGCCTTATGTGTGTCTTTCACAAGACATCGTCACTGTGAATCGCATAACTCAACAGATTAGATAAACTGGAATGACACTCTCACTTAAGGTTGCAAAAACAGAGCTGTGAGCAAACCATGTCCCAAAATATTTGAATGAGTTGCCTCCCCTACATTTTAATTATCACCAAAAGAGGAAATAACTATTTTCTGAACTGCAAACAACCATTGAAGGGCTCAAGGGGTTCATTATGATTCCAAATCAAATCAAATTGTGTTTGTCACATGAGCCGAATACAACAGGGTTTCCTGGAGCCATTAGTTGTGTTATCTGTCCAGCTGTGCTTTTTAGCATGATTTTGTGCTCAACGTTTCTTTACATTGTAGCCAGTGTAGCGAGAAGGTTGCTATCTAGCTATTACAACAGTAGACCGTGTCCTTCGCCCTCGCCTGTCGGGCATTGCTTTCCCAGGTGTTCGGCAGGTGGGAGCAGACTATTGATGTTGCAGTGTGATTAACTAGTGCCAGTAATTCAGTGAACAACTATCCCAAAATGGAAATACCTGACACAAATAACAAGACAACATGTAACATAATCGATCTCCTCAGTATCTGTTAATGAATTAAGTTGACACAGAACCAGAATAATTATCCTACGGTATAGGGTCTTCCTCTCGCATATTGCTTGGTCTGCTGCTCCATCGTTGTGGACATGACAGGTAAGCTTGCATGCATACAGGCTACTATTTTTTTTAGATACTAAATAAGCTATTTTACTGACTGTTTAAGAATGATTAATAGACAAATAGTGGTGTTTCACTGTGAAGCTAATATTGCATTAAAGCTGCATTGTGAATAATTAATCACACCTGTGCATATTATTAAATGACGGATGTTCAAGAGAAAATGGTTTTATATTAGTTGATAAAGAATATTGAAAGGTGATTTGATGCAATCCAACTATGTAGATTAGAAGGCCTAGGCTACTTCATCCTAATGTAAGCTAAATGCCTTGAATACAAAATAAATACTGACGTAATAAACTATAACATGTCTATAAATGTTCTCTTAATTTGAACAATTGTCCAATTTCTTGTGAATTTATAGTGAACAGTGTCTGTCTGTGTGCGTGTGTGTTTTTGGCTAATGCCTTATCACAAAGCGAAGAAACAATTCAGTCTTTCTTGTAAGTTGTAATCGTCCCCACCAACTATTTGTTGAGTCAGTATAGAGAGACATTTGTCTCCTTGTCCTGTCTCCAGCCAAGACATTGGTTGATATTATCAGTCTTACCACTAGGAGGTCCACAGCTGTCAAGTCTATGATGTCCAGGCAAACAGGATAAATACTGTCATCTGGTGGTAACCAAAGCAACCACCACTGAATTGTTATTGTCTTTTGCAAATTACAGTTTTTCTCGATTGCTAAGACACATTTCTTGAAACCTTCACCCATTTTCTCAAAACTTTGAACACAAAACCAAATCTTCAAACTACATTCACAAAACCCCTGACTCTTCTGGCAAAATCAAACAATCGCCTCAAAACCATTTAATCTGTGCTCAAAATCAAACAATGCTTTCAGATCATACACACAGCAAGTCAATATATAAACACTACAGAGCATTCATTAGACACTACGTCAAAAAATGGAGAACACAGCGTCCAGGGCAAGTAGTTACAGAAAAAAATGTTTATTGTATATAGTAAACGCATTTTGCAATTACAGTTTTTGCCCGTTGCTTGAACACTATAGACACATGCTTAAACCAAAGTAACATAACTTGAAGTTGTTGTTACTATACCTTAAACAAAGTGTAAGCATACCTTAAACAAAAGCGCTGCTTTGCACTTTAGTTGCAATTCTGTAACACACTTGCTCCTTTCTGCAACACACTAGACACTACACACTATTTCATACATAGGACACTTAGTTCAAAAATAAAATGTCAGGGTACCATTGGGAAAACACATCTATTCAAAATACAACACACATTGGTTAATTGAAAAGACGTAGACACACACCTGAAAATACTTACTTACAAAACTGAACACCAATCAGCCAGCTACAAAAAAGCCTCAGTTACAGTTTTTTCCAATTGCTAACACACAATTTTGCAAACTAGTCTGGTTTTATCAAAATACTTAACACAATTCACAAAACCACACACCCAAACTGCAAAATACCTCATATATCCTGCAAAATGAAGCACTTCAACCGAAACTACACATAGCATTATCAAAATCAAACTTTTGCACGAAATGGCACACACTTCATTCATATTACCAGATTTTTGTCTAACCAACTACACACTGTTGGGCATAATGAAAAGCACCCTCATCTTTAGTATGCTTTGCCATAATACTAAAATATGTATCAGATTGTTCACATGCACAGAAATATATAACAGATACACACACATGCTGTTGAAACATGAATTGTTTTATTTTTCACTACAGTAAACAAGTCAGTGCAACATATGCACAGCAGATATATTTACATGGGACTGAACAAAAATATTCTCACAAAAAACAGTAAAATTAAAAAGAAAATTTCAGAAAAAATATATTACAGTAAAAAAAAGAGGCAAGAAAAATAATTATGCAGCATCTTGCCGCACAGCTGGGTCTGGCCACAACGCCTCGTCAACATCACAGGCAATATCTTCCCTTGCCAGACATCGAGGGAAGAAGCGCCTTGAGTGCCTTATCCATCCCTGAATCGCACCCACATCAATCTCATCACATGCCTCTTCCATGGCCTGCACAAGAGGCATGCGCACAAAGGGCTGCCGGTCGTATACCTTCCACCTCCATTGGGGCGGCAGGTAGCCCAGTGGTTAGAGTGTTGGGCCCATAACCGAAAGGTTGCTGGATCAAATCCCCGAGCTGACAAGGTAAAAATCTGTCGTTCTGCCCCTGAACAAGGCAGTTAACCCACTGTTCCTAGGCCGTCATTGAAAATAAGAATATGTTCTTAACTGACTTGCCTAGTAAAATAAAGGTAAAATAAAAAAAAAAAAATAAAATAAATAAATGCCGAAAATAACTCCCTCTATGGGGTTCAGAAATGGTGAGTATGGTGGGAGGTATTGCACGAGAAATGTTGAGTGGTCAGCAAACCAGTTTTGGACTGGGGCTGCACGATGAATGCTCACGTTGTCCCATACCGGTTTCTTTGATGGTCTGCATCATTCATACGCTCTGGTGGTATGAGAATGTTGTGAAGTTGGCATGACGGTGGAGGACACCATGCATACTGGAGATGGCAGCGCACATTGTGATGTTCCCACCACGTTGGCCAGGAACATCTATAATGGCTCTGTGGCCAATGACGTTTCTCCCCCTTCTTCTGGTCTTTGCTAGGTTGAACCCAGCCTCATCTATAAAGATGAACTCGTGGGATTGCATGAGCATCCATTTCCAGTACACCCTGAAAACAAAGAACAAAAATCAGTCAATATGGTGTTATCCAATAACAATGTTGCGTGTAGTGTACTGCAGTCAATATTGTACTTATATCCACATATGCTCGTCTGACCTCTTTGTTTCTTTGAGAGTTTCTCTCAAACGGCACCTTATAAAGTTGTTTCATTCTGATTTGGTTTCGCTTGAGAATGCGAGCCAATGTGGACAGACTGACTTGTTGAATGTTGTTGATGGGGCTTCATGAATAAAGATTTTTCCCCCACAGTAGAGTACATTGTACAGGAAACTTGTACAGTTCATGAATGGCTGATGTCATACACTAAGTAAACAGGTGTCACCCAACTGATACACTATGACATGGGGTGTACTACATGTCTACCCCTACCTCTCACTCTTCCTCCCCCTCTCATTCCTGTGGAATGATCCTGTGGCCAGACCCCAACAGACGGCAGGATCCATAAGCCCACTTGCGCACAATTGTGTTTTTCTGTGTTTACAGTTGTGTATTGTTTGTTTTATTTTTGATTTAACTGAATTTACTGTACTGTAAAATATACTACTGTAATGTAATGATTTTGAATTCAGTATTTAATTTTTTGGTTGTTGTGAAAACATGCCCTCTGTGGAACTGAATAAAAACATTGAAAACAAAAGACTGCAGTTTTTTATATAAAGTAGACTAGTGTGTTGCTGCTGATCTGAAAGTGTATTCATATGATGCAAGTGGGTATCATTTTGTCATCAGAGTGACATTTTGACAAAGGATTGTTAGGTTTTGATAGCAGAGTTTCAATTTGACACAGATGTGAATGGTTTATTTCCCAGTGTTGTGTCTTATTTGCTTGTGTGTAGAGTTTTGACACAATGAGCCAAATTTAGCAAAACGTGTGTAAGCAATAGGCAAAAACTGTAAAACAAAAAGTATAGTAATCACATTGAATATATTGTATACTGAAAGTAATATAGTATTGCATGTCTGTATATTCAGCACTTGCATAAAAATACAGTAGTCCAACTGCAAAAGCCCAAAGAACAAAGAAAACTAAATGAAAAGCACATTACAGTACACTCAAAAATGTTGTGCAACTGATGATGTTGAACCACTGGCGTATCCGGACGCCACGGTTGAAAGCTGACATTGTCTCAAACCACGACATAGACAGGATGTACTGCCTGCTGATGATCCTGTTGCTCACGCTCAAACAAAACATCCCGAAGACCACCCAGAAATGTAAGAAGATGTTCAGTGCTATATGGCCCCGGGGTTGCATGACGGTGGAGAACCCCACGATTACTTATGGCTGCACAAAGGGTGACATTGCCACCACGCTGGCCAGGGACTTCCACAATGGCACGTTGGCCAACTATGTTCCTGCCTCTCCTTCTCCTCTTCACCAGATTGAACCCTGCTTCATCTACAAAAATGTATTCATGGGGCCTTTCAATGGAAGCCAATTCAGACATTCTCTCTATATAAAAATAGATAAATAAGTAGTTTAGTAAGTGATACAGAAAGACAGACTTCTGCAATAATGTATTTGTATGCACTACTGATTTACATACACTACAATATAGTGCAGTTTACAGTAACAGTAGGCTAGTAGCATGGCATTGTACTGTAAGCATCAGCGTTGAAAGCGTACACTTACTTGCACATACTGAAGTTGTAGATCGTTGACCCTTTCTGAGTTGCGCTCAAAGGGTACTCTGTACACTTGCTTCATGCGTACCCTGTTGCGCTGGAGGACACGGTCAATCGTAGAAAGGCTGACACTGTTGATTCCTTCAAAGTTTACATTGTGTTCAACAACTCTTCGCTGTATTTCACGCAGGTGGATGGCATTGTTTTGAAGGACCATATCAACAATGAGAGCCTCTTGCTGTTGGGAGAACATGAGTCCACCACCTCTTACACTTACTCTTCCTCCTCTGCAGAGCAGAGGGAGAAATATCTTAATCTCAATTTTTTAAATGTAGGCCATGAATACATCCCTTTAATTTGAAAACAACAAAAAAATGTATTTGGAGAAAAACTCCCATCTAGCGGGACCAGTGTCAGTTAGAAGCACTTAGAGCTTACAGAGAGAGAGGGAGCACTGAGAAGCATATCAAAGAGGGTTGTCAGTATATATGACAGGACCTGGGAGATTTATATGTGTATCACAGGCTGAGCGGGCTGACAGCAGTCCCCGGGCCAGGATCTGTTGGACAGAGGCCCCTGCAGAGAGACGGGAGGGGGGAGACAGGACAGGCCCTACTGCTGGGCCCCACACCCGCTGAGCCAACTCCAGGTGAGGGGGCACAACCACTCTAGTGTGCCACGGGCAAAAGACACATGTATGCACGAGAACACACACACACACACACACACACACCACACCACACACACCCCACACACACACCACACACACACCACACACGCACGCACGCACGCACGCACGCACGCACGCACGCACGCACGCACGCACGCACGCACGCACGCACGCACACACACACACACACACACACACACACACACACACACACACACACACACACACACACACACACACACACACAGACACACACAGACACACACAGAAAACTGTATCTGAATCCCTAATGACACCCTATTCCCTACACATAGAGCCCTACTTTTGACCAGAGCCATATGAGTTTTAGTGAGGTCAGAGAAATTAGAATAAAGTTAAAGCTCTTTTAATGCATTTCTATACAATTCTATACAATTTAAAAACTTGAAAATGCTATTTGACCCCATTGGTTGCTGTAGCATGATTCACCTCAATCTACAAACACATAGCCGATTAGATATACAATTAACAGCTACACATTAATTCACATTAACGCAGCACTGGGATTAAAAACTATAATTTAATACGTACTGAGGGATCTGTTATCAGAAAACGTATTTTATTAACAAAAGGTAAACAAATAAGATTACTTTACAGAACTATTTTTGTTGCAGTTTTATAGCTATTTTCCTACACATTTTGCCATGGGGTGGGGAGAAGTTGCCATGGTGCCTAGTGGCAGCCTCGGCAGAGAGCCCAGATAAATTCTGTACATATTTAATCATATTTAATAGTTTCTATATAAATTGTTTATTTTTCAATAGCTAAATGAGTGCAGATCAAGCCTTGATATCATAAATTGAATTCCTGCTCGTAAAGTTATGAAAATAAGCCTTGTCAACAAGCTAGCTAATGCTAGCTAGAAGGTGTGTGTTTTCATTTGAATTACACCTACTGACTTTGGGTTGCTTTTGACCAACGGGGACCCAAGAGGAGGCTATGCATGCAGAGTTGGGAGTGGGCCAGCTATTTCATTGCTCAAGAGGATACTTCTGAAGTATGGAGTGGGCTGTACTACGTGAGGAGCTAAAACTTCATCAGTCCCAATAGAGAGAATCTGATGACATCAAGCTGCCTGCCTACCTGCCCTTGGAAATGCTGACCTGATCACTACCTCCGACCTCCACCTCCACCTCCGCTGACCATCTAGCTATGAGCTTCCAGAAATGAGTTGTTGTTGTTTATTTTGCTTAACAAGTGCTTTGAGATTCTGTATCTAATGAAAAGTGCTATAAAAGTTTAATAAATTATTAATTTGTTTTGAACCTAATTTCCTGCAATTCTTCAAAATGTTCCATGACTTATGCCATGTTAATATGATATCTCAGTGAGCGTGAATAAGAAAAAGAAAAGTGGGCCCCCTGGAGGTCAGGGCCCCTGGGCATGGCACTGCGTGCCCAATTACAGTTTTTCTCAATTGTTTACACACAAATACTGGTACTTGAGACACAATGACCACAACATGTAACTCATGCACCAACCCCCTGAACCAATTCTGCTAAACTACAAGCACAATTCCTGCTTTACACTCAAATTGCAGTTCTAAAACACACTTTTTTCAAAACACTACACACAATTCTTTGCATTTGGCACAATTTTCATGCAGAAAATTCAAATATGCACACTGACTCATCACATGGGCAAACACCCGTCACACAGTTTTACAATTAGCAATCAGAGCTTTAGCATAAAAGGGCAACAGGTGAGCTCTTCTGTTTTGGAGCAATGGATGCCAACATTGGAAACAGAGGCAGAGCCAGAGGAGTGAGAGTAAGAGGAGGAGGACGGGGAGGACAAGGACGAGGACGAGGACGAGGAAGACCAAGGACCGTAATCTCTGATGAGATCCGAGCCACTTTGGTTGATCATGTGGTCAACCATGGTCTAACAATGAGGGAGGCTGGGCAAAGAGTACAGCCAAATTTGAGCAGGTACACTGTAGCATCCATCATCCGGACTTTCCGAAATGAGAATAGGTAAGAAATCTACTCTCACTAGAAAATTGCAGTACTGCATATCAATACAGTACTCAATGAGTACAGTAGTACAGTATTGCCTGTGGACTGTTTTGTAGGACTCTAAAAATAAAGTATGTTTCAAGTATTTGGGAAATGTATTCCTACTTTATATTTACAGTATTTTACTATTTGTTTGGCAGAACTGAAAGATTACCAACACAAGGTGGTTGGGAACGTGTTCTATCTCCTGAACAGGAAACTGAAATCATGAACATGGTCCTAGAAAATAACGCCATAACATTACGGCAAATACAAAGAAAAATAATAGAAAACAATGAGATATTTCAAAATATTGATAGGGTAAGCTTATCAACACTGGACCGTGTCTTGCGCAGAAATAATCTCTGGATGAAGCAGGTCTACAGGGTGCCGTTTGAACGCAATTCAGAAAGAGTCAAAGAATTGCGATATAACTATGTGCAAGTGAGTCATATACAATCCCACAATTGATGCATACTCTCAACACTGTATAAATTATACATATTTCAGTATTGTAATCATAATGATTGTGCTTCACAATAGTGACCACTCCATGTCTATTTCTGATATTGTCATGTGTGTTTCAGAGAGTCCTTGAGCTAGAGGTGGCTGCAGTGGAGCACCAGTTCATCTTCATTGATGAGGTTGGATTCAACCTCACAAAAAGACGAAAGAGGGGAAGGAATATCATCGGCCAGCGTGCCATTGTTCAAGTCCCTGGCCAGCGCGGAGGGAACATCACAATGTGTGCAGCGATTACCCACCACGGCGTCATCCATCACCATGCTACCCTTGGCCCCTCCAACACCGCCCATCTGATCACATTCCTGGACACCCTACACAACACACTCATTCCACCAGATCAGGTAGATGGCCCAGAGCAGCTCAGGTACGTTGTCATTTGGGACAACGTAAGTTTCCACTGGGCTGCTCTGGTTCGTAACTGGTTCACTGCCCACCCACGCTTTTTAGTTGTTTATCTCCCTCCATATTCTCCATTCCTCAATCCTATTGAGGAATTTTTTTCTGCCTGGAGATGGAAAGTGTATGACCGAAATCCACAAACGCGTATACCTCTTCTCCAAGCTATGGAAGACGCATGTGGAGATATAGCAGCTGATGCTTTTCATGGCTGGAATCGCCATGCTAGGCGATATTTCCCCCGCTGCTTGGCCAGGGAAAACATAGCTTGTGATGTGGATGAGGTGCTGTGGCCAGACCGCAACAGAAGAGAGGATACAGCATAGTTATTTTTTTTCATTTTTATTTTTTAATGTAACTGTATACATTAAATTCTTCTGTTTTGTATGTAGACCACTGTATGTGCAACTTTGTGTTGGTTGGGAATGGGATGTACACTGTGTACATTGTTTTTGTGGGAAAAATAAAATATATTTGTTACCGTGTATTTGTGTGTTCTGAGTATAAAAACAATATTCTCAAATATTTTACAACACACTTATGTATGTACTGTCTGTAGTAATGGCAACACTGAACCAAAAAAAGGCCTAAGTCATAATGATGAATGGGGAAGAAGTGTTTTCCATTCATCATAGTGTTTTACATTGAGCACATCAGTGTTCAACTGGTTCTTATAAATGTCTATTCATATGATGGTTTGTGTGTGTCATTTGAAAACAAAATACCCTTTTGATAAGAAATAACATTGTTTTGAATGTAAAGTTTCGTTTTGCTGGAGAATTGAGTGGTTTTGCCCATTGTGTGTGTGTTTTTTGATTTGTGTGTAGAGTTCTGAGAATATGAGGCATGCTTTCAGAAAATGTGTGTAAACAATCGAGAAAAACTGTAATTTATTATTTAATTTGGTCTATTTACTAATTATTTTTTTTTTTACTGACATGGGCTTATTGAGTGACTGTCAGTGAGTAACATAACAAGAGAAAAACTGCTGATGCACTACCAAGTTTGGTACCTTGTGTATTCTACTATTCTAACTCTCAACAGTAAGTTAAGACCCCGACTGAGTTCCTAAACATTCTTGGGGACGTTCAATGCTGCAGACATTTTTTGTTACCTTTCCCCAGATCTGTGCCTCGACACAATCCTGTCTCAGAGCTCTACGGACAATTCCTTCGACCTCATCCCTTAGTTTTTGCTCTGACATGCACTGTCAACTGTGGGACCTTATATAGACAGGTGTGTGCCTTTCCAAATCATGTCCAATCCATTGAATTTACCACAGGTGGAAACCTCTCAAGGATGATCAGTGGAATCACGATGCACCTGAGCTCAATTTCGAGTCTCATAGCAAAGGGTCTGAATACTTATGTAAATAAGGTATTTTTTATTTATTTATTTTTTTATACATTTGCAATTTTAAAAAATGTGGAAAAGGTCAAGGGGTCTGAATACTTTCTGGATGCAAATCAAATCAAAATGTATTGGTCACATACAAAGATTTTAGAAGGGCACCTACAAGGCACCTACAACTTGATTGGAGTCCACCTGTGGTAAATTCAATTGATTGGACATGATTTGGAAAGGCACACCCCTGTCTATATAAGGTCCCACAAATGACAGTGCATATCAGAGCAAAAACCAAGCCACGAGGTCGAAGGAATTGTCCATAGAGCTCCGAGACAGGATAGTGTCCAGGCACAGATCTGGGGGTCCCCAAAAACACAGTGGCCTCCATCATTCTTAAATGGCAGAAGTTTGGAACCACCAAGACACATCCTAGAGCTGGCCGCCTGCACAAACCGGGCAATCCGGGGAGAAGTACAGTGGGGAGAACAAGTATTTGATACACTGCCGATTTTGCAGGTTTTCCTACTTACAAAGCATGTAGAGGTCTGTAATTTTTATCATAGGTACACTTCAACTGTGAGCACCTGTTTGAACTAGTTACCTGTATAAAAGACACCTGTCCACACACTCAATCAAACAGACTCCAACCTCTCCACAATGGCCAAGACCAGAGAGCTGTGTAAGGACATCAGAGATACAATTGTAGACCTGCACAAGGCTGGGATGGGCTACAGGACAATAGGCAAGCAGCTTGGTGAGAAGGCAACAACTGTTGGCGCAATTATTAGAAAATGGAAGAAGTTCAAGATGACGGCCAATCTCCCTCGGTCTGGGGCACCATGCAAGATCTCACCTCGTGGGGCATCAATGATCATGAGGAAGGTGAGGGATCAGCCCAGAACTACACGGCAGGACCTGGTCAATGACCTGAAGTGAGCTGGGACCACAGTCTCATAGAAAACCATTAGTAACACACTATGCCGTCATGGATTAAAATCCTGCAGCGCACGCAAGGCCCCCCTGCTCAAGCCAGCGCATGGCCAGGCCCGTCTGAAGTTTGCCAATGACCATCTGGATGATCCAGAGGAGGAATGGGAGAAGGTCATGTGGTCTGATGAGACAAAAATATAGCTTTTTGGTCTAAACTCCACTCGCTGTGTTTGGAGGAAGAAGAAGGATGAGTACAGGAGTGGCTCCGGAGTGGCTCCGTTAGAAGCATCTCAAGGTCCTGGAGTGGCCTAGCCAGTCTCCAGACCTGAACCCAATAGAAAATCTTTGGAGGGAGCTGAAAGTCCGTATTGCCCAGCGACAGCCCCGAAACCTGAAGGATCTGTATGGAGGAGTGGGCCAAAATCCCTGCTGCAGTGTGTGCAAACCTGGTCAAGAACTACAGGAAACGTGTGATCTCTGTAATTGCAAACAAAGGTTTCTGTACCAAATATTTAGTTCTGCTTTTCTGATGTATCAAATACTTATGTCATGCAATAAAATGCAAATTAATTACTTAAAAATCATACAATGTGATTTTCTGGATTTTTGTTTTAGATTCCGTCACTCACAGTTGAAGAGTACCTATGATAAAAATGACAGACTTCTACATGCTTTGTAAGTGGGAAAACCTGCAAAATCGGCAGTGTATCAAATACTTGTTCTCCCCACTGTATATATAATAACATCTCTGCAGAGACCTGAAAATCGCTGTGGGCAGCGACGCCACACATCCAACCTGACAGAGCTTGAGAGGATCTGCAGAAAAGAATGGGGGAATCTCCCCAAATACAGGTGTGCCAAGATTGTAGCATCATACCCAAGAAGACTCAAGGCTGTAATCGCTGCCAAATGTGCTTCAACAAAGTACTGAGTAAAGGGTCTGAATACTTATTTCTGTTTGCATTTTTTACATTTGAAAACATTTCTTAAAACCGGTTTTTACTTTTTACTCATTATGGGGTATTGTGTGTAGATTGATGAGGGGAAAAAAAAGATTTAATACATTTTAGAATAAGGCTGTAACGTAACAAAATGTGGAAAAAGTCAAGGGGTTTGAATACTTTCCGAATACTATGTAGCTCTGGCCCTGTGTACTGTACATTCACAGGTACACAATCATATCATATCACACTCACAATTATTAGAACTAGCACAGTATGGCTCCCTAGAGCACACTGACATAATTACATGCGGTTGGCTTTGACTCCACCTGAGGTCAATGGAGAATAATATGGTACCATAATACGCACAGTCCAACTGTCAAGTGTTGGGTCAAGTTGGCCCTCAGGGCACTGTATCAGGACCTGTGTTGTTTTCTAACTGCTAATGTATGAGAGGAGGACGTGAAGCAGAGGGGAGAGAGAGAGGCAGAGGAGAGAGAGAGATTTGTGTTGGCAGAGAGCGGTTGTCTATTGGAGTCCTTCAGTCAGCTCTGGGTGGAAATGAAAAGGGTTGAGGCCTCGCCAATTATTCTGACAGAGTGGAGGAGGAGACATTAAGAGGGGGAACGTAGTCGTGGCGTGTGGCGCTGGATCGCTGCCCTGTCGGGAGACCCAATGCTCTCAGAACGAGGGCCGGATTTGGCCTTAAAATTGGCCTCATTCCCAGAAATGTCCCCAGTGCAAAAGGTTAAATGTCAGTCCCCTGCTAGGTATAAATAGAAGACTGCTCTCCAGAAAGATGTGTCATGAGGGGGTAGCAGATTGGGGAGGGGGTGCGCCCCCTCTTATGATAGTGATCCTAGTCATCCTAGTGACAGGCAGGGGTATATAAGTTCAGCGAGGGGGTGGGTTGACAGGGAGTAAGAGAAAAGGGGAATAAAGCTGAGTACATTATAATGGTAGTCGAGACTGTGACAGGGGCCACAGACAAAAGACGGTCCTGCTCTATTCAGCTTCCCCTGCCGCATACACTACAATAACAAGCCGGGCTAATCAAGGTTCCAATAGAGCTGCGCTGATGCCCCAGCACTTTTGGAAACTATTGCTTTGTGAAAGCCATCTTGACATGTAGTAATTAAGTGGCAAGAATTCTTGTTGTCATCTAGTCTTGTAAACAAATGCCCGATCGAGTTAGAATTAGGAATACTGATGAATTAAATGGATGAGAAAAAATCAATTCTCTGAATGAAAATGTATTCTTCTTCCTCTGTAATACTGCAGTTTGTCCTTATAATACTCTAACTATGCTATAATTTGTCCCTTTAATACTCCTTGCACTTGCAAAACCAGTGAGAGAGAGATGACTCACTAGGTTACTCAGCAACTGTTATTACACTTAAGCATCAGGTCAGAAAGTAATGGTTGAACGGCAGCACCATGGGAGTTATTTGAAATAATATGTCACAAATCACACCCTATTTCCTATATAGTGCACTATTTAAGGCATGGATGGACAACTTTAATGGGGGTTGGGATCAAATCGAAGAAAATTTGGAATCACACGACGACATGTTGTGTTGTCCTCCCACTACGACTCGGGAAAGCATACCGTTTATTAGGCTACAGATTTAATAAATACGATTAACTTCACAGGGTGGTGAAAGTGCAAGGTGATGAGCTTGATGCTAATTTCCAATAAATATAGAGGGTGTTATTATTATGGTGGCATGATGATTGATGCTTGGCTGCACTTTTGTCCATAATAATCTCTTCATGAAGGCTATACCCGTACTGTATCTGCGAGCTGTTGGCTAGAGCGCACATGACTATACAAGAGTGTGCACATTCACCATATAATGCAACATTCTTGTGACAAAACCATCTGTAGAGTTGAAAATGCGACGGAAACCCATTTAACTTCTATTATTATTAACCGCAAAAGTAATGTGTTATGCACTACGTCATCACGCACAGACTTTTATCGAAACAAGTCAATTTGATGGAAACACATCTCTGGTGGGAAAATGCGCATATTTGATTTATGCAGATTATTGAATATTTGCATGAAAATCTGTCAACAATTGGTTGGAAACCTAGATATTGACTGACATAACAAAAGAAAAACTGCTGATGCACAACCACATTTCTAAATTGCACCTTTTCTACGTCTATTCTACTATTCTAACTCAAAAGTAAGTTAAGACCCCAACTGTTCCTAAAAAAACTAATTCAGAGGGGGGGGGGGGGGGGGGAATTGATCTGGGGGCCTACTAAAGAGGGTCAGGCCACGAGCAATGGACATTAGACCGGTGGAAATTTGTCCTTTGGTCTTGAGATTTTTGGTTCCAACCTCAACCAAATTTAGATGGTTTGGGATGAGTCGGACCACAGTAAAGGAAAAGCAGCTCAGCATATGTGGGAACTCCTTCAAGACTGAAGGAAAAGTAATCCAGGTGAAGCTGGTTGAGAGAATGCCAAGAGTGTGCAAAGCTGTCATCAAGGCAAAGGCTGGCTATTTGAAGAATCTTTTTTTTAAACACTTTTTTGGTTACTACATGATTCCATATGTGTTGTGTCAAATAAAGAAAATCCCTTGAATGAGTAATTTGACAGGGGGTGTAATCTACACTATACCTCCTGTATTTTACAAGACAGAATAAAACAATGTATTAGTGATCAAAACTCAGAATAAATAGCATATTTATTTTTGTTATGTCTCATTTACATAGCTTATATTTTTGTAGCAATTACATTTTCAGATGGCAAATTTACCAAAGGGGTAAACTCTCATATAAACATTTCATGTATTGGGCTCAAAATTATGTGCACACAAATCTTCTTGTATCTATGGTTTCATTCTGCTATGATGTGTGGCAGAATGTGTGGCAGAATGTAGACACAATGTAGATACACACATCATTAAGAGTTCCTTTTTATTTTCCACTTGGAGTCAAGGTAATAAAAATGATGCACAGCTGAAAACACACACTCAAACTCTCTACACATTGAAATAATAGGTGTTTCAACCACCCCAATAATAAAGCTTCCTTTTCTCCCAGCAGCACACCTGGGCTGAATCCAAAATGGCACCCTATACCCCTGGTCAAAAGTAGTCCACTATATAGCGAATAGGGTGCCATTTGGGACGAACACCTGAAATTGAGGATATATTCACACCTTACCAGGCGTACCAACCAACACCCTCTGTGATCTATACATCACAAAACATAACACATAATAATCTGTATTCCCACGTTTTAACTACTAGGAGAATTTACAAACAGTTTGACACAATGTTTTTAGTCTTCTCCTCATGGTGAGAATAGTCATTGGTATACAGTCGAAGAATGTTATTGCTTATTTTATGCTCCTTTTCTATATCCACACTGCATATGATTACACAGAGTCTGACCTCTTAACCACTGTCAGAAATGATAAATAAGAAGAATAGTCGGCTCAGGTATATATGTGATTGCACTTTTATTCCTTAAGCCCCCTAACTATTGAACTAAATAGGTCTAGTGTGGTAATACCTGTCTGATTATATAGGGAAGTGATTATACATGTAAGCAATATATAATTATGTACAAGTAATACAACTGAACTGGTATAGTAGTGACAAAAGCACTCAATTCTATAATACAAAGGCAATCACAGATTGCAAATCCTCAAGGCCATAGTTAAAATGTCCTGTCTCCTTCTCTTAATGTATGTTCCTAAACTTTAATGCCTAGCTTGGAAAATTCTAAATTGGAAATCAGCAATTCATTTGAGGGGTCATAGGTCACCTCCAGGTTGCGCACCTTGTCCAGGAAGTCATCCAAGAGGTGACTGATTTCACTGCAACCATGAATATGCTTACTTGTTGTAGCATCATGGTACATTTTTTCAAAACATGGTCACATCATCTGTGATTTCATGTATATTTGGTTTGGGGTTATAGGTGTTGGCATTCTAAATTCTTAGAGATAAATACTTATCTTGGTTAATTATAATATTGGGAACACACAATACATGTCATCGGTGACATACTGTTGGTCGCTGTCTCTGTGAGAGTCAGACATTTTTGCACAGCTCTGAAACGTTTCCCTTTTACGGTAATTTTGTACTCAGGCATAACAAAAAAGCAAACATTGTAGCACCACCTTTTCCCCTTGTCTTTTCTGTTACGACCTACACAAATCCACACGCACATACACCTGCAAAAAGCTAATAGTTCACTCTGTGAACTGAAACCAGTTCACTTTTCATTTCGAAGAACTGGAAGGGCAAATACTGTCCTGCCATAGTGGCTAGCTAGTGGCTAGAAGCTAGCCTAATGCTATAAGGACCCAAACAGGGATAGCCTAGCGGCTAACTACAAGCCTAATGCTATATGAACCCTAACAGGGATAGCTTTGCGGCTAGCTTCTGGACTAATGCTATATGGACCCTAACAGGGATAGCATAGCGGCTAACTGTTAGCCTAATACTATAAGTTATTTTGGCCACCAGGAGGTGCAGAAGTCATGGCACGTTAGGTCAAGGGTGTTCTGGCTAGCTCTTTGTTATAAAGCACAGAAAAGTAGTAAAAAAATAATAAGTCTATTTTCTTTTGAACTGAAATGTCTCTCCCCATGACGGCAGACTTGGTTCCGTTACGCCTGTTCTCCATATTGTCAATCTTCCTACTTTCTCCTCTTCAGCTGATCTCTGTTCAGTCGTTGTGGAGTTTCTCGACACCACCCTGAAGGGAGAGAGAGGAAAGCCCATATTCATAAATCATGCTCAACATCTGAATCAATATCAGCAAACAACAGACATCTTCCTACAGTGGTAACATCCACAATGGGGAATGGAGAAGAACATTATTGACGATATTAACCTAAGGCTGAGTTCTGCAGATCTTGACAGTAAACTATAGGGCTATTATACAGTGGATCATGGTATCCTATGTATATATACAATATGAGAAGATTATCTGAAGTTGGGGTTGCAGTAAAATGTGATACCCCTTCGTCAAGGCCTCTCTTAACCCCCCTAAACGTTATATGTGTCTAGAAGAGAGAGTTCTCCCTCTCACTTTTCCCGTTTCTCTTAATTTAGAACATCCCGTCAGAGCCCTGAGTCACGTGTTAACATGCTACCCAAACCGGACGTGTTGCGTATTTTAGCGTGTTGCCAGGCGCTAAAATAGAAGTTGGTTCCATTTGCGATACAGAATGCGGTGCAAGTCCTGCCTCTCCCATCTTCTCATTGGTTTTTAGAAACATATACCCATGTGCCATCTCCTCATGGGTTTTTAAGAGCATATACCCACATGGGTGATTGAAAGGTGAACTGAGGTCGGTTGTGGTAATGCACCTTATTATGAAAGTTAGTTGGCGATCGCCATATAAAGTCCAAAGAAGAAAAAGAAGCATGAAGGAGGAGAGATGACTAGAAACGATTCGGTTGACCGTTTTATGTGTGGATTAATTGTCAGAGTAGAGGAACATGTGCATTTCAGATAAAATAACAACCCAATGTTTATGTCCAAGGACAAATTAGCCAGCAACAGCAAGCTAGCTAAATTGCCATAAATGTTGAATGCTTTTCGACCTGTCCCCAAATGAATTTAATTGGTTCAGAGTTTGTTTTGATATTTCAACCTGCGTGTCGTGTTTGCGTTTGGTGTGGGGGGACAAAATCAACTTGTGCGCGATGGCGGACGCACGCGTGCGGTTTGGGCTGGTGTTAAGCATATGTTGAACATAATGTACGTCCCAGAACTTAGAGCAGGGGCTCAGTTCATTTATTCGGTCTTATACTTATTCTTGCATTCAAGAGCGCTAAAGACAACATTAAACTATCAACATTTACAGACAAAATGACAACAACCACATAAAACAGAAAGATGAAGCTACATAACCAGTTATATATAACCAGACATATATTATGTCTCCATAACAAGTTATAGGCTACTGACGAAGGATTAAAAAATAAATAATAATAATAATTTAAAGAAAAGCGCTTTCAATACTGTTATTTATTAAGGCAATATTTTAGTCATTTCTAACTTTTGGAAGCACAAAAGGCAGTGTGAAGCCAGAAAACAAAAAAACTTGAGTCAGCTTCTCAACAGTTCAATCGCTGGCCTGATTTGATTCTATACTACAATTACAACCACCACTAGTGAATAGTGATATAAAAGTATAATGAACAAAAGCTCAAATTAACACATAACTAAAAATGGCTTCTAACTGTGTAAGTCCTAACCAATACTCTTTCTTAATGGCCTTTAAAATGCTACTCCATCCTAGCCCAATCAAATATCGGCTACAATAATCAGGGGCGTATTCATTAGTGCACACTGTAGCAAAATGTTTTGCAACAAGCGTTTACTATTGGACAAGTTATTGTAGTCCCTCACTGTTTCAGTCCGTTTTCTTCTGTTTGGTTTCTAGTGAATGCAATCCAGTTGACTGAACTCTAGTGCTAACGCGTTCCTGCCACACCCAAGCGGGCTGCATTATTGAGAAACACAAGATGCCAGTTTGAAAACAATTTAAAGGCAACTCTAAAAGACTGAATGAAAGGTAAACAGTCTTAATCCATCTCAGAGAGAAAGAGAGTGAAAAAGAGTGAGAGAAAAATAAATAAAAGAAAGAGCAAGCAAGGGCTCGTGCCAACTGCCAACATTTCAAACACCATCAATCAAAAACAACAAGCAGCAATTGACGCTTTGGTAGATTTGACTCTAGTACTCGCTCTAAGACTGGCTCGCTACTGTGAAAAACAAAACAACATGCTTAATCTGTTTTCACACTTTTAATGAGTCAATCTGTATAATGAACATGATTGTGAAGAACTCTACACAGAGTAAGGACAGACTTTGGGCGTACACCTGATGAAGGCATTACAGCCAACATTGTCAGGCTTTCTCTCTCACAAACGTCCGTACCACATGAACATGTCAATGCGCTGTGTCAATGTCTTCATGTGCTTACAAACCAGCAGAATTAAGAAAATAGAGGACTTACCATGGCTAGTTGGCGTCCTATGTTCCCCACAGTCACTCCTCCTGAGAAGAATATGCATGGAAGCCAAGAGCGCACATACAGAAAGTCTGGATACGTGTATCTACAAGAGGGAGAAAAATACATCAGATTAAATTAAATATTAGCCCCAATAGTAAAATCTAGCCCCAAATAAGACACGTGTAGAGACAAGTCCTAAAATGGGAATGGCAACTGAAACACCGTTTCAAAGACAGATCTCGGAAGGGGGGGAAGGCAGTAAATATAAAATCCTCTCCCTATCCATTTCATCTCTCTCTTCCCTTCAGTCAACAGAAGCTGCGAGGCCTTTTGAAAACAGCTCTTTGTAAGCCCCTCACTGAAGCAACAGAGTGATCCTTCTCCCCAGGATGTTTTTGAGGAGGTGCCACAGGAGGCAGGTAGGAGTGCCAATAATTGGGTGTAGAGGCATGGGGGAATCCGTATCACCCAAAAATAATTGCTTTCATTTTCATGTCTTATCTGTCAAATCCTCTTTGATGTAATCAGGTGACTGAGACCAGTTCCAGTAGGAGGTAGACATCTTTTCTCAAAAGACACCTTATTGGATTCACTGGCTGTACTAAAACTGTAATGTAAGTAATGATACCATAATATCCACTAAAATATAATAACATGGTCCAGTGCAGCTCAGTTGGTAGAGCATGGTACTTGCAACATCAGGAATATGGGTTCTATTCCCCCTGGGGCCAGAAATTAAGTTATGTGTATTAATGTGAAATTACACAGGAAAAAAGTATTGAACACATGAAAGGGAGGTGCAAAAAGGCATGGAAAGCCAAGACAACAGCTGAAAACTATCAGTAATTAAAAAGCAATCCAGCCCCCTGTCAGTGCAAATTAATATCAGCTGGTTCAGTCCCAACTGATGGCCTACAAAAAGGTCTCATTGCCAAGGTGTCACACAAGACACATCTCATGATGGGTAAAAGCAAAGAGCTGTCTCAAGACCTTCGCAACCTAATTGTTGCAAAACATAATGATGGCATTGGTTATAGGCGCATTTCTCAGCTTCTGAATGTTCCAGTGAGCACTGTTGGGGCCATAATACAGAAGTGGAAAGACAATCATTTCACCATAAATGTGCCTCGACCAGGTGCTCCTCGCAAGATTTCTGACAGAGGAGTGAAAAGAATAATCAGAAGAGTTGTCCAAGAGCCAAGGACCACTTGTGGAGAGCTTCAAAAAGACCTGCAATTAGCAGGTACTGTTGTCTCAAAGAAAACAGTAAGTAATGCACTCCACCGCCATGGCCTGTATGCACGCTCACCACGCAAGACTCCATTGCTGAAAAAAAAGCATGTTGAAGCTCGTTTAAAGTTTGCTGCACAACATTTGGAAAAGCCAGTGAAATACTGGGAGAATATAGTGTGGTCAGATGAGATCAAAATTGAACTGTTTGGATGTCATAATACACACCATGTTTGGAGGAGAAATGGCACTGCACATCACCCTAAAAACACCATACCAACAGTGAAGTTTGGAGGTGGGAACATCATGGTGTGGGGCTGCTTTTCAGCAAATGGTACTGGCAAACTTCACATAATTGAAGGAAGGATGAATGGGCAAATTTACCGAGACATTCTTGACAAAAATCTGCTGCCATCTACCAGGATGATGAAGATGAAACGAGGGTGGACATTTCAGCAAGACAATGATCCCAAACACACAGCCAAGGAAACTCTCAATTGGTTTCAAAGAAAGAAAATAAAGCTGCTAGAATGGCCCAGCCAATCACCTGACTTAAATCCCATTGAAAATCTATGGAAAGAACTGAAGATCAAGATTCATAGAAAAGGCCCACGGAACCTTCAAGATTTGAAGACTGTTTGTGTGGAAGAATGGGCCAAAATCACACCAGAGCAATGCATGCGACTTGTTTCTCCATACAGGAGGCGTCGTGAAGCTGTCATTACCAACAAAGGCTTTTGTACAAAGTATTAAATAAATATCAGTAAGTGTGTTCAATACTTTTTCCCTGTGTCATTTCACATTATTACACATAACTTAATTTCTGAACTTATTTGTTTTGGTTTCTTTGTATGTATGGATTACTTGGGTTGTTACCAACATCTGGTGAAAATGTCATGTCAATAGCACCTTTGGAAATATATTTACTGAGAAAACTGGTGACGTGTTCAATACTTATTTCACCCGCTGTATATATGTATAAGTGCTAAGAGTGTTATCATATATCCTGTGAATGCATTTTTGACAGTTAATCTACACTGTAAACCCCATTGTGCTGTCATTACTTTTGAGGAAACCCTTTGCACTTAATATACAGTGGGGAGAACAAGTATTTGATACACTGCCGATTTTGCAGGTTTTCCTACTTACAAAGCATGTAGAAGTCTGTAATTTTTATCATAGGTACTCTTCAACTGTGAGTGACGGAATCTAAAACAAAAATCCAGAAAATCACATTGTATGATTTGTAATTAATTAATTAGCATTTTATTGCATGACATAAGTACTTGATACATCAGAAAAGCAGAACTTAATATTTGGTACATAAACCTTTGTTTGCAATTACAGAGATCATACGTTTCCTGTAGTTCTTGACCAGGTTTGCACACACTGCAGCAGGGATTTTGGCCCACTCCTCCATACAGATCCTTCAGGTTTCGGGGCTGTCGCTGGGCAATACGGACTTTCAGCTCCCTCCAAAGATTTTCTATTGGGTTCAGGTCTGGAGACTGGCTAGGCCACTCCAGGACCTTGAGATGCTTCTTACGGAGCCATTCCTTAGTTGCCCTGGCTGTGTGTTTCGGGTCGTTGTCATGCTGGAAGACTCAGCCACGACCCATCTTCAATGCTCTTACTGAGGGAAGGAGGTTGTTGGCCAAGATCTCGCGATACATGGCCCCATCCATCCCCCCTCAATACGGTGCAGTCGTCCTGTCCCCTTTGCAGAAAAGCATCCCCAAAGAATGATGTTTCCACCTCCATGCTTCACGGTTGGGATGGTGTTCTTGGGGTTGTACTCATCCTTCTTCTTCCTCCAAACACGGCGAGTGGAGTTTAGACCAAAAAGCTCTATTTTTGTCTCGTCAGACCACATGACCTTCTCCCATTCCTCCTCTGGATCATCCATATGGTCATTGGCAAACTTCAGACGGGCCTGGACATGCGCTGGCTTGAGCAGGGGGACCTTGCGTGCGCTGCAGGATGTTAATCCATGACGGCGTAGTGTGTTACTAATGGTTTTCTTTGAGAATGTGGTCCCAGCTCTCTTCAGGTCATTGACCAGGTCCTGCCGTGTAGTTCTGGGCTGATCCCTCACCTTCCTCATGATCATTGATGCCCCACGAGGTGAGATCTTGCATGGTGCCCCAGACCGAGGGAGATTGACCGTCATCTTGAACTTCTTCCATTTTCTAATAATTGCGCCAACAGTTGTTGCCTTCTCACCAAGATGTTTGCCTATTGTCCTGTAGCCCATCCCAGTCTTGTGCAGGTCTACAATTTTATCCCTGATGTCCTTAAACAGCTCTCTGGTCTTGGCCATTGTGGAGAGGTTGGAGTCTGTTTGATTGAGTGTGTGGACAGGTGTCTTTTATACAGGTAACGAGTTCAAACAGGTGCAGTTAATACAGGTAATGAGTGGAGAACAGGAGGGCTTCTTAAAGAAAAACTAACAGGTCTGTGAGAGCCGGAATTCTTACTGGTTGGTAGGTGATCAAATACTTATGTCATGCAATAAAATGCTAATTAATTATAAAAAAAATCATACAATGTGATTTTCTGGATTTTTTTTTTAGATTCCGTCTCTCACAGTTGAAGAGTACCTATGATACAAATTACAGACCTCTACATGCTTTGTAAGTAGGAAAACCTGCAAAATCGGCAGTGTATCAAATACTTGTTCTCCCCACTGTATCTGAGTACAGTTACTTAAAGTAACATTGTAGTTACTACTCAAACCAATAGAGACACTGTGACCCTGTAAGCGGTCAGATGACTGTGACTTGACTTACTGATAGACGCCGTTGTAGACCAGCAGCTGTGTGATAACAGTGGCAAGGAATGCCGTCCCGATGCCTAGACCGAAGCCACTCCTCGATCGGTCAAACGTCCACCACAGTCCCAGGGACAGGGCAGCCAGGGTCAGGGAAAGCTGGGCATTATTGGCAAAGTGTAGTTTCTGTGAAATGGAGCAGTTAAGGACAAAGACTATATGTTTGCATAAGTTCGAATCCGGGCCTACTACCCTTTGACACAACCGCTCTTGCAGTCATCCACTCTTAGAATTTCTTCAGTAAAGAAATCCTGTCAAATATTATAGTATTTGTTTGACTGTTACATCAAAGCATTACAGTGAGTGGCTCAAGCAGTGTATATGTTTAAAGCAACTATAGGGTCCATACATACTTGGAAAGTATGTCAAGGAGTCAAAACATGCAGGAATGCAGTGGGGAATTACACACACTGTCCCACTGACACTAGCTGAATTGCCTTCGGGCTGTAAAAGTAGCAAAACGACAATAGAATATATCAAACTAATCACAGAATGGTACTCAATTATTCATTTATTATACATTTAGTAGACCATCATCCTTGTTTAAGCTCTGGATGTGATACAAATTACTTTGGTGTAAATATGTGTCCATCCTTTTCTAGATTGGAGGTAGCCAACATGATAGTGTGCACATTGTGAAGTTGTTGTTGTTTAGAAAAGATACAGCACTGGCATGGTTGATGCCAACGAACACCGCGATGCATCTCATGACACTGGCCCATTCCCTCTTGAACTTGTGGGGCTCTCCTAGATGACTGTCAATGCAGGGGTATAGCAGGCCTACAACAGCTGCAGAAAGGACAGTTGAGTTAGTACATCACTGAATAGTCTACATACAAATCAAACTGTGTTCTATGGGTTTTGAAAATGGTGCATTTCTTTGAGTTTCAATTTGGGATCAAAATAGACAGAAATTAAACAAACAACAAGACTACTTTCACTTTCAGGCACACATGACTATTTATTGCTGTATCAGTCCTTGCACAAACATGTCTGTAACCTACTGTGAAAAGACAAGTTTGGAACGTTGTATAACTAAAATAAAAACGTTAGATCATTATCTCCAAATGTAATATTCTTATGTTATGTTTTTTTTGTGAATCACTGTAGCCTATTTCTCAACAACATGGGGAGGGGTTGGTGGTGAACATTATTTATTTAATTCCGACTGCACACGACTTCCTTGTTTCTCTTTTTCTTTAGTGGCATGTTCGAGGCAGCAGCCAATTATGGACCACCTCCACAGCTCACCCGTTATGAAAGCAGCCAATGAAAAAGAAGCACAACCCTAATGACCATCCATGTCCGGCTGTTTCTAGGGAAGCCTACTGGAGCATTGGAGGGCAATAGAAATACTACTATATGTTTTTCCCAGACAAAACACTCACCATTATGGGCTCATGGCTGCGAGAACACTTACACAAATAATATATAGAACAATAACAATGAAGGAATAAACTGTAAATGATTATGTAGCCCAGGCTGTAGTTAGCTGCCTATAATGACATCATGAAACACACAAGCTGACTATCCCCAGCCTATCCCAACCCTCCCCCTTAAAATCCCAATTCACATTCCGTTACCCAAATTAAAAGTACTTATAGAAAACCTCATTCATTCATACAGAATGATTAACTCAAGATATAGGTTTAAAAGTGACAACTCACCAGCTGCCGTGCCGCAGCAAGGGGGAATCCACCACGCTGATGAAAACAGAGTTGACATCACCTCTTCGGGAAACAAAGTCACATTTCTTTGTAACTGCAGCAAGTTGAGTACCAATGCAAGAACTACTCCCACGGTGAAAAGGACGAGACCCCGTCTGATCAAGTTTGCTGTTCGCACACTGTGAAGCGAGCCATATGCATTGTTGAGCACTGTTGTGACAATGGACATCATTTCTTCAGCTTTCGATGCAACCCAGTTTCCCCCAGAAAAAGTATTAGATTCCACCCTCGATGCACAGGAGCGACTCCAACAGTGTTCTTCTAGTCTTGGCATTTGGCACTTAAAGCTCTGGAAAACAATAAATATGCGTCATTACATCGTAGCTAACACAGATATGCGTCATTGCATTGTATCTAATCTAAAGGAAGACTGGCAACAATGTTTCAAGACCACCACTATGCTAGACATCAAAGAAAAGTAGTGTCTAGCCTGGCCTTTGTAGATCATGTTTTTTCTCGAGCTGTTTTACCACTACATTTCGATTTGCCACAATCTTACTATGATTAGCAATGAACAATAGCAAATGAATCGATCTCTTCTAGTTACATAAAGGTTAAATAAATATAAATAAATACAAATTCTTACCTTGATCTCCAGACGTTCCAACTGTATGATCTAGCGAGAACCGACTTCGTTCATTCACACCTCGACAATGATGAAGCTGTGAGTTCTGGTGCTCTCTCGCTGCTCTCAGACTGTTATCACGTTGTTAGGTCACATCATCGTTTGGGAGAGAGAGAGGCAGAAAAAAGGCTGCTATTTCATTCCTGAGCGCAGACCTCATACCAGAGACAGGCTTCCTCTGCATAAAACAATCGCAGCTGTGTCGGGTGAGTCGCGTCGGCCAATGGGATCTAGGCGAACGATATGACGCGACGCCACCCCACCACCCTATCGTTCAGGACATCGAGAGGACGTCACATGAGTTTTGCGCACGTTCATGCAGTCTGTCTGCATTCGTGGAAGGTTGGAGTAGGATACACAATCCAATGATCACTTCTAATAATGTGAGAGAACATCCAATTGAAAACGAAACAAACTTGTTCAAAATTCATTCCGATGAAGCAGGGAGTACATTGGTCTACAGTAGGCTTATTATCTTACCAAAACAAATGTCAGATCAGCAGTGCTATCCTGGGACCATAACAACATTAACTTTGTCCAACCCAAATATTTGAAATAGCTTACTGACTACTAGTTTTTCAGAGTTTTCATGTTTCAACAGGCAGGCCTAGTTTGATAGTTCTGAAAGACCATACCCAACATAAACTCTGGCATTTGGTCTTATAAAGACCCACTCCAGCACACACCTTCTAAGCAGGTTGGTGAAAACTGGGTCAGCAGGACAGCTTCAGCCAATGACTGTTGACCCAGACCAACCCAGATAACGGCCAGTGATAACATCCCCAGAGGGGGTCAATGACTGGATAACCCCCTGGTCTCAAGATACTGATACTGACAACAAGGAAACATGTTTTGCGGGTGTGATATGACCTAGTATTCTGAGTGGTTACACAATCCACATGCATCAGGTGATGTGTAGATAAACAAATACTGTATGGCACACCTGCATCATCCGATTAATATAGGATACATGCACGCATGCATGCACACACACACACACACACACACACACACACACACACACACACACACACACACACACACACACACACACACACACACACACACACACACACACACACACACACACACACACACACACACACACACACACACACACACACAGACGTCATTATGCTTTCATACTGCATTTGGCATTACATCTCAAGGTTACTTGCATAACCCAGGTTCTCTGATATCTCACCTGTAGTGATTTAGTGAGATACTGTATCTCACCTGTGGTGACAATCATTCTACCCAAGTCAATGTTTTGTCACACATCAACGTTTTAAAATCTCAAATTACACATACAAGTTCATTCCAAGACAATTTGCATACTGGCAACAATAGGGAAACATGTCTGAGTCACCTGCATGTTATGTGTAGTGTGACGGCCACAATATTGGCAACCTAAGTATTAATATTCAACATGTCCTCACCTGTGGTTTGAACTAACATACTCTTGGTTTACGGAAGTCAAGCATCGATCATCATGTCACCAGAATAAGACACTCAATATTTATTGGAAAGGAGCATCAAGATCACCTTGTACTTTCAATTCCCTGTGAAGTTCATCATCATTTATTTTACTTGCAGCCTAATAAACTGCATGCTTTCCCAAGTCATAGTGGGAGGACCACACACCATGTCATTCCGTGACTTCAAGTTTACTTCAATATGATGGTTGTTATATAAATATTTATTCATAAAGGCGTTTCCACCACCATTTCTGGCATAATACATTTTACTAACACATAGATCCCACCATGTCAAATTAACAAATTATCTGTTGGCATTTATAAAATTGTACCAACACTTCCTGTTTCCATCATTAGCTAGGCTTCCATCCAATTGGCGACAGATTTTCATGCGAATATTCTAAAAACTGCATAAAAACAATATGTGCATTTTCCCACCAGAGATGTTTCCATCAAATTGACTTGTTGCAGATAAAAGTCTGCGTGTGATGACATAGTGCACATAAAAATACATGCGGTTAAATTCACATGTACCGGATAAAAACTAAAAGTGAAATGGGTTCCTATTGCATTTTCAACTCTACTGATTTTTTTGCCACTCTGCGTCCTGGCAAACAATGCTATCTGCGCTGTTGGCTAGAGCAGGGGTTCCCTAACCTTTTCACTAAATTTTTCACCAATATTGGGGAACATCCCCTGTGTGCGCACATGTGCAGCGTCTATTTTTATGGACACAAGCACTGTTCAGCACAAACTGTTCACACCCCTCGTTGGTGGAGAGAATTTTGCAGGTTTAAGACTATCAAGAAGCACTCTTTGTGACCCTGATTCAGCCCACTGCAGTAAAATGTGAAAACAGGCCTGTAATTCCTCACCCTCTTTTACATACTGCAACAAAATATTATCGTGTTTAAACTGCTAGTGGTAAAAATAAATGGTAGTAGATTTCATCCTTGGTTAGTATGTTTTTCTGTGCACAATGTCATCTCAGGACCAGATCTCACAAACCCCTACACTCAGTGTGAAGCCCTTATCCACCAACACCAGGAACCCCTGAATTACAGGGGAAAAGGGGACGGAGTCATTTAGTAGAACAAGCATACGCTCCTTCTCAGCGGGGAGCAACAATGGAGGAACAATGTACTCATGTCCTCCATAGGAAGACAATGTCATTATAGGAGTACTGTGACACTTGGTTCACCTTGGGGAGGTTCCTGTTCACGTCCTAGCCTTTTCTCTTTGACCTCCTTCCCCTTTGTCAAACTGCAGCCCTGCCTGTTTATCTCTTTCAACCACATTGCATTTTCTATGTTGTGCCATAAAGTTTGATAAAGTAAAGACCACATTTTCTGCATGTCAACACATTGCGAGGGAATGTGTGTCTTGGTCTGTTCTATGTCACAAACAGCATGTGTGCTCTGTACTCCAAAACAGCTTTAGTGACCTCCAAGACATAGCAAATGGGATGGGAGAGAGGGAATATACAAATTCAGTTCATGAATGATTGGAATACTCTCTTAGACCAATAATTATTATCCAATAAGACATGCTGTATGCATATTTATGTCCATGGGTTGCAGAACAACACCGATAACCAAAGTATTTAGGGAAGCGAGACGGTACAAATACTTACTTTCAAACCCCAAAAAATACTTTCTTGCTTGAGTTATAAAGGCATAATACACTGATACGGGCCGTTCTAGTTCCTGAATCCATTTTGAAAATGAGAAGTTCCATTTAAGACTTCAATATAGAACTTTCAGATGACCAACCAGGTTTCACCCAACTTGTAAAATGATTGATTTATTTTATCTAACCAGGCAAGTCAGTTAAGAACAAATTCTTATTTACAATGACGGCCTACACTGGCCAAACTCGGACGACGCTGGGCCAATTGTGCACCGCCCTATGGAACTCCCAATCACAGCCGGTTGTGATACAGTCTGGATTTGAACCAGGTTGTCTGTAGTGACGCCTCTAGCACTGAGATGCAGTGTCTTAGACCACTGCGCCACTTGGGAAGAAGGAGGGTAAGACTTTAAAACGACTCAAATACATCAAAATATACATGTTTAATGCTAATAACAACATTCTATGAGTGAAATTCTCATGGTTGATGGAAATGTTTTTATATGTTTCCTTTGTTTGGCCTGCAGTGTTTTCAGCATACACACAGTAACAATCTTGTCAAAAACAAATTAATAAATTCACTGGCAGGCCAAAACAGTAGGTGCTTTGAAGCTGAAATTTGGATGGCAAAAAGAACCCCAATCAACACAGCCTCAGTGCAAATGAGCATCTTGATGATGAACTCATTCTGTGTAGTACCAAAACCACAAAAACAAGAGAGAAAACTACCCTGAGACATATACTGCGGAAACAATTAGTTGAAACATTATTTATGAAACTTAATTGAAAATAAATCCTAAATCCACACTTAGTTTCATCAAACTGATGATTCACCCATGGCATTGCTTTCAACAAAGTGCCAGCAGTTAGTGAGTAAACACTAGCCATATTATGAAACTTCCTGCCTGATCATTTGGATAAATCCACTGTACGATTTCTATTAATTATCCTGGCTAATACATTTATTTCATCCAATACACTTTCACCAGCATCACAAATTGTCTGTAATTTAATGCAGTAATTTTTATATCAATATTAAATCATTTCTGGGTAACAATTAAGTACCTTACTGTGATTGTTTTAAATTAAAATGGTCAAAAAGTGAGGCTGATCGTGAACAGTGGAACAGTGCCTCAGTGACCTGGAGAGCAGTAGGGAGACCAGAGAGAGGGATAAAACGACAGGATTTAGAGAATCTATCCACAACCATCATAATGGTGGTGAAACCGTCCGAGGAGGGGAGATCAGTAACAAAATCAATGGATAGATAAGACCAGGGACGCTGAGGCACAGGAAGGGGAAGAAGTTTCCCTGCTGGAGTGTGCCAGTGGGACTTAGTTTGTGCACCCACAGAACAGGAGTTGGTGTAGCAAATAACCAATACTTTCTGGAGAGAGATTGAATAGTACGGGTGATCCCAGGATGTCCAGCAACAACAGCTGTGTGTGCCCAGGTCAACAGCTGCTCCCTTATCCCTGTGGGAACGTAGATGCGCAGAGGAAGACAGGTAGTGGGTGCGGGTTCCCTCTCCAGAGCTTGGCGAATGTTACATCTATGTCCCAGGGGATACGACTCGAGAGGGAATGGGAAAGCAGGTCCTCCGGCATTCGAGTGACCAGTCCGTGATTCTCATCCTCGACCATGAGATGGTGGGGTTATGGAGTTGGAGCCATGGGAGGCCGAGGATGATCTTGTGAGCTGGTGCACTAATGATGAAGAAAGGAATGTTCTCCTGATGAATGGACTCCACGTTGAGGGTGAGTGGTGTGGTGATGTGTGTGATGGTTCCAGATCCGTGTGACCCCTACCTCCATAGGTTCAGGCTCTGATACAGAGTGTTCACTGAGGGAGGGAGAGAAGCGATGTGGGTACCGACCCTCCCAAAGTAGGTTATCCAAACGGATGGCCGTCGCAATGAGTGCGTCCAAGGGGAGGTTGTCATCACGATATGCCAGTTCCGTTTGGACCTCTTCGCGCATTCAACTTCGGAATAGCGTACGGAGCGCAGGCTCATTCCATGCACTGGATGCTGCTACTGTCCAGTAGGTGAGCACGTACTTTGCAGCGGTCTGGTCATCCTGCTGTAGTTGGAGTAGGCGCTCACCCCCTTCTCTGCCCTCCGGTGGATGATCGAAGATACCTCTGAACAGAGCCATGAACCCCTCATACGAAGCCAGCTCCTTCTCTCCTCTCTCCCAGACGCCGTTGCACACTCCAACGCCCGCCCAGTCAACAGAGAAATTACAGTGGAAACCTTAGACCTCTCGTGGTGGGGGTTCCCATCTGGTGCGCAAAATAGAGGGAGCACTGGATTAGGAAGCCACAGCATTTAGAAGGGGTTCTGTCATCTTTATCCGGGAGGGACAAACAGACATCGCTGACATGGGCGGACTGCTGAATGGCCTGGTGTGCTGGCTTGCTGGGTCGGCTGGTGGAAGAGTTTCCTCCTCTAGTTAAATGCAATGCCTCTCGGGTATGTTCGAGATATTGAAGACTGCGAAGAACCACTTCCATAGCCATCGCTAGCTGTGCCTTCTGGTTGTGGTGTTGACGAAGTAGGTGTCCCTGTTCGTCGACCGTCTGGGAGATGTCGTGATTCCCTGCTGCTCCCATTTGTTAAAGCAGTATTCTTTAACGGAGATGCTGGGAGTCGAGAAGCAAGTGCAGGTAGTGAGTTTAATAATACAATGAACATGAACTGATACAAGACAAGAGTAGCGTTTGGACATGAAACACATGGTCAGTACTGACTGGGGTATAAACCTAAGGGAGTGACAGATATAGGGGAGGTAATCAGTGAATTAATGGAGTCCAGGTGAGTCCCATAATGAGGCGCAGGTGCGTGTAACGATGGTGCCAGGTGTGCGTAATGATGGTAGTCAGAGCCAGTGATTAGTAAACTGGCGACATTGAGGGAGTAGACGTGACAATGAAATTCCACATGTGCACGTTTTTTGGGGGGAAGAGAAGTAATGGAATGGGTGTTTTAAGGTAAGTGGTACGCTGTTCAGATAAATTATCTTTAATTACATAACTTTTTATTTTTTTGCTAAAAATGTGGCTCTGCCCCACCTGCCCTGAATGACGGGTCACCACTGACTAGGTGCAATTTCTATATTGGGTAGTGCATCATCATTCACTTATCTGTAAATATAACTGTATACCTAACTGTACAGCTAATTTAACCATGCAAAATGTTCACTTACCTGTTCATTTACCCAGTCTGTCTATTAAGTAAACTATTATTACCCTCGCTCATATCATACGCATTTTTAGCTACTGAAGTATTTCTCTGCCATCGACCTGTATAGTATAGTTAACCATCCAACATCCACCAATGTATAGTGTACATATTCAGCCAACCACCCATACTATGCAATGTCTTTTTATAGCTTTTTTTGCACTTCAGATATCTTGTATTTCTATACTTTTTCATACTGCCGCTCTATGTATCATGTCTTGTTATAGCTTTTTTTGCACTCCAGATATCTTGTATTTCTATACTTTTTCATACTGCCACTCTATGTACAGTGGGGAGAACAAGTATTTGATACACTGCCGATTTTGCAGGTTTTCCTACTTACAAAGCATGTAGAGGTCTGTAATTTTTATCATAGGTACACTTCAACTGTGAGAGACGGAATCTAAAACAAGAATCGCATTGTATGATTTTAAAATAATTAATTTGTATTTTATTGCATGACATAAGTATTTGATCACCTACCAACCAGTAAGAATTCCGGCTCTCATAGACCTGTTAGTTTTTCTTTAAGAAGCCCTCCTGTTCTCCACTCATTACCTGTATTAACTGCACCTGTTTGAACTCGTTACCTGTATAAAAGACACCTGTCCACACACTCAATCAAACAGACTCCAACCTCTCCACAATGGCCCAGGCCAGAGAGCTGTTTAAGGACATCAGGGATAAAATTGTAGACCTGCACAAGGCTGGGATGGGCTACAGGACAATAGGCAAGTAGCTTGGTGAGAAGGCAACAACTGTTGGCGCAATTATTAGAAAATGGAAGAAGTTCAAGATGATGGTCAATCTCCCTCGGTCTGGGGCACCATGCAAGATCTCACCTCGTGGGGCACCAATGATCATGAGGGAGGCGAGGGATCAGCCCAGAACTACACGGCAGGACCTGGTCAATGACCTGAAGAGAGCTGGGACCACAGTCTCAAAGAAAACCATTAGTAACACACTACGCCGTCATGGATTAAAATCCTGCAGCGCACGCAAGGTCCCCCTGCTCAAGCCAGCGCATGTCCAGGCCCGTCTAAAGTTTGCCAATTACCATCTGGATGATCCAGAGGAGGAATGGGAGAAGGTCATGTGGTCTGATGAGACAGAAATAGAGCTTTTTGGTCTAAACTCCACTCGCCGTGTTTGGAGGAAGAAAAAGGATGAGTACAACCCCAACCGTGAAGCATGGAGGTGGAAACATCATTCTTTGGGGATCCTTTTCTGCAAAGGGGACAGGACGACTGCACCGTATTGAGGGGAGGATGGATGGGGCCATGTATCGCGAGATCTTGGCCAACAACCTCCTTCCCTCAGTAAGAGCATTGAAGATGGGTCGTGGCTGGGTCTTCCAGCATGACAATGAAACACACAGCCAGGGCAACTAAGGAGTGGCTCCGTAAGAAGCATCTCAAGGTCCTGGAGTGGCCTAGCCAGTCTCCAGACCTGAACCCAATAGAAAATCTTTGGAGGGAGCTGAAAGTCCGTATTGCCCAGCGACAGCCCAGAAACCTGAAGGATCTGTATGGAGGAGTGGGCCAAAATCCTTGCTGCAGTGTGTGCAAACCTGGTCAAGAACTACAGGAAACGTATGATCTCTGTAATTGCAAACAAAGGTTTCTGTACCAAATATTAAGTTCTGCTTTTCTGATGTATCAAATACTTATGTCATGCAATAAAATGCAAATTAATTACTTAAAAATCATACAATGTGATTTTCTGGATTTTTGTTTTAGATTCCGTCACTCACAGTTGAAGAGTACCTATGATAAAAATGACAGACTTCTACATGCTTTGTAAGTGGGAAAACCTGCAAAATCGGCAGTGTATCAAATACTTGTTCTCCCCACTGTATCATGTACCGTGTATCTGTCTTTTGTGTACTTTCGTTGTGGCATTTTGCACCTGCCCTGTGTTTTGTTGTAGCTGCTTGACAATGAAATTTCCCCCCCGGGGGATCAATCAAGTACCTACCTATCTATCTATCTATCTATCTATCTATCTATCTATCTATCTATCTATCTATCTATCTATCTATCTATCTATCTATCTATCTATCTATCTATCTATCTATCTATCTATCTATCTATCTATCTATCTATCTATCTATCTATCTATCTATCTATCTATCTATCTATCTATCTATCTATCTATCTATCTATCTATCTATCTATCTATCTATCTTTCTATATCAGTTCCTCATCATGTTAGTTATTGCATACCTTAGAGAGCTATTTATAACTTCTCAGAAATGTCCAGATCAACTAGCCCATGTCAGCTAGAGTTTTTTTCCCATAGATATGGTGTATCTTTATTATTATTATTATTTTTTTGCAAACTGATATGTGACACGTATTAATGCCAAAATAACATGCAAAACAGGCAATTTTTTGCTAAAAATGTGGGGCTCAAAACAGGTGGGGCTCAGGTGGCGTATGACCAAATGAGTTATAGAGCAAACAACGCAATTATCACAACGTAGGTTGTAATATGGCTTTTTTACTGACTGCACATCACAGACAATACAGCTATACCATGTCAGATATTACATTTTGAGTTTGCATCCCAATATTACACTTTATATACAGTGCCTATTCAGACCCCTTGACTCTTTCCACATTTTGTTAGGTTACAGCCTTATTAAAAAAAAATGTAAATGTTTTTTTCCCCTCATCAATCTACACACAATACAAAAACTGGTTTTTAGAAATTGTTGCTAATTTATAAAAAAAAAGATAACTGAAACAACAGTTTACAGCTGTGCTAATATAATTGCAAAAAGGTTTTCTAATGATCAATTAGCCTTTTAAAATGATAAACTTGGATTAGCTAACACAACGTGCCATTGGAACACAGGAGTGATGGTTGCTGATAATGGGCTTCTGTTGGCCTATGTAGATATTCCATAAAGAATCAGCCGTTTCCAGCTACAATAGTCATTTACAACATTAACAATGTCTACACTGTATTTCTGATTAATTTGATATTATGTTAATGGACAAAAACAAAAACAAGGACATTTCTAAGTGACCCCAAACTTTTGAACGGTAGTGTACATTTATCAGAAACAGGTTATAGGCTACATGTGCACCACAGAGTCAGAACAGTAGGCAAAATGAAGAGGTGAAAATAGACCACATTTTTAGGGTGAGGCACATGGGCTACTAACAGCTTTCTACACATGATACACTTAGTATTACTTTTTTTTTAGCTACATTATACATATCTCCCTGGCATATTACATAGTTAGTTTAATAAAAAAAATGTGTTGCTAAAAATGTGGGGCTCAAAACGCCATTGCTGTAATGTAACAAAACATAGAAAGAGTAAACGGGTCGGAATATTTTCCGATGGCACTGTGCATCACAGAAGACTGAAATAAAACAAAACCGTTTGACATAGAAACACCACATTTTTGTGGTAAAATAGTTGATCAATTATGAAAAATATTAATAACATTCCACCCATGAGGCCACTAGGTCATTTGACTGCAGGGAAGTATTTTTAAAGCACATTGATGTTAACAAGTATATTTATACTAACAAGCACTTGGATACTGAAATCAAAAAGCGTATGTTAATGCCCTGATAATAACCATGAAAATGATTTGGCATAACAGCAAATAGCTCCTAGCAACCGGCTCTGTGCTCTCTCTCTCTCTGTCAATCTCACTGCTGGTGTCTAGGAGATATCCCCCTCATGAGAAGATAAAGCAGGATGTTACAACACATAAATTGAATAGCAGATCAAGCCTGCCACAGATTATGCTGTTAGACTGAAGGGGAGGAATGGAATATCACCATATTAAAAGGGGAGAGAGACTATTAGAGCAGATAGTAAATTGATCTATCAAACTATATTCTTCAATCCTCCATGGAATTATGAAGGGAGACATCCTCATCCGTCGCTGTCCTAACTGATAAGAGATTAAGACGCAAAAATCCCTTTTAATTTCTCATACACTGTGTTTTCTTTTTTTTACCAAACCAGAGGAAATGAAAGCCATGTCCCTGATGTACATTATCAAGTCACTTCACTGCCCTGCGTTGACGTCTAGATGCAGTGTGACATGTATGCGATCCTGTGTAGCTCAGTTGGTAAGGCTCTATGAAAATGTATGCACACAGTACTGTAAGTCGCTTTGGATAAAAGTGTCTGCTAAATGACATATTATATTATAAAATTCACATATGAAACTGCAAATTACATTTTTTCACATTATTGATTTTCACATGCAAATTTACAATTCCACATGTGAAAGTGAGATTTTAAAATGTGGAGTTTTCACATGTGAACCTGCTGTCAGGCTCTGGCCATAGAGAAGCCTAATTGCTTCTCTATGTAGCTATGGTCAGAGTCTGACAGTGTCGTTCTTTTCTGTTTCTGTGTGGGGTTTAGGTTGGATCCCTAATTAGAGGCAGCTGCACAGCATTGTCTCTAATTAGGGATCCAATATATGTCGAGTCTGTCTTTCACTTTGGTGTGGGTTGTTATCGTTACATATCGATGTATGTCGCAGTAACGGTGAAGTAAGTGTGTTTCTGTACGTCCGTTAATTAGTGTGTTTTCTTAACGTGACGTTTTTCCCCTGTAGTGTTTGTTTTCGTTTTTGTATAGTTCGTCGTAGGTTGTGTCTATACATAGTATTTGTTTTATACATAGTATAATAAAGCTATGTCGAACTATTATCCCTGCGCTGCGTCTTGGTCTCTCCAAACACCCGTTCGTGACACCTGCAAATTGGATTTTCACGTGAACTTGCAATTCCACATGTGAAACTGGAATTCACATGTGAGGTAAAAACATGTTATTCTCTTCACATCGGAAAAGGTGGTGTTAACATGTAAACTCTACAATTAATACATGTGAAAATATGGTTTCACGTTAAATTTAAGTCAGCGAGTGAAAACAGCTATTTCACAATTTTGACGTGTTTTTTTGTAAAGGATACTTTAAATATGCAACAAACTATTAGCACATTTTGGTTGTTTAGCAGAAGCTCGAATCGAGAATTAATTATACTCCGTGCATTTGATAAAGGTAGGTAAAACAACCACATACTGTATCACGGTGTCAGGCTCTGGCCATAGAGAAGCTTTGCTTCTCTATATTTCTATGGTCAGAGTCTGGCAGATCTATTATTTCTACGTCTGTGTGGTGTTGTGTGTGTGGGATCCCTAATTAGAGGCAGCTGCTATGCATTACCTCTAATTAGGGATCTTACTTATATGTCTGTGTTCCACTCCGTTGGCGTGGTTCATTGTTGTATATTGTCTCGTGTCGTGCTAAGTGTGTTCCTTTTCATTATATATTGTATTTGTTATTTTGTATGGTTCGTCATCTAGTTCATTAAATAAACATGTCGAACTATCGTTACGCTGCGCCTTGGTCTCTCTACACACCCGAACGTGACACACGGTCATTGTAAGTTAAGTTATACTGAATAAAGCAGCTATCAGCACAAACATTGTTAGTAAGAAAAGACAAGTGCAAGTGTTAGTGTAAGGAGGACAAGTACAATCTTTTTGTATACTGTAGATTTTTTAATGGGGGAGGGATTTAGACAGTGAAACCATTTTAAATCATAATTATACCGTCCTCTAAAATCATTGATAGATAGCACCATTGACTTATGGCATCAATATGTGTCCTAAAATAAATAAATACATATCATTTTGAAAAGATATCAGTGAAATAATTTGCATACAAGGACATCTGGTAACAATGTGGACACTGTAGACACACTGTGGACTGATGATACCACGTGTAGACGTGACAAACTTTCATCAGATCGTGATCGGATCAGATCAGGAAACCCACATATTAGCACAAGGTGTAAACGAGGCAAGAGATCATGTCCCATATTAGGTTTATTCAACAGCCTATTTGTCTATGGTGAGATAATTAGGAATCTTAAACCTTCTCTACAGTGGGATGGGTCTGTAGTGAACCCAAGGTATGCTACGGTAAATTGTTACCATACCGTATAGCCATATCTTCTATGCATCATACTTTTCCTAGCCAATGTTTTACATCTCTTACTATGATATTGGGTACGGAAGTATTGTTGCAACAGATGGAAGGTACTTCTCCATATTTTTTAGAATTCATATTCATATAGCCCCGACAATAAGTATATATTGACTGATGCTCAATGTTATATCACATCTAAGGCAATATGACACCAATGTTGATGAAACTTCGCAAATCAACTTAATTAGAGGTACACAGAACACTCCCCACCTCTCGTCATGATCCGTTCTGCCATTACAGAGGAACCACAGACTAGATTTTTCACAAGGTCGTTGGCATTACGATTTTTTTTTAAATGCGACCAACTAGCTCAAATTCTAGACGGTCGGTTTTAAAACAAGACTATAGCATCCATACGGTGAACATGGGATTTACCATTTGTCGGACTGAAAAGAATTGTAGTTGCAACAGTTTTTATTAAATGTATATATCATTTATCGCTCTCACATAGCTAATTTGTCCTATTTAGCTAGCTAGTCACCTCTCCTCCTTCCAGGCTTCCTTTTCTTCTTTGGACTTTATATGGCGATCGGCAACTAACTTTTATAATAAGGTGCATTACCACAACCGACCTCAGTTCATCTTTCAATCACCCACGTAGGTATATGCTCTTAAAAACCAAAGAGGAGATGGCACGTGGGTATATGCTTCTAAAAACCAATGAGGAAATGGGAGAGGCAGGACTTGCAGTGCGTTCAGCTTCACAAATACACAACCAAATGTTATTTCAGCGCCTGGCAACGCAGACGCTAGTTGGAGCGCGAGCAGTGTATCTCTCGCACGTGATGTGTCCGATGTGGGTAGCATGTAAGGCTAAAATCATCTGCGTAAACTGCTGACCTCTACACTTGCGTATAATTAGAGCACAAACCTGCGCTTCAACACTTGATGTTCACAATAACAACACTTACAGTTGACCGGGGCAGCTCTAGCAGAGCAGAAATTTGAGAACTGACTTGTTGGAAAGGTGGCATCCTATGAAGATGCCACGTTGAAAGTCACTGAGCTCTTCAGTAAGGCCATTCTCCTGCCAATGTTTGTGTGATCGATTTTATGCACCTGTCAGCAATGGGTGTGGCTGAAATAGCCGAATCCACTAATTTGAGGGGTGTCCACATACTTTTGTGTATATATAGTGCACCTAGCCAACATTACCTGGGCGGCAGGTAGCCCAGTGGTTAGAGTGTTGGGCCCATAACTGAAAGGTTGCTGGATCGAATCCCCGAGCTGACAAGGTAAAAATCTGTCGTTCTGCCCCTGAACAAGGCAGTTAACCCACTGTTCCTAGGCCGTCATTGAAAATAAGAATATGTTCTTAACTGACTTGCCTAGTAAAATAAAGGTTAAAAAAAAAAAAAAAAAAAATTACATGCTACCCAAACTGGATGTGTTGCGTGTGTGAGTATTGCAAAATAAATGTACACATACATGTTAATCAATCATTGATTGAGGCGCTAAAATAGAAGTTGATTCTATTTGTGAAGCAGAATGAGCTGCAAGTCCTGCCTCTCCCATTTTCTCATTGGTTTTTAGAAGCATATACCCACGTGCCATCTCCTCATTGGTTTTTAGAAGCATATACCCACGTGCCATCTCCTCATTGGTTTTGTCACGGCCCCTCCTCTGCATTGCAGGGACGGTTCCTCCTGCAGGCAGAGGAGGGTCGTTAGTGATTGGAGCCACCTGGGCTCAGGGTATAAAAACGGCTTCACTAATCTCTCTCTCTCTGCTCCTCCAGGTATGATCCTGTTTTGTTTGTTCCTTTGTAGTTGTACTTAGTTTCCACTCAGTCATGTTCACACACACACACACACACACACACACACACACACACACACACACACACACACACACACACACACACACACACACACACACACACACACACACACACACACACACACACACACACACACACACACACACACACACACACACAGACAGATTCACTCATCCCTGCACTTTACATACACCTTACATACATTTTCACACCTTATTCCTTTTTCTTTGTTTAAAGTTTATAGTTTTTGGGTTACAATAAAGAACCTTTTTGATTGGCCTACACCTGTTCGTGTCCCCTCATTTTTGCCACAGGCTATGAGCCGGCCTGTGACAAGTGGGGGCTCGTCCTTAAGTTAAAGTTAATTGTACTTTAGTCTTACTTTAGTATTTTAGTTTACTTTAACATTTTGTCATAGTTGGTTAAAGTTTTGTCTAGATTGTCTTTGCCTTATCATTGATACGTTTGTTCATTTGTAGTTTGGCTTATTTGACTATTGTTTTGTAGTTAATTTGGGTTAGTTTAGTTCAGATTGCCAAACTTTTTGTTTGAGGGGATGCTTTGGTTGGGCCAATATTGTTGGAGAGAGCGTTGAGAGCCATGTGTTCCTTTTGTTCAGTTAGCTTTGTAGCTAAATTTGGTTAGCAATTCACTCTGGGCTTTTTCTGTGTTTTTGTTCAGGTGGGAGTCGTCTCCTGTTCAGGCTTATCAGCGAGTGTCACTAGGAGGCTTGTGGTGTTTTAGGTGGCAGTGAACGTGGGTAGAGCTTCCCTTTTCCCCTACATCGGCTCGGGAGCACCTCCGTGGATATGGGGGGGGCCGTCAGTTTCTGGTTGTCTTTTCCACTCCACTGGTTTTGTGTGCATAACACCCCACCACATGTGACTGCATGAAGACTAGGGGCCAGTTATTTAGTTGTTTTTGGAGGATAGTGGGGTGTGACTCCTGTCCTTAAACCCAGACTGGCTGCAGGCGAGTTGTGTATTTTTTTGGAGCATTTGTAATAGTTGTATTGGTTGAGGAAAATGTCTTCCATTCTGAGTAGTTTTGTTCAAGCTCCTTCAGAGGTAGCCTTAGAGTTGTGTACTAAGGAGCAGTTAATTGAAATTGCTGAACATTATCTGATTGAGATTGTTGATAAAAAACTTAAAGGGACTGTTAAAGATAGATTAAAGCAGGGTCTTAGGGAAGCAGGTGTTCTTTGGGGTCAGTCTGCTAGTAGTGAGGGTGCAAGTTTTCAGTCTAGCCCCTCATTTACTTTTGAGCAGCAGAGGGAGCTGTTGCAAATACAGTTAGAGAGAGCGCAATTACAAAATGCTAATAGACCAGAAGGAGTACCACAGTTTGATGTTTCACAGAATCTTTGTTTGTTGCCTAAATTTGATGAGTCAGATCCAGATACATACTTTACTTTATTTGAGCGTATTGTGGAAGCTAGAGCTTGGTCAGATTTGGACATGACTATGTTGTTGCAATGTGTACTTACAGGTAAAGCACGTGAGGCTTTTACAGCACTGAGTATAACTGACAGTAAAGTTTATGCTAAAGTTAAATCAGCAGTGCTGAAGGTCTACGAGCTTGTGCCAGAGGCATATCATCAACGTTTTCGTTACAGGAAAAAGTTAGATTCACAAACCTATTCTGAGTTTGTTCGTGATTTGACTTCTGGATTTAATCGTTGGTGTACAGCTTCTGAATTTAGTACTTTTGAGGGTCTGTCTAACTTGATTGTGTTAGAACAGTTCAAAAATTCTGTGTCTGACCAGGTTGCTACATATATTAATGAACGTAAAGTTAAGTCTCCAAGTGATGCAGCAGTCCTTGCAGATGAGTACAGGCTAACACATAAAAGCCATTTTGAGTCAAACAGTGACATGTACCATAAAAATAACTTTACTCCTAGGAATAGTAGGTCACGTTTTTTTGGAGATTCTTTCCAAAGGCCTCAACAGAAGTTTGAGTCTGGAGGATTTAAAGCACCGGTTAATGCTAATACCTGTCGCTACTGTTTAGTTGGACATTGGAAGAAAGATTGTCCTCTACTTAAATAAAAAAAGTCAGGTAAAGTTAAACCTGCTATGATGGTAGCTCCTGTTACAGCCTCTGACCACCAGGGTGAGCTTTTTCAGCCACTAGTTGAGTTTGGTTCTCAGTGTGATTTTTCTGCCTTTATTTCAGATGGTGTAGTGTCGATGGTAGATGGCAACCAAAATGTTCCAATTAAGATCTTAAGAGACACTGGAGCTTTAGATTATTTTATTCTGGAATCTGTTTTGCTGTTCTCTAAGGAGTCTGATAATGGCAGTTGTGTAATGGTACGTGGCATGGGTTTAGTTCCATTCTCTTCTCCTTTACATGAAGTTACCCTAAAATGTGGTCTGGTAGAGGGTGATGTAGCTGTTGGGGTTAGACCCCTTTTGCCAGTAGAGGGAGTCCACATGATTTTGGGGAATGACTTGGCAGGTAGTAAGGTGTGGGCAGATGGCAAAATTAACATCTTTAAGAAGCAACCTTCAGTGCCTCCTGCAAAGGTATCTCCAGATCACAGCTGTGTGTCTCCTGAGGTATTTCCAGTTTGTGTTACCTGCGCTGCCTCTCGTAATGAGGTTGAGAGTAAGCCAGAAAGTCTTGAGTTGCCAGTTAAACTCCAGACAGAACAGTTGACTAGTTCTAGAGATTCATTGATGGCTGAGCAAAAGGCTGATACTACCTTGGCTGATCTGTTTGATAAAGATGTTCCTGATTCAGTGGTGAGGAATAGTGCTCAGTGTTATTTTCTTCTTGATGGGCTGTTGGTCAGGAAATGGGTTCCACACTATGATCAGAACCAGTCTTTAAAATAGTTGTACCTACTACTTTGCGAAATAAAGTGTTGCAAACTTCACATGGTGATGTGGCAGGTCATATGGGTGTTCGTAAAACTTATGATCGCATACTCCGTTATTTTTTCTGGCCACGTTTAAAGCGGGATGTAGCTCAGTTTATTAAAACTTGTCATACATGTCAGCGCACAAGCAAGCCAAACCAGGTTGTAAAGCCAGCACCTTTGTATCCGATACCGGCCATAGGGCAACCTTTTGAGCATCTTATTATCGATTGTGTTGGGCCTTTACCACGGTCCAAGTCAGGTCATAGCTACTTATTAACTGTTATGTGTCAAGCAACTAGATATCTGGCAGCTTTTCCCTTGCGTACCATAACTTCAAAATCAGTAGTTAAAGCGTTAACTCAATTTATTTTAACATTTGGGATTCCAAAAATCATCCAGTCAGATCAGGGGTCTAACTTTACCTCCCATTTATTTGCTCAGGTTCTCAAACAGCTTAAAGTTAAACACAACAAGTCTACTGCGTTCCATGCCCAGAGCCAGGGCGCTTTGGAACGTTTTCATCAAACTTTTTAAAATCCTTGCTTCGTGCATACTATACAGAACTGTCTGCAGATTGGGAGGAGGGGTTACCTTGGCTGCTACTAGCTGCTCGTGAAGTAGTGCAGGAAAGCGCAGGGTTCAGCCCAAATGACTTAGTGTTTGGTCATAAGGTGTGTGGGCCTTCAGCAGTGCTGCAGGATGGTTGTTTGCCTGAGGAACCACCTTGGAACCTTATTGACTATGTAAATGGTTTTAGGCTGAAGTTGTATAGGGCTGGTGAACTGGCGAGAGAAACTAAAATGTTCTCAAATGAAACTGAGATATGACGGACAGGCTGAGCTGCGTGAGTTTAGTCCCGGTGATCGTGTAGTTGCTCTTTTGCCTCTTGTAAGTTCACCTTTTCAGGCAAAATACTGTGGTCCTTTTACTGTGTTGCGCAAAGTGTCAGATTTGAACTATCTTATTGAAACCCCTGGTCATAGGAAGTCCTCTAAATTATGCCATGTGAACCTGTTAAAATGTTATCACTCCTGTGATCTAAGCAAAGTTGAAGGCACTCCAGCGGTGAGGTCAGCATTGACCACTGCTCCAGTCACTGCATCTTGTGGCTTTAATTTTGTGGAGGGGGGAGAAGAGGAGGTACAGTGGGGAGAACAAGTATTTGATACACTGCAGATTTTTGCAGGTTTTTCCACTTACAAAGCATGTAGAAGTCTAATTTTTATCATAGGTACTCTTCAACTGTGATGGAATCTAAAACAAAAATCCAGAAAATCACATTGTATGATTTAAGTAATTAATTTGCATTTTATTGCATGACATAAGTATTTGATACATCAGAAAAGCAGAACTTGGTAGAGAAACCTTTGTTTGCAATTACAGAGATCATACGTTTCCTGTAGTGCTTGACCAGGTTTGCACACACTGCAGCAGGGATTTTGGCCCACTCCTCCATCCAGATCCTTCAGGTTTCGGGGCTGTCGCTTTGCAATACGGACTTTCAGCTCCCTCCAAAGATTTTCTATTGGGTTCAGGTCTGGAGACTGGCTAGGCCACTCCAGGACCTTGAGATGCTTCTTACGGAGACACTCCTTAGTTGCCCTGGCTGTGTGTTTCGGATCGTTGTCATGCTGGAAGACCCAGCCACGACCCATCTTCAATGCTCTTACTGAGGGAAGGAGGTTGTTGGCCAAGATATTGCGATACATGGCCCCATCCATCCTCCCCTCAATACGGTGCAGTCGTCCTGTCCCCTTTGCAGAAAAGCATCCCCAAAGAATGATGTTTCCACCTCCATGCTTCACGGTTGGGATGGTGTTCTTGGGGTTGTACTCATCCTTCTTCTTCCTCCAAACACAGCAAGTGGAGTTTAGACCAAAAAGCTATATTTTTGTCTCATCAGACCACATGACCTTCTCCCATTCCTCCTCTGGATCATCCAAATGGTCATTGGCAAACTTCAGACGAGCCTGGACATGCGCTGGCTTGAGCAGGGGGACCTTGCGTGCGCTGCAGGATTTTAATCCATGACAGCGTAGTGTGTTACTAATGGTTTTCTTTGATACTGTGGTCCCAGCTCTGCCCCACGAGGTGAGATCTTGCATGGTGCCCCAGACCGAGGGAGATTGACCGTCATCTTGAACTTCTTCCGTTTTCTAATAATTGCGCCAACAGTTGTTGCCTTCTCACCAAGCTGCTTGCCTATTGTCCTGTAGCCCATCCCAGCCTTGTGCAGGTCTACAATTTTATCCCTGATGTCCTTACACAGCTCTCTGGTCTTGGCCATTGTGGAGAGGTTGGAGTCTGTTTGATTGAGTGTGTGGACAGGTGTCTTTTATACAGGTAACGAGTTCAAACGGGTGCAGTTAATACAGGTAATGAGTGGAACAGGAGGGCTTCTTAAAGAAAAACTAACAGGTCTGTGAGAGACGGAATTCTTACTGGTTGGTAGGTGATCAAATACTTATGTCATGCAATAAAATGCTAATTAATTACTTAAAAATCATACAATGTGATTTTTCTGGATTTTTGTTTTAGATTCCGTCTCTCACAGTTGAAGTGTACCTATGATAACAATTAGACCTCTACATGCTTTGTAAGTAGGAAAACCTGCAAAATCGGCAGTGTATCAAATACTTGTTCTCCCCACTGTAGTTAGGGTTTCGGATGAGGTCTTACAAGAATAAGAATTTGTTCTTAACTGACTTGCCTAGTAAAATAAAGGTTAAATAAAAAAAATATACAAGGTCGGTTGAAAAACCCCCAGACTTTGCAAAACCTTGGTTTTGGTAGATCATTTAGACTCTGAGAAACGTTATGAATTGGTAGCTCTTATCAGAAACTACCCTGTTTTGTTTTCTGACACCATCGCGAACCCACTTAATTGAGCATGACATAGACATCGGAGATGCTAAGATGCCTATCAAACAGATTTTATCGTGTATCTGAGGAGAAGAGACTGAAATTGGAAACTGAGGTGCAGTATATGTTGGACAATGGTATTGCTGAGCCATGTTGTTCAAATTGGGCTTCACTCTGTCTTCTGGTCAAAAAGTCTGATTCCACTTTCAGACCCTGCACTGATTATAGAAAAGTTAACAATGTTACTAAAGCAGACCTTTACCCTCTTCCTAGGATGGAGGACTGTATTGATCAAGTTGGGTCAGCAAAGTATGTTAGCAAATTTGATCTTTTAAAGGGATATTGGCAAGTACCCCTTACCAAATGAGCTTGTGAGATTTTTTTTATTTTTTATTTTAACCTATATTTTACTAGGCAAGTCAGTTAAGAACAAATTCTTATTTACAATGACGGCCTAGGAACAGTGGGTTAACTGCCTTGTTCAGGGGCAGAACGACAGATTTTTACCTTGTCAGCTCGGGGATTCGATCCTGCAACCTTCCAGTTACGGGCCCAACACTCTAACCACTAGGCTACCTGCCGCCCAATTGCTGCCTTTATAACTCCATCTGATTTGTTCTCTTATACAGTGATGCCTTTCGGCTTGCGGAACACTCCAGCCACCTTCCAGAGGCTGATGAATCGGGTGGTCTCAGGTCTGGAAGGGTGTGCCGTGTATTTGGACGACGTGGTCGTCTACTCGGACTCCTGGGAGGAGCATGTCCGGAGAGTGCAAGCCCTGTTTGAAAGACTGGTGTGGGCCAGTTTGACTATCAATTTGGCAAAGTGTGAGTTTGCCAAAGCTACAGTCACATACCTAAGCAAGGTTGTTGGTCAGGGTTTTGTCTGTCCCGTGGAAGCCAAAGTCCAGGCTGTGAAGCAGTTCCCACAGCCCTCCACAAAGAAAGAACTGATGCGCTTCCTGGGAATGGCGGGGTACTACCGTGCTTTCTGTAAACCTTTCGGTAGTAGTGTCCCCACTGACCAATCTGTTGAAGGCCAAGGCTGAATTTATCTGGTCCACCCAGTGTCAAGAGGCATTTGATGCAGTTAAGGCTCTTTTGTGTTTGGCACCCGTGTTGGCAGCACCAAATTTTGGGAAACCTTTCAAATTGCAGGTAGACGCCAGTCACATCGCTGCTGGGGCTGTGCTTCTCCAAGAAAATGATGACAAGGTTGAGTGTCCAGTCAGTTTCTTCTCCCGGAAGTGTAATAAGTATCAGCAAAACTATTCTGTAATTTGAAAAGGAGGCTTTAGGTCTCATTTGGGCTCTACAGCACTTCGAAGTCCATGTTGGTTCCGGTTTGACTCCTTTAACTGTGTTCACTGACCACAACCCACATTTTTCTGAAATCCCTGCAAAATCCCAACCAGCGCCTGATGCGTTGGGCTTTGTTCTTGCAACCATTCAACCTCGATATTAGACACATTAGTGGTAAGGATAATATCATTGCTGATGCTCTGTCCCATGCTCCTTTAACCTAGTTTGTATCTTCTCTCTGCTGACCACTGTGGGCTGTCTGCGCCTCTTAAATTGCTCCCCAGGTACCAGGGCTGCCGATTTTGAGGGGCGGACAGTCAGGCAGGGGACACGGGGCGACTGCTAGGTACCGGGACTGGTATTCTTTTTTTTTTTTTTCTTTTTGGGGAACTTTTGATTGTTTTAAATGTTGGGCTGAATTTTGGGTTGAGGGTGGGACCCTCATTTTAAGGAGGGGGGTGTCACTGCCCCTCTGCATTGCAGGGGCGGTTCCTCCTGCAGGCAGAGGAGTGTCATTAGTGATTGGAGCCACCTGGGCTCAGGGTATAAAAACGGCTTCACTAATCACTCTCTCGCTGCTCCTCCAGGTATGATCCTGTTTTGTTTGTTCCTTTGTAGTTGTACTTAGTTTCTACTCAGTCATGTTCACACATCACTGCACTTTACATACACCTTACATTCTGACATTTTCACACCTCATTCCTTTTTCTTTTTCTTTGTTTAAAGTTTATAGTTTTTGGGTTACAATAAAGAACCTTTTTGATTGGCCTACACCTGTTGTTCGTGTCCCCTCATTTTTGCCACAGGCTATGAGCCGGCCTGTGACAAGTTTTTAGAAACATATACCCACGTGCCATCTCCTCATTGGTTTTTAAGAGCATATACCCACGTGGGTGATTGAAAGATGAACTGAGGTCGGTTGTGGTAATGCACCTTATTAAAGTTAGTTGTCAATTGCCATATCCAGTCCAAAGAAGAAAAATAAACCAAGCCTGGAAGGAGGAGATGACTAGAAACTATTCGGTTGACCGTTTTATCTGTGGATTAATTGTCAGAGTAGAGGACCTTTTGCATTTCAGGTAAAATAACTACCCAATGTTTTTATCCCAGGACAAATTAGCTAGCAAAAGCAAGCTAGCTAGATAAATTGCTATAAATGTCTAATGCTTTTCGACCTGTCCCCAAATTAATATAATTGGTTCAGAGTTTATTTTTGATATTTCAACCTATGTGTCTTGATCGGTTTTGGTGTGGGGGGACAAAATCAATTTGCGCAGGATGGCGGATGTAGGCGCGTCTTGTTTCCCATTAAGCCTACATAAATTACTGTCTATAAAAACATATCTAACTGATGGGATACACAAACAAGACAAGCTACATTCCTTGCCAAATTACCACAGCTTTATCACAAATTCAAAATTGACTGGTTAAAGTAGGGGAATACGTGTTCCAAACACAAGCTGCAGATTTGGAATAATAGATGCAGAAATTTACTTCACTTAAGTCCAAGGCAAAATCTGTTATTAACACAGACAAGGTGGCGTAGCAAGAAGGTCGGAATGCTGTGACCCGAGAGCTTGGGAGCTCAAATTCCAGGTGTGGACATGTTGACTGCACATACCACAATACATGTCACAAGAGGTCTCTTCACAGTCCCCATGTCCAGAACAGACTATGGGAGGTGCACAGTACTAGATAGAACCATGACTATATGAAACTCTATTCCACAAGTAAGTGATGCAAGCAGTAAAATTTGATTTTTATAAAAATACACCTTATGGAACAGCGGGGAATGTGAAGCAACACAAACATAGGCACATACGCATTATTCACACATGTACACATGGATTTTGTACTGTAGATACAGTTGAAGGTTGAAGTAATTAAAACTCATTTTTCAACCACTCCACAGGTTTCATGTTAACAAACTATAGTTTTGGCAAGTCGGTTAGGACATCTACTTTATGCATGACACAAGTAATTCTTCCAACAATTATTTACAGACAATTTCACTTATAATTCACTATATCACAATTCCAGTGTGTCAGAAGTTTACATACACTAAGTTGACTGTGCCTTTAAACAGCTTGGAAAATTCCAGACAATTATGTAATGGCTTTAGAAGCTTCTGATAGGCTAATTGACATCATTTGAGTCAATTGGAGGTGTGGGCAGAAAGGAGGCCTACAAACCTGACTCAGTTACACCAGTTCTGTCAGGAGAAATGTGCCAAAATTCACCCAACTTATTGTGGGAAGCTTGTGGAGGCTACCTGAAACATTTGACCCAAGTTAAACAATTTAAAGGCAATGCTACCAAATACTAATTGAGTGTATGTATACTTCTGACCCACTGGGAATGTGATGAAAGAAATAAATAATTATCTCTATTATTCTGACATTTCACATTCTTAAAATAAAGTGGTGATCCTAACTGACCCAACCATTTTTACTAGGATTAAATGTCAGGAATTGTGAAAAACTGAGTTTAAATGTATTTGGCTGTGTAGGTGTATGTAAACTTCCGACTTCAACTGTATGTGGTAGTGGTGGAGTAGGGGCCTGAGGGCACACAGGGTGATGTGAAATCTGTGAATGTATTCTAATGTTTAAAAAATTGCCAGGAGCTAATGGGGATCCATAATAAATGCACAATGTAAATATAAGTTGAAAACACTGTTAAAAGTACTGTTTGTGTGTATCCTAACAACACATTTTTGTTTGCAGGGCATCACCTGTGAAATCTCATGTGAAAAAAATATTCACATGTGAAACTTAATGTGAAATATCATCACGTCAAGTGTTCCAAAACACAAAATAAATAATCATGTGGTTTTTCCGTAAGTGTTATGTCAATTATTATTACACAGGTAAGCTAACGGTTACAGAAATCAGGAATACAGACAGGTTCTATAGACCTCTATATCTATATGAGTGACTGTGTCCAACACACCACCACCTGTTGTTGTTGTTGGGCACCTACTGACCCAAAAAATATGTTATGAAATGTATTTTCTCAGTGGCTTGTAATGCTAAAATAAAGGTTTTAGGGAAATACAGGCAGGCACCACATTATTACAAGACAAAACAGCTCACTCAATCAAGCCTGATGGTCTTGTAAGTATACAAGCAAAGCTTGCTTTAAAATGAAAAAAAAAAAAAGCTTAAAGGGTAGTGGAATGGGTTAATGTCTTAGGCTGCGTTGACACAGGCAGCCCAATTCTCATATTTTTTCCACTAATTGGTCTTTTGACCAATCACATCAGATCTTTTCACATCAGATCTTTTCCAGAGCGGATCTATTTGGTCAACATACCGAAAATAAGATCTGAATTGTAACCAAGGAGGTGCTCTCACAATAATGTGATTTGTACTTCATACAAAGTAACGTATTGGATTCTTCACACACCACACTATGGCTGGATTTACACAGGCATCCCAATTCAGATATGTTTTATCTAATGTAGTTGGTCAAAGCTGCGTGCATGGGTGAAGCATGCAATGTGGCACTCATGTGAATTTCCTTAACTTCTCACTTAAAATGTAGTTTTTTTGTTTTTAATAACCATATGGCTATGCATAACTAAGTTGACAGGATGAACAGCAGAGGGCACTAAAACTTCAACATTGAGCTCACAAGCCCTGTTAAATGATCAAGATGTGTGAATAAACATAAATAAACATAATCTCATTTTGAGTTTCTCAGTTGTAACCAGCATTCTGAATACATTAAGGGAAATGGTATAATATTTCAACACAGTATTCTTTGAAAGTGTCCTTAGAAAATCTTTCTTTCACCGTTATCTTCTGTCTTCTCTTCTTTCCCTCTTTTCTTCCCCTATTCTTACCTCACATGAGAGTAACATTTTTGTATTTTTCTAAATACTTTTTTCTAAAGACCTCCCTAGGTTACCAAAAAACGTTTCCACTTGCCATAGCAACAGAACAAAGCAACGTGACTTTTGGGTAATATCAGAGTTCATTGTTTATAATAACTACAACTCTATATCTGGATATATACAAAACAAAAATATAAACGCAACATGTAAAGTGTTGTCCCATGTTTCATCAGCTGAAATAAAAGGTCCCAGAAATGTTCCATACGCATAAAAAATGTATCTCTCTCAAATTTTGTGCACAAATTTGTTTACATCCCAGTTAGTGAGTATTTCTCTTTTGCCAAGATAATCCATCCACTATGACAGGTGTGGCATATCAAGAAGCTGATTAAACAGCATGATCATTACACAGGTGCACCTTGTGCTGGGGACAATAAAAGGCCACTCTAAAATGAGCAGTTTTGTCACAAAACACAATGCTACAGATGTAATTGGCATGCTGACTGCAGGAATGTCCACCAGATTTTTTGCCAGAGAATTTAATGTTCCTTTCTCTACCACAAACCGCCTCCAACGTCGTTTTAGAAAACTTTGCAGTACATTCAACCGGCCTCACAACCGCAGACCACGTGTAACCACGCCAGCCCAGTACCTCCACATCCGGCTTCTTAACCTGCGGGATTGTCTGAGACCAGCCACCTGGACAGCTGATGAAGCTGGGGAGTTTTTCTGTCTATTAAACTCATTATGATTACCTGGGCCTGGCTCCCCAGTGGGTGCGCCGTTACCTAGTCATGTGAAATCCATAGATTAGGGCCTAATGAATTTATTTCAATTGAGTGATTTCCTTACAGTATATGAACTGGAACTCAGTAAAATCTTTGAAATTGTTGCGTTTATACCGTATTTCTGTTTAGTATAAAATCCACTCGACAAAATCCGTTCTATTACTCCTGAATGAGGCAATGTGTAATTCACAGCTGCCCGTGTACATTCCCAGATTTCTGCTACTTGGGGACATAAAGCTATCCTTCTTTGCAATCAATAGTAAAAAACAACTTCAACACCATCATAAGAAGCATAGAGTCTGATTTGGAAAGATGGGAGCAAATCCCAAACTCTTTCCAGGCTTGAGTCTCGATAATTAAAATAAATACATTGTTAATAATACATTTTTATAGTTCCATGATCCCTCTTTCACCACCAGCAGGATATTGGGATAGTCTACATTCATTACTTGCCACATTCATTTGGAAGAGGAAACACCTATTTATGGCCATCTATTTATGGCCTTTTATTTTACTCCCTGGTTAAATCCTGGTACAGCTTTATCCTGGCGCCCCCTAGAGGAAAATCGAGTTGCCCCTCACAGACTCGAAGACCGTTCTGATATTCCACAGAAATAGTGAGAAGTCAAATTTAGTGGTCACCAGGCAGGCCAAACTCCATCCCACCTAAACAGGTTGTAATTTCAGGCTGTCTTTTCAAACAGTTCTTACACTAAAAGGGCATTATCATGATTTTCACAATTTCACAGTGTTATTCCAACTTCGTAGTGTGGAAATATATATAAAGCATAGGAAAATCTAGTTTTGGTCTGCACTGTGCCTTTAACAATGAGATACATGAAGTGATCTTATGCTGGCCTATACCTGCTCTGCTGTTGTGTGTCTTTATCTGTGGGGACAAAGGATTCTCACAGGTCCATTACTGCACTGAAAGTGTATACAATTGGGAAATGACAAACACTCAACTGTGACTGAGATCAAATGTTGCCGTTATTGAAGAGCATGTATCCTTGTGTAGCCTCACTTATGATGTCATCACTCTTCAATCCTAAAGTAAACCATAACCACTGACCCTCAAGGCATGGCATTATGTGTGCTTCACTGTTGCCCCTTGGGCCTGTTTTCTCTCCACTTGTGGCCTCAGTGTTCCAGACATTTTGTAAGGAACAATAACACTCAGGATTCTTCTCTGTGTGTAAGAGCGTGTGAATTGTTTCTAGTTATTATATCAATTTTCAAAGCAATTGTTCAAAATAGATCTATTACATTTGGCACTTGTAAATCCCAAACAACAGAAATGCTAATTGTCACAGCCATGTCATAATTGCAGGGCAATTATTTCAGAAGTTCTCTTGTCTCATAATTGCAGCCCTCTAATGAAATCATGACATTGAAAAAACAAAGAGGACAATTTGGGGAAATATCCATATCAATAAGCACACTTTACTAGACTGTCAGGAGAATTATACTCTCTGATGTCACCGTGCTTTAACCTTTTACTGCAGTGGGCTAAATTAGGGTCAAACAGAGGGATTCTTGGTAGTCTTAAAGAAAATGTTGCGAAATTGATAAGTCTGCTGTAATATCAGTGTTTCTTTGGGGATCTGCATGCTCTGACTGTATCACTCAAACAATTACTTGAGTCATCATGACGTCTCATCACATTTGATGTAGCCTATGCTTAGTAAATCCAATGCGCACACACACACACACACACACACACACACACACACACACACACACACACACACACACACACACACACACACACACACACACACACACACACACACACACACACACACACACACACACACACACACACACACACACACACACACACACACACACACACACGCAGAGCCAGTAGTTTGATTGCCTTCAATAGTACACCACTTCTCACTGCCTGTGTGTGAACAGGAAGCACATACCCCACCAAGCGCCCAGGGAGACGGTGGCGGCAGGTGCAGTGATTTGGTACTTTTGATCTCTCCTCAGCCCACCTTCCTACTATGACACTGTGATTATCCTGTGTACTGAACAGCCTTTGATTCATTTGTCTCCAAGCTATTTCTGGACTCTCTTTTCTCTTTTAATGTTGTTTTACATTGGCTATCTGGTAAACACACACTCGACCAGACGTGCTCAGAGTATGTTCATCTGAGTGTTCAGAAAACGTATATTACTGGACACGTGTCAAAATTGTGAAAAATTACCAGGCTCTTAGTATCTGGGTTAAGCAGGCAGCGTGAAGCATAGGCAAACAGAAAAAGACCAGCATAACATTGTACAGAGATAGCAATTATATACCTACCCATGAAGCCAAGTCCATACAATGCCAACCAAGTCCATACATACAGTACAGATTATATGCTGGTTAACTGGGGTGATAATTCTGCATGGCAAGGAAGCTGAGACCAGAATAGAGCTGAGGAGAAGGCTCATTGTGCCAAAAGCAGCCCATACACAAAGCACTGATCCACTCTCTTTCAGCACCTGTCTGTTTTGGGAAGAAAACAAACACTTGGTTGGAGGGCCATCAAACCCCTGCAACTTTTCCAGAACGTTGCAGGCCGCCTGGTGTTCAACCTTTCCAAGTTCTCTTATGTAACCCCATTCCTCCGCACACTCCACTGGATTCCAGTCGAAGCTCTCATCCACTACAAGACCATGGTACTTGCCTACGGAGCAGCAAAAGGAACTGCCCCTCCCTACCTTAAGGCTATAATCAAACCCTACACCCTAACCCGATCACTCCGTTCTGCCACCTCAGGTCTCTTGGCCCTCCCACCCCTACAGCCCAGTCCAAGCTCTTCTCTGTCCTGGCACCCCACTTGTGGAACAGGCTTCCCCCTGAAGCTAGGATAGCAGAGTCCCTGCCCATCTTCTGAAAACATCTGAAACCCTACCTCTTCAAAGAGTGTCTTAATAATATCCTCTTAAGGTGACAGTCCCCAAAATCGGGCACTAGAATTACTTAAAAATATATGTACAGTGCCTTCAGAAAGTATTCAGACCCCTTGACTTTTTCCACTTTGCTACATTACAGCCTTATTCTGAAATTTATTAAATAGTTTTTTCCCCCTCATCTTTCTAAACACAATACCCCATAATGACTAAGTAAAATGTTTTTAAAAAATGTTTTCTAATTTATATATATTTTTAAATCACATTTACATAAGTATTCAGACCCTTTACTCAGTATTTTGTTGAAGCACATTTGGCAGCGATTACAGCCCTGAGTCTTCTTGGGTATGACGCTACAAGCTTAGCAAGCTTGTATTTGGGAAGTTTCAAGCTCTGTCAGGTTGGATTGGGAGCGTTGCTGCACAGCTATTTTCTGGTCTGTCCAGAGATGTTCGATCGGGTTCAAGTCCAGGCTCTGGCTGGGCCACTCAAGGATATTCAGGGACTCGTCCCACTACTGCATTGTCTTGGCTTTCAGACCGGCCAGCTCTAGGAAGAGTCTTGGTGGTTCCAAACTTCTTCCATTTAAGAATGATGGAGGCCACTGTGTTCTTGGGGACCTTCAATGCTGCAGAAATGTTTTGGTACCTTTCCCCAGACCTGTGCACTGACACAATCCTGTCTCGGAGCTCTATCGACAATTTCTTCGAACTCATGGTTTGCTTTTTTCTCTGACATGCACTGTCAACTGTTGGGACCTTATATACAGTGGGGAGAACAAGTATTTGATACACTGCCGATTTTGCAGGTTTTCCCACTTACAAAGCATGTAGAAGTCTGTCATTTTTATCATAGGTACTCTTCAACTGTGAGTGACGGAATCTAAAACAAAAATCCAGAAAATCACATTGTATGATTTTTAAGTAATTAATTTGCATTTTATTGCATGACATAAGTATTTGATACATCAGAAAAGCAGAACTTAATATTTGGTACAGAAACCTTTGTTTGCAATTACAGAGATCACACGTTTCCTGTAGTTCTTGACCAGGTTTGCACACACTGCAGCAGGGATTTTGGCCCACTCCTCCATCCAGATCCTTCAGGTTTCGGGGCTGTCGCTGGGCAATACGGACTTTCAGCTCCCTCCAAAGATTTTCTATTGTGTTCAGGTCTGGAGACTGGCTAGGCCACTCCAGGACCTTGAGATGCTTCTTACGGAGACACTCCTTAGTTGCCCTGGCTGTGTGCTTCGGGTATTTGTCATGCTGGAAGACCCAGCCACGACCCATCTTCAATGCTCTTACTGAGGGAAGGAGGTTGTTGGCCAAGATCTCGCGATACATGGCCCCATCCATCCTCCCCTCAATACGGTGCAGTCGTCCTGTCCCCTTTGCAGAAAAGCATCCCCAAAGAATGATGTTTCCACCTCCATGCTTCACGGTTAGGATGGTGTTCTTGGGGTTGTACTCATCCTTCTTCTTCCTCCAAACACGGCGAGTGGAGTTTAGACCAAAAAGCTCTATTTTTGTCTCATCAGACCACATGACCTTCTCCCATTCCTCCTCTGGATCATCCAGATGGTCATTGGCAAACTTCAGACGGGCCTGGACAAGCGCTGGCTTGAGCAGGGGGACCTTGCGTGCTCTGCAGGATTTTAATCTATGACGGTGTAGTGTGTTACTAATGGTTTTCTTTGAGACTGTGGTCCCAGCTCTCTTCAGGTCATTGACCAGGTCCTACCGTGTAGTTCTGGGCTGATCCCTCACCTTCCTCATGATCATTGATGCCCCACGAGGTGAGATCTTGCATGGTGCCCCAGACCGAGGGAGATTGACCGTCATCTTGAACTTCTTCCATTTTCTAATATTTGCGCCAACAGTTGTTGCCTTCTCACCAAACTGCTTGCCTATTGTCCTGCAGCCCATCCCAGCCTTGTGCAGGTCTACAATTTTATCCCTGATGTCCTTACACAGATCTCTGGTCTTGGCCATTGTGGAGAGGTTGGAGTCTGTTTGATTGAGTGTGTGGATAGGTGTCTTTTATACAGGTAACGAGTTCAAACAGGTGCAGTTAATACAGGTAATGAGTGGAGAACAGGAGGGCTTCTTAAAGAAAAACAAACAGGCATGTGAGAGCCGGAATTCTTACTGGTTGGTAGGTGATCAAATACTTATGTCATGCAATAAAATGCAAATTAATTATTTAAAAATCATACAATGTGATTTTCTGGATTTCACAGTTGAAGTGTACCTATGATAAAAATGACAGATCTCTACATGCTTTGTAAGTAGGAAAACCTGCAAAATCGGCAGTGTATCAAATACTTGTTCTCCCCACTGTAGGTGTTTGCCTTTCAAAATCATGTCCAATCAATTGAATTTACTCCAATCAAGTTGATCAACATCTCAAGGATGATCAATGGAAAAAGGATGCACTTGAGCTCAATTTTTAGTCTCATAGCAAAGGGTCTGAATAGGTGTTTTTATTTTAAATACATTTGTAAAATTTTCCAAAAACATGTTTTGCTTTGTCATTATGGGGTATTGTGTGTAGATTGCTAAGGATGTTTATATTTATTTAATCAATTTTAGAATAAGGCTGTAATGTAACAAAATGTGGAAAAAGTCAAGGGGTCTGAATACTTTCCGAATGCAATGAATATGTTTACATTACATATTTGTTTTGATTTTCCACCGTTTTATAAGTCAGAAGATCATTCAGACCTTCCTAGGACGAGGTCAGCATTCCCCTGTCGAATAAAGGTCTATTTACTTCCCTCTGCTGTTCGGCTACAGCATTACATCCATTTATATAACTTAACTGCAACATTACCTCGAAGGGGTGGTCCTTAGAAAAACATTTATCCAGCTCGACTGCTTCATGGCACAGACATGGCAAAGCAGTGCTGAATTTGTCTCGAGCAGGCGTATCTAAATACCTAAAAAGTATCTAAAAACTTTCATAGCACTACGATAAAGAATGCGACCTACACACTTCCTTAAATTTAAAATAAGTAAAGAAGTACTTTTGTGTGGAAGTCAAACATTTGTTTTATGTCGGAGGCAGACACATTGCATATGCTCAGAATGACAAAGTGGAGGCCTTTACATAGCGCTTCTCCCCTTATCTATAGGAGGGACCCACACTGTTTAAATGTCCCAAATGCTGATTTAGACATTCACAAATGTAACATCACTAATGTGGTGAAATAACTTGGGTAGATGTTCCTAAAACAGATTATAACTATATATGGACATATTATAAAGCATGAAAAGGTGAATTCATTCAACTTTTTATCATATCATTGTAACATTCATATACTTCAATGATGAGTCATTGATAAGTATTGAACAGCTAGCTTTGAACTAGTCATTTATTTTAATAACCAAGCAGCATGCATCTCCATTACCAACTGCCATCAATCCCCTTATTACCTGTCGTAAAACCTTAATAAGAACAACCATTCATATTAGACACCTAGTGGTCAAATGTTACAATTACATTTACTACATATCATTACATCCCCTTTCCTTTGAGGTTTAACTGTTATTCAACTTCACATTAAGAATAATATAAATGACAACAACAACCAAACTTAGAGTTCTATGGAACATGAATTTTCATTTTCTTAAATGAACACATTTCCAGTCTTTGTTTACTCAGAGATCTAATCTCTCAGGTTTCTTTATTTCACGTGTTGATCTCCTCAACATAGGTGAGTTTGAAAAGTCTGGTGAGTTTGTTTCAGAGTCTACAGGTGGTAAGGTTGAAGACTCATGTGAGACATTGTCATCGGTTTGCTCTTGAAAAGCCTCTTGTGTTTTGAGCAGGGATCGGCGACTCCTCCTGAGTATAAGTCCTTCCTCAGTTTTCACTGTGTAAGACCTCGGTCCTACTTCTTGGAGCACAGTGGCTTTCTTGTTCCATGCACTTGGATCCTCGATCTTGACAACATCATCTTTTGTCAATGGCTTGAGACTTTTGGATGACTTGTCATACTGCAATTTCTGTTTCAGCTTCAGCAGTTTGAATCTCTGTCTCAGTCCTGTTTGTTTTTCTTTGACACGACAGGGTAGAGTCGTGCGCAGTTTACGTCCCATTAAAAGTTCAGCAGGTGATGAGCCACAGTCCAAAGGTGTTGCCCGGTAAGCTAACAGAGCAAGATAGGGATCAGACTTGCTGTGTGCAGCTTTCTTGAGCAGCTGTTTGAGAATATGGACACCTTTCTCAGCTTTGCCATTGGATTGAGCATACAAGGGACTAGATGTGATATGCTGAAAGTCATAGTGTGCTGCAAACTGTTGCCACTCCTTGCAGTTGAAGCACAGGCCATTGTCACTTATCACTAGCTTTGGAATGCCATGTCTAGCAAAGATAGATTTGACATGTGTTATGACACTGCATGCTTTTATGCTTGAGAGCAGCGCCATTTCCGGAAAGTTAGAGTAGTAGTCTATCACTATTAAATAGTCTTTACCTTTCAGATGAAAGAGATCCATGCCAACCTTTTGCCATGGTGCAGTTGGTAGGTCTGCAACCTTCATTGGCTCTTTTGCTTGCTTATTTTGATATTTCTGGCATGTTCCACATTTGTTTATCATTCTTTCAATGTCCTGGTTGATGCCAGGCCAGTACACAGTGTCTCTCGCTCTTCTTTTGCATTTCTCAATTCCAAGGTGATGGACGGGGCATATCAAGTATGGCGTCAATCTTGCTCTTGTCTGGCTCAACTCCTTGAGCTGACAGCTTATCTCCTAGGAATGTGATTTCCTGTACACCAAACCGACACTTGGCTTTGTTGAGCTTTAGTCCATTCTTTCTGATTCTCTGTAGCACTTTAGTAAGTCTCTCATTGTGTTCTTGCATTGTTGAACCCCAGACCACTATATCATCCACGTAGACCCTTACTCCTTCTAGACCTTCTATTATGTTTTCCATTGCTCTATGAAAAATCTCAGATGCAGACACTATGCCAAAGGGCATTCGTAGAAAACAGTACCGGCCAAATGGTGTGTTGAAAGTACAGTATTTGGTGCTTTCTTCCTCTAACCTGAGCTGCCAGAATCCTTGAGAGGCATCAAGTTTTGTGAAGTATTTGGCACCCGCCATCTCACTTGTGATTTCTTCCCGCTTGGGAATTTGGTAGTGTTCCCGCTTTATGTTGTCATTTAAATCCTTTGGATCCATGCATACTCTTATGTCATTATTCTTTTTTCTGACACACACCATTGAGTTAACCCAGTCTGTAGGTTCTTCCATTTTTTTGATTACTCTTAGTGTGGTCATCCTTTCCAGTTCGTTCTTGAGACGCTCACGCAGTGGGGCAGGGACTCTACGTGGAGCATGCACTACAGGCTGTGCGTCATCCTTGAGCTGGATCTTGTATGTGAATGGTAGGACACCAAACCCATTGAAGATGTCTGAGAAACTCTGCACTATGGAATCTACGGTTTCACTCGGTTCCTTTAAAGCTGCACTTTCACAGTTGATACGATAGACTCTCTTAACTAGTTCCAAATCCTCACATGCTTTGTCACCTAACAGTGAATCATGTCCTTCAGTGACTACAGAAAACACGAGATGGTGCACTTTGTCCTTGACTTTGATTTTAAGTCTACACACACCTAAACAATCTATTGTTTGTCCATTATAGTCCTTTAACAGTGTTGTCTTTTTCTGCACTTTTGGCTTTTCCTTCATGGCTTTAATGTTACTTATGCTGATTAAGTTTGCTTTAGCCCCAGTGTCAAGTTTCAGTGTAACTAGAGCTCCATTTACCTGCAGCGTTGTGATCCATTTGTCTTTTTGTTTTACTGCTTTATGAACAGCACTCTCCTCTGCTATAGGCTGAATGGTGTCTGTTGCTTTCACTGATGTGTCATCACGTGATACCATGCCTACAAAAAACGTATCACTTAAATCAGTGTCTTCAACAACATGTACAGCTTGTCCTTTGTTTGATTTTCCTTTAGAAAAACATTGTTTGGCAAAGTGATTTTTTCCATTGCATTTTGTGCACATTTTACCAAAAGCTGGGCATTTTCTTGGTTGGTGAAGGAAACCACACTGCTTGCAATTGAATGCAACGTCTTTTGAATGCTTTTCTGTGTTCCTGTCTTGTCCATGCTTCTTTCCTTTGTTTGACACAGCACCTATCGCCGCACTGTCATCAGTGACAGTTGCGCCATTATGATCTTGACTGAACGCCTTAGCGTGCTGTTGAGCTAGCTCACTGGCATGGCATATTTTAATAGCACCCTCCAATGTCAGTTCAGTTTCTCTCAAGAGACGTTCTCTCAATTTTGTTTCACGTATACCAAAAACAATTTGATCACGAATCATAGACGACTTCAAATCAGAAAAATTGCATGACCGTGCCTTTAGTTTGATGTCTGTAAGAAAGCTATCAAAAGTCTCGCTAAGCTGCTGAGTCCTTGAACGGAACACATACCTCTCGTAGGTTTCATTCGTCTTGGGCGAACAATGTTCATCAAACTTTCTTATCACTTGGTCGAGGCTCTTACTGTCATCCTGACTGTCAAATACAAAGGTATTGAACACTTCAATAGCTTGCTGACCTGCCACTGATAGCAATATTGCTATCTTTCTCCCGTCAGGTTGATCATCATATCCGATCGCGGAGATATACAGTTGGAATTGTTGCTTGAAAGTCCGCAAATTGCTGTCGAAATTTCCCGTCAGTTTCAAACTCTCCGGTGGTTTTAAAGTATCCATGTCGTATTTCACAATTTCTTCTAGCAGATTTTCACTTCAATTACCACTCCTGGTACCATGTAACATTCATATACTTCAATGATGAGTCATTGATAAGTATTGAACAGCTAGCTTTGAACTAGTCATTTATTTTAATAACCAAGCATCTCCATTACCAACTGCCATCAATCCCCTTATTACCTGTCGTAAAACCTTAATAAGAACAACCATTCATATTAGACACCTAGTGGTCAAATGTTACAATTACATTTACTACATATCATTACAATCATCATATTTGTATATGTTTTATAATTGTATTATGTGCTAAATAATATGGATTGAAAAAAACAATTCCAAAAATCACCTCTTACATACAAGATGGCTCTCTGATGGTGTAGCTGGTGGTGTGTGTGCCACAGGAGGTTGGTGGTACCTTAATTGGGGAGAACGGGCTCATGGTAATGACTGGAGCACTATAAGTGGAATAGTATCAAATACATCAAACACATGGTTTCCAGGTGTTTGATGCTATTCCCTTTGCTCTGTTCCGGCAATTATTATGAGCCATTCTCCCCTCAGCAGCCTCCAGTGGTGTGTGCGCTTCGGCTGGTTTCAGATGGCACCTCCCCCCTGTGTGCAACTATCAGAATCTGTGTGATTTATAGCTTTGCTCAAAATCCTTGAAATATCTACCATATTGTAACTACTGTATATTGCCATGTTTTATTTAAAGATGCAATATGCAGATATCTCTCTGTCATTTCCTGTTTACTAGAATACTAATAGTTCGCTTAATTTCAGTTTATGTGACAAAACAAGTTGTCATTGTGTAGAGAATCCTTGTACCATCTAAACCACTACAAAATATATTTTTAATGAGTAAAAATATTGTATTTTCAGCTGTTTGAAGCTGGTGTACAAAACCAAAAGTAAAAGACACAAAACTAAACTTAAAAACTGGAAGCATAGAAACATCTAATATAGAACAGATAGATCTACTGCTTCTTAGACTTGCTTTAAATGAGAGTTTGGACACAGCTACTCATTCCAGGGTTTTTCTTTATTTTTACTATTTTTCTTACATTGTAGAATAATAGTGAAGACATCAAAACTATTAAATAACACATATGACATTCTTTAAAGTAGCCATCCTTTGCATTGATGACAGCTTTGCACACTTGGCATTCTCTGCTGACTGGACGGGCATTGGAATGGGCGTTTGGGATAGAGGAGAGGAGGAGCTTGAGTCTTATGAGGGGTTCATGGCTCTGTTTAAATGTATTTTCGATTATCCTGCGGAGGGCAGAGAGGGAGGTGAGCGTCTGCTTCAACTTCAGCAGGGGAGTCAAACGGCTGCTGAGTATGCGCTCACCTTCCGGTCCAGATGGAACTGGCATGCCGAGATGACAACCTCGCTCTCATTGCCATGGCCATCCATCTGGATAACCTTCTCTGAGAGGGTCCAGATCAGCCCGCAGGGGGTCATGGCCAGTTCCAACCACTATCAACGGGTTACAATGTTTTTTGGGGTTTGCCAACTTTTACCGCTGCTTCATCAGAAACTTCAGTGCCGTCGCCGCCCCTCTCAACTACTTCCTCAAGGGTGGGCCTCGTAGGTTGGTTTGGTCTCCAGCAGCCGACGAGGCCTTTTGTCTCCTCAAGGGGTGTTTCACCTCCACCCCCTTGCTAAAACCCCCAGATCCCATGCTACCTTTTGTGGTTGAGGTAGACGCATCGGAGGTGGGTGTGTGGGCAGTTTTGTCATAGAGATAGGGTGACCCTTTGAAATTGTATCCTTCTGCTTTCTTCTCCAAGAAACTGTCCCCCGCAGAGAGGAATTACAACATTGGCGATCCGGCGCTCTTGACTGTGAAGTTGGCATTAGAGGAGTGGAAACACTGACTGGAGGGCGCCAAGGAACCATTCGTCATCCTCACCGACCATCGGAACCTTGAGTACATACGGAGAGCGAGAAGACTGAATCTGCGCCAAGCCAGATGGGCCCTCTTCTTCACCAGGTTCGACTACACGCTGACCTATCGCCCAGGTTCTAAGAACATCAAGGCAGATGCCCTGTCCCGTATCTACGATTCGGGAGAGGTTCCTGTCCAGAGGGCACCCATAATCCTGTCCTCCTGAGTCGTGGGTTCAGTGGTGTGGGACGTAGATGTGGACATCCACCAGGCTCTAGAGAGGGAGCCCGCACCCCTGAATTGTCCTCCCGCGAGCATCTACATTCCCACAGGGATAAGGGATTGACTGCTGACCTGGGCTCACACAGCTGTCGTCGCTGGACATCCAGGTATTTCTTGCATTCCATCTCTGAGAAATACTGGTGGCCCACCTTGGTGCAGGATGTCATGCGGTATGTCAACTCCTGTTCCGTGTGTGCTCAAACCAAGTCCCCCCGGAATTCCGGCGTTATGGCCTTCCGGAGGACATCGTCTCGGACCGTGGCCCCCCAACTCCGCCTGCCCTGCAAGAAACCGAGCCCCCGGTTTGAGGGGCCGTTGAAGGCTCTACAGAGTGTCCACAACGTGACATACAGGTTACAATTACTAAGCCACTACCGTATCTCACCCTCTTTTCATGTCTCCCTTCTCAGACCGGTGGTTCATGGTCCCCCACGACACACTTCCACCCCCCCGGATATCGAGGGGGGCCCGGCGTACTCTGTCAGATCCCTACTGGACTCCCGATGTCATGGGGGTCGGCTTCAGTATCTGGTGGACTGGGAGGGGTATGGCCCAGAGGAACAGTGTTGGGTTCCGGTCGCAGACATTCTGGAACCCAACATCATCCGTGATTTCCACCTTCTCTGCCCGGACCGACCCGCTCCTCGTCCTCGGGGTCGTCCCCCTGGTCGGCGGCGCCCTGCGGCTCGTGCCGCACGTTAGAGGGGGGGGTACTGTCACGTCTTCTCCTTCTCCTCCCCCACGGCGTACGACGTCGCCAGAATACTTACCACCGGTCCTGGGATTCATCATTACGCACACCTGGCACTCATCATTACGCACACCTGTTAATTATCATGATTCACACCTGGACTCCATTACCCTCATAATTTCCTCCCCTTTATATGTCACTCTCCCATGTTCACTCACCAGTTGGTATTGTTCTTGTGTATCGGCGTTCTGCCTCATGTTATTGTCTCGTTTGTGGTTTTGGTGTTTTATTAAAGTTTTCACCTGCACCTGCTACAGACTCACAGACCTACAGTATCATTACATTCTTACCGTACGATAATTATGCCTTTCAGCCTTATGTTTTCAATGTTAATTAAATACATTCATTTTTGTCTTTGAAAATTCAGCTGATTTGTGAGCTGACTCTGTCTTTGCAGCCTAACAGTGGGCAGGAGTCCCCCTCTTCAATATTAATTCATGGATTCATTCAAATGTAAAACACATGAGACTATCTGAATGTCTGCTTCTTCCTGGTCCCATGTTGCCCACAATTACACTTCCTTGTTAATTTCTATTTCCATATTATTGTAAAGTGTGCCTTTATGAATATTTGATGTGTGTTTATGTATGTTCTGTGAACCGTGAGAATGACAACAATGGCAATGTATGCTTTTGATAGTCCCCTCACATTGGGCCAGGAGAATCATTAACCTTTTCCTCATACAAATTCACCATATTGGCAAAAGCCAGCCAAGATGGCACAGTCTTTCTTTTTATCCTAGAACATTTTGTTGTGTCCATTAGTCGGTAGCTGTTCAAGCAATGTTCGGTGGGGCAGACACTCAGTCCTCAGTATTGTTTACTCTTAGTCATTCCAAATATTGAGCTCAGTAAATAGGTTATATAATACAGGGTATAACTCACATAATGGTTGTAGTTTAGTCACATTTCAGTGGATAGGACAGGTAAATCATTAGGAACAGAGGCTGTAGCCAACTCCATCATTAAATCACCCAGCCATCAGGCCTCAGGGAATTGAGCTTGACTGACTGGGTCCTAAGCCAGGAGATGAAGTCAGTGACACCAATTCACCCTGTGTTGGGCTGTCACATCTACACCACTGGAGGTGTGAAAAACAGCTGTACGAAACCAAATAATACAGCCAGGTATAGCATCAGATACACCAAAAAAATAAAAACACACTCTCAGTCTGGTATCTCTACTTTCAGAGAGCCATCTTGTATGCGCTTTTTGGCTTAGCTGGTTTTATGCTGGATTGTCACGATTGAGCTGAATAGGTTTTAGTGCATTTGTCAACCTAATCCCAATATGCCCCCTCCGTAAAGATTTTTATTTAGCTGGTACTAGAGAGGATCATTTGGCTTAAATTAGCAATAAAACAGATTCTTGCCCAAACATCTTACTTTTTATTGGTAATTTGAATAATATATTAGTTCTAATTAGCATTTTCTTCTAATTCAAACAATAATTCATGAATAATGTTATTACATAGTTGTTACGTTGTCTAGATAGTTTTTTGCGCTTAGGAGGGCACACGTTTCCTCTTGAAAATGGAAGCTGCCAACCAACCCACTTGCAGCACTTGTCTCAGCAAAGTCAAGGACATTCAGACTGCCAGGTTAGGCCAGCACCTTTTGAAATGGAAGGCACCCGCTAGGCACACACTGTTAACTGCCAAGACACCCACAGACACACACAGACACAGATGACTGTGACCAAATAATGGAGGCTTTAGGGATAGAGTGTAATCAGTAGGCATTATTCATGCAATTACCCTGGTGCTTGCCTACAGAGCAGCAAGGGAAACTGCCCCTCCCTACCTTTAGGCTATGCTCAAGCCCTACATTCCAACCTGAGCACTCTGTTCTGCCACCTCTGGTCTCTAAGCCGTCAGCTCCCGCTCTTCTCCTTCCTGCCACCCTAATGGTGGAACGAGCATCCCTCTAACGCCAAGACAGTGTAGTCCCTACCCATCTTCGAAAAGGTCTGAAACCCTACCTCTTCAAAGAGTGTCTTAACTCCCCCCAACGCTTATCTTTTCCTACTAGCACTGACTTTGTACTACTGGCACATATAACATCTATGATTCCCCACTGGAGACTCTGGTTCAATCCCTGTGCCTGCCCTTCCCACTGTTTTTCTCACATGCCTGTATCCCATCTCATTTCCTCCATATCAAAATACCATAAAATATGTATTTCAAACAGCATATAATAAAAGGTGTTGGTCCTGTTTTCATCATACAGTACTGGACATTTGAACTGGAACAGCCAGATGCATGAATATAAATCGTGCTATAAAAACACTGAGATCTTTTTACTGGGTAGAGTGAGCCATCAACAGCAGACAGCAGCTGTGAGATGGCAAGTCAGGGGGGAGCACGGTGGGGGTGGGATGTGTGTGTGTTTGACCGACTGACTATGTGTGTGTGTTTGTGGACCATAAATATACCTGCAGTCACTGAGGAAGAAGGGTTCGTCTTGCTGCAAAACAAAGAAGCCTGTAAGAGATGGATCCAATCCACCACTGAGTCTATCTGTATCCCAAATGGCCCCCTGTTCCCTATGTACAGTACACTCTTTGAAAAAAGGTGTTATCCAGAACCTTAATGGGTTCTTCAGCTGTCCATATAGGAGAACTCTTTGAAGAACCTACCAGGAACCAAAAAGGGTTCTCCTAAGGGGACAGATGGAATTCTAATAGATAGATAGATAGATAGATAGATAGATAGATAGATAGATAGATAGATAGATAGATAGATAGATAGATAGATAGATAGATATGTACTTTATTGATCCCCGAAGGGAAATTTCTTTGTCAAGCAGCTACAACAAAACATAGGGCAGGTGCAAAATGCCAGAACGAAAATACGCAAAAGACAGATACACGATACATGATACATAGAACGGCAGTATGAAAAAGTATAGAAATACAAGAATTCTGGAGTGCAAAAAAGCTATAAAAAGACATTGCATAGTATGGGTGGTTGGCTGAATATGTACACTATACATTGGTGGATGGTTAACTATGCTATATAGGTCGATGGCAGAGAAATACTCCAATAGCTAAAAATGCGTATCATGTAAGTGAGGGTAATAATAGTTTACTTAACATACTGGTTAAATTAAGGTAAGTGAATATTTTGCATGGTTAAATTAACTGTACAGTTAAATATACAGTTCAATTTACAGGTAAGTGAATATTTGCATGGTTACATTAACTGTACAGGTAAATGACAGGAAGAGATACTTAAATAGCAAAATTTGTGTATGATATCATTTGGGGTAATAATAGTAATTCCCTTAAAATACAGTCCTTAGGGCGCAGGGTTTAATTACAGATAAATGCACATATTGCACATTCGATATACTAAAAGCAATGAAAAAAGATACAACTGTGTCACGACCGGGCGCATACATAGCCCAAGGTCTATCACGGTTGGGTGCATGGAGCGACCAAGACCCGGCGCAGGGATTATAGTTCAACATTTTTATTTGCTACAATATGCAATGTCTAAATGAACGAACTATACAACACAAAACACAATATGACAAAATGTAACACTCAAAAATGAAACGCAATATACAAACGTAAATAGCACACTTACTTCTCCGTGACTTGCGAAATATATAATGACCCACATCCCCTGTGTGGAACATACACACCTATGTAGGATCCCTAATAGAGACGATGCACAGCAGCTTCCTCTAATTAGGGATCCAACACAACCCACCACCAGAAACAGAAAGAATAGAACTGTCAGACTCTGACCATGGCTACATAGAGAAGCAAATAGGCTTCTCTATGGCCAGAGCCTGACAAACTGACAGGATACTACTAAGTTAAGTCCAAGAATTACTTGCAATATTGCACGTGATATGATATAACAACTGTACATTGAGTATGTATATACAGACCTGAATGAATAAATAAGTCCTGAGTGAATGAGTGATTACGGACCAGAGTTACTCACGGATGGATGCACAATTGTTAAACTAGGTCCTAACACCCCAACAGTTCCAGGTCTGTGTTGCCGACGGCACGGCACCCCGGTGAGGCATTAAATAGTCTAATAGCCGCCGGCAGGAAGGACCTCCTGTAGCGCTCTCTGGCACACCGTGGTGGGATCAGTCTGTGACTGAAGGTGCTCCTCTGCGTCATAACCATGGCATGCAGAGGGTGGGTGACGTTGTCCATGATGGCCAGAAGTTTGGCCAGGATCCATCTCGCCGCCATCTCCTCTAGAGTGTCCAGGCTCATCCCCAGGACAGAGCTAGCGTTCCTGATCAGCTTATTTACCCGAGAAGCATCACCGGCTTTTATGTTGGCGCCCCAGCACAGCACTGCAAAAAAGATGGCACCAGCCACCACAGACTGGTAGAAGGTATGCAGTAGTTTACTGCACACGTTGAAGGACCTGAGCCTCCTCAGAAAGTAGAGTCGGCTCTGGCCCTTTTTGTACAGGGCCCCGGTGTTACCAGCCCATTCCAGCCTGTTGTCCATATGGACTCCCAGGAACTTGTATGACCCAACCATTTCCACATCCATCCCCTTTATAGGGACTGCAGTCAGTTGCGCCTTGGTCCACCACCATCTCCATTGTTTTGCTGATGTTAAGCTGAAGGTGGTTCTGCTCACACCACAAAACAAAGTCACTGATTGTGCTACAGGTCTGAAGTCATTCAGGACAGTGGGGTGTGCCTTCTAGGGCGCTGGGAGCAGGCAGGATGTTTTCCACAGCACAGGGATGCTTTCCAGGCTCAGGCTAAGATTGAAGGGGAGTTGGAGTATTCCACACAGTTGGTCAGCACAGACCCTAAGCACCATTGGGCTGATGCCATCAGGGCCCGCCGCTTTCCACTGATGTAGTCTCTCCAACTCTCTCTTCACTTGGTTGGTGGTGAAAGCCAGCTCAGGTGGGGAAGTGGGGGGAAGGGGGGTGGAAGGGAGGTGTTGCAGATCAGTCCAGAGGGAGTGGGTAACAGAGTGGATGACGTCACACGCTGTGCTTGCGTCAGCGGAGGGCGGGATGTAAACAATAACAGCAATGGCCGCCATGAATTCCCTCGGCAAATAGTAGGGTCTCAGGCTAACGGCTAACAGCTCAATGTCCGGACTACAAAACTGTTCCTTAAAAGTAATATGGCTTGGATTACACCATCTGCTGTTAACTAATAAAGCCAGCCCCCCTCCCTTACTCTTACCGGAAGAAGTGCTATCCCTGTCCGCTCTAATGGTCTGGAAACCGCCAATAGTGACATTCCCTATGGGGATGTTATCATTTAGCCATGTCTCGGTCAGACATACAACTGTAGTCTAGCTTCCCTGTAATGCCTCTGTCCACGGACTAGACCCTCGAGTTCATCTATCTTGTTATGTAGCGATCTCACGTTGCCCATAATGATAGATGGGATAGCTGGCTTGTACTTCCCGCCCTGCATCCACGCCGTCGCCTTTTCAACTCGCCCGGAATAACAAACTTTTCCCTGGGGTTCAGCAGCGCTGAGTGAGCTAAATCCAATAGCTGGGCTCGGTTGTAAATAATTGAGGACTCGTGTGTACGTTCGTAATCAATAATGAGGATATAACTTGTATCAAAATGTATTAATAAGGCAGCTGGTGAGGCTGGTCGACCCAACACTCTGAAGTGTGATGCAGAGAGCTCTGACATACAAAGAAATACAAAGATATTTTATAGCATAGTCTACATGACAGACAGCAGGTGTGTGGAATTGGTCAAAAGGTGAAACTTGATATATGAGAAAGGAGAATCCCCAGCCAGATAGCATTTTCTGTGAAGACTGTTCTTATTGTACAGAAACCAGTTTGGCCCCTAAGACAAGGCTCCTCTCATCATTATTCATACCCGAGCCATCTCTCCCATTACACAAACACCAACTAAATCTATGAAATGCATGCTGTAGGTTTCTTTTCACCAAACCATTCATAAATCAATTGTCAGCATTAAGCCTAAGAGGCTCCTCTCAGATCACACAGACACAGAAGAGAGAGTACTAATAGAACCCTATTCTATTGCATAAAACAGCAGTATTAAACATAATCTTATAATCTTTCTACTGTACCATAGAACCCTTTTTTCTAAGAGTGTAGTATACATTTGATCAGGGCCCATAGGGCTCTGGTCAAAAGTAGTGCACTATATAGGTAATAGGGTGCTACTTGGGACACAGAGCATGTCTCTAATACTGCTGAGGATTATGGAAACCATTTACCCCCACTCATCTCGTTACACGGATGGAACAGACAGAAGAACATACAACTTTTTCAGAAGCCCATGACTGATTTTTTCCATTACTGTCAACACTGCCAGCAGGCGTCCATACCAGATAAATCCATGAGAATCCACTATATGACTGAACACAGAGGCAATGTTAAGACTGGAATCTTGGGTGCTATTTCAAACGAACAAGAGAATCCCTTTTGATACTGTATAATTATAATTATATTACATATCTGTTGCACAAATCAAAGGCCAATCATGCACATTAATCATACACTCTATTGAGATCTTGGAAAGAGGACATGATTAACACGAAATAAACGACAGAGATTGACATTTTTCTAGCCCACTGATGCTTTGTCTAAAGCTCTACAACTGGTTTAACCTCACAAGCTCACAACATGACTGTACTGCTCAGCTATTGTAAGAGACAGGCTCATGTGAAGTAACCACAGGGTAGCAGTGATAGCCTAGCACCTGGGTTCAAAGACAATTAGCATTTGCTCTAATCTGTCAGAAGGTTTGCGCATGCAAATATTATATTTGTTCCATTGTTCAAGCCCAGATAAAGTATTTTAAATGATTTAAAATACCATTTTGAATCTTATCTATTCACAATGTTTCTACAAAATGTATTAGTATAGAGTAGTGTCTGTGCACACAATGCTGAATTAATACATAATGAACATTATGAAGTCTTAAAGATTTAAAAGTTAGCCCAGCTAGCACATTTGGTTTTAAACATTTTGAGAATGTAAGTGAAAATGTACGTTGTTCAGGGAACATACATTTTTATGTTGCAGGGAGGTTCTGAGAACGTTTTACTATGGTTCCCTGAAAGTTTCCCTGGGAGGTTTTAGTAACCTTCTGAGAACGGAAATTGTAGGATATATGAAGGCAATTTAATAAAGTTTGGAGAAAATGTTTCAATAATACTGCTAGCTTAGGTTACCTGTTTTGAACTCCAAGCACAGATAGAAATTAATTTGCATAGGTATTAATCATGCAAAACCATGTTTTTATTTTATTTATTGTGGCACAGCATCAGGGAGATTCAAACCTATGATCTAGCTGGGTATCCTGCGCCATTCCCAGAACCTTGTGGGAAGGTTGTATGCAAAATAACCATAGGACAACCACCTTCTCACCAAGCTATTGTCAAGTTATTGTCAAGTTTAAGTCACAAGTTATTGACTTAAAGTTGTGCTCTAATTTCCAGTGGGAAAGGCAAAGAAAAGGTCTGCCTGATAACATAACCTTGATCTCTTGGCAGAGTGGGCTGGAGCCAACTGTGGCTAAAGGCATCTGGCATTCATAAGTTCTGTTTGATCCTAGCAGAAATCAGCTAGGTATAGCGGACGTCTGTGCTTGCACACTCCCTATAGACCGCTTGAAAAAAACTGAAAAAAGCAACAATATTACTTATCCCTCTTGAGCTACCATAGCAACAACATAGACAGTAAGACTTCCTCAAAAAATCATTAATTTTGACGTTCAACCGAGGCGGTCTTAGTCTGGCAATTTCTTCTTTTAAGTTGAACAAAAATAAATGCAACATGCAACAATTTCAGTTCAAATAAGGAAATCAGTAAATTGAAATAAATTCATTAAGCCCTAATCTATGACTGGAAATACAGATATGCATCTGTTAGTCACAAATACTTTAAAAAAAAGGTAGGGGCATGGATCAGAAAACCAGTCAGGATCTAGTGTGACTACCATTTGCCTCATGCAGTGTGACACAACTCCTTCGCATAGAGTTGATCAGGCTGTTGATTGTGGCCTGTGGAATGTTTTCCCACTCTTCTTCAATGGATGTGAGAAGTTTCTGGATATTGGCGGGAACTGGAACACGCTGTTGTACACGTCGATCCAGAGCATCCCAAACATGCTCAATGGGTGACATGTCTGGTGAGTATGCAGGCCATGGATAAACTGGGCCATTTTCAGCTTCCAGGAATTGTGTACAGATCCTTGTGACATGGGGCAATGCATTATCATGCTGAAATATGAGGGGATGCCGGCGGATGAATAGCACGACAACAGGCCTCAGTATCTCGTCATGGTTTTGTATCTCGCCATCCGTTTTGTTACCAAAGCCCCATACACTACCCACCACTGCGACCTGTATGCTCTCGTTGGCTGGCCTTCATTATATATTCGTCGCCAAACCCACTGGCTCCAGGTCATCTATAAGTCTTTATTAGGTAAATCCCCGCCCTATCTCAGCTCACTGGTCACCATAGCAACACCCATCCGTAGCATGCGCTCCAGCAGGTATATCTCACTGGTCACCCCCAAAGCCAACACCTCCTTTGGCCGCCATTCCTTCCAGTTCGCTGCTGCCAATGACTGGAACGAATTGCAAAAATCATTGAAGCTAGAGGTTCCTATCTCCCTCACAATAAAGTACCTATCTATCTATCTATCTATCTATCTATCTATCTATCTATCTATCTATCTATCTATCTATCTATCTATCTATCTATCTATCTATCTATCTATCTATCTATCTATCTATCTATCTATCTATCTATCTATCTATCTATCTATCTATCTATCTATCTATCTATCTATCTATCTATCTATCTAACTTTAAGCATCAGCTGTCAAAGCTGCTTATCGATCACTGCACCTGTATATAGCCCTTCTGTATATAGCCCACACTACTACCTCATCCCCATATTTATTTTTATTATTTTCGCTAATCTTGCACTCCAGTATCTCTATTTGCACATCATAATTTGCACATCCTTCATTCCTGTGTTAATGCTAATCTGTAATTTATATCACCACTATGGTCTATTTATTGTCCTACCTCCTAACCTTATTGCATTTTGCACTACATTTTGCACTCTGTATATAGACTTTCTATTGTGTTTTTGACTATGTTTGTTTACTGTGTAACTCTGTGTTGTTGTTTTTGTCGCACTGCTTTGCTTTGTCTTGGCCAGGTCGCAGTTGCAAATGAGAACTTGTTCTCAACTGACCTACCTGGTTAAATAAAGGTGAAATAAAAAAAAATTTAAAACTCAGTCGCCAGGTTTACGGTGGTTCCTCCGACACATTGGTGCGGCTGGCTTCCGGGTTAAGCGTTCATTGTGTCAAGAAGCAGTGCGGCTTGGTGGGTTGTGTTTCTGAGGACGCACGGCTCTCAACCTTCGCCTCTCCCGAGTCCGTAGGGGAGTTGTAGCGATTGGACAAGACTGTAACTACCAATTGGAGACTTTTTTTTTGTAATTGGGGACAAAAAAAAACAATGGGGGAATTACCAATTTATTTGAGGTTTTGGATTGAAGTTTACACACCTTGAGCGGGGTGGCAGGTAGCCGAGTGGTTAGAGCGTTGGGCCTGTAACCAAAAGGTTGCTGGATTGAATCCCCGAGCTGACAAGGTAACACATCTGTAATTCTGCCCCTGAACAAGGCAGTTAACCCACTGTTCCTAGGCTGTCATTGTAAATAAGAATTTGTTCTTAACTAACTTGCCTAGTTAAATAAAGGTTAAAAACAATTAACATACACTAGGAAGGAATATGTGCTGTTTTGTTTCGATGCAATTTTCACCAGATTGGGTCTGCTGGATGGTTGGATTTCTTCTGATGTGTTAGATGTATAACTTCCGGATGCTGTGGATCCGTGATGATGTTACAATTGCGACGAGGGGAGTATGAGCCAATTAGAAAAAATTGTGTCAACAGAAGAATGTGTTGTTATTTTCTTTGATATTGGTCTTAGGTATTTGTAATTAATAATTTGGCATGCAGTAAATCATTTGTATGATGGTTTATTGAATTGGAAATGAACCTTATTTGTTTGATATTAATAGTTAAGGATTATATACCTAACTAATGGTATGATATTTCTATGGTCTTAGGAGGTTAGACTCTCAGTCCAACAACCACAGACTGTTGGATTGACCAGCCTCATTATTGCAATAATTAAATCGATATTAAATAAAGATGATTGTTTGAAGAAAGGACAAAGTCTCTCTCAGTACTGAAATTTCCACGACAGTATCTGAGCTCCATCAGCTAGGACTTGACATTGGTTAATCAAATCTCCCCATTCTTTCTCAACTTTGCATGCCTTCTCACACAGCTACAACAGTATATGCATTAGCTCAGCAAAAATGTGTCCCGAGGCCAAACCTAGTTGAAGAACCCTGGTCTAGGGTTTCCGGCATGATGGTGTAGATGTGAGCCATGACCAGCCTTTCAAAGCACTTTATGGCTATCGACGTGAGTGCTATGGGGCGGTAATCATTTAGGCAGGTTACCTTCACTTTCTTGGGCACAGGGACCGTCTGGCCCCGCGGCTTTGTGAATGTTGACTTGTTTAAAGGTCTTGCTCACATCGGCTACGGAGAGCGTGATCACAGTCCTCCGGACTGTGTATTTGTATGTTTGTGTAAATGTGTAAATTTGCACGTGTAATTCTATGTGTGTGTACTGTATATGTACTGCGTGGTTGTGTGGGCATTAGCCTGTTTGAGTGTTGTCAGTTATGACCTTGAGTTTGTGTGTGTGTGTGTGTGTGTCAATGTGCATGTGTAATTCTGTGTGTGTGTGTCTATGTACTGTGTGGGTGTTAGTCTGCGTGCGTGAGTGTCTTTGAGGATCCCTATTCACAGGCAACAGTCCATTTCGCCTGAAGTTCCTTGACAGGCAAGAGTTCATTACTCCAGGGAAATATTTATTGTTTTCTCTTATCGCCATTCTCTTGGCAGAAGTCCAAATCCACAAGAGACTCCTCTTATCGTTTCCCCACAGAATGTCTCCAAGATTACAGAACAACAGAGCCCAATTATTAGATGACTATCATTATGAATTATTATTAGAATTATAGTCTATTTATTGTTAATTATTATTAGGATTAGAGTCTTCTCAACCCTATTCAGTCATCATTGATTTAATGTACTTATTTCAGCAATTTTAGGGTTTTCTGTATAGTTGTTTAATGTTGGTGAGGCATATTATTCTGTTTTAATGTTAATGTTACTCCTGAATCACTATGATAAATATAATAGTTTTTCTTGAGTGTATTTTTTAACATACCTGAGATTTACTTTCAAGTCCAAGTGTAGTAATAAAGGTGAATTCATGTTCACAAAACTACAATTCCTAGTTCAATATCCTGCCACAACAATTCACTAAATTCAATTAATCTCAAATTCCAATCCTAAATCACTTCAAAAATACAATTCCTACATAAATATTCTGCCACACCAACTCAATTCCGTCTCTAGATCAATTCACTGAATTTAAATTCCTTAACTTTTTTCAGCTCTAGCTAAACTCAACCCAACTACCTGAACTCATGGCAGATTCCAAAGTCTAACTTCACATCTTAATGAACTAAGAGGGGAAGAATCCTGGTAAACCTCGAAATGTTCCCTGAATTCTGAAAAGTTTCAGGTTTCGGGAATTAGCTTAACAAGTAATATATCTAAAACAATACAATAACATTATTTTCATATTAAAACATACAATTATAAAGATGTAAAACATTATCCTCAATATAACCCATAAAATTTGTTAATATGTGACCCGTTTCAAGAAACTAGGCATATGTCGCAAGTCACGACTTCACAGGAGAGCCATATGAAGTTTTTTTTAAAATTATTATTATTTTTTTATTCTTCTTTTTTTATTTTTTTTTATCAAAATGCGTTTTGGGACAGAAATTCCTTCTGGAACATGTGAACTTTCATGTCCCTTAATAACAAACGTGTATGCCATCTGTAAATATGAATAAAATTGTTAAATTACGAGCCTTGTTGGTTAAGCCACAGAAAAAGACAGCAACCTTCCCACTAGCCATGATTGGCTGATATAATGAGTGGGCTGGACATGCCAAGAGAGGAGTTCGGATTGGTCTGACATATAAAAGGCTTTTGTCTATTTGAGCTGGTCAGTCTATGTTGGTAATCCTTTTGAGCACAGCTTTTTTGTAAATGTATCACATAGTGGAGCTGCATAAGAGTTGCTCTCCAGTTTTGAAATCAGTGGAGATAGAGTATGATAGCTAAAGAGATGGCGAAAACACCTGTCTCCGGATTACATCTTCAAACTAAGGGCAACCACTGTGGCATGGGATCTGTGACAGGGAGACGCGTCCATCATGCATGTTGATGTATATGGGTATAATAGTCTAGCTAGCTAAATTTTAAGATATTACACGTTTCTAATTTTGACAGAAAGTGGTTTAATTTCAAGCTAAAGTGTACTGTTAGCTAGCTAAGTAGAAGAGCCTAGCTGGCTGTCTCCCTAACTAATATTATGTGTATGACGTCATTATTCGTATCCCAGAACTGTTTACTTTGCTAGTTAGAGCCTAATTTTAGCTAAACTAATATTGAACCTGGTTGGTTAGCTTCCAGCAGATTCATGCAGGGTAGTAACGACATGATTTGGCACTACAGTATGTTCCTTGTTGTTTAACTAGCTAACGTTAGCTGGCTGGCTCGTTAGCTAACATTACGTGACATGTGTGTTCTTACACGTTGTTTACCTAGCTAGGTTCATTGTTTACCTAGCTAGCTAGCTCTTAAGCAAAAATGTCCTTTTAGCTAGCTAGCTAACGTTAGCTGGCTGGCTCCCTAGCTAGAATTACTTATATAACATTAATATTCACATCCCAGATCCGTTTGCTTGGTAGTTAGAGCCTAATGTTAGCTAGCTAACATTGAACCTGGTTGGTTAGCTCCCAGCAGATTCATACAGAGTAGTATCGACATGATTTGGCACTGTTCATTGTTGTTGAACTAGGTAACGTTAGCTGGCTGGCTCGTTAGCTAACGTTATGTGACGTGTGTGATATTACATGTTGTTTACCTATCTAGGTTCATTGTTTACCTAGCTAGCTAGCTAGCTACATGTCTTAAGCTAAAGTGTACAACACCCGTTGAATATGGCCGGTGTCAGTAAACATTGGCAAAAAAAACATAATGAGATTGTTGCCATCAGAGCTGGTTAGGCTGTTTTCATGTTATCCAGAGGTAAACAAATCATCGGCCAGAGCGTCAAGTGTGCCCTCTGAATGATCCGAGAGCGAAACGAGATGGGTGGGGCTAAAGCTTAAGAGGGTGTGAACAATGCTGAAGAAGAGCTCTTCACTAGGTACTGACACATTAAAATACAATGTTCTCAAATGTTTATTAACTTTCAAAGCAGAATTACTTTCCCATTGTTTCTATTCAATGTAAAAAAAACAGCAATTCAAATTTTGCTTCATAAGACCAAATCCAGGTGGTGAGTCACATATCGTAACCAGGTTTCCATCCAACCTTTTTATGTTGTCACACCCTGATCTGTTTCACCTGTCTTGTGCTTGTCTCCCTGTGTATTTATACCTGTTTTCTGTTTGTCTGTTGCCAATCTGTCTTGTTTTGTCAGGTCTTACCAGGGTGTTAACCATTTCTCAAGTTCCTGTTTTCTAGTCTTCCTGGTTCTGACCTTTCTGCCTGTCCTGACCCTGAGCCTGCCTGCCGTTCTGGATTACAAACCTCTGCCTGCCCTCTATCTGCCCCTATCCTGCCCCTTTGTTATAATAAATATTCTGAGAACTGAACTACCCGCCTCCTGTTTCTGCATCTGGGTCATATCCTGAGTCGTTATAGTACGTACTGGTAATGACTGACCCAGCAGACTCGGACCAGCTCCGCAACACTGTCTCCTTCCAGGGGACGCCATGACCACGCTGTCACTGCATTGCTCGAGCAATTCCACAGATTATCTACTAGGCAGCAAGCCACAACAGTAAACCCCTAGACTCTCAGTAACCCCGCTTCCAGCGGCGCTTCTCCCCAGCCTACCCAATGTTCCTGAGAACCCTGCTTACCTCATATTCGAGCTGCAGCCATCTTCGTATCCCTCGAATCGCTCGAAGATAGCGTGGGAGCAACAATCCACTGTTTGCCTCAGTCTGGAGGAGTTTGTGGCGGAGATTAGAAAGGTGTTTGATTCTCTGTTGTATAGGAGAGAGGCTGCTCGGAAGCTACTTCATCTGCGTCAAGACTCCCGTAGTGTGGCAGACTAGGCCGTCGATTTTTGCACTTTGGATGCCGAGAGTGCCTGGAACCCGGAGTCTCTGTTCGTCACGTTGCTTCATGGATTATCGGAGGTGGTTAAAGATGAGCTCGCAGCCCGGGAGCTTCCGATGGACCTTGACTCTCTCATACGGATCGATGGGCGGCTGCGGTAACGTAAGAGGGAAAGTAGGTCTGATCCCAGTCACACTAACTTGTCCATGGCTCCCACCTTGCCTCTGAGGAGTCCCGAGAGAATCCAATGTCTCCTAGGGCTGTCAACTCGCCTCCTCCGGAGCCCATGCAACTTGGCAGGGCTAGATTGTCTCCTGCTGAACACTTACGCAGACTGAGAACCAAGAGCTGTCTGTATTGTGGAACAACAGGAGATTACATACAGAGGGGAGAACAAGTATTTGATACACTGCCGATTTTGCAGGTTTTCCCACTTACAAAGCATGTAGAAGTCTGTAATTTTTATCATAGGTACTCTTCAACTGTGAGTGACGGAATCTAAAACAAAAATCCAGAAAATCACATTGTATGATTTTTAAGTAATTTATTTGCATTTTATTGCATGACATAAGTATTTGATACATCAGAAAAGCAGAACTTAATATTTGGTACAGAAACCTTTGTTTGCAATTACAGAGATCATACGTTTCCTGTAGTTCTTGACCAGGTTTGCACACACTGCAACAGGGATTTTGGCCCACTCCTCCATACAGATCCTTCAGGTTTCTGGGCTGTTGCTGGGCAATACGGACTTTCAGCTCCCTCCAAAGATTTTCTATTGGGTTCAGGTCTGGAGACTGGCTAGGCCACTCCAGGACCTTGAGATGCTTCTTACAGAGCCACTCCTTAGTTGCCCTGGCTGTGTGTTTCGGGTCGTTGTCATGCTGGAAGACCCAGCCACGACCCATCTTCAATGCTCTTACTGAGGGAAGGAGGTTGTTGGCCAAGATTTCGCGATACATGGCCCCATCCATCCTCCCCTCAATACGGTGCAGTCGTCCTGTCCCCTTTGCAGAAAAGCATCCCCAAAGAATGATGATTCCACCTCCATGCTTCACGGTTGGGATGGTGTTCTTGGGGTTGTACTCATCCTTCTTCTTCCTCCAAACACGGCAAGTGGAGTTTAGACCAAAAAGCTCTATTTTTGTCTCATCAGACCACATGACCTTCTCCCATTCCTCCTCTGTATCAACCAGATGGTCATTGGCAAACTTCAGACGGGCCTGGACATGCGCTGGCTTGAGCAGGGGGACCTTGCGTGCGCTGCAGGATTTTAATCCATGACGGCGTAGTGTGTTACTAATGGTTTTCTTTGAGACTGTGGTCCCAGCTCTCTTCAGGTCATTGACCAGGTCCTGCTGTGTAGTTCTGGGCTGATCCCTCACCTTCCTCATGATCATTGATGCCCCACGAGATGAGATCTTGCATGGTGCCCCAGACCGAGGGAGATTGACCGTCATCTTGAACTTCTTCCATTTTCTAATAATTGCGCCAACAGTTGTTGCCTTCTCACCAAGCTGCTTGCCTATTGTCCTGTAGCCCATCCCAGCCTTGTGCAGGTCTACAATTTTATCTCTGATGTCCTTACACAGCTCTCTGGTCTTGGCCATTGTGGAGAGGTTGGAGTCTGTTTGATTGAGTGTGTGGACAGGTGTCTTTTATACAGGTAACGATTTCAAACAGGTGCAGTTAATACAGGTAATGAGTGGAGAACAGGAGGGCTTCTTAAAGAAAAACTAACAGGTCTGTGAGAGCCGGAATTCTTACTGGTTGGTAGGTGATCAAATACTTATGTCATGCAATAAAATGCAAATTAATTATTTAAAAATCATACAATGTGATTATCTGGATTTTTATTTTATTCCGTCTCGCACAGTTGAAGTGTACCTATGATAAAAATTACAGACCTCTACATGCTTTGTAAGTAGGAAAACCTGCAAAATCGGCAGTGTATCAAATACTTGTTCTCCCCACTGTATCTACCTGTCCATAAAAAAAAACAGGCTCATCAGTAGGTTACGAGCTGGTGAGCAGTACAGGGAGTTCCAAACCTCCATTACTTATACCCCTCTCCATGCCATTCTGTTGTGGGGTGACCAGTCCAAATCTCTCTGGGTGCTCATTAACTCTGGGGCCGACGAGAGCTTTATGGACGCTACCCTGGTGTCGGAGCTGGGAATCTCCACACAACCCCTCCCCATTCCCATGGACGTCAGAGCGCTGGATGGTCGCTCTATTTGCAGAGTCACCCACAATACGGTTCCTATTAACCTGCAAGTGTCAGTTAATCAGTGGCGCATGATGAGTCTATATAGTTCCTACTCAAGGAATCTCCTCATATACCCGTGGTTTTGGGGTTTTCATGGCTCCAGAGGCACAATCCCCTGATCGACTGGGCTACTGGTTCTATCATGGGTTGGAGCCCGTTCTACCACACGCATTGTCTGAAGTCAGCGCAACCTTCTTCCTGTGGGCTTGGGAGAAGCCTCGGATATCGCTGCCATTCCCATGGAGTACCAGGACCTCCAGGAGGTTTTCAACAAGGCCCGCGCTCTCTCTCTCTCTCTGCATCGACCTTCTCCCAGGAACTACACCGCCTCGGGGGCAGCTTTATTCCCTATCGAGTATGGAGACCAAGACCATGGAAAGGATAATTGAGGACTCTCTTGCTGCAGGGAGTATTCCCCCATCTGCCTTTGTGGAGAAGGACAAAACCCTGCGCCCGTGTATCGACTATTGGGGCCTTAATGACATCACGTTTAAAAATCGTTACCCTCTACCACTCATCTCCTCGGCTTTCGAGCCTCTTCAGGGGGCGACGATCTTCTCGAAGTTGGACCTTCGGAAGTGTGCTCCACCACCGTGTTTCATCTGGAGTTACAGCAACCTGGGTTCCCCTCTCTCAGCACTCATCTCTCCCAAGGTTTCGTTCACATGGTCTCCAACAATTGACCTGGCGTTCTCGGACCTCAAGCATAGATTCACTACAGCTCACATCTTAATCCATCCGGACCCGTCCTGTCAGTTCGTGGTGGAGGTCGACACCTCGGATGTCAGAGTAGGGCCGTCCTATCCCGGCGTTCTCCCCAGCACCAAAAGCTGCATCCCGGCGCTTTCTTTTCCTTAAACCCGTTTAGAGGAACTATAATGTGGAGGCACTGGTTAGAGGGGGTGGAACATCCATTATTAGTTTGGGCTGAAAATAAGAACCTGGAATATCTCCGCACCGCTAAGGGCCTCAACTCAAAGCATGCTCGATGGACCCATGGCTGTACCCCTGCCCAGTCATGTGAAATCCATAGATTAGGGCCTAATACATTAATTTCAATTGACTGATTTCCTTCTATGAACTGCAACTCAGTAAAATATTAGAAATGTATATATTTCTGTTCATATACAGTGGGGAGAACAAGTATTTGATACACTGCCGATTTTGCAGGTTTTCCCACTTACAAAGCATGTAGAGGTCTGTAATTTTTATCATAGGTACACTTCAACTGTGAGTGACGGAATCTAAAACAAAAATCCAGAAAATCACATTGCATGATTTTTAAATAATTAATTTGCATTTTATTGCATGACATAAGTATTTGATCACCTACCAACCAGTAAGAATTCCGGCTCTCACAGACCTGTTAGTTTTTCTTTAAGAAGCCCTCCTGATCTCCACTCATTACCTGTATTAACTGCACCTGTTTGAACTCTTTACCTGTATAAAAGACACCTGTCCACACACTCAATCAAACAGACTCCACACACTCAATCAAACAGCTGTGTAAGGACATCAGGGATAAAATTGTAGACCTGCACAAGGCTGGGATGGGCTACAGGACAATAGGCAAGCAGCTTGGTGAGAAGGCAACAACTGTTGGCGCAATTATTAGAAAATGGAAGAAGTTCAAGATGACGGTCAATCTCCTTTGGTCTGGGGCACCATGCAAGATCTCACCTCGTGGGGCATCAATGATCATGAGGAAGGTGAGGGATCAGCCCAGAACTACACGGCAGGACCTGGTCAATGACCTGAAGAGAGCTGGGACCACAGTCTCAAAGAAAACCATTAGTAACACACTGCGCCGTCATAGATTAAAATCCTGCAGCGCACGCAAGGTCCCCCTGCTCAAGCCAGAGCATGTCCAGGCCCGTCTGAAGTTTGCCAATGACCATCTGGATGATCCAGAGGAGGAATGGGAGAAGGTCATGTGGTCTGATGAGACAAAAATAGAGCTTTTTGGTCTAAACTCCACTCGCCGTGTTTGGAGGAAGAAGAAGGATGAGTACAACCCCAAGAACACCATCCCAACCGTGAAGCATGGAGGTGGAAACATCATTCTTTGGGGATGCTTTTCTGCAAAGGGGACAGGACGACTGCACCGTATTGAGGGGAGGATGGATGGGGCCATGTATCGCGAGATCTTGGCCAACAACCTCCTTCCCTCAGTAAGAGCATTGAAGATGGGTCGTATCTGGGTCTTCCAGCATGACAACGACCCGAAACACACAGCCAGGGCAACTAAAGAGTGGCTCCGTAAGAAGCATCTCAAGGTCCTGGAGTGGCCTAGCCAGTCTCCAGACCTGAACCCAATAGAAAATCTTTGGAGGGAGCTGAAAGTCTGTATTGCCCAGCGACAGCCCCGAAACCTGAAGGATCTGGATGGAGGAGTGGGCCAAAATCCCTGCTGCAGTGTGTGCAAACCTGGTCAAGAACTACAGGAAATGTATGATCTCTGTAATTGCAAACAAAGGTTTCTGTACCAAATATTAAGTTCTGCTTTTCTGATGTATCAAATACTTATGTCATGCAATAAAATGCAAATTAATTACTTAAAAATCATACAATGTGATTTTCTGGATTTTTGTTTTAGATTCCGTCACTCACAGTTGAAGAGTACCTATGATAAAAATTACAGACTTCTACATGCTTTGTAAGTGGGAAAACCTGCAAAATCGGCAGTGTATCAAATACTTGTTCTCCCCACTGTATATACAGTGCATTCGGTATTAAGTATTCAGACCCCTTGACTTGTTCCACAATTTGTTACATTATAGCCTTATTCTATAATGCATTGGATTGATTTCCCTCATCAATCTACACACCATACCCCATAATGATGAACCAAAAACAGGTTTTTAGATTTTTTTTGTAAATGTATTAAATACAAAACTGAAATATTACATTTACATAAGTATTCAGACCATTTACTCAGTACTTTGTTGAAACACCTTTGGCAGCGATTACAGCCTTGAGTCTTCTAAGGTATGACGCATGGCACATCTGTATTTGGGGAGTTTCTCCCATTCTACTCTGCAGATCCTCTCAAGCTCTGTCAGGTTGGATGGGGAGTGTTGCTGCACAGCTATTTTCAGGTCTCTCCAGAGATGTTCGATTGAGTTAAAGTCCGGGGTCTGGCTCGGCCACTCAAGGACATTCAGAGACTTGTCCCAAGCCACTCCTGCGTTGTCTAAGCTGTGTGCTTAGGGTCGTTGTCCTGTTGGAAGGTGAACCTTCGCCCCAGTCTGAGGTCCTGAATGCTCTGGAGCAAGTTTTCATCAAGGATCTCTGTGTACTTTGCTCCGTTCATCTTTCCCTCGATCCTGACTAGTCTCCCAGTCCCTGCCTCTGAAAAATATGCCAATAGCATGATGCTGCCACCACCAGGCTTCAACGTAGGGATGGTGCCAGGTTTCCTCCAGACACAACGCTTGGCATTCAGGTCAAAGAGTTCAATCTTGGTTTCATCAGAACAGAGAATATAGTTTGTCATGGTCCTTTAGGTGCCTTTTGGCAAACTCCAAGTGAGCTGTCATGTGCCTTTTACTGAGGAGTGGCTTCTGTCTGGCTACTCTACCATAAAGACCTGATTGGTGGAGTGCTGCAGAGATGGTTGTCTTTCTGAAAGTTCATCCCATCTCCACAGAGGATTCTGGAGGTTGGATGGAAACCAACTTGGGTTGTTGGTCACCTCCCTGACCAATGCCCTTCTCCCCCGATTGCTCAGTTTGGCCAGGCGGCTAGCTCTAGGAAAAGTCTTGGTGGTTCCAAACTTCTTCCATTTAAGAATGATGGAGGACACTGTGTTCTTGGTGACCTTCAATGCTGCAGAAATGTGTTGGTACCCTTCCCCAGATCTGTGCCTCGACACAACACTGTCTCGGAGCTCCACCGACAATTCCTTTGATCTCATGGCTTGGTTTTTGCTCTGACATGCCCTGTCAACTGTGGGACCTTATATAGACAGGTGTGTGCCTATCCAAATCATGTCCAATCAATTGAATTTACCACAGGTGGACTCAATGGGTATGAATAATTTCTAATGTGCAGGGATACTGGTGTGATGGAGGTAGATGTATGGATATAAGATAAACAGAGTAGCAGCAGTTTATATGTGAGTGGGTGTGCGTGTGTTATTTTCAGATATTCAAACCGAATTAGTATAATTATCATGCGCTTTCATTAATGTCTTCATGGCTTTGCAATAGTTTTACCTCTTATCTGAAAGTTATTCTGTCTTCTAAACTGGCTACCCGCAGACTATTTAACTCAACAACATGTAATCTGATGCCACACCTAGTTTTTTTATGAACCCTTTCACTCTATAGGGTCAGTCAATTCCCCATACTTTGTAGACAGTTTAATAATGCTTAAACCTCATCTTTATTAAATGACTTTTATTTTATTTATGTTAGGCCAGTTATTCCGGCCAGTTATGATACGGCCTTGATTCAAACCAGGATGTTTATAGTTACCCTTTGAACACACTTAATGTAACACTTCGCCCAAAGTACGCAGCGTCATCTAGATATTTGCGATACAAAAGTTAAACACTCACCTTCTACTACCAGTTATATCAACCCCTTTGCGCATACAATTTTACACATGCGTCCGATAAATCACCACACAGAACATACTGCAACCGTCCCTGCAACGCAATGCTGCAAGTCAAATGCATTGTTCCATTGGAAATGAATGTACTTCTGATGCACCAAAACACACCAACACTTTCGGTGTTTTCTAAGCGTTATGCCTCCAGCACTGAGATGCCATGCCCTAGACCGCTGCGCCACTTGGGAGATCTAAACTCCGTATTACTTAATGTGAAGTTCTTGCAATGTTAGTAATTCAATATTTGAATCAAATCCCCAACTTGATCTCTATTAAAATTTTGTTTGACTATGTACTGAATGATGCTGTGTGTCAATATATTTTTCAGCTGCTTGAGTCTTATGCCATGTGCGTCCGTTTATCGCTCTCGGACCGTTCTGAGTAATTCAAAAAGGACATTAATTCTCTTTTCACAAAGGTACTCTCAGAGGACTTGAACCTCCTTATAAAGTGCTTTAGCATAGGACTCAAACCTTTTTCAAAGCAGAGGACTTGAACCTCTAATTTATACTTATTTTACTGTGAGGACTTGAACCTCCTTATATAGTGCTTTAACATAGGACTCAAACCTTTTTCAAAGCAACAAAAGCACCAAGGGACATAAACCCACTCTCATAATCCTTTGTTTTCTACTCATCTATCTGGACGCATTCTATTTTGAATTGGATATTCTTCTTACATCCTTTTCACCACTTTTCACCAACACCACTCATCTTTCCCCTTTAAAATATGGAATTTTAATGTTACTTTCAGTTTCAGCTTAACCTTCGATTTGCAGATTTCGACACATTTAAAAAAAAAAAAACATAGTCTGCTTACCTTTGGTTCAGTCGTCACCAATCGATTTGTGACGCCAATTTGATAAGATGATTTCTCTGGTATCGAAGAAGTCAGGATGCAAGAATTAAGTTTACAATAGACAATATATATTTAACTATATGGCATCGGATTCAACATAGCAAGCTGCACGTGATTTGCCCATTTCCATCAGAATACTGAACAAAGAGATCTCTCCATTTATATACTGCAAGATAAACAGGTTGTCACCAACATCTGGCAATCATCAACAAAGACAAAGAGAGATAGAGAGAGGACCAACTCAGACTAGCTGGCTCCTAGACTGACATGATGATGAATTGCAATCTTTGTAGGACATCATTTGTTTTTCTACAGGACAATGACCCAACACACCTCCAGGCTGTGTAAGGGCTATTTGACCAAGGAGAGTGATTGAGTGCTACATCAGATGACCTGGCCTCCACAATCACCAACCTCAACTCAATTGAGATGGTTTGGGAATAGTTGGACCGCAATGTGAAGGAAAAGCAGCCAACAAGTGATCAGCATATGTGGGAACTCCTTCAAGACTGTTGGAAAAGCATTCCAGGTGAAGCTGGTTGAGAGAATGCCAAAGCTATCATCAAGGCAAAGGGTCTCTACTTTGAAGAATCTAAAATATGAAATATATTTGGATTTATTTACCACTCAATGTCAATAAATATACAAGGTTAACTCAGATAGTCCGTGTAGCTATTTTATTAGCTATTTATCAGTGATATTGCTTGGGAATTGTAGCTGATCAAGAGCCTGTTGGTGTCAGACTTGATGCATTGGTACCACTTGCCGTGTGGAAGCAGAGAGAAGTTAACGATTTTCCGAATATAGGGATTCTAGTGGCAGGGAGATCGGCCCCAGTGATGTAATGGGCTATCCACACTACCCTCTGTAGTGCCATGCGATACAGGTCGGTGCTATTGCCATACCAGGCAGTGATGCAGCAAGTCAATATGCTCCCAATGGTACAGCTGTATAACTTTTTGAGGATTTGAGGGCTACACTGCCAGGTCACTGACCTCTTCCCTGTAGGCTGTCTCATCGTTGCTGGTGATCAGGCCTACCACCGTTGTGTCGTCAGCAAACTTGCTGGTGTTGGAGTCGTACGTGGCCATGCAGTCGTGGGTGAACAGGGAATACAGGAGGGGACTAAGCACACACCCCTGTGGGGCCCCAGTGTTGAGGGTCAGAATGGCGTAGGTGACGTTACCTACCCTCACAAGCTGGGGTCAGCCCGTCAAGAAGTCCAGGATCCAGTTGTGGAGGGAGGTGTTGAGATTCAGAGTCCTAACCTTGGTGATGAGCTTGGAGGGGACAATGCTGTTGAACGCTGAGCTGTAGTCAATGAACAGCATTCTCACATAGGAATTCCTCTTATCTAGGTGGGTGAGGACAGTGTGGAGAGCAATTGACATTGCACATCTATGGATCTGTTGGGGCAAATTGGAGTGGTCTAGTGTGTCTGGGATGGTGGAGTTAATGTGTGCCATAACTAGCCTCTCAAACATTTCATGATTACAGAAGTGAGTGCTACATGGCAGTAGTCATTGTGGCATGAAGCCTTAGAGTTCTTGGGGACAGGAATGATGGTGGTCAATTAAAAAAATGTGTGTATTACAGACTGGGACAAGGAGAGGTTGAAATTTATCGTGAATATGCCTGCCAGCTGTTCTGGGCATGCTCTGAGAACGTGCCCTGGAATACCATCAGGCCCCTCGGCCTTGCAGGTGTTGACCTGATTAAAAAATGTTTTCCACTTCGGCCTCGGAGAGTCTGTGACGGCCCTAACACCTGGAACGATGTTGTCGTTGTCAAAGCGTGCATAAAAACCACTGAGTTTGTCTAGTAGAGAGGCATCGTTGGGCAGATCACGGTTGGGTCTTCCTTTGTAAACCATACTGGACTGTAGCCCCAGCCACATGCAGCGGGTGTCGGAGCCTGTGTAATATGATTCCACCTTATTCCTATATTGTCGTTTTGCTCATTTTATAACATCGCACTGTTCAGCCTTGATCTGATTTATCTCTAGAGAAACTGCGCAATCTGCGCATTGAGATCACAGAAAAAAAAGAAAGAAATGGAATTCAAATAATTGAACTGGTCAATTTGTAAAAATGGGTTAATTGCTCAGCCCTGTCATATTCTAATGCTTTCATCTTCAAGGGAATTTAGAATAAAATCTTTCACTTCAACTACCATAACGTATTCGATGGTTATACATCAAGACGTGAACATCAGACATCAAAGTGGCCTACTTGATAAATTTGCCTTTGGGCTGAATGATTTATTCAAATGTTGGATGTTTAGGGCGGAATAGAAAAAAAGAGTAAAGGGAAAGAGAGAGGAAGAGACAGCATGCTAGTTCCTACTGAGATATTACCCTGCTGCAACCACTTCACAATCATCTTTATTTATTTGCACTTATTGGACAATAGCATCTGTTTAATGATTACACAAAGATCTTATATTATTATTGAATAATTGTTAAACATTTTGTTTTAATAATTTGGCGCTACCAAGCTGGGGACAGCCCCTGGCGCCACCGGGCTAGGAACCGGTACTGACGCTACCGGGCTTGGGAGGCACACCGGAGGTCCGGTGCGTGGGTCTGGCGCAGCAGCTACCGGGATGTACGTGGACGCACGTACTGGACGTCGGGTGTGGAGAGCCGGCACTGGAGACGTCTAATGGGACATATACAGTGGGGAGAACAAGTATTTGATACATTGCTGATTTTGCAGGTTTTCCTACTTACAAAGCATGTAGAGGTCTGTAATTTTTATCATAGGTACACGTCAACTGTGAGAGACGGAATCTAAAACAAAAATTAAAATAATTAATTTGCATTTTATTGCATGACATAAGTATTTGATCACCTACCAACCAGTAAGAATTCCGTCTCTCACAGACCTGTTAGTTTTTCTTTAAGAAGCCCTCCTGTTCTCCACTCATTACCTGTACCTGTTTGAACTCGTTACCTGTATAAAAGACACCTGTCCACACACTCAATCAAACAGACTCCAACCTCTCCACAATGGCCAAGACCAGAGAGCTGTGTAAGGACATCAGGGATAAAATTGTAGACCTGCACAAGGCTGGGATGGGCTACAGGACAATAGGCAAGCAGCTTGGTGAGAAGGCAACAACTGTTGGCGCAATTATTAGAAAATATAAGAAGTTCAAGATGACGGTCAATCTCCCTCGGTCTGGGGCACCATGCAAGATCTCACCTCGTGGGGCATCAATGATCATGAGGAAGGTGAGGGATCAGCCAAGAACTACACGGCAGGACCTGGTCAATGACCTGAAGAGAGCTGGGACCACAGTCTCAAAGAAAACCATTAGTAACACACTACGCCGTCATGGATTAAAATCCTGCAGCACACGCAAGGTCCCCCTGCTCAAGCCAGCGCATGTCCAGGCCCGTCTGAAGTTTGCCAATGACCATCTGGATGATCCAGAAGTGGAATGGGAGAAGGTCATGTGGTCTGATGAGACAAAAATAGAGCTTTTTGGTCTAAAATCCACTCGCCGTGTTTGGAGGAAGAAGAAGGATGAGTACAACCCCAAGAACACCATCCCAACCGTGAAGCATGGAGGTGGAAACATCATTCTTTGGGGATGCTTTTCTGCAAAGGGGACAGGACGACTGCACCATATTGAGGGGAGGATGGATGGGGCCATGTATCGCGAGATCTTGGCCAACAACCTCCTTCCCTCAGTAAGAGCATTGAAGATGGGTCATGGCTGGGTCTTCCAGCATGACAACGACCCGAAACACACAGCCAGGGCAACTAAGGAGTGGCTCCGTAAGAAGCATCTCAAGGTCCTGGTGTGGCCTAGCCAGTCTCCAGACCTGAACCCAATAGAAAATCTTTGGAGGGAGCTGAAAGTCTGTATTGCCCAGCGACAGCCCCGAAACCTGAAGGATCTGGAGAAGGTCTGTATGAAGGAGTGGGCCAAAATCCCTGCTGCAGTGTGTGCAAACCTGGTCAAGAACTACAGGAAATGTATGATCTCTGTAATTGCAAACAAAGGTTTCTGTACCAAATATTAAGTTCTGCTTTTCTGATGTATCAAATACTTATGTCATGCAATAAAATGCAAATTAATTACTTAAAAATCATACAATGTGATTTTCTGGATTTTTGTTTTAGATTCCGTCACTCACAGTTGAAGAGTACCTATGATAAAAATTACAGACTTCTACATGCTTTGTAAGTGGGAAAACCTGCAAAATCGGTAGTGTATCAAATACTTGTTCTCCCCACTGTACCTAAGATACCAGTTGCTGTAGGCTGTCCCTGGACGAGCTGGCATAGTGATGCGCACTGGAGATCTGGTGCGGAAGGCGGACACAGGACATACCGGATTCAAAGTGGGAACTGGAGGTCCGGCGCGGGAGGCTGGTATTCTGTGACCCGGACTGCGAATGCACAAATCGGGCACCATACCCTCAAGCTCCGCCTTGTCACCTTTGTCCTCCTCCCAATGCTGCCGGCATTGCTCCAGTATTCTCAAGAACATCTCCCTTCGATATTCTCCTTCCTTCAACTCCGACCCCCAGTCGTACTCTGGCTCCGCCAGACCCCATGTGGATGCTGGTCTTGGTGCTTCCTCACCCTTGCCAGACCACCCCCATAGCCCCCCCCAAAAAAAACTCTGGGCTGAACGCTGGGCCTGCCCCCTGGCACGCCGAAGTGGCGCCCACCAGTGTTGCAGCTGCCCTGGATTTGGGTCTCCTCCCAGGACTGAACAATGGAGGTACCCCTCATGAGCTCCTACATTGTCCAGCTCTGTGCGGTCCTGGTGTGGTGGGTTTTTCTGTCACGATCGCTATGAGACAGGACCCGAAGCGCAGAGCTGTGGTGAGAATACATTCCTTTTATTTACGATAATAATACCAAAACTGAACAAAAGGCGAGACCGCGACAATGCACTGTTGTGAAAACAAAATGGAACACACACAAAAACCCACAAACATAGGTGGGAATGCTAAACACAAATAGGCTCCCCAATTCCAAAACTGAAACATAGAGAATTCCAGAGAGGTCTCTGGACACCAAACCTGAAAACCATAAAGGTTTCCAGAGACCTCTCTGAACATAAACTTTACACATTTCTTTATTACAAATGTTACAGCTGACTGTGTAAAACCTAGCAGTTCTACTTATTTCTCTGAGAGTGAGGCGTAGTATTAAATAAAAAAAATACATTATTATTTGTCCCTCTGAAATGAAAACATCAAGTGTTAGATTTTGAACAAATACATGTCTGTCATTGAACAACCCCATGCCATGATTAGACAGTGAAAAAACACACCAATCTCTCATTATTTATTTCAAGAATAAAAGCTCATTTTACAAACATTTCTGAAAATGGATATATAGCATTTTGGAATGAATCTCTTAATTTAATTTCCCCACAAGGGTTCGATAGTATAATTAGGGCTAGCTGGTGAGGGCATGTAACATATTGCCTTTGATCTGAAATTGCATTTGAACTATCATTGCCTTTGAAGAATTCTGCTTCATATAAATGACATTTAAACTTTACCATTTATTTCAATTATGCAATATACTAAAATGCAAATGCGGTATACTGTATGTCACTGAACAGTAATTGAGATACAGGCTTTGCCAGTGAACTTACTTGTATTCCATGTTTTCCTCCATTGATGAGAAAGAAAAAGTAAATTCTTTCTTGCACAAGTACTGTAGTCAACCTCACATATCTCTCCAATGACACCAAACACGAAATCTCAGGATAACAAAGTACTAAAGTACTCTAAAGTTATTAAAAAGAAAGATGGTTCATGCTTTAAGGGTCATAACAAGGGCAGCTTGATAGACAGCAGAGAGAGAGAGAGAGAGAGAGAGAGAGCGAGAGAGAGAGAGAGAGAGAGAGAGAGATAAAGCACGAGAGAGAGGGGATTAATCAGATAAAAACATCTGAACAAGGTGTGTACATGTCTGGCATCCGAGTGATTACAGACATATATCCTTGACTACAGACAGTCATGTCAGTCTCCCTGACCATGACACTATGCAGTTCTAGTGATCTGGGTATCTAGTGCTATATAGGAATTAGGGTGACGTTTGAGACGCAGAGAAGTCCTCTTGGGGGCAGGCAGATATCAGAACTCTCATCCTACTGCTTCTAATTGCCCAGTTCAAGCAATCAGTACACTGATCGGTTTGGCCCTGATTTTCTCTGCTCTTGAAATCACTCAGACAGTGGGAACATCTTGCCATGTGTCTGTCCATTCAGAATTAGCGATGCATATCATGTTTATTTTCCAATGTGGTTTTCTACCATTTCCATCGGAAATACTTTGGTTGATGAGACTGCATGCATAGATTTTTATTTCAAATGTCACACAGCCAGGTTTACCTGATTCGCAAACACGGTGGTGGCATCGGCTGAAGCTCTTTGAGGTACACTACACATGCATTAATATTCATGGCTTGGTGGGTATCATTATGGAGAATGGCAGTCGTACAGAATGCCGAACAAAACACTAGATAGATCATGGGGGGATGGTAGCTAGTCATTATCCAGTAGTCGCTACTGAACGACAGCGGTGGGTTGTGAGTTTCAGAATGGTGAGATGTCAAAGACTCCCTAGAGAATGTGGTTGCATTCCAAATGGCACCAGATTTCCTATTTGGTGCATTACTTTTTCTAAAGGCCCTGGTCAAAAGTAGTGCACTAAATAGGTAATAGGGTGCAATTTGGGATGCAGCTGGTGTGTAGGAGGAGTACTGTACTGTGGATCACGTCTCACAATATTTTTCAATTTATTACCGAATATTCTAGTGTCTCCACCATTTCAGTGATTCCAAAACATGACCTAGAACAAGACAGGATATTTACAAAAGAGCTGATCAGAACCCAAAACTGTGCTGTCTGTTCACTGGAAACAAACGTTTATTTCAGGTTATTCACACTGCAAAAATACCTACATTCAATATCTTACAGTTTCCTCTCTGCTGTGAACTGTCACAGGTTGGCATTTATTGGGATTTTCTATTTTTTTTATTTATTTAACCTTTATTTGATCAGGGATTCACACTGAGACCAATGTCTATTTTACAGATGAGCCCTGAATTACATAAATTACAGAAAATACACAGATCAAAACATAAATACAAAATACAAAGAAAAACATGGTCATAAAAAACAAACACATTAATCTGTAATAAGGTCCTCAATCAGCTTTCTGAATTGCCTTATAGGCACCAGACCATCAAATGTAAGAACATTTAGAAGATTGTTCAACAAATAAGGTGAAAGAAAGCTAAAAGTTGATTTAACTAACTCATGCCCAAGGAATTTCCAGAGTTAATAATCCCTGAGACCGGGTGTGGAATGTCCAAAGTTTGGTAATGATAGTGGGACTTTTTGTAAAAGGACTTAATAAAAATTAAAACATAGCAATGTATGAACCTACGTGACATCAAACAGGGCCAACCAACTTTCTGTTAAAGAATGCAGTAATGAGTACTAAAATGTTTGCCTGTAATAAAGTGCAGTGCGCCATAATAAACTGCATCTAAAAACTTTAAAGAAGTGACAGCTGCGTTCATATAGATGAGGTTGCCATGACTGAATAATCTGCTTTCCACTATTTAGCAAGAGGCAGGATCTTTTGCCTCTTTCAAAATTATTTTTTTTACACCACCTTGTTCTCCCCAATTTCAATCTTGTCTCATCGATGCAACTCCCCAATGTGCTCGGGAAGGTCGAGTCATGCGTCCTCCGAAACATGACCCACCAAACCACGCCTCTTAACTAACTCATCAATATGCTTTTTCAAAAGACAGCTTGATAAAATAATGATTAAAAGCATCACTTATACCATTTTTCTCAGTTTTGATTCCAGAGTCAGACAGAACTTACTTAGGCAGGGAAGAAGATGAACTTGTAGGCTTCAGTGCATTTACTGTTTTCCAAAATTTAGATGGATCACCATAGAGCTTAAAAATTAGCTTGATCAAGATATGTTTCTCAATTGTCTGAAAGATTGCCAGTCCACAACAGAGTCGGTTTTCCATCTTACGAATATGTAAAATGTATGATGTGTTACGAATTCTTGCTAGGTGCCTAAGGTTAGCTAAGCTAAGGGTTAGGGTTAAGTTTAGGAGTTAGGTTAAAGGGTTAAGGTTAGAGTTAGGATTATGGGAAGGGTTAGATAACATGCTAAGTAGTTGCAAAGTATCTAAAAAGTAGTTGATAAGTTGCAAATTAGCTAAATAGTTGTCCGTGATGACATTCGAACTTGCAACTTTTGGGTTGCTATATTCCCACCCACCCACCTTTTCGTTTTTGCCTTTAGTAACCATCTGTTTTATGTAACCGTACCAATCATAACATATCACACTAATGGAGTGTCTCGGATTTACGTACAGAAAGTACTCTGAGACCAGGTTGGGTCACTGGCTTCCAGGTATCTGCTCGCTCTGAGGTTGTCCTTCCTACCCCCTGCAGGAACAGAGCAGAGCAGACTAGACATCATCAAGAACAGAACCCCAACCACAACCCTCAGACCCCCCACCTGAACAAGATGACCAAGATTAACTCTGGAGTAATGCGTCGCTACAACGCGGTGAGGCTGACGATAATCTCCAATTGCCGGGGATCAGCAGCAGGAGCAGCAGCAACCACCACCAGACCAGAAACCATGACTGGCCTGGACTACTAATTGTTAGTAGTCCATGTGCCTCACCCTAATAATTTGGTATATTTTCACCTCTTAATTTCGCATTCTGTTCTGAACAGCTGGTGCTCTCATGCATTGTTAAGTATTGCTTGCCTTAAAGCGAGCATAGAAGGCATTTAGCTCGTCTGGTAGGCTTGTGTCACTAAGCAGCTTGCGGCTGGGTTTCCCTTTGTAATCAATAAAAGTTTGCAAACCCTGCCACATTCAACAAGCGTCAGAGCCGGTGTAGTAGGATTCAATCAGTCCAGTATTAACATTTTAACTGTTTGATAGTTCGTCCGGATTAGTGTCCCGCTCCTTGAAAGCGGCAGCTCTAGCTTGTAACCAAGACCGCTGCTGCTACTCGCTGTTTATTATCTGTGCGTAGTCACTTTACCCCTACCTACATGTACTTATTAACTCTGTTACCTTGACTAACCTGTACCCACGCACATTGACTCGGTACCGGTACCCCCTGTATATAGCCTTGCTATTGTTTTCTTATTTTGTTACTTCTTATTTTATTTATTTTTAATTTTATGTAAAAAAAAAAAAATTGTAAATGTTTTCTTACTTACTTAAAAAAAACTCTGCATTGTTGGTTAAGGGCTTGTAAATAAGCATTTCACGGTAAGGTCTACACCTATTGTATTCGGCGCATGCGGCAAATAAAATTTGATTTGATAGTCCATGGTTTGTAATTGAGTCCTATGGTTTATGACATCCAGGCATTTCTTTTGTTTTCAGACTATGGTGTGTCTGACGACAGTTACCCACCGCCCCCTCAACACTGTTCCTGTGACATCAATTTGATCACATCATGTGATGAAAGTGTATTCTTTCTAGAGACCTACATTTTTTTTTTTATCTGACATCTCTAGTAAGGCCTGGAGCAAATCGGCTTTGATGCATCTGTATAACTGTGTCCCTGGAGATTAGTGCCATTGCAATGGCTCACCTGTGTTCTCTCACTGCAACGCAGTGCTGGATTGACTGGCACTCTTTAAATCTATCTGTGATTCAAGCTCAAACATACCCGATGCAAAAACATCATAAAAGTATTTGAACACGCAGCTTTGCAAGAGCTTGGTTGACGGCAGAATTGGGATAGTAGCCGCTAAAAGAGCCTGTGCTGGTTTGTCAGATGTTCTCTCTAGCTCTGACAGAGCTAGCCTCCTGGTGTAGTGTGATTCAGTTTGAGCCACATTCTCCACCTCTGCCTTAAGATGGCTCATAATAATGGCTTGAACGGCGTGAATGGAAGTGCATCAAACAAATGGAAACCATTTTTTTGATGTATTTGTTACCATTCCACTCATTCTGCTCCAGCCATTACCACAAGCTCGTCCTCCCCAATTTAGGTGCCACCAACCTCCTGTGGTCTCAGCCTTAGTCTCCGCCCCAGCCACAGCCCGTCTCAGTGTCAAATGAACAGAAAAGGATGGCCAATGTTCTGTGGTCAAAGACGATAGGACGACCACTCGCTAATTTTAACTGTTATTTGGCACGGTCAGTTTTGTCCTCCAGCCCTCATTCCCAGCCTCAGTGTTGGCGGGAGAACAGGTTCCTCAGGGCGTTGTTGTAGTTCTTGTTGAAGGCTGTGTAGATTAGCGGGTTGAAGAAGGAGTTGGAGTAGCCCAGCCACAGGAAGATGCTCTTCCAGATGGGCGGAATGTCGCAGTGGCACAGTGGGATGATGAGCTCTGTGAGGAAGAAAGGGATCCAGCAGAGGACGAAGACGCCGATCAGTATGCCCACCATCAGCGCTGCCTTCTTCTCCTTCTGTTCGCGCCACGTGTCGCCGTCCATCTGGAAGGTCACTGTGGCATGGCGAACTGTAAACACCATCTGGGGCTGCCGCGATGCCTCCTTCACCTGTCAATCAAACAGTCAGCCAATCAGTTAGTCAATCCAATCAGTCAGCCAATTGATACTCACGTTACTAGAAGTCAAAGAACAGACCAATCAATCGTTTTTTAATGCAGGCTTATTTTGTTCTCAGTCAATCAGTCACTTAGTCAATCAAACAGTCTTCCAAGTGATACTCAACAGTGCAAGAACCAGCCAATCAATTAGTTAATTGAACAACCAGTCAGCTTGCTGCAACCTGTGGGCAAGTCAATAAACATATCAATCAAAAACAAGCAAAAAAGCGTCTGATGAATCACTCAGCCACGTTACAAGCCCCGCCAGAACTCAAGCAGCAAACCTGGTTTCAAAAAACAAATAAAGCAAAACCTCACAGCACAACGTCTCTACCCCATGTGAACTACTTGTTGTGTGTATGTACTGACAAGTATGTGTAACTGAGAGATGCACCCACCCACTACATGTTATTGTTTTTAAATGTACGTAAATTGTAAAGTATTTTGTCTGTAATGTCTTTTTCGTTATATGTCGGACCCCAGTAAGACTGGCTTTCGTCTTTGGCGTCGGCTAATGGGGATCCTAATAAATCAAATCAAATGGCATCAGCCTCACAAAGAGAGTGCTGTTTAACAGAATGAATGGAATGAAAACACCATGCTTCAATATTTCTGCCCATTTCTCCTCTCCAGCCACCCGCCATGATATATAGAGCCTGATGAAATAGTATTTCTCTCCACACCTAACTGCTGCAGGTTATTACGCATGAACTGTTTACAAACCTACACTTTCCTTCCAGGGGATCACAACTGCGGTCAGTCCCAAATGGCACCCTATGGGTCATGGTCAAAAGTATTGCGCTCAATTGGGAATAGGGTGTCATTTGGGATGCACACCGTTCTATTAAAACAATAGAACGGCAGGTAGGCGGGAAGCCTATTGGCAGCATACAACAACATCAGGCGCTGTCTGCGGCGCCGCCAACCGCCACCCTGATATAATCGCTGGCCCCCTCTCGCGAGTCGCATATGCGTAATATGCTTCTATCTGATATTTTACATTAGGCACTATTCATTTAAACTTCTCATAATAGTTCATGTGAAAGAAAATAACAAATGCACAGCCAGCCAGCCAGCAGCTTTTGACCGTCCGTAACTGCGTGACACACCGATTCCTGTCACCCCTCCCCCGGCCTGCTGCTGCACAGTGCACTGCCAGGTGACAGTCTACCTCATGGACAGCAGCAGCTAAACTCAGCCTCGTGTCTCTGGTGCTCATATGGAAGATAGCCCAGCTGGCAGCTGCCTGCAGAGTTGAGTTGAGACCACCAGACTGCTAACGGGTAAGTAAGTCATGCAATACTACTGTACTTATAGTACAACAAGTTTTTGACGGTGTCGAATTACCTAGCTAGCTAAATTAGGTATTGTGGGGACTTAGCTAGCTAGTTAATGCCTTAAGGTTACTCTGCAGCATAGAGAGTGTTAGCTAACTATAGTTAGAGTTGTCGTAGCTTTATATAACAACTTTCAAACCACTTGATGAACTTAGGACTGCCAGAGCATTTATCTAGGTGACGTTATGGGCGGGTATAGAAAATTAGTACAGGGGAGCAGCAGCAGAGGGTTACCGTTAGTGAGGATGAAGTCGAAGATGATAACATCATTGAGCAAGCCAATGAACAGGCAGAGTTAGCGAGAGAGTGTGACAGAACATGACAGCGACGAACAGGCACAGGCAGCATCAGTGAGAGAGCACGAAAGTGCGGAACAGGCAGCAACAACAGGTCACAGAGGTTGACAACCAAGCGAGGCAGGACTCAGCTAGAGCTATTCAACCCGTTCCTGGACCAACAGGTGAAGTGATGACGGTGTGACAGTGCCACTGATAATAAAATGGATGGCTAGAGAGTGACGCTATCTGGATAAATGTATGCTTATAGCGTGTCTACATTGAGTTATGAGTCATGACATCATCCCTTAAAGCCTTCTGATTCATGTTTATTGGTATTTGAGTTTGAATAGTCTGGATAGAATTGTCTATAGGCTGATATTACAAATGTAATCTGTAATTACTATGGAGAGGGTCTAGCTACTCATGTTATTATTATTTGTATTATTATTTTAAAATCAGAATAACTGATTTTGCCTCTTGTTTCATCCTAGATATATCCCAGTCAAGAGCAGAGGGGCCTAAACAGCCACATCTGAAGTTTTTCCCTCAGACCCTTCAGGGGGATAGAAAACGGGGCGTCATGTCTGGAATACTCTCAGACTCTGCCTACTGCTATGCCTGCCGGCACTTCAGTCTCCCCTCCTCAGGTGATTCAGTGTTTACATCTGAAGAGGGGTTCAAAAATAGGAAAAAAGCAACTTACAGAATCACATACTATAATGCTATGTTAGCATGGGCAAAATATGAAAAGTCGACTGCAAGCAAATGCTCTCTCTCAGCCTCCTTAAATGCAGAATATAATAAATTAGTGAGGGAAAATAGAGAGTCCATTAAAACTGTTGGAGAAACCCTGCTCCTCACAGCTGCTCAAAACATTGCACAGAGAGCACATAAAGAAACAGAAGGTCAGAATAAAGGACATTTCCTCTATTATGGAACTGCTAGCCAAGCATGATCACAGTCAAAAGAAAAATGACAAGTCAAAGAAATGCAACATACTTTGGGCATAGTACACAAAACTAAATAATTGATTGCCTGGCTGAAATAGTCCGCACCTCAATATATAGTGAAGTTGCACAAAGTGAGGCTTTCAGCTTTATGGTCGACGAGACCAAAGACATTAGCAAGCAGGAACAGATGTCCTTTGTCATTCGATACTATTACAATGAGTCAATATGTGAAAGTTTCCTCAACTTTAAAGCAGCAGAGCGCCTGGATGCTGCAGCACTTTCACAGAAAATTTTACAAATACTGCAGAAGTATGGCCTTAACTATAGAGACCACCTAGTAGGGCAAGCATATGATGGTGCCATGAGTGGAAAGAGCACAGGTGTGCAAGCACACATTAAATCAGATGCCCCATTAGCTTTTTATGTTCACTGCAATGCACATTGCCTAAATGTAGTATTAGTTGACAGTGTGAAATGCATCCCTGAAGCCTATTGTTTCTTTTCTCTTTTGCAGAAACTGTATGTCTTTGTGTCAGGGTCATATGTGCACCAAAGGTGGCTAGAGGTACAGAGGGAGATGTTTCAGAGGGCCCGAGAGAGTTACAAAGGCTGATAGAGACACGGTGGGCATGTAGGTACAATGCTTGCAAGACAGTGAAGGACAGAGTGCCAGCCATCATACATCTACTGAAAGAAATATCTAAAAGAGAAATGGTGACAGAGCTGTAGAGGAAAGAGGTCTATTATCCCAAATAGATCTAAAGTTTGTTGGCCTCCTTGTAACATTCACCAATGTTTTTGGTGAGATAAAACATCTGTCAGATATTTTACAGTCCCCACAACTCAATTTGGGCACGGCTGTTACCCTTGTTGATTCTCGTTGACACATTGAACAGTTATAGAGAGGGCTCTCTCTTTAATGAGATTTGGGACAATACCGTGACCCTTGCCTGAGCGTCAGGTCACACCAAGCTCTAGGCTTGAAGGGTATTACATTTCCACTCCAATAGTTCAAAGACAGGTCAACACATAAGGAGTCATTTCGGGCAGGTTAATTCATTCCAATTGTTGATGTGCTTCTCTCTGAGGTGAAGAGAAGATTTTCTAAAGAAAATTGTGTCAATGCAAGGGATACAATCCTTGAATCCCTGCAGTCCCACATTTTGTGAGAAAAATGTAGTGTTTCAATTTGCCTCACAATACAACTGCAGCACTCAGGATGTAGAATATGAGATCCCTCAGCTTAAGTGAATTATTGATAGGAAGAAAACTAGTGGCTTGGAAACACCAACTAGTTTAATAGAGCTCACAGTCTTCCTTGAGCCATATAGGGAGGTGTTCCACGAGATGTTTAAACTTTGCAAAATTGCACTTGCATTACCTGTGAGCACTGCAGCATGTGAGCGCAGTTTTTCTGTGCTAAAGTTAATCAAGACTGTCTTGAGAAACACAATAAATGACGAGCGATTGTGCAATTTGGGGGTGTTAAATGTAGAGTCAAGACGGGCTAGGGCCATAAATCTGGATGATTTTGTGGATGTGTTTGCCAAAAGACACAGCAACAGGTGAATAAAGCTGTACTGAAAAGAATGTAGCCTAATAAAGCAGGGATATGAATAGGTTGTAAATAGGCTATAGTAAAATGTACATTGTCCATGATAATGCTTTTCTTGTTTTGTTTTTCATTTTTGGATATATATATATATATATATATATATACTGTAATATAATTTAGTTTACAAAAAGACACAGCAACAGCCGAATAAAGCTGTATTGAATATAATTGGAGGCCTCTGTGTGGTGTTTTCAAATTAAAGCTGTATATTTGTCTTTTTAAGGAAAAGGACAACTAGCCTATTTGAAGAACAATAAATCACCTAACACATGTATATACAGGTGTATAACACATTAAAACAGGATTGTTGTGGAACTCAAAATGTTAACTGTACCGGTATTAGTCTATGCTAGATAATTAGTAACATTAACTTTAAAATAAGAAACCAAGTATGCGATTCCTTAACTCTCATACTGACATAGTTTTCAACTAGCCTACATACTACAACAGCATAAAAGAATTCCTGAAATTCAGTTATGGCTTTTGGTGTGCCACCCCAAGATTTTCAGTGGCCCCATCTGTCACAGTGCGTAGTATTGAAGGGACGGTAAACGGAGCGCTGGTGAAGTGTCATCCTTTTTATTGAATGAGGTTTTCTCACGAAGCATTCAAATCAAAAGGAGAGTGAAAACAAAAAAACAGTCTATAACAAAACACAGTGACTTACTTTGCTGGGCTGCTGGCAGTGCAGACAAGCAGGAACAAACAATGATCCACACACAGGTGGATTTGTGTGGATCCTAAATACTATCCCCAATCAGAGACAACGCTAGACAGCTGTCTCTGATTGGGGATCATAATCTCCCTAATTAGGGTGTGAGGACTTGGTTGTGTGCCTCTCTCCTCCCCTAGGTGGGAGTAAGAGGCCTTACCACAACCAAGCCCTCACACTATCTGGCCAACCCTATGAAATATTTCTGGGGGCGCCACTGGGCGCTGTGAGACTGAAATATAGATAGAGAGAGCTTAGTTAGAACTAGTTGGCGTAGGTGTGAAGAAGTAGAAAACAGCAGAGTAAATTCTTAGAGAAATCAATAAAGGTTAGGAGTCCAGGGAGACGAATGGAAAGAGCCATTCCATTTGCAGCAGAGGATAGGGGTTAAAAGCATAGTACCTAGGGGGAAGTTGCTGATGCCAAATTGAAGGGTAGATTATATTGAACCCTGAGATACTGTGGAAAAAGGGTTTGCAGTTTAAAGGGACAATCTGGGATTGTTACATCAATTTGTGTGCTTTAATGACATATACTGTAGCCATTGATTCTTTAAGAATATAATTTGTAAATACCTCAAACTTAGTTCAACTGTCTAACCACATCACAACCCAAGATACATGATGTACTGTATATGGTTAAAACTATCATTTTTATCTCATGCATGGCCATTCCTTGCATCCTTAGATCTGTCTATGAATTTGATAATGGCTACATTTCTCTAGCCACATCCCTCAGCTGTTTACCAAAACAAGTGTCCACGTTGTTGTTGTTTGAATCCCAGATTGCCTCTTTGACAGTGTTTATGGATGTAATACAGTCGTGGCCAAAACTTTTGAGAATTACACAAGTATTGGTCTCCACAAAGTTTGCTACTTCAGTGTTCTTAGATCTTTATGTCAGTAGTTACTATGGTACACTGAAGTATAATTACAAGTATTCCATAAGTGTCAAAGGCTTTCATTGACAATGACATTCAGTTTATGGAAAGTGTCAATATTTGCAGTGTTGACCCTTCTTTTTCAAGACCTCTGCAATCCGCCCTGGCATGCTGTCAATTAACTTCTGGGCCACATCCTGACTGTTGTGGGTTTTTGTTTGTCCACCCGCCTCTTGAGGATCGATCACAAGTTCTCAATGGGATTAAGGTCTGGGGAGTTTCCTGGCCATGGACCCAAAATGTCGATGTTTTGTTCCCTGAGCCACTTAGTTATCACTTTTGCCTAATGGCAAGGTGCTCCATCATGCTGGAAAAGGCATTGGTCGTCACCAAACTGTTCTTGGATGGTTGGGAGAAGTTGCTCTCGGAGGATGTGTTGGTACCATTCTTTATTCATGGCTGTGTTCTTAGGCAAAATTGTGAGTGAGCCCACTCCCTTGGCTGAGAAGCAACCCCACAGATGAATGGTCTGAGGATGCTTTACTGTTGGCATGACACACGACTGATGGTAGCGCTCACCTTGTCTTCTCCGGACAAGGTGTTTTCCGGATGGCCCAAACAATCGGAAAGGGGATTCATCAGAGAAAATGACTCTACCCCAGTCCCCAGCAGTCCAAACCCTGTACCTTTTGCAGAATATCAGTCTGTCCCTGATGTTTTTCTTGGAGAGAAATGTCTTCTTTGCTGCCCTTCTTGACACCAGGCCATCCTCCAAAAGTCTTCGCCTCACTGTGCGTGCAGATGCACTCACACCTGCCTGCTGCCATTCCTGCAGCTGAATCAACTTTAGGAGACGGTCCTGGCGCTTGCTGGACTTTCTTGGGCGCCCTGACGCCTTCTTCACAACAATTGAACCTCTCTCCTTGAAGTTCTTGATGATCCGATAAATGGTTGATTTAGGTGCAATCTTACCAGCAGCAATATCCTTGCCTGTGAAGCCCTTTTTGTGCAAAGCAATGATGACGGCACGTGTTTCCTTGCAGGTAACCATGGTTGACAGAGGAAGAACAATGATTTCAAGCACCACCCTCCTTTTAAAGCTTCCAGTCTGTTATTCTGACTAAATCAGCATAACAGAGTGATCTCCAGCCTTGTCCTCGTCAACACTCTCACCTGTGTTAACGAGACAATCACTGACATGATGGCAGCTGGTCCTTTTGTGGCAGGGCTGAAATGCAGTGGAAATGTTTTTTGGGGATTAAGTTCATTTTCATGGCAAAGAGGGACTTTGCAATTAATTGCAATTCATCTGATCACATTCTGGAGTATATGCAAATTTCCATCATCAACACTGAGGCAGCAAACTTTGTGGAGACCAATACTTGTGTCATTCTCAAAACATTTGGCCACAACTGTACTTTAAGCACAGATATCTGGGACTAAGATATACTAAGAAAGCCTGACTCCTGTCAATAGATGAAGGTTTTTTTTAGTTGCAAAATGTGAAATGTAATTTTCAGACAAAAAGGGAGTTGACTATGTCACTAAGTGACTTAACTATGTTTTTCTGGAATTTAAAGACATGCTCCGGTACTTTGCTGACTAAGAAAATATTTTTGAAACCTAGTTTATGCATGCGCAATCTATAGCATAATTACTGTCTTACCTCAATTAGCCTCTGAATCCCTAGTTTTGAAAGCCACGGTTTTCTTGTAGCTCTGCCACAACATTTTCCTTTCATTTCCCCCCATGTGGGCCAGCCCTCTAGCAATTAGAGTTCTAGCCAATGAGCTTCAGCCCCTCGAATTTGAGTGACAGCAAGCGAGAGGCCCAGCGTTATCTAATGAGGTTGCAGGTTGGGCTCAATATTTCAGTGGACACAGAAGAGAGAGAAAGAGAGAGCAATAACGTGGTGCACATATCTGCACATATGTGACATATTATGCCATTTTCAGGGACCACTTTTAGCCTGTGAGTGCTACTTTCAGAACTACTGGCTATAAAGTATCCAAAAGTACCTGAGAATCTCTTTAGGACATGCAGACATGCGAACTAAAGTAATACACAAGACATAAGCAATAACAATGCTGTTTGATGTTGTTTGATTGGCTCTGCTGGATTAAACATAGCTGATTCCTTTGTAAACCAAGTAGCGGTAGTCTAAATATCAATATAATTTCCTATTAGAACACAGTGGTTCTACTCCACTGAGCCATACCAGGGGGTTGGGGATTGCGTTTAGAGATGGGTTTAAAGTAAGCCCCCCTGAAGTCCACTCAGAGATACCCTACTGGACATGGTCATGTTAAAAACGTGTTGGAAATACAATAATTACATAGTTACACTTTTCATTGTCACACAAATGTCATTGTACCACGTTAAAAATGTGTTCAACCTTTCTTTGTATTCACAAACCCCAGCTAGCATTTGTTGTTCCTAAATACATTTCAAATGTATTGGAAACAGGTTATCAAGTCATGTCACGTCACATGTCATGGAACATGTTAGAATTGCAAACGGAATGTGTTAATCGTGTGTGAAATTTCCATTAGGGCTCCTATCGCAGTCTGCATGCTTCCTTGTGCTTAGATGTTTTCACGCCTAATATTCACAACTTATTTTGTCCACGCTGTTAACTGGGCTGATCTTGAGCCAAACACCCATGTTTACAAACTATCATACCACAGATTAAACCGCCTAACTTTCTCCATAGAAAATGAATTGACTAAACTAATCCATCTGAAATAGCACAGTCCTAGGGGCTGATATTTGACTGTCTAATTAATTTGTGAAAACTAGAGGGGGTGTCTACTGAGCGTGTGTATGGTGATAAATATTCATGCTAGGTGCCAATTCGTTGATATTGTTTGACTGTTATTCTAATATGTGACTTGTTGTTGTGGTATAATTTAATAAAACATACGAAAGCTGAAGGATGTTTTCCAATGACCTACCGGACTATAAAAAGTCTTACTTTCATACTTCATACTTTCAACCATCTCCAAATGAGTGAAATAGCCACTTATACAGTAGTCTTAATACATTTTAGCTGTTTTGTACCAGCCAATTTTTTCTCCCCTTAGTCTCCTAACAAACTTGCCAACCTTAAAGGCGTATGCGGCTGTTTGCTTATTGAATATAGCCAGAGAGAGTAGAGGCCAGGGTTTGGGTCATTTCCACAAATTCAATTCCAATTCAATTCCCTCTCCCTATAAATTCCATAAATTCTAAGTCAATTCAAAAATACAATTCCTAATTCACAGTGGCGCCCCCAGAAATGTTTCATAGGGGTGGCCAGATGGGGCCACTGAATTTCAGGAATTATTTTATGCTGTTGTAGTATATAGGCTAGTTGAATACACTTTGGTTTCTTATTTTACAGTTAATGTTACTAATTATCTAGCATAGACTAATACCGGTACAGTTAACATTTTGAGTTCCACAACAATCCTGTTTTAATGTGTTATGCATCTGTATATACATGTGTTAGGTGATTTATTGTTCTTCAAAATAGGCTAGTTGTCCTTTTCCTTAAAAAGACAAATATACAGCTTTAATTTGAATGAGTACATTGATTGTAAGAAACAAAACATTTACTGGGAACAAGCCCAAATTGCACAATCGCTCGTCATTTATTGTGTTTCTCAAGACAGTCTTGATCAGGAAGGCTAGCTCTGTCCTGGGGATGAGCCTTGACACTCTAGAGGAGGTGGCGGAGAGACGGATCCTGGCCAAACTGCTGGCCATCATGGACAACGTCACCCACCCTCTGCACGCTATGGTTATGACGCAGAGGAGCTCTTTCAGTCACAGACTGATCCCACCACGGTGTGCCAGAGAGCGCCACAGGAGGTCCTTCCTGCCGGCGGCTATGAGACTATATAATGCCTCACCGGGGTGCCGTGCCGTCGGCAACATAGATCTGGAACTGTTGGGGTGCTAGGACCTAGTTTAACAATTATGCATCCATCCGTGAGTAACTCTGTTCCGTCAGCACTCATCCACTCAGGACCTACTTATTCATACAGGTCTGTATATACATACCCATGTACAGTTGTTATATTATATCACATGCAATATTGTAAGTAATTATTGGACCTAGGCATTCACTCAGGAATGCATATTAGTATCCTGCCAGTTGCACCTTTTCTCATTGCTTTTAGTATATCAAATGTGCAATAAGTGCAGTTGTCTGTAATTAAACCCTGCGCACTAAGGACTGTATTTTAAGGGAATTACTATTATTACCCCAATGATATCATACACACATTTAGCTATTAAAGTATCTCTTCCTGTCATTTACCTGTACAGTTTGTGTAAACATGCAAGTATTCACTTATCTGTAAATATAACTGTATACCTAACTGTACAGCTAATTTAACCATGCAAAATTTTCACTTACCTGTTCATTTACCCATTCTGTCTATTAAGTAAACTATTATTACCCTCGCTCATATCATATGCATTAGCTACTGAAGTATTTCTCTGCCATCAACCTGTATAGTATAGTTAACCATCCAACATCCACCAATGTATAGTGTACATATTCAGCCAACCACTCATACTACGCAATGTCCTTTTATAGCTTTTTTTTGCACTCCAGATATCCTGTATTTCTATACTTTTTCATACTGCCGCTCTATGTATCATGTACCGTGTATCTGTCTTTTGTGTACTTTCGTTGTGGCATTTTGCACCTGCCCTGTGTTTTTGTTGTAGCTGCTTGATAATGAAATTTCCCCCCCGGGGGATCAATAAAGTACCTATCTATCTATCTATCTATCTATCTAACTTTAGCACAGAAAAACTGCGCTCACATGCTGCAGTGCTCACAGGTAATGCAAGTGCAATTTTGCAAAGTTTAAACATCTCATGGAACACCTCCCTATATGGCTCAAGGAAGACTGTGAGCTCTATTAAACTGGTTGGTGTTTCCAAGCCACTAGTTTGCTTCCTATCAAGAATTCACTTAAGCTGAGGGATCTCATATTCTAGATCCTGAGTGCTGCAGTTGTATTGTGAGGCAAATTGAAACACTATATTTTTCTCACAAAATGTGGGACTGCAGGGATTCAAGGCTTGTATCCTTTGCATTATGACACAATTTTCTTTAGAAAATCAACAATTGGAATGAATTAACCTGCCCGAAATGACTCCTTATCTGTGTTGACCTGTCTTTGAACTATTGGAGTGGAAATGTAATACCCTTCAAGCCTAGGGCTTGGTGTGACCTGACGCTCAGGCAAGGGTCACAGTATTGTCCCAAATCTCATTAAAGAGAGAGCCCTCTCTATAACTGTTCAATGTGTCAACAAGAGAATCAACAAGGGTAACAGCTGTGCCCAAACTGAGTTGTTGGGACTGTAAAATATCTTACAGATGTTTTATCTCACCAAAAACATTGGTGAATGTTACAAGGAGGCCAACAAACTTTAGATCTATTTGGGATAATAGACCTCTTTCCTCTTCAGCTCTGTCACCATTTCTCTTTTAGATATTTATTTCAGTAGACGTATGATGGCTGGCAGTCTGTCCTTCACTGTCTTGCAAGAATTGTACCTACATGCCCACCGTGTCTCTATCAGCCTTTGTAACTCTCTCGGGGCCCTCTGAAACATCTCCCTCTGTACCTCTAGCCACCTTTGGTGCACATATGACCCTGACACAAAGACATACAGTTTCTGCAAAAGAGAAAATAAACAATAGGCTTCAGGGATGCATTTCACACTGTCAACTAATACTACATTTAGGCAATGTGCATCGCAGTGAACATAAAACGCTAATGGGGCCTCTGATTTAATGCGTGCTTGCACACCTGTGCTCTTTCTACTCATGGCACCATCATATGCTTGCCCTACTAGTGCAGACTATTTCAGCCAGGCAATCAATTATTTAGTTTTGTGTACTATGCCGAAGGTATGTTGCATTTCTTTGACTTGTCATTTTTCTTTTGACTGTGATCATGCTTGGCTAGCAGTTCCATAATAGAGAGGAAATGTCCTTTTATTCTGACCTTCCATTTCTTTATGTGTTCTCTGTGCAATGTTTTGAGCAGCTGTGAGGAGCAGGGTTTCTCCAACAGTTTTAATGGACTCTCTATTTTCCCTCACTAATTTATTATATTCTGCATTTAAGGAGAGAGAGCATTTGCCCATGCTAACATAGCATTATAGTATGTCATTCTGATTTGGCATGGCCTACAAATCCCCCATCTTTGTAAGTTGCTTTTTTCCTATTTTTGAACCCCTCTTCAGATGTAAACACTGAATCACCTGAGGAGGGGAGACTGAAGTGCCAGCAGGCATAGCAGTAGGCAGAGTCTTTACTTAAGAGTATTCCAGCCATGAAGCCCCGTTTTCTATCCCCCTGAAGGGTCTGAGGGAAAAACTTCAGATGTGGCTGTTTGGGCCCGTCTGCTCTTGACTGGGATATATCTAGGATGAAACAAGAGGCAAAATCAGTTATTCTGATTTTTTAAATAATAATAACATGAGTAGCTAGCCCATCTCTCTCCATAGTAATTACTGATTACATTTGTAATATCGGCCTATAGACAATTCTATTCAGACTATTCAAACTCAAATACCAATAAACATGAATCAGAAGGCTTTATGGGATTATGTCATGACTCATAACTCAATGTAGACACGCTATAACCATACAACCATACATCCAGATAGCGTTACTCTCTAGCCATCCATTTCATTATCAGGGGCACTGTTACACCGTCATCAATTCACCTGTTGGTCCAGGAACGGGTTGAATAGCTCTAGCTGCGTCCTGCCTCGCTTGGTTGTCAACTTCTGTGACCTGTTGTTGCTGCCTGTTCCGCACTTTCGTGCAGTGCTGCGGTCTGTTGTTCTTCACTGTGCTCTGTCACTGATGCTGCCTGTGCCTGTTCATTGGCTTGCTCAATGATGTTATCATCTTCGACTGCATCCTCACTAACGTTAACCCTCTGCTGCTGCTCCCCTGTACAAATTTTCTATACCCGCCCATAACGTCACCTAGATAAATGCTCTGGCAGTCCTAAGTTCATCAAGTGGTTTGAAAGTCGTTCTAGAAAGCTACGACAACTCTAACTATAGTTAGCTAACACTCTCTATGCTGTAGAGTAACCTTAAGGCATTAACTAGCTAGCTAAGTCCCCACAATACCTAATTTAGCTAGCTAGGTAATTTCGACACCGTCAAAAACTTGTTTTACTATAAGTACAGTAGTATTGCATGACTTACTTACCCGTTAGCAGTCTGGTGGTCTCAACTCAACTCTGCAGGCAGCTGCCAGCTGGGCTATCTTCTATATGAGCACCAGAGACACGAGGCTGAGTTTAGCTGCTGCTGTCCATGAGGTAGACTGTCACCTGGCAGTGCACTGTGCAGCAGCAGGGCGGGGGAGGGGTGACAGGGATCAGTGTGTCACGCAGTGACGGACGGTCAAAAGCACATGAACTATTATTAAAAATGTGAATGAATTGTACCTAAGGTAAAATATCAGATAGATGCATATTATGCATTGTCAGGTCCTGACCGTAGAGAGGCCTTTTGCTTTCTATGTTCTCACAGTAGAGTTCTGGCAAACTCCATGGCGGAGATTGGTGTTTGGTCCCCAATTAGAGGCAGCTGCTAAGCATTGTCTCTAATTGGCCATATTTAAGTTGTAGTGTTTCCCACCGTCTTTGTGGGTTATTGTTTTGTGTATGCTCTTTGTTCACAAACGTTAAGATTGCTCCTTTTTGATGTTTTTGCAAATTCGATATAATAGAGTATGTCGAATTACTTCAGCGCTGCGCCTTGGTCTGCCTCTCTTTACAATCGCGCCATGCATACTCAGAAGCATATTATGCAAATGCAACTTGCGAGTGGGGGCCATATCGACGGCGCCGCTGCTAATTCAAAATTCTGCCACAACAATTCACATAATTCAAATCCCTCTCTAGACAAATTCCCTGAATTTAAATTCCTTCACTTCTTTCAACTCAAGCTTAACTGAACCCTACTACCTCAACTCACAGCAGATTCCAAAGACCAACTTTACCTATTAACGAACTAAAGGGGATTACCTATTAACGAACTAAGGGGGAATATTCCTGGTAAACCTCGAAATGCCTCCTGAATTCTGAAAACTCAGGAATTTAGGGAATTAGCTTAATGTTAAATATATAAAATACAATAACATGCTTTACATATTAAAACATACAATCTCTGTAATTGCTGCCAAAGGTGCTTCAACAAAGTACTGAGTAAAGGGTCTGAATACTTATTTAAATGTGATATTTCTGTTTTGTTATTTTAATACATTTGCAAAAATTTCTAAATACCATTTTTTTCTTTGTCATTATAGGCTTTTGTGTGTAGATTGAGGGGACAAAACGATTTAATAAGGCTGTTACCTAACAAAATGTGGAAAAAGTCAAGGGGTCTGAATACTTTCCGAAGGCACTGTATATGCAAATAGGTTGCCTTTAGGTTGGACAGATGTTAGAATTTCCAACCATGATTGTGTTTATTAGTGACAAAGAGCTTGTATCTATGGTTCCATAAAATTGTGTTCATAAGCGTGTTCAAAAACAAATGTCCATCTTTGATGATCTGTTTTATCAATATCACAGCCTTAAGAAATCTTTGATTTGCACACCACATCAGGCCATTTTATGAAATTGTGATGACCTTCAGGCTGATGTTTAATTCAAATTATACAACAGGTGGTTTGGAATCCCCATTGTTAGAGCCTCTACTGCCCATGATATATGAGAGAACATACACATGGCCACCTTCATATGAAGTGGCATCAGTTATTTCGTTATTTAGCAACGCACTACCACTTCTACAACTACTAGTCATAGCACCTGTAACTCGTCATGGATAATTGAAAAGTTACTTTTGATTTGTTTTATCCACTAATGTTTAATGAATGGTGCCAACAAGAAGAGGCGGAGGAGGATATTAATGAAATGAAACAAGAAGAGCAAGTGGATCAGCAACCTGAGCCTAGCGGTAACGTTAGACATGCAGAAATCAGAAACGTTAGCGCTTCTATAGACGACATAGAAAAAGAGCTAAATGAAGAATATAGCAACAACAATGACAAACAAACTGGGTAGTGAAGTGCTTTCTGCAATGGCTGTCACAAAAGAGGATAGACATCGATATGACAACTGTTTCCAAACAGGAGAAGGGTAAAATTCTCCGGAGTTTCTACGCCACCTACTGAATAAGGTGTGGTTTGATCTGCAGTTGCACTTTGGCCGAAGAGGCAATGAAGGAAATCGCAAACTGAAGCCAGACTAATTTGTGATTAAAAAAAGACAAAAATGAAGAAACCAAGAACCACAAAAATCCAATGGAAAGAGCGAGAGAATCGTTGTGGCTGTATGTATGAGAACCTAGGGGAACGAGCTCTGCCCCGTGGAAATGTGCAATTCAGTATCATAAATAAATAGCTGTGGATGCTGTGACTATCTGAAAATAATTGTCATTGTGGTTTCTATTCTGATCTGTTGTATCAATATATTTGCTACAATGTTTCAGTGCTGTTTTCAGATCCATGGACAGCTTATACAATGTTCCGATCTGACATTCAATTTTCCTATGCATAGATCAGAATTGTGCTGTTTTCAGAACCATGGACAGCCTCCCTAGAAACCAAGGTTCTGGAACTATCAACCAGCGCTTGGGTAGTTTTGCTTTACATGGCAGTCAAAACACTGAGTGTACTACTCTTTCCATGATATAGACTGACCAGGTGAATACAGGTGAAAGTTACGATCCCTTATTGAGTCTACATCGGCCAGCATCCCTATAGAACACTTTCAACACCTTATAGATTCCATGCCCCGACAAATTGGGACTGTTCTGAGGACAAAAGGGGGTGCAACTCAATATTAGGAAGGTGTTCCTAATCTTTTGTACACTCAGTGTATAAAAACAAGGCATCCTTAAGGGATAGCCCATCCAAATTACAAAATTATAGTTCATAGACTGCTTATGGGTATGGAAACCAATATGTAATTTGGGTGAACTATCCCTTTAATTTGACCTAAATAAACGAATTGGAAATATATATATTAATATATTTTATTTTGATTTAACCTTTATTTAACTGGGCAAGTCAGTTAAGAACAAATTCTTATTTACAATGACGGCCTACACCGGCCAAACTCAGACGACGCTGGGCCAATTGTGGGACTACCAATCACAGCCGGTTGTGATACAGTCTGTAGTGACGACTCTATCACTGAGATGCAGTGTCTTAGACCAGTGCGCCACTTGCACATCCTCATTAGAAAACGTTTAAAATATAATGCATATACAGTACTGTATATAGTTATAATTATTTGATCAAACATTCTAATATGTGTTCACAGTTAATTTGCTGAAATTATTTTAAAAATTTGCATTCAATTTCAATGCTAAATACATGAAGTCCAGTAACTGAAATTTTCACAATTACTGTATAATACATTTCATGTTTAAAAATTCTAAATTCCAATTCCAATCCAAGGATGTTTTTTTATTTTACAAATAATATTCAATTCCAATTCAGACAGTCTAAATTCCAATTAAATTCCAATTCCATTCGAAGGATTTTTTTTTTTTTTTAATTTAAATTGAATTCCAAATCATTTTTTCAAAGATTGCTGCAATCCCAATTAAATTCCAAGTAAATTCTCCACTTCATGCGTGAGTTCCAGAATTTAGAATTTAAATACAATTTGGAATTGACCCCAACCCTGGCAGAGGCAGCATGGAGGCAGCTCCATTTGAACAAGCTTGGGAGTGTTGAGTGGTTGCATCCCAAATGGCACCCTATTCCCTATTTAGGTCACTACTTTAGACCAGAGGCTATATGGCCCTGGTCAAAAGTAATGTACCTTATAGGGATATGGTGCCATTTGGGACGCAACCTGGGTGTCTGGTCTATGCCAGAGGTCCTTGCTGATTAGAGATAGCCGCTGTGGTGAGGAAGGTACAGTGGCCCCTAGCCTTGTTAAATATGTTGGGTATTTATAGGCCATTAATACCAGCCACCTCCTTCACTTGTCACTGTCTTCTTGTTTCTTCCCTGGATTAAATGCCATGGAGGAAATTGTCTCCCATCCTCTGTGTGTGTGTGTGTGTGTGTGTGTGTGTGAGAGAGAGAGAGAGAGAGAGAGAGAGCCAAAGAGCTAAGACATTGAGGATTGTTCTTACATGTTGATGGTGATTTGTGTAGTGTGTGCATGTGTGTGGGGGCCTATGTGCAAACATGCATGTGTATATGCCTCCATATGAATTGGTCTGTTGAGTATGAGATACAATACACACTGACAAGCGTTAGAAAACAATGCACATCCCACAGCCCTGCAGCACCATCAGAGCACACAGCTCAGAATGTATGGTGGAGATTACATGATACTCTACTAATTGCCCAGCAACCGATATGAGAGCTACAGTATTTCGTCATCAGTCGAAAACAATGTAATATGCACCACAAGAGCAGATATGAGAAAGCTATAATGACATTGATATCATTGAGGTATATTCAGATAATTATTCAGATCGTGTTTGAATGTACAACCATTATCTGAACATTGATCAGGGTTTATTAAGTTCGGCAAAATTGTAATAATAAGGTAATCAAATCATCTGATTATTAATTCCATGCAAGCCTACTGGTAGTTCATCATGTGGATCCCACATGAAACAACCAACCATCCAGCGGGCAAAACTAGTTGAAAAATACATAATTACAACCAAAAACTGGTTGGAATAACATAATTTTTACGTCATTCCAACCAGTTATACCCACCTGGAATGTGGTAAGACTATGGCAACAAAAGTACCTCAATCACCTCAGCCATAGGCGTGATGGTGTTGGTCTTGCGCGAGCCGATGCGGAACTTGGCCGCCTTGTAGATCTTCCAGTAGACGAAGAGCACCACACACAGCGGCAGGTAGAACGCTCCGAAGGTAGAGAAGATGGTGTAGGAGGGTTCCTGGCTCACCTGGCACTCCATACCCTCTTCTGAGTAGGTCTCCCCCCATCCGAACAGCGGCGACAGGGAGATGACTGAGGACAGCAGCCAGGTGAGTACAATCATCACATTGGAGATTCTCTTGCGAGTCTTGAGCGTGTACTCCAAGTGTCTGGTGATGGACCAGTAGCGGTCCAGGGCGATGGCGGTCACGTTCCAGATGCTGGCCGTGCAGCAGAGCACGTCAAAGGAGATCCACACTTGGCAGAGCACGCGGCCCAGCTTCCACAGTCGCCCGTTGAGCTCGTGCACCAGACTCAGCGGCATGACCAGGGCAGCCACCATCACGTCCGAGATGGCCATGGAGGCCACCAGGTTGTGGGGCACGCGGTGGAAGGTTCGCACCCTCAGGATGGTGAGGAGAACCAGGAGGTTCCAAACAAAGGTGGCCACCACCAGCATGGCTAGCAGGGTGAGGGTTAGCACGCTGAACACCGAGAACGGGCGGTAGAAGTTCCCCCCTCCATACCCCTGGTCGTCACTAACGGCCCTGGCGCCGCTGATGTTGGCGGTCACTAGGCTCACGTTGGGCTCAGTCATGTTCAGCAGTGTTCAGCAGCGTGCACACAGCCCAGCTGGCTGAATATGGTCAGACAGGTCTGTCACAAGGAAGGCTTCTGATATCCTGCAGTGTAGAGAGAGATAGAAGAAGAAGGATCTATTCAATTTGTGTCGCTGAAGCATTACAGATTGCGTGATGTAAAGGTAATTTCATCAATACGCATTGAATTGAGCCCTAGACTTGACACATCACAGCGGTCACAACCATATCAATTGAAGGGGTGAAACTACAAGCAAAGGAAACTGTGAAGGACATTGAAGGAGAATCATTTTATTCAGATCATTATTCTGATTTTGTTCACTGGATTTGCACATTCCCAGTGAAAGCACTACTGTATTCTGGTGTGTCATAAAATACGCTGTTTGGTAATTTTCTCACAACACTAGAAAGCTGGTCGAGAGTCTCATTTCAACTGTCAAGTAATCTGCCTGCATCTTTATACTTGATTGTGTTGTCCAGTTAATAAGCCGCTGAGGTACTCCACTACATCTGTGATTCTTACTAAGAACATAAATATTCAGTTCAAATGCCCAACTGCCAACATTCAATCTCACAGTAAGTGCATCACATATGAAAATATCTACATGGTATACACAATTTAGTGTTTGTAACTATGAGTTCCTCAACTGCTTATGCACATCCAAATGTTGGGACAGTCAACACTTTTTTAGAATAGTTGAATAATAATGTTATTACATTTATGTTATCATATATAATATACTAAAATTTTAAACAGAATTAAATAATTTACATCTTTCAAACTTAATGTGATTAACATGAATTGCATTTACCCTAAAAATAACTGTCTGATGGCCACACCTCCTGAAAATAACCTGTTGATTACTTTAAAGGTTAGAACAGTCAAAACCGTTTTTTTCATTAAAATGAATGATATTTGGATGAAACCAGACCAAAGCATGATGACCAAGTATTCCAAATGACTGTTGCTACATTGATAAAGTTTGATCAAACAGTTACTGGTGCCCACACCCCCATCTCAACCACTTGGATTCAGCAGGCGGTATTATTAAGGGGATAGGGTGACATCACCCTAACTCTAATTTTAATACACCAATGGTAACATGAGATTCTCTTACCTAATTTAAATAAGTACTGCCTTCTAACCAACATTGGAGAAGGTGTGTTTGCTAAGGGGCCTGGTTTATAGCTAAATAGCTACTTTACTGGTGCCAAAAATGTACTGTAGAGTGTCAGCTGTCAGCAAATATAATTCAAAGAATTCACTATTCACCAATGGCAAAGATACTTATATATTTCCCTTTTCATCTGTTTCTGGTGTTAGCTAGTTACTGGTACAGGAGCGCAATCAATGACTTTGTGTTGTGGTGTGAGTAGAAATACCTTCAGCTCAACATCAGCAAAACAAAGGAGATGGTGGTGGACTTCAGGAGAACCAAGGCCCAACTGACTGCAGTCCCTATACAGGGGATGGATTTGGAAAAGTCCCTGGGAGTCCATATATTCAACAGGCTGGAATGGGCTGGTAACACCGAGGCTCTGTACAAAAAGGGCCAGAGCCGACTCTACTTTCTGAGGAGGCTCCGGTCCTTCAACGCGTGCAGTAAACTACTGCATACCTTCTACCAGTCTGTGGTGGCCAGTGCCATCTTTTTTGTAGTGGTGTGCTGGGGCACCAACATAAAAGCCAGTGATGCTTCTCGGGTAAATAAGCTGATCAGGAAGACTAGCTCTATTCTGGAGATTAGCCTTGACACTCTAGAGGAGGTGGCGGAGAGACGGATCCTGGCCAACCTGCTGGCCATCATGGACAACGTCACCCACCCTCTGCATGCCATGGTTATGATGCAGAGGAGCACCTTCAGTCACAGACTGATCCCACCACGGTGTGCCAGAGAGCGCTACAGGAGGTCCTTCCTGCTGGCGGCTATTAAACTATTAATGCCTCACCGGGGTGCCGTGCCGTCATCAACATAGACCTGGAACTGTTGGGGTGTTAGGACCTAGTTTAACAATTATGCATCCATCCGTGAGTAACTTTGGTCTGTAATCACTCATTCACTCAGGACTTATTTATTCATTCAGGTCTGTATATATTCATGTACAGTTGTTATATCATATCACGTGCAATATTGTAAGTAATTCTTGGACTTAACTTACGTAGTCATTCACTCTGGAATGCATATTAGTATCCTGTCAGTTGTATCTTTTTTCATTGCTTTTAGTATATCGAATGTGCAATACGTGCATTTATCTGTTATTAAACCCTGCGCACTAAGGACTGTATTTTAAGGGAATTACTATTATTACCCTAAATTATATCATACACACATTTAGCTATTTAAGTATCTCTTCCTGTCATTTACCTGTACAGTTAATGTAACCATGCAAAATATTCACTTACCTGTTCATTTAACCAGTCTGTATATTAATTAAACTATTATTACCCTCACTTATATCATACGCACTTTTACCTATTGAAGTATTTCTCTGCCATCGACCTGTATAGTATAGTTAACCATGCACCATCCACCAATGTATAGTGTACATATTCAGCAATCTATCTATCTATCTATCTATCTATCTATCTATCTATCTATCTATCTATCTATCTATCTATCTATCTATCTATCTATCTATCTATCTATCTATCTATCTATCTATCTATCTATCTATCTATCTATCTATCTATCTATCTATCTATCTATCTATCTATCTATCTATCTATCTATCTATCTATCTCTTCAGTCAGCATGGTACAAGAGGGTGGGCAGGGTTGGTTTAAACTCTTGACGAAGTTGTCATGTCAACACATCTGTCAATGCTGCAGTGAATTGTATCCCAAAAGACATTCCAAACGGGAGATGTATAAAAAAAAGAATGCTTTACATCATTGATGTAATTTCAATGTTGCTTGAGTCGCTTTGTGTATCACCAAATTTGCTTATTTTTGATGATTTTCCTGCAACACTGCTCACCGCATCCCAAGTTTCTTGACACAGGTGTTTCGAGGAGCTGTCAGTCAAGATGAGCTCATAAATATAAACTCCCCGCCCACTCAGCATGTCTTTTCAAACTTCCTGGTAGTTATCCATTAGAGAAAGAGTACTTTTTCTCACATTTTGAGCATTTTTATCCCGCAAAAACAGTGTGGGTGATATTTTATTTACTCAAAAGGCAATTTTTTATTGGAATCAGAATAACTGTTCAGGAGCTTTAAAAAAGAAAACACTGCTGTGTCAACCCAGCATGGAAGTGAATAAAAACCCAATTTATGTTTAAATGAACCCATGTTAGGGTAATCAGGTTATTTTCAGGAAGTGTGGCTTTCAGTTTTTTTTGCACCCCCCCAATGAGATAAAATATATATTTTTTTTCATCGTTTTAAACTCATACACTGTCAATTTCACTTTTCCTTGTATTTCTGGATATTAATTATACTTACATCATTTAAATAATACTATGAAAGTTTCATAACTAAGCATTATCTCACACAATATTGAGATATGCAAACACACTTTAATGTAAGCATCACAAACTGGTCAAATTACAATTTATGGACAACAATACAACAGAACACATGAACAGGAATGACATGTACTCTCATGGGTGACTGAAAAGATTTATCGGAAAGCCACGCCCATACTAAGCCATGCCTCCAGTCTTCTAATCTAACCCTGTGGATCATAGCTCAATTACCCACCATAAATAATCCAAAAACCGATCCGAAGACTTCATGTATCACTTTCAATGGATTGTGTAACTCATTTAAGTTACTTATAGATGATTTAACATGCCAATGCTTGTCTAATGCTAATGATTAGCATGATAAGACAATGATTAGCATAATTTAGACATGAAGCGTGAAAATGCTATTGATGATCTAATGATTATGCTAATGAGTATCATATAAAATAGACAACCAGGAGTCAGGTGGCTCTATTTTAACAAACCTAACGCAATGATAAATCTAAGTGATGACAGTAACGCTATCGGTCTGGGGGTGTGTCAGAAATATTTTTGCTATTTTCACAGCAGTTATTATGAGTACAATAGCTGACGATGGCGTGAAAGGGCTGGGTTTTTCTGAATAAACAAGTTGTAGGTGTGACGAGGGCTTAGGCACTCACTGACCAATCAAGGCGTTCCATTGCTTAATACTGCATGCGTTTGTCTCAAGGTATGTAGGTTATTGACGTTCTTTGCTGTTGTCATCAACTCCAGTTTTAATATTCTCATCCTAATTCATTGTGGATTGATGCAACAGTTTAATAAATAGCATAGGCTACAGTTACGAGAGATAGCAACAGTAAAAAAAAAGATCCAGTGTTTGCTCAATAAGTGTTTCCAGTCAACATTGTTGTAATTGGCTTCAACGAGTAGTGGCCTTTTTGCATCGCCCTTCTACTTAACTAAAAAATACTAGGTTTCCGTACATTGTATTCTCAAATTTGAATAACCTAAGTTGTGTTGCCTTCAAGTCAGTACAGTTGCTTCTCACCAACTGCACAATGCAGCCATCAGCTGCATTGTGGGAGGTACTTACTCTTCATCTGAATTAAGTGACCACAGGAGGTTGCTGGCACCTTAATTGGAGAAGACGGGCTCATGGTAATGGATGGAGCGGAATGGTATCAAATACATCAAACACATGGTTTCCATGTGTTTGATGCCATTCAATTACGCCGTACCAGCCATTATTATGTTGTGAATGAGAATACAAATATTCCAAAACATGCAGCCTGTTTGCAACAAGGCACTAATACTGCTATAAATGTGGCAAAGAAATTAAAGTTTCTTCCTGAATAAAAAGCATAATGTTTTGGGCAAAACCAACACAACACATCACCAGTACCACTCTTCATATTTTCAAGCATAGTGGTGGCTGTATCATGTTATGGGTATGCTTGTCATCGGCAAGAACTAGGGGAGACAACATTGAATTTTCCTGAGTGGCCTAGTTACAGTTTTGACTTAAATCGGCTTAAAAATCTATGGCAAGACTTAAATGTCTGTCTAGCAATTATCAACATTTAACTTGACAGAGCTTGAAGAATTGTAAAAATAATAATATTGGCGTGCAAAGCTCTTACAGACACCCAAAAAGACGCTTCAATAATGTATTGACTCAGGGGTGTGAATACTTATGTAAATTAAATACGTGTTCCCTTTTCGTTATGGGGTATTGTATATAAATGGCTGAGAAAAAACATATATTTAATCCAGTTTTAATTCAGGCTGTAACAAAACAAACTGTGGAGTAAGTAAGGTCTACGAATACTTTCTGATGGCACTGTAGATGGCAATGTTCCTAACCCTGGCAGTCATTCTGTATGCAGGTTGCAGGTGAATAAAAATTCTACATTTTGGATATCATAATGCTGACTGGATTCCAATTGGCATTACACTTCACTTTGCAAGCCATTGAAGAAGGAATTGGCTCATTAGCATATTTTGAGGCGTGCCTCGTAGATGTTTTATTTGTTGCATCCGTTAGGCTGGGCACTACAGGATAATTAGCCCGATTTTGTAGCTCATTTCCACATTCCGACGCTGGACAGAAAAGCCAAGATTTCTTGATGGCTCTACCGATTTTATTTGCCTCATTATCCCGTAGTGTTTTAAAGATCGGGTCCTCACCGATCCGAAATCGCAAATATTAAACATGTTCAATATTTACGATCCGCTATCCTGTAGTGTGGGGGGAACTCCGAGGACAGCCGAGTACGCCGGCAAGTGATTGTCACGTGGGAATGACGTTAGCCAATTGGAAGCCACGCTGACTTAACGCAATAATCACGAGAACTCACAACAAGCCATGGCGACAAACGCGAAAGTTAGGTGGTCGTAATATCGCCTCTGTCATGGTTAGTGACATCAAGTTCACTCACCTCCAATTCACGATACAGCATGTAGAGTCCATTTTCACGCCTTCTCCACGACTTCGTCCACTGTCTTTTAAGTTTTATTTCACAACTTTTAGATAAAAAATATTGCGCAAGCTAGCATTGCTAGCTCCTCCTGTTAGTCGTCCACCATGTTTTGTTTATGCTGAAGTCACGATTTTTATTGCGAGAGATTTGTGAGATTTCCGGTTTTGAAAATCGGGACAGGGTTGTTCGGGAATGGAATCGTTTAGTGTGTGTTGTGTTGGCCAAATCGTTACCCTCCACACACTTAACGATCTAAACCGTAAAACACATGTTTATTTGTCGTTAAGTGTGTGGTCTGTTACCAATTTAACTGAAATGTCATACTAGTTCCATACAGATCATGATAGCAGTAAGTCTCAAACCTTTACTGGGTCAGTGTTTTTCTAAGTCCTTTTGGTCTGTTTTGCACTGTGATATCACTACCAGTTTGGAAGCCTTTGATAGGCATAAGTGCAAGGGGATAAGAAATGTGATGTGATGTACAAACACCTGAAACCAACCTACTTGCACTAAATTCATGGAATTACTGTAAAATACCAACATGATTACAGTAGTATTGTCTTTGATATTACAGTAACTAAAAGGAAGCTGGTGGCAAGTTACTGTGACTTTCATAGTAACGTGCTCGGCACTAACCAGAGTTGGAAAAACACTAAAATGTAACTTGGAGAGTAATATACCCTTAATTGCAACAACATTCTCAGTAAGGGTTACAGAAACGTTTTATTTGCTATGACTGTGATATGTTTTTTTTCTTCTATAAAAAAATGTATCAACCTTAGTTTAATGCACTGACTGTAAGTCGCTCTGGACAAGAGCGTCTGCTAACTGACCAAAATGTACATACATGAAATATTATGTCTTTGTAGTCAGTGAGGTGTTACAGTAATATTCTGTACATTTGTGTTTCAGTAAAGTTCATGTAAAGCTACAGTATTTTACTGACTTCTGTGCTGCCAGTATTTTTTACAGTGTAGCCTACAACATGTCAACCCTAGACTGTTGAACGGACGTTTGCTTCTCTCAGTCGCGGTCAATAAAACAGAACTTGTCTAATTCGACAGAAAGTCAAACTGCCCAACCCGATTTGCCTCTGACAATGACTACAAGTATCCGTGCGTTTCCCATCATATAAACCAACAATATCAGATTTGTTGATTGATCGACGCGAGTGATAATGTTAGAGTAAATATCCAAAGTAGCATTCAGCAGGCTATATTAGATATCACTTACCCCACATATTAGAAGAAACGAGTCCTACATGGGAAAAGAATGGACCTTTCGCTCAACGTTTTGCTTTTCCATGTGTTCACTTTGTTGCTCCTCGTGTGGACCTAGGGTGAGTGTTTATGATAGCAGCGCCGAAGAGATACAGTGGCTTCGGAATGAACCATAGCCAAAGAAAGGGGGAGATAAATCCATCACAGTTGTTCACAATCAGAAAATACATGTATTTTTTTTGTTTACATTTAGTCAGTATTACGTATATGTATAGCCTACGGGGTTATCATTTGGAAGGTTGTTTCTTTATTGCATAATTTGTGCAAAATGTAATTTCATTGCCAGTTATTCCCTCCCAAAATCCAAAAGTGCTCAGTAAACTATACCACTTGTAAGATTAATAGCGTAGATCGTGCTTGAGAGGAATGGCGTTTAGAAGTTTGAAAATGCCAAAGAAACGTGACCACCACCCCTTATCCATCCCTCACCAGAACTCATATTACATTATTTATTTATTTTTGCACAAAAGCAATTTTAATCTCATTTGTCTCAACAAAGTGGGTGAGTGAATGTAATTTATAATCAAGTTTCTTACAACTAAACGAAATTAGGCTTCTCCAGTGGGACACCTCTCTCGCTGTCCTGGAAATTGTTTGAATCTCTCTGGATACCTGGCTTAATTAAATCCACGTAATTCATTACCAGCACTCACCTTTCAAAATACAATATGGACCGAAAGCTAAATATCGACAAGTTATCAGGTTTTGAATAATCAGGTTTTGATTATTAATCAAGCACTCAGTTTCTCTTATATTGTTACTTGGTTTGACAATGCCATGTACTGGTCAATCAACATTCTTTCAAGGCGGTAAGACACCGTAGCTTTGAGTTGAACATGGTTGAGCAACCCTGTGAGTAAAAAACGCTAGAAATAGGAGGTGCCGCGGGCGGCAAGCCTTGTTCAGCACCACAAGCGGGCGGCTTTGCTTTGTTAAATCAGCACCATGGACAGCAACCATCCGGCCTCTCTCAACAAGTGCCCACTTTATGGAAATTCTGCAATCCACTTGGCAGCATGCAAGCAACCACGTGTTAACATACAACAATATATTTTAGGGCCACTCTTAGGCTTGGGGAGGAATTGTCTGGTGAACGAGATTACTCTTAGGCCAACCTCTGGCATTTGTGCTCCCGGTTACCACTTCCACATTCTTTACATTTAACTCACACTTCCACATTCTTTACATTTAACTCTACAGCACTGTATTAAACGCCCAACAGTAAGTGGCTTCCAAGCTCATGTAGCTTTAAGGAACGTAGGATATTGCTGTAAAAGGCCTCCAGCAAGTAATTGCCCTTCTATTATACTCCTTTCCCTGCGGGTGCTGAGGCTCCACTTTGGACTAGTTACATGCTCTTAGAAAATATGTGTTCTTTTGTTAACACATCCATGTGTCTAGATAGGGATGATGCATGTGTTACATTTAACAACATGATTTGTGTGCATTTCCTGCAATTCATGTGTTAAAAGCTGAAAACCATACAACCCTAACCCTGATGTGTTATATTGACCAATCACATTGCGCATCCAAAGTCTCTTAGAAAACATGTTGTGTTATTTTTTAAAAATACATTTGTCTAGTTAGGGAAGACACGTGTTGTGTTACTTTTAACACATTCATCATGTTGGCACATTAACACATGATCTGGGTACATTTTTCAAAACATTATGTTAACCTTTTACTGCAGTGGGCTAAATCAGGGTCAGAAAGAGTGTTTCTTGGTAGTCTTAAACAAATGTACTTTGAAACCAAAGTATACACCTTACACCCATGGTTATGGGCTTAAGAAACACACTTAATATACATCACAGAACACTGAAATATAACACAACCGTTTGACATATAAAAAATATGAATAACATCCCACCCATGAGGCCACTAGTTATTTGACTGCAGGAAATGGCTACAGTAACATGGCATGTGTCATCCATAGCTATCAGTGGTGGAAAAAGTACCCAATTGTCATACTTGAGTAAAAGTTAAGATACCTAAGATTGAAATATACTTAAGTATCAAAAGTAAATGTAATTGCAAAAATATACTTAAGTATCAAAAGTAAAATTAAAAGTATAAATAATTTGAAATGGCTTATATTAAGCAAACCAGACAGCAATTATTTTTATTATAAAACATTTTTTATGGATAGCCAAGGGCAGATTCCAACACTCAAACATAATTTACAAAAGAAGCATTTATTTTTAGTGATTCCGCCAGATCAGAGGCAGTAGGGATGACCGGGCATGTTGTCTTGACAAGTGTGTGAATTGGACCATTTTCTTGTCCTGCTAAGCATTCAAAATGTAACGAGTACTTTTGGGTGTCAGGGAAAATGTATGGCGTAAAAAGTACATTATTTTCTTTAGGAATGTAGTGAAGTAAAAGTAAAAGTCGTCAAACTACTTAAGTGGTACTTTTTCTTAAGTACTTTCCAGCACAGCATAAACAGTAAAGTAAAGTACAGAATTCCCCCTAAAAATGGTTACCAACACCACTGATAACTCTCCACATAGTTATTTTTACACATCTTGTGTTGTAATTCACTTTACAATTATGTAAATTACTGGGGAAGTCTTGTAGAAAAAATTGCCATTTATTTGAACAGTCAAAATCATGTTTTTCATGAAATGTGATGATATTTGAATGAAACCAGATCAATGTATGATGACCAAAGTATGAAAAATTACTACATTGATTTAGTTTGACCATAAAGTTACTGGTCCCCTCCCCCATCTCAAACACTTGGATTCGTTATTAATATTAAACCTCTTAAATGTAACTAAATATAATCGAAAATATAATCTACATAATCCCCAAAAGTAATTATTTATCATGAGAGGGCCATAAAAAATACCTAGTAATGCTGCATGCTCCAAGAAAGGTTAAAATCTCACCTTTCTGGTAAAAATAGTTATACATTGATGAGGTGTAGTCACTTTTGAGGACACAAACTCAAGTGCACAGTACAAATGTGATACAAATATTAAATATGTCATATAATGTATTTCCTATGTGAAAAAACTGTATGAATAAGGCTTGAAATTACATATTTTTTCTAAATATAGTATAATAAATTTACAAAGTGACTATAAGATTTCACCTTCTGTAAAATACATATTTGTATATTTAGTGTTAGAGTAAATGTGGATTATTTTCTAAAGGTCTCTCTTGATCAAAACGTCTGCCCCCATCGCTGTGAACATCTCACAGAGTTCTAGCTTGGCTTCCTGAACTAGTTAGTAGTTAGGAACTAGCCTTTCTTCTCATGATAATACTGTCTGTCTATGACAAACAGAAAGTGTTTTTGGTTTTAAATCTGTTATTTTTCTGGCTATAAATCAAGGATGAGCAAATTAAATGGTAAGAGGGACATCCCAGCTTCAAGTGGTGTCACATTTCACAGCCTGCTTCACACAGGCAAAATATACATACTCCTGAGTCCATGAGAATCAGGGCTACCGCTCAATGCAAGCTATTTCGGTCTATCGATTTATAAGCAAAAATGTCGGTCGGAACCGATACCAGAACCATGTAGGTTCCCAAAACAGGGGACTTTACATTTAAGAGGTTTTTAAGGGGACAAGGTGACATCATCTTAATGCTCATTTTAATACACCAATGGTAACATGATATTCTCGTACCTAATTTATATAAGTACCGCCTTATAACCAACGTCGGACAAGGCGTATTTGCAGAGGGCCGTAGTTTATATAGCTAGATAGCTACTCAACTGGGTCCAAAATCTGACAGTAGGGTTTTAGCAAATACAGTTAAAAGTTTACCTTATTGATACAGTATATGGCAAAGATACTTATACACTGAGTGTACAACTTTCCATGACATAGACTGACTAGGTGAATCCAGGCGAAAGCTATGATCCCTTATTGATGCTACTTCAATTAGTGTAGATGAAGGGTTAGAAGACAGGTTAAAGAAGGATTTTTAAGCCTTGAGATAATTGAGACATGGATTCAGAGGGTGAATGGGCAAGACAAAAGATTTAAGTGCCGTTGAACAGGGTATGGTAGTAGGTGCCAGGCACATTGGTTTGTGTCAAGAACTGCAACGATTCTGGGCTTTTTATGCTCAACAGTTTCCTGTGTGTACCAAGACTGGTCCACTACTCAAAGGACATCCAGCCAACTTGACTCAAACATGTACGACTGTTAAACTGGTACAAGACCTTCACTTACAGGTGGCCAAAAAGAGAAAAAAAAGCCAAGCCCCCACTAAGGTGACTTGGAGGTAGGTTTCCAAAATTCCAGTGTATTTCCCAAAAATCCTGTGTGAAGTTCAGATCACCTCCTTATTTACTACCTTTTCCAGGAAATTTCCAACTGGGATTCTTTGGAACGTTACCAGAATTTTGGAAACCTGGGTTGCAAAGTGATATGTAATTCCTATTGGAATCCATACAGTGTTAGATCAATTTATTTGGTTATTCAAAAATTCAATCAAATTGTTTTAAACTTCCATAGCGTTATAAACAATTAAAACATAAATAATCAACTTAAGTTCAACAAATCAAAAGAAAAACAAACAATTACCCCACCCAAAACAAATGCTTTAGTTCAAATAGTATGTAACACTCATCAGTACATCATTTTATCAATCTGTCTGTCAGTCAGTCAGTCATGGTTGATCTGGGGGAGTGCTTGACGGTGTGTTTGTGTCATTTTGTAGGGGGAGGGGAAGGGGTGGGGTCTGACATGGAAGTTGCTGGATGAAGGTGGCAGTTGTGGTTGGATAGTGCTGTGTCCAGGATTGGTGCTGGTGTTGGGGGCTGAGACTGGGAAGAAACCTGGGTTGGTGTTGGGACCGGGTTGGAAATCGTGCTGGTAGCAGGGCTGGAAAACCAGCGGGAACTGGGGCTGGGGCTGGATCAGGATCTGTAGTGGGGAGAGAAGACAACCTGAGGAGCAAGAAGAAACACAAGGGAGCCCTAGACCCAGAGGTCAATGGTGGTACTTCCCTATGGCCTGCAGACAGTTTTAGGGAATCCAACAGTTTCAGAATGACTACCAGGGTTAGGAGTGTTGTGAGGAGACTATCCATGCCATTTAAACTAAAACAACCATTTTAGTAACGTGTACAAAAAATCTAACTAACTGATTGGATTGGTTTATAAAAATACATAGTGTTACAGAGTGTAGCATAAGATTAATTAGTCAATCAATGTACATGCAAAAACACAGATATTAAAAACAATTCTAAAAATCTACCTGCAGTAGAGCATGCTGATAAATATGATGATAATAATGATTATTGTAAAAATTTGCCTAAATAGACTAACTTCTTGAAAACTGAGAAACATTATATTTTTACACAATAAATCAAGGCTAAAATGCTGCTGTGTCCACTCCGCATTAGCCTGAAATGGACACCTTATTCAGATAAAGAGTACATTTATCTTGTTTCTTTTTTCATATTCCTGGCTGGCTGAGGCTCACTGCAGGCTGTCAGTTGTCACTTCACTTTTCAGTGTTAGGGCCAGGGTGTGGGGCCACAGCGTAAATGCCTGATGATAATCTAACACATCTAGGGTGTGTTGAATGGTTTTCAGCTTTTAACACATTAATTGCAGGAATTGAAACAAAATGTGATGAAAATGTACACAAATCATGTTGTGTCGATACAGTGATTGTGTTAAAAGTAACACGTGTTGTCCCTAACTAGACACACGGATGTGTTAAAAAAGAACACATATTTTCTAAGAGTGCAGGTGACGCACAAGAGATCTCAGCACAGCAGAATGTTTAGCAACATCTTGACTTCATCCTGACTTTATGTTTAGTAGTAATCACGTTAGATAATTTTGGCTCGCTTATGATGACAGAGTTATGAGATAATTAATGTAGGCTACTTAAAGTTACTGTGAAAATGTTACGTAATCGTGTGTCCTGTATAGCTTTGAGTCAGCCAGATAAGGTGAAATGTAATGAATTGATTGATTGTAATAATCATCTTTGCTAAAATTGCAAAAGCAATCTTTAACGATAATACATCGTAATCTTAAGTTAAATTAGGAATGCAGCGTCTCGCAAGGGGGAATTTTAGTTATCAAAACTGCCATGTGTAGGACTTAACAGGAGGCCCATTTTGTTTCATGGTTATCCAGCACAGAGATACAGTGCATTCAGAAAGTATTCAGACCCCTTGACTTTATCCACATTTTGTTACGTTAGAGCCTTATTCTAAAATGGATTCCAAAAACTGTTTTTTGCAAATGTATAAAAAAATTAAAATCTGAAATACCTTTATATAAATATTCAGACCCTTTGCTATGATACTCGAACTTGGGCTCAGGTGCATCCTGTTTCCATTGGTCATCCTTGAGATGTTTCTACCACTTGATTGGATATCACATGTGGTAAATTCAACTGATTGGACATGATTTGGAAAGGCAGTGCATGTCAGAGCAAAAACCAAGCCATGAGGTCGAAGGAATTGTCCGTAGAGCTCTGAGACAGGATCGTGTCGAGGCACAGATCTGGGTAAGGGTACCTTAGATAGAATGATAGATAGATAGATAGATAGATAGATAGATAGATAGATAGATAGATAGATAGATAGATAGATAGATAGATAGATAGATAGATAGATAGATAGATAGATAGATAGATAGATAGATAGATAGATAGATAGATAGATAGATAGATAGATAGATAGATAGATAGATAGATAGATACTGATCCCAGAGGGGGACATTTCTTTGTCAAGCAGCTACAACAAAACATAGGGCAGGTGCAAAATGCCAAAACGAAAATACACAAAAGACAGATACATGATACATAGAGCGGCAGTATGAAAAAGTATAGAAATACAAGATATCTGGAGTGCAAAAAATCTATAAAAAGACATTGCATAGTATGGGTGGTTGGCTGAATATGTACACTATACATTGGTGGATGTTGGATGGTTAACTATACTATACAGGTCGATGGCAGAGAAATACTTCAATAGCTAAAAATGCATATGATATGAGCGAGGGTAATAATAGTTTACTTAATAGACAGACTGGTTAAATGAACAGGTAAGTGAATATTTGCATGGTTACATTAACTGTACAGGTAAATGACAGGAAGAGATACTTAAATAGCTAAATGTGTGTATGATGTAATTTGGGGTAATAATAGTAATTCCCTTAAAATACAGTCCTTAGTGCGCAGGGTTTAATTACAGATAAAAGCTTGTTATTTTTATTTTTTATTTTTTTATTTTTTCACCTTTATTTAACCAGGTAGGTCAGTTGAGAACAAGTTCTCATTTGCAACTGCGACCTGGCCAAGACAAAGCAAGGCAGTGCGACAAAAAACAACACAGAGTTACACATGGGAAATAAACAAATGTACAGTCAATAACACAATAGAAAATCTGTATACAGAGTGCAAATGTAGTGTAAAATGCAGTAAGGTTAGGAAGACAATAAATAGGCCATAGTGGCGAAATAAATTACAGATTAGCATTATCACTGGAATGATGGAATGTGCAAATGATGATGTGCAAATAGAGATACTGGAGTGCAAAATGAGCGGAAGTTAAAAAATAAATATGGGGATGAGGTAGTAGGATGGGCTATTTACAGAAGGGCTATATACAGGTGCAGTGATCGATAACCAGCTTTGACAGCTGATGCTTAAAGTTAGTGAGGGAGATAGGAACCTCTAGCTTCAAGGATTTTTGCAATTCGTTCCAGTCATTGGCAGCAGAGAACTGGAAGGAATGGCGGCCAAAGGAGGTGTTGGCTTTTGGGGTGGCCAGTGAGATATACCTGCTGGAGCGCATGCTACGGGTAGGTGTTGCTATGGTGACCAGCGAGCTGAGATAAGGTGGGGATTTACCTAATAAAGACTTATAGATGACCTGGAGCCAGTGGGTTTGGCGACGAATATGTAGTGAGGGCCAGCCAACGATAGAATACAGGTCGCAGTGGTGGGTAGTATATGGGGCTTTGGTAACAAAACGGA